>CP125977.1:108574305-109222638 GCA_030063025.1 Avena longiglumis | reverse complement strand
TTGCCTTGTTCTGTTTCTGGACGTCTTCTCACTTGTATTATTTTCCTTGTTGCAGCTGTCATGGTTTGCGTGCAACACGAAATTGACCGGCTAAAGCGCTCAAACGTGCACCTCAGCCGGGACAACGTCGCGCTCCGACTCCAGAACAAAGAGTGGCACAGCAAGGTGAACCAGCTGGAGGCCACCATCAAGGAGCGGGACGACGCCCTCGCCAGCCAGGCCACCGCCTTCGACCTTCTAGACAAGGAGGCCACCCGGCTGAATGAGCACGCAGAGTTCCTCGAGGGCGAGCTGATGGACATCAGCCTCATGGCGAAGGGTAAGTTTTTCTATATGTGCCACTCATTTCATCTGACTGCTTCTTGCCGGGTTGCTTTTTTGACTTGCCCCCTTCTGATCACAAGGCTTCTACCCCCAAGTAGATGCCCTTGCCTACGACCGGGTTCAACAGGTTGCGCCGGGTGAGAAGGCAGTCGTCCGGGACCTGGTGGGGCAGCTCGGAGAGGATGCTGCCAACCTGCGCAAAGCTGCGGCCGGCATCCACCACTTGGTCTTTCTAGGAGAGCTCATGTCGAAGACCATGGGGGCCCTGGCGATCAAGCTGGGTGACGCGCCGAACGCCATTGACTGGCTGCACGACTTGGCCGCTCGCGTCGGCTCCGAGATGGCGCTGGCCCTTATGCTCTCCTGGTACAAGGATGTCCGGCTCGACAAGCTGGTGGACGGCTTCCGAGCCGACGCGGACCTTGCTGCCGTGCGCCAGGCCTACCCGGGACTTCGCTCCACCGCCATCACGATCGCCGGCTATGCCGACATCGACGAGGTGCTCACGGATGGCGAGGGAAGCGTGGGAACCGACAACATGGGAGCAGACGGCACGGAGGCGTCCTCTCAGGCGGACGGGACTAGCGCAGCTCCTCCCCACGGCAAGGGTCCAGCCGCTTGAAGAGGAAGACCACGGGATGCCGGGTGAAATTGTAAATAACTTAGCTTATGGTACTTTGTGTTTGTGTACAATCTGGATATGCGGAGGCTTCGTCCTCTGCCGCTTAATTAATCTGCTTGTCTGGGTTTCCTTCATGCACCCACTATCTTTATGCCTTGGCCGACTAGTTTTTTTGGCTGGTCCTCTCCAGCCGGCATTATCTTACCTTTTTCTTGTATTTTTGCGAGCTTTCGCCTGCGCTCTAGCATTTTCTCCATCTTGCTTTTCCGACTGGCGCGAGCGCGTGGCCGGACCAGGGAAGCTGCGCCGCAGCCCGGCTATGCGCATCCGGTCGCTCCCTGGACTTTTTCTCTATTACTTTCCTTATCTTACTTCTTCCTTCTATCTTTCTCTTTCTTTATTTCCTCTTTCTGGTTGGGTCTGTCTGACGTGCCCGACTAGCGATGCTTGGTCAGCTCGGGCGGGTGGTGCCTTTATATTCTGTCTGTCCTTGACCTTTCTCTCTGCCTAGTTGACGCCCTCTTCAGCCGGACGCTGCATGCTTCCAGTGGGGGCGCACCAGCACACCCACTGGGTGTAGCCCCCGAGATTCGGAGTGGCTACCGCAGGCAGGTGCTTCCAATCTTTCCTGTTTTTGATTTCCGGCTTGATGCAGTTTGTGCAAAAAATAAACACACAGAAATGATTCCTTATCAATACATTGTCATGTTATATGTCTTTCTCTTATCTGACTAGAATTTTTATTTTTTTGAAAACTAGCTCGTGCTTTTTTGAACACTTAGCCACTTTCCCGTGTGCAATGTTGTTTACGCTGCACCTTGCCAGACAGCCGGGTTGCGGTCTGGATCCGGAGCCGAAGGGAGCTGACAATACACCGCACACGGTACTAGAGGCTTCGTAGCCAGAAAAGACCAACTAGGCATATGGCCGGAATTCCCGGTCTGACGCATCTTTCGCTGTTTTTCGTGTGGGATGACCTCGGGATTTTGCTCTTGCTAGCCGGACAGCCGGGTTGCGGTCTGTAGCTGAGACGAAGAGTGGGCCTCTAGCATCATCGCACACTACTCAATCGGTTTACAGAATTGGCAGGGCGGGCCAACCGGCGAGCCTCCGGTCAGGGGTCGACGGAAGCCGGAAAAAACATTGCAGGAATTTAAACAGATAAGAGCAATAGTCTGATTATCCAGCGAGGAGCCCCCGAGCATCAGCCGGGGTTCCATATCTTTCTTTCATTTAGGGATCCAGATACATACACTGTTTTTTGCGACTAAGTGTAAAATGGTCGGAGCAGGTCTGCATTCCACGGCCGCTCCGTCTCCTTGTCTGACTTGTCCATCTTGTTCTTGCGCGGCTGCTACGCGTCGATGAGGTAGTAGGAGTTGTTGTGCACCGCCTTGCTGATGATGAAGGGGCCCTCCCACGGAGGAGATAGCTCGTGCATTCCCTTCGTATCTTGTATCATCCGGAGCACCAGATCGCCTTCCCGGAACGTGACGGGCCGGATGCGGTTGGAGTGGTACCGGCGCAGCCCTTGCTGGTAGATAGACGATTTGGATAAGGCCAGCTCGCGGGCCTCCTCGAGGAGGTCCACGCTATCCTCCATTGCTTCCTGGTTCTCCCTCTCCGTGTAAAGGAGCTTGCGGGGTGAGTCAGACTCGATGTCCGCCGCGAGAATTTCCTCTGAGACGTAGGTGAGGAAGAACGGGGTGAAGCCGGTTGATCTGTTTGGGGTGGTGTGGAGGCTCCATAGCACAACCGGCAGCTCCTCGATCCAGCAGCTGGGTGATCGCTCTAGCGGCTCGATCAGCCGGGGCTTGATTCCGGCTAGCACCAGGCCGTTGGCTCTTTCCACTTGCCCGTTGGATTGCGGATGTGTGACAGATGCGAGGTCCAGTAGAATCCCTTTGTTGTGGCAGAATCGGGCGAAGGCCCCCTTGGCGAAGTTCGTGCCGTTGTCGGTGATGATGTTGTGGGGGTAGCTGAACCGGATGATGATGTCGTGGAAGAAGGTGATGACGGTGGCACCGTCCAGCTTCCGGATCGGTTTCGCCTTGATCCACTTGGTGAACTTGTCCACCGCCACCAGCAAGTGGGTCATGCCGGCTCGAGCTCGCTTGAAGGGCCCGACCATGTCCAACCCCCAAACCACGAAGGGCCAGATGATTGGTATCGTTTTGAGCACGGACGACGGCATGTGCCTTAGTCGGCCGAACCGCTGGCACCCATTGCACGCGCGAACCAACTGGTCCGCGTCCTCCGAAGTAGTCGGCCAGTAGAATCCGTGGCGCATTACCTTCGACACCAAGGCTTTCGAAGAGGCGTGATGACCGCACTCCCCCTGGTGGATTTCCTTCAGCAGACGGTAGCCGGTATCCACGTCGACGCATCGTTGGAAGATGCCTGCGGCGTTGCACTTGTACAGCTTCTTGTTGATGATGGTGTACGTGTGCGTGTGGCGCCGGATCTTCCTTGCCTCCACCTCATCATCCGGGAGCTCGTCGTTGAGGAGGTAGTTCATGAAGGGCTGGGCCCAGGATGGAACTTCTCGGATGGTGAAGACGCTAGCCGACACGATTTGGAGCTCATCCGGAGGGCGGTCGGGTGGGATAACCGAGTCGGAAGCCCCCGGGCCTTTTGCCTTGCTCGACGATGGCTTGCCTGAGGAGGAGGCAGCCCCCGGGTCTTTCGAGCCGGAGGGCACAATAGCGGGGCCCGGGTATTTTGAGCCGGCAAACCCCGGGTCTGCTACCTAGATGATGGACTCGAATTCCGGAGAAGGGGTGATGCAGGGCTTGCGGAGATTCTCCAAAGACACTCCGGGCGGGATGGCCGCACTAGTGGATCCGACTCGCGCGAGCGCGTCGGCCGCCTTATTGTTGGCACGGGGGACATGATGGAACTCGCATCCCTCGAAGCCGGCACTGAGCAGCTTCACGTGGAAATGGTACAGAGCCATGTTGGCGTCCCTGGCGTCCTACTCACCGGATACTTGCTGCACCACCAGATCCGAATCGCCGAAGCAAAGGATTTGGCGGATGCCGATGTCTTTCGCGAGCCGGAGCCCGTGCGCGAGAGCCTCATACTCGGCGACGTTGTTTGACGTGATGAAGTGGATCTGCAGCACGTACTCCAGCCGGTCGCTCTTGGGCGAGGTGAGCACGATGCCGGATCCCAAGCTCCCGCGCATCTTCGAGCCGTCTAAGTGCAGCTTCCAGTAGTCGGAATCGGCAGGTACTGGCTCTCTGCCCAGTCGACGAAGAAGTCCGCCACCGCCTAGGACTTGATGGTGATCCGTGGCTCATACCAGATACAGTAGGCGGCTAACTCGATGGCCCACTTGGCTACCCGGCCCATGGCGTCCTTGTTGCCGAAGATCTCGCCCAAAGGCGCGGTGGACACCAGGGTGAGCGGGTGCTCCTGGAAGTAGTGCTTGAGCTTCTTGCAGGACAAGTACACGTTGTAGCACATCTTCTAGTAGTGGGGGTAGTTCTGCTTGGAGAGGGATAGCACCTCTCTGAGGTAGTAGACGGGCCGCTGGACCGGCTGAGCCTTGCCTTCCTCATGGTGTTCCACCGACAGGACAACGCTGACGACCCGGTTGGTGGCGGCGATGTAGAGCAGCATCGTCTCCTTCTCAGCCGACGTGGTGAGAACCGGCGCCGTGGATAGCATGCGCTTGAGGTCGTGGAACTCAGCATCCGCCTGCGCCGTCCAGGTGAACTTGTTTGTCTTCTTCATCAGCTGGTACAGTGGCAGGGCCTTCTCCCCGAGCCGGCTGACGAACCGTCTGAAGGAAGCTAAGCAGCCGGTGAACTTCTGGACACCGAGCAGGCTCTTGGGCGGTTGCATCCTCTCGATGGACGTGATATTCTCTGGATTGGCCTTGATTTCCCGGCTCGGCACGAGGAAGCCGAGGAGTTGTTTGGCTGGCACGACGAACACGCACTTCTCCGGGTTCAGCTTCATCTGGTATCGGCGGAGATTCGCGAACGTCTCACCGATATCTTCAAGCAGGGTCTGCTTCTTCTTCGTCTTGATGAAGACGTCGTCTACGTACGCGTGCACATTCCGGACGATCTACGAGTGCAAGCATTTCTGCATGCAACGCTGATAGGTAGCACCTGCATTCTTCAGGCCGAATGGCATGGTTACATAGCAGTAAGCCCCGTACGGGGTGATGAACGATGTTTTCAATTGATCGGTCGGATTCAGTCGGATCTGATTATAGCCAGAATAACAATCGAGGAAGGAAAGTAGATCGCAGCCGGCCGTAGAGTCAATCACTTTATCAATACGGGGCAGGGCGAAGGGGTCTTTCGGGCAGGCCTTGTTCAGACTCATGTAGTCAATACACATGCGCCAGGTCTTGTTTTTCTTTAGCACCAGGACTGGGCTGGCCAGCCAATCCGGATGGTACACTTCCATGATGAAGTCGGCGGCAAGTAGCCGGGCGATCTCGTTACCGATGACCTTCCTCTTGTCCTCCGTGAAGCGACGGAGGGGCTGCTTGACCGGCTTGGCATCCAGATGCACGTGAAGCGAGTGCTCGGTGAACTCCCTCGGCACACCCGGCATGTCTTTGGGATACCATGCGAAGATGTCCCGATTCTCACGGAGGAAGTCAACGAGCGCGCTTTCCTATTTGCTGTCCAAGCCGGTGCCAATGGTGATGCACTTGGAGGGGTCAGACGAGTCGAGCGGGATCTGGCAGGTCTCCTTGGACGGCTGGAACGCCATGTCCCCAGCCGGCTTCATGCCAGCCGCCACTTCCTGTTGCAGCATGGCAACATTGCGCATCATCTCGCGCTTCTCTTCAGTGATGAGCAGGGCCTCTGCAATCTGGGCGCCTTCCTTCGCGCAAGCCATGGACTGCCTGTAGCAGGCGGCCACAGTGATCACACCATTCAGCCCTGGCAACTTAATTTTGAGGTATGCGTAGTGGGGGACCGCCATGAACTTTGCGAGGGCGGGGCGCCCAAGAAGAACATGGTAGGTGCTGGCGAGTTTGACCACCTCAAACCAGATTGGCTCGCGCCGGAAGTTCTCCTTCGAACCGAATATGACATCCAGCCGGATCCTGCCTAGCAGGACGCACGGTGGCCTAGGCACGACGTCGTGGAACACGGTGGTCGAGGGCTGCAGGTCGCACTCCCGGATTCCCAGCTTCTCCATGGAAGACCGGTAGAGTAGGTTGAGGCTGCTCCCACCGTCTACCAGCACGCATGAGAACTGGCAGGTGCGCTCATCGGAGATGACGAGGGGGTCGAGCACCATCGCATAGCCCTCGAGATTCGGGAGCAGATCCGGCTGATCCGTCTGGCTCCTGGTGATGGGACTCTTAGACCAGTTGAGGCGCAGGGGGACCGGGGGGACGACATCATTCACCTCTGCGTTGCGCTGCTTTCGGCCGCGATTGTCAATCGGCTCCGCCTCGAAGATGTGGTAGTTCTCGTACTGCTGGGGGTAGCCTCCATTGCCGCGGTTGTTGTCGGTTGCCCTAGCCAGTGGTGGGGGATCGCCAGGAGGGGTGGGGGAGGAGGCAGCCCAGCCTGCTCCTTGATCTGCCGAGTCCAACTGCACTGCCGAGTGGTGTGCGTAGCCTGCTTGGCGCCGCTGTGGTACTTGCAGGGCCCGTCGAACATCTGCTCGAAGGTGAAGGCGTTCCTCTGCCTCTTGTCTTTGTGAGTCGGCGCACCTTGCCGCTGGTGGTAGCGCGGGCTCTGTTGTTCAACCGGGCGCTTGCCCTGGTAGCAGCCGTCGTTGTCGTGCCGCCTGGACGATCCGGCATCGCAGCCTTGGCCAACAGGCTTCTCTCGAGTCAGGTCGGTGGGAACCGGCCGTTGCTCCGCGTTTACTCGGAGGGGCTTCTTCATTGTCGCGTCCGTAGTGGCATACTGGTCGGCGACGGTCATGAGCTCCGACATGGTCTTGGGCTCATCGCACGGCAGTCGGTGGCGCAGCATCATGCCCTCGTGGCACCCTTCGATGAAGAAACCAATTGCTTGGTTCTCCACCACCCTTTGCAGGAGTTGCGCAGCTCAGTCCAGCGGGCGAGGTACGCGCGATCTGACTCGCGGTCTCCCTGGACACATAGAGAAAGATCGTGGGGCCTACATGGACGTTTGTACGTGCCATTGAAGTTCCGGATGAAGACTTTCTCGAAGTCTGGCCAGGCGTTGATGCTGTTGGGTGCGAGGCTGTTGAGCAAAGTCCTTGCCGAGCCGGTCAGCATGAGGGGTATGTAGCAAATCGTGACACGCTTGTTGTCGTGGGTGATTTCGACTGCGGTGATGTAGTCGGTCAGCCAGTCCTCTGGCTTCATGTTGTTGTCGTACTTGGGGGTGTCCCGTGGCAGGGAGAATTTGTCGGCGAACGGCTCCTTCCGGATGCATGGCCCAAAGCACACTGGGCAGGTCGCATCCTCCTCTGTGAGGTGAGCCTCCATCAGCAGGTCGATGCGATTGCGCGCATCCGGCTCAACCGGATTGGGCGCCCCACCCGACCAGCGAGGAGGGATGGTGGAGGGGTGGAGGGGGGTTCTGGCCAGACAGAGGTGCGTGGCTCGTGGCACCTTGCTCGCCGTGAGGTTGGCTGCTGCCGGACTGACGATGCTTGGAGCGCGGGGGTTGCTGGCCCGGAGACGCGGAGCACTCGGTCTGGTGGGGTCCTCCCGGGCTGTTACCATCCGGGAGGTTCCCTCTGGAGCCGGCTCCTGCCTCAAACGCGATCCGAGCAGCCTCTGCCCGCTCGTTGGCCACGCGCAGCAGGTGCTGCACTCGCTGAAACTTGCGTAGCATCTCGTCCCCCTCTAGATGGGGTAAATCTTTCGTGATGGCTCATGCCGCCCGGACATTCTTGACCGCGGTGTCGTACACGGGCGGTGGAAAATACGTGCGGGAGGCCAGCTCAGCGTCCTGCTCGAACCGGGCGCCCAGCTCCCCTCCGCGGCGCTGCATGGAGCCCAACCGGCTAGGATCTTCGTTAGCCGGGGTGAGGCCATGCGCACGGTGATACTCGCGGATGTTGCTCTCCATCCGATACTTGGTGGAGGCCAAACCCTGAGCCTGCTGGAACATATGCTCTTGCGCCGCCTCGATCTTGGCCATGGCCTCCTTCGGGTTATCCCCAGGGTGCACCGGCTCGCGGAGCTCCTCGATGACTTCGTCCACCACGCCCTTCTCGCGCAACGGAGTGGACGGGTCGCCCAAGTCGTTGCCGCGCTCAAGAGGGGGACGACGACTATTCCTAGAGCCGGCCATCATCACCCCTACGGCGCCGGGCGCGACAAGCGCGCTGCCGAGTGAAGGCAACGGCTCGGCGAAGGAGACGAACTCCCGAGGGAAACCCTCCAGAATGGTGGCGACGTAGACGGGCAGGTCGCCGAACAGTGGGACGGAGCCGCCAGCCAGGAAACTAGTGTCGGCGAAGCAACGAGCGTTGTCGATAATGCAGTCGGATTTTCCCAGCGTGAGCATGAGGCCAGAAGCCACGCGCTCGCCGGACAAAGTGCGAGGTCCCTTGCGGAACGTCACTCTAGTCGCCGCCATCTCTGCCCCACGGTGGGTGCCAACTGTCGTCATTATCGAAACGGCAGAGCCTACGACGCTAGAAAGAGGTGTGTGAGCGAGCAGGGAAGCGAGCGACGACGTCGGTAGGCGGGATTGGGCACAAGCAAGCGGCAAGGACACAAGAAGTACCCAGGTTCGGAACCCTCGGGATGAGGTAAAACTCCTACTCCTGTCGAACTGACTATAGGGATGAACGCAAAGGGATACAAGGATCCTCGAGCTGTATCTGGGCTAGCTAGTGATCAGTGAAGGTCCAACCCTTGCTATGTTGCCCCTGCCGCCCCTTATATAGGCCGAGGCGGCGTGGGCAACGACCTGGCCGACAGGCGGGTCCCACAGGCGGGCCCCAGCCGGCTAGGTCATCTACAGTGGTCGGCATGGAGGGCGTGTACCCACAGTCAAGCCCATGTCGCCACGCCGTCTACAGTGTCCGTCGTGCAGGTAGTTATGCATAGTGCCACCTACTGTCCACTGTTGCAACCGTCATCGGTAAAGTCATCAGTATGGGCCGAGTGTCTGAGTCTTCCTTCTGTCTTGTCCGCCGTCCTGGGCGTACGACGCACTATGCCCTACGTCATCTTGTACCCTGCTTTTCTTGAGTGGTCGGTTATGGTGGCCTAGCCGGCTGATCTGCCTGGGTCGGATGGTCGGTTCCATCCGGCCAGTCTTCTGCCTTTGCTTGTCTCATCCGGCTGATGGTTCTGCCGGCTTGGTCTTGGTCTGTCTTGCTCTATCCGGTTGGTATGATCCAGTCGGTTGGCTGCCTTTGCTGACTATTCTTATCCGGCTAGCTGGTTCGCCAGCCTGGTCTTTGTCTGGCCTTCCTTTTGGTCTGTCTTTGAGTTTCTTCGTTTGGCTGTCCTCAGCCGATGGGCAGGTTGGTGCTCTTGTATCTTGTCCGGATAGCCTACCTAGGGGTGATCCCCCCCGACAATTATGATATAAAATAGTGATGCAAAATGGACGTATCAACTCCCCAAAGCTTAGACCCCGCTTGTCCCCAAGCAAAAACTGAGCTCAATAAACATGACCACAGGTTTATGGAGTGAAGTGTCGATAAAAAGAATACATACAAGAAGCATCACACTTACCAATACAAAACTCATAATAGAAAGCAACTCACCATTATATAACTTATCTTGCAACGAGTATGGGAGTCACAATAAAGATGCATAAAGGCAAATCATAATTGGTAATGGCAAACTTTGTTCTTGGCCAGAGAACAATTGACAAATCATATAGTTTTCAAGCAAAGATTTTGCAATGAAGTTTATAACAAGAGTCATTTTGCTCAAACATAAAAGGATTCACAATGATAGCTTTCAAAGTAATATTCATTTAGATAAGATTTTTGTGCAAAACAAAGAAGATAAGAAACATGATTGAATAAATCATCATATGAATGATTGAAACACAACAACTCAAATGCTTGCTGGAGATAGAAAGGAATAGGTTTACTGACTCAACTAAGAAGTAAAAGAAAGGCCCTTTCGTAGAGGGAAGCAGGGATTTCAGGTTTCATAAAGAGTTTCCAAAAGATTATGGTACTTACTAGATTTGAGCTCTCATTGCCCCTATCATAAGCATCTTGAGGTGATTAAGGTTAAAGTGAACAAATTTGGAGTATATGCTTGACGAAGTATAAGTTGGAAATCTCATGTCCCTTGAGTACGATGGTCATTCCTCATGCTAATCGACTTTAGTTTCTTGCTTTCCCATGATACAGGAGCTTTCCCATATCAAAATGACAAGGCAATAGATAATGAGCATCTAAGCAATCTTATTATTTACCATGGGAAAATGGTGCTTTTTTCTCTTCTTTCCTTTTTTTATCTTTCTTGTATCTCTTTTTTATAAGAAGAATGCTTCATAGATTGCTCACTATGGTTATGCTGCAAGTTTCCACCATGATTAGGCATGGCTTAGGCTAGCGGCTCAGGCGTTTCTCTAACACATATATATAACTCCACGGACTTACAAGCTCCCCTTTTATTTCACACCGCCAACATACATAAACAAAAGATCATGATATCAACTGGGTAGATATTTATAGGTGTTGAAAGCGGTCCCCGTGACAGCACAGTTCTGCTAATCCCAACTTATAAGTGCAAGCATATACAACATAGATGACACAATGGTTCAAGTTTATTAAGGGCAGGAAAATAAGGTGTGCCATAAAGTTCGTGAGAGCTTTACTAACTAGTTTTCACATAACAAAATAATTTTTAATTTGAAAGGTAGATGAAACTAGAGAATTTAATTGGAATATAAATAATGCTAATAGGTAGATATGGTGGACACAAATGGCATAGGTTTAAGTTCAAGGATTGGATGCATGAGAAGTGTTCCTCTCAATACAGGTTTTTGGCTAGCAAGGCTGGGTAGCAAGCAAAAGAGTTGAAGGAAACAAGCAAACATACAATTGATAAAAACAAACATGCAATCTTCCTTGAAAACACAAAAGATCTTAGCTAAAGAATACTAAGCTTATGAGCCAATCAAGAAAGAAAGAAAATTAATTAAAATACCTGCAAGTGCTTTTCTCTTTTCCTTTCAAACCTCAGAAAGTGTTGCTACTGACTAGAGCTCGGTTTGCCAATACCAATTTAGATTTACTTGATGCTCCCAAAGTGATACCAGTACTAATCAACAAGGTCAATCATATAATAGAGATTGCAAACTAAAATAAGAAGTGCAAAAAGTAAATGATGAAACTTCTCATTAATATTCCATAAAGGCACTCACACCAAGGTATACATAGATAACCAACTAGAGGAGAGATACTTCCACAATGCAAACCATCCTATATGATAACTTCTCTATTCATGATATGACCTCTACTAAAAAGGTAAAAAGATGAAAGATGATGATGTGATACATCGCACTCCCCCAAGCTTGGAACAAGTCAAGGGGATGCCAAAACCTGATGACGAATTACTCCTTTGATGGTGGTGGTGTTCTCTCGATAAGCTTTTCAATCAACTTTCTCAAATCCTCAATCTCAAAGGCTAGAGTACGAATCAACTCCGAGTTATGCTCAATGCGGTTCATGATCATGTTGGACCGAGAATCCCAGTCCCTGTGATTCTTTCCCCACTCTTCCTCCTTAGAGTGTTCTTTCCCTGCATGGTTAGAACGAGGCATATCCCAACTAGAGGGCAACTTCCCTTTGGGCAACTTTCGGAGTTGTTGATCATGTATAAGAGTATGGAAGGGGTTCTTGGTGCGTGGAGGAAGTGACCGTGGAGAGAGGCAATGACGCAGAGTTTTCCCTCCTATAGACATCTGTGCCGTCCTGATGAGCTTGATAGGATTTGCCACCACTCCAATGCTCGCAACGGTAGCACGGGTGTGCGGACGCTTGTCTTCCTCCACTTCTTCATCCTCAACCAAGATCTCCTCCTCCTGCTTGGTGTCTTGAAGATCATCTTCCACGGGTTTATTGCCCTTGTCGTTGGCGGAGACCATGGTGCCTCTAAAACTTGAGAATAGTCCCTGACAGAAATAGATCGAAATGAAAACACGATGAGAACACGATATACAAACCTCTGGGGGTCCGGGTGATTATATATTATGAAGTTTTACGACATAAGGAAGGTACTGGGCGAAATCGGGACAGAGACGACCTCCGGGGTGGTCACACCGCCTGGTGGCGCGGCCAGGGGGACCCACGCCACCAGGAGGTGTGGGCCACTCGGGCTCTGTTTCCTTCCCTGTTTCGACTTATAACCTTCCATATGGAATAAAAACTGCAAAAATATAAAAATAAAAGTTTTCCGCGAACCTTTAATTTCCATCACTTTTTACCTATTCAAAAATGGACTATGTAGATTCCTTCTCTCCGACACTTGAAAGTTCCTTTCATACAAAGCTCCACACAATTTTCATTAGTAACATTAGTGTATACAAAAATAATAAACCCTTGGGTTCAAATTTCAACTGAAAACCATCAAAACATAAGCTACTATAGCAACTCCTTTCAAAATCCCAAAAGGAATTTAAAAGGAAATCGATTTAAGAGGCAAATATAAATAATGGCAGAAATCTGTCAAAACAAACCAGTAGGTAAAGATTGATTTTCTCGAACATCTTTTGTTGCTCAGATCAAAAAGTAAAAAACTAACAAAGGTTGGATAACAACTTGGTCATAAGCACACAAAATTACAGGTCCTTCCGATGTGCTGGGATTTTTCACGAATTTTTACAGTGAAGCACAACAATCTGTTCCGGGATAGCAACTTCCCACAACTCACCTACTCCTCAAAAGAGACAAATCTTGACACAAAAACCAAATGGAAAGGAAATATAAGGAGAGGTTATTACAGAGGTAATAACTTCCAAGACTCAAAGAAACAAAACAAACTGGAAAAAAAAATGGGTTGCCTCCCAAAAGCTCTTTCTTTATAGCCACTAAGATGGGCATGATAATTTCAATGATGTTCTCAAAGGAGATATGAATTTGAAGTGAAAGAGAGCATCAAGAAGCAAATATCCAATACATTTAAGTCTAACCCACTTCCTATGCAAGGGAGTTTTGTAAGGAAAAAATATTGAAACAAAAGGCTACTAGCATAGGAAGACAAAACAAGTGTAACTTCAAAGCTTTCAACATAAAGCGGAGAAACTTAATATTATTGAGATGCATAAAACCATGTTTCCCTCTCTCATAATAACTTTCAGTAGCACTTTGAACAAAGTTAACAGTATAACTGTCATGAGAAACATTCTTATCATCAGAATGAGCATACTTAAAATCATCAAAAAGAGGCTTAAGGTCATAAACTGGATCAATAGAACCAAGTTGCTCAATTCTAAAATCCTCATTAGGCAAATCATTTTCAAAAGGAGTTTTAGCAAATTTGAAAAAATTCAACTCATAAGATTCTCCATTAAACTTAGTTAAAATTTTCTCCTTTTTACAATCTATAATAGCTCCACAAGTGTTCAGGAAAGGTCTACCAAAAATGATAGGACTAGATTTACTAGCTGCTGAACCAAGTACTAGAAAATCAGCAGGATATCTAATCTTACCACAAAGAACTTCCACATCTCTTACAATACCAATGGGACAAATGGTTTCTTTATTAGCAAGGTGAACAACCACATCAATGTCCTCAAGTTCAAAAGGACCAATTTCATTCATAATTCTCTGTAAAGCTCATAAGGAATAGCACTAGAACTTGCACCAATATCACATAAACCATAATAGCAATGATCACCAATCCTAACAGAAAGCACAGGGACACTAGCTTTTATAGCTTTACTAGGATGAGAGACAATATTAGAAGCATCTTCACAAAAGATAATGTGCCCATCCTCTACATTCTTAGTGACAAGGTATTTCACAATGGCTACTACAGGTTCAATATTTATTTGTTCATCAGGTTCTACAGCTTTCTTTGTACTTTTGCTAACCACATTAGCTATAATAGAATGCTCCTTTACCCTAGCAGGAAAAGGTATTTTCTCAATATAAGGTTCAGGAAAAATATGATCAACAGTACAAACTTCAATGTTTCTAGTAGGAACATGATTAACAACATCTTTATAAGGTGCATGGTACTTGTTCCACTTCTTTTTAGGAATTTCAATATAAGAGGCAAAAGCCTTAAAACAATTGGCAATACTTTGAGAATCAAGACCATACTTAGTGCTAATATCATGAAAGTCATCAATTCACATAAAAGATTTAATGCATTCATAATCATAATTTATACCTGACTTTCTTCCTTTTTCATTCTCCCATGTGATCTCTTGTTGGGCCTCCAAGTGCAGAGATTTTTAGAACAGTAGCAAGTTTTCCTTAAGTGGATTACCCAAGGTTTATCAAACTCAGGGAGGAAGTGGTCAAAGGTATCCCGCTCAAGCAACCCTACAATCAAGATACAAGAAGTCTCTTGTGTCCCCAACACACCCAATACACTTGTCAGGTGTATAGGTGCACTAGTTCGGCGAAGAGATAGTAAAATACAAGTAGTATGGATGATTATAAGACAACGGTGCCAAAAAAGAGCCTGACGGGAGGAAGATATGATGGTGCTAGACAGGTGTTGACGTGGAGCACTTTGTTGGTAACCCCAAGAGCAAGGTGTGATGGAGCACAGCAGCAAGTTTCCCTCAGTAGAGACCGAGGTTATCGAACCAGAAGGAGGAAGTAAACGTCTCAAAGGTGTTGCAAGCAATGTGGAGACTTGCACAAAACAAACTCAAGACTTTGCCCCAATGAATCAGTGAGGTTGTCAAGCTCACCGGTTTGCTATAACAAAGGATTAAACGTATGGTGTGGAAGGTAATGGTTTGCAGCAAGTAAACAAGTAACAGTGGAAGATGTATCAATGGTAAGATTGGACCGGGGTCCATAGTTCACTAGAGGTGCCCCCCTTAGATAAACATCATGGCATGAAGGGTAAACAAATTACAGCAGGGCAATTGACGGAAACTGAGCAAGGCATAACAATGCAATTACTAGTCAGAAAGATCATATGAGGTTGATTGGGCAATACAACAAGATACATAGACCGCCATCCAACTGCATCTATGACTAGAAGACCACCTTCAGGTTATCATCCGAACCCCCTCTAGTATTAAGTTGCAAGCAACATACAACAACTTTAAGCAAAGTGTGTAAGGTAAACAGTCCACATGTTCCATGAACAAGAGACCGTTGTGTTCTCCCTAGTATCAACAGCACATCTACAACCGAAGAGATTTCTGTCACTTCCCTTGGAAACTAGAGGCATGAACCCACTATCGAGCATAAATACTCCCTCTTGGAGTCACTAGCAACTACTTGGCCAAGATAACCACTAGCAACGGAGAGCATGCAAGATCACAAACAACACAAACATGATATAATCATAAAGACAAAACCATTAATCAAACCAACATAATAATCTCAATATCCATCGGATCCCCACAAACACAACATGCATGATTACAAATATATTAGATCTTGATCATGAACGGAGCTCACAAGATCTATACATGAAAGCACAAAGGAGGAGATACAACCATCTAGCTACTACATGGACCCATAGTCCAAGGTGGAACTACTCACGAATCATACCGGAGAGAAGGCCTCCGGGATGATCTCCCTCCGGCAGGGTGCCGAGAAGAGCTTCAGATCCCCCGATCTAGGGACGATGGTGGCGGCGGCTACAGACGGTTTCGTGGATTTCTGATCAGGTACTGAGAGTTTCTACATCGGGGGCTTCTTATAGGCGAAGGGGCGAGACCGGGAGGCGTCCAGGCTGCCCAAACCCTAGCCAGGCACGAGCTAGGGCCCACCCGCACCTAGGGTGGGTCTGGCCCCCCTAGCTGGCCTTTCGGGCTCCCCTCTAGACTTCTTGTTCCCCACGGGAAGTAATTGACTTTGACGTTTGTCCCGTCCAATTCCGACAATATTTCATTACTAACTTTTCTGAAACCAAAAACAGCAGAAAACAGGCATCTGGCACTGTTGCAACTTGTTAATAGGTTAGTACAAGAAAACATGTAAAAAGCACCTAAAAGCGTAGACAAGTAAAGCAAAGTAGATACTAAACAAGCATGGAGCATCAAAAATTATAGATACGTTTCCGACGTATCAAGAGACTAAAGGCAATATGAAGTAAAGATGGAAGCAAGCAAACATGTAACAAATCTAGTTGCAAACGGTGTTTCAATGCTTAGAAACAAGGCCCAGGGATCATACTTTCACTAGTGGACACTCTCATATAAATATCTTCTCTTCATGATACTACTCTGAACTACTCTCCGGTTGGACACTCTAATCCACGGTAGGGCTACAAAAGCACTCCTTAAAGGTTGCTTTCCCCATCTAGATAACCCCACAATGTCACCTTGAGTGCTAGATGGTTCCAACAAACACCACAATTTCATAGAGACATCCAACTCCAAATATAACTCATGATAAATATTGATGTAATCTAGCCTAAGCGCCACACACGGTGTGCATGCTGTCACTTTCACACACGTGGGGAAAAGCATAGATCTATTAAAGCAATTGAGTATTTATGTAATCTTTAGCCTATGTGCCACACGGTGTGCACGTTGTCACTTTCACACACGTGGGGAGAGCCGGAGATTGGTTTAAGCACTTGAGTAGCAGAGTAGATCTACTTGATTACAAAGCTCATGATCACAATATGATCACGCATAGAGAGAGAGAGATGAACACATAGCTATCAGAAGAACTAACCCCTCCTCATCATGGAAATCATCAATGGAGATGGAGATAGTGGTGGAGATCGATGGAGATGGCTTCGGAGGCACTTCCCCATCCCGGCAGGGTGCCGGAATAGAGACTTCTATCCCCTGAATCTCCCCTTCGGTGGCGGCGGCGCTGCGTAACTTTTCGTGGATTTTTGCCGGACCATCTAGGGTTTTATCCTTGGGGGATTCTTATAGGAGAAGGGGCAAGGCGAGGAGGTGTCCAGGTGGGCCACACCCTTGGTGGCGCCACCTAGGGTGGCCCGTGCCACCATAGGGTGTTCCCACCCACCCCTTCATCTCTGCTTCGTGTTTCCATATTGCTCCAGGAAAATAATAGCTTTGGCTTTTGTCCCGTCCAATTTCGAGAATATTCATTTTTTAGCTTTTCTGAAACCAAAAACAGCAGAAAATAGGAACTGGCACTGCGGCATCTTGTCAATAGGTTAGTTCCAGAAAGTGTATAAAAATACCTCAAAGTATAGACAAAACATAAGACAAATGATATAAAACAAGCATGGAGCATCAAAAATTATATATACGTTTACGACGTATCAAGCATCCCCAAGCTTAACTCTTGCTCGTCCTCGAGTAGGTAAGTGATAAAAAGAATAACTTTTAAGGTGACATGTACCATCACAATCATGATCAAACCATTTGCAAGCATTGAAAGCTGGGATCAAAGTACTCTAAACATGAGCATGAAAGATGAAGTTCTAACAATAAGATAAAGCAACTAAGTTGCAACATGAAAGGATACAAACAAAGATCATGAATAACAACGCATTGAAAGACATTTGTTTGTTTCACATATAGAAAACATAGCATAGTGGCATTTAGCTTGTGCCTCATGGAGTAGAAAAACATAAATGCATAGGACACCTTCAAAGTTCATAAGAGTGACTAGATACAAATAGTTCAAGAACAAGCAATATCAACATTATGAATCAATCAATAAGTTTTGGGACAATGCGCATAGAACTAAGAATGACAACTATGCTCTCTTAATTGGTGCCTAAGGATAGAAGGTGGAGACTCAATATAAAAGTGGAAGAAAAGCCCTTCAAAGGGAAGCAGGGATTTCAAGTTTCATAAAGAGCTTCCAAAAATTATGGTACTTGTTAGCTTTCAACTCTCATTAACCATATCATAAGCATATTGAAGTGATTAAGGTTAAAGTGAATAAACTATGGAGTATATGCTTGACAAAGTATAAGTTGGCAATCTCATGTCCCTTGAGTACGAGGGTCGCTCCTCATGGTACTCAACTTTAGTTACAGATAAGTTCTTGTCATGGTAAATACATGTGTATCATAGAGAACCGCCAACGGGGTACCCCTTGCACATGATACAGGAGCTATCCCATATCAAAATGACAAGGCAACAGACAATGAGAATCTTAGCAATCTTCTTATTTACCATGGGAATATGGTGCTTTTTTCTCTCTTTCCTCTTTTTCTCTTTTTTTTCTGTATCTCATATCTCTTTTTTATAAGAAGAATGCTTCATAGATTGCTCACAATGGTTATGTTGCAAGTTTCCACCATGATTAGGCATGGCTTAGGCTAGCGGCCCAGTCGTTTCTCTAACACATATACATAACTTCATGGACTTACAAGCTCCCCTTTTATTTCACACCGATGATATCCATAAACAAAAGAGTATGATATCAATGGGGTAGATACTTACAGATGTTGAAAGCGTTCCCCGTGACAGCACGGTTCCGCTAATCCCAATGTATAAATGGAAGCATATACAATATAGATGACACAATGGTTCAAGTTTATTAGGGGCAAGAAAAATAAAGTGTGCCATCAAGTATGTGAGAGCTTTAATCACTAATTTTTCACATAACAAAATACTTTTTAATTGGAAGGTAGATAAAACAAGAATTTACTTGAAATGGTGTAACACATCATGCATAGGAATTTATAGTGGACACTTTGGAATAACTTGATTTCTTGGGAGCTGGATGCATGAGTAGAGCTTACTCAATACAAGTGGAAGCTAGCAAAAGACTGGGAGCAACCAACTAAGAGAGCAATAATGGTCATAATCATGCAGAGCGATAAAACATTATCAAATAAAGCATAAAGTGGTAGCACAAGTCAAAAACTAAATGATAATAGAGGCTAAGGTGACTGGTTCATAGTCATAACATGGTGTGAGCATGTGCCAAGTCAACCCAAACAAAGCATCAAAGGATAATACCACAATATTATGCTTTTGTATGCTAAAACAAGCATGATTCTTTCAAGGCACACTAAGCAATCTCAATTGTTTGGAGCAAGTCATGCTACATCAATAATCACTAAGCATAAGATCAAAACAACATCTAGCATGACATGATAAAGTCTAAGCCATAGTCAAAGCAAGCTCACTTTTGTACCACTATAAGCATGAAACTTTCTACTCTTTTCCAACACCAATCAACTTATTTGAAAGCATCACAACGAAAGAGAGGGTCCAACTACTTTATTCAAGCAAACTAAACAAATAAAAACCAAAAATGAAAACTAAGACACTCCAAAAACAACACAACTATGCAAGAAACAATAAAAACGAAGTGTCTAGAAAGAGACCTGAGCTTTTTATTGATGAAGAAGGGGATGCCTTGGGCATCCCCAAGCTTTGACGCTTGTACCTCTTGAATATTTCTTGGGGTGACACGGGGTGGCATCTCCAAGATTGAGCTTTTTTCCATTCTTTATCTTATTACATCATTCTTTCCCTACACTTGAAATTTTTCCTTCATACAAAACTTCACACAATCTTCACTAGCAACATTAGTGCATTCAAGAGATAATAAACCTTTGGGTTTTAGTTCAAAACAGCAAAACTTCCAATAAGAACACAAGATACTGAAGCAATTCTCTTAAAAAGCTCAAATTCACCAAAAATAACTCAAAAAGAAATCGATAAGAAGAAAATGCAAATAATGGCAGAAATCTATCAAAAGAGACCATAAGGCAAAAACCAATTTTTTCGAAGACCTTATGTTGCTAAAATAAAAAAGTGTTGAACTAACGAAAGTTAGCTAACAACCTGGGGGATTTACGCAGAAAATTACAGCTCAAACCGACATACAGAGATTTTTCAAGAATTTTTACAGTGAACCACAAGAATCTGTTTCGGTACAACAACTTCCCCAAATCTTACTTCTCTCTCATTAGAGGTTATTCTTGGCACAAAAATCAAGCAAAAAGGATAAGGATAGGTTATTACAGAAGTAATAACTTCCAAGACTCAACTAAAACTTTTGGGTTATCTCCCAAGATTACTTTTCTTTAACGCCTTTAAGTTAGGCTTGATAGTTTGATAAGATGCTCACATAAGAAATATGAATTGAAGTAAAAGAGAGCATCAAGAAGCAAATTCAAAAGACATTTACGCCTAACCCACTTCCTATGAAAAATAATATTGTAAATAAACAAGTCATTAAAGCACAAAGTAACGAGCATAGGAAAGCAAAACAAGTGCAACTTCAAAATTTTCAACATAAAGAGGGGAAACTTAATATTGTTGAGATTCATAAAACCATGTTTACCTCTCTCATAATAGCTTTTAGTAGCAACATGAATAAAATTAACAATATAACTATCACATAAAACTTTCTTATCATGAGCGACATGCATAAAATAATTATTGCACTCCACATAAGGATAGTCATTCTTATTAATTTTAGTGGGAACAAATTCAACGAAATAGCTATCATTATTATTATCATCACCATAGTCATCAAATATAGGAGGCATATTGTAATCATAATTAATTTTCTCCTCAATAGTAGGTGGACTGAAAATATCATATTCATCATTATAATCATCATATATTGGAGGTAAAGTATCCTCATAAGAAATAGAATAGCTATCTTCCAAAGTGTGTTCATTCGTAAACATATAAACATTAGAAGGAACATGGATAGTAGTAATAGTACAACAATTATTAATATCATCATTTTCAGGATTGGTACCAAAGAGATTTTCAATATCAAAAGTAGTGTGCTTTTCCCAATCATGATCACTACTATAGGTAATAAGCATAGGAACATCATCTAGTTCAGACTCATCAGCAAAAACTATGATAGGAGCAACATGCTTAGGAGAAGATACCATTTCCTCTCTCCTTTTACCCCTCTTATTTTTCTTCTTCTTCTAATCTTTAGGAGGGAGAGGCTTGAAAGGGAGCTTCTCCACATATCCTGGTTTATCGTTAGAGACAATAGAAGAAACTTTGGAGGATTCCTCCTTTTCATTAATAAGAACAAAACACGTATCACTCTTGTAATATTTTGGTAAAATATCATATTTTATAATATTTTGTATGTAAGTATTTGCGTGGCAGTTTTCAACACAATAAAGATGACAACTATGCACGATGCTATTCATATAAAAAGTACTCATGTGTACCAAAGAAGTTTTTTTATAACTCTTCACACCCCAAAAATAATGTAAGTTCATCGTGTTGATTATCAATGATCATGTTATCACAATACAAACTTGCAGGATTATTATGTCCTGAGCATTGAAAATTGAAATGACCCACTTCATAGTAGAGTTCACAAATAAAAGGGTAGAGGGCACAAACTTTTTTACCAAGTTAGCCTTATACCACATTCTAGTTTTCTCATTCCAATGGGTGATACAATATTCTTCTTTGATTTGATTCTTTTCACAAGTTCTATGTATTCCACAAAAATTAACATGCTTATAAGAAGTAGTACTTTCAGAAGTTTGAGCATGTCTATTGTAATCATTAATAACATTTTCATTTTCCATGCAAGTGTCTTTAAAAGGTTCATGATACATGTATCATTTTTATTTAGAAGCATTAATATGAGAAGCAAAGGTTCTACAACAATCAACAATAATTTGAGGATCAAGACCATATTTAGCACTAAGCCCTTGAAAATCAACAGTTTTAGCGAAAGACTTAATGCAATCATACTCATAGTTTATACCTGGTTCTTTACCTTTGTATTTATCCCAATCTTCGGTATTGCTTTGAATTGTTTCAAGAAGATTACACTTAGCTTTGACATCCTTACTTGTAAAGGATCCCTCTAAACAGGTATCTAGATAGTCCTTGTAATATCCTGAAAGCCTTGCATAAAAAATATTAATAATAATATTACTCGGGAGCTCATGAATGGGACATTTGAGCATTAGTGACTTCAATCTCCCCCAAGCTTGGGCAATACTTTCTCCATCATGAGGGTGAAAATTATAAATATAATTCCTATCTTTATGGATTTCATGAGGAGGATAAAATTTAGAGTAAAAGAGAGATTCAAGTTCCTTCCATTTCAAATGATGAGGATCATCTAGTAGCTCATACCACTCCCTTTCTTTGTCCCTAAGTGATAAAGAGAATAGATTCATCTTAACTTGGTCCATTGAAATAACTGCACACTTAAAAAACTCATATAATTCATGGATAAAAAGCAAGTGATCACCAGGATGGACAGTTCCATCTCCAAAATAGTAGTTATTCATAACACGCTCAACAATTTCAATAGGTATTTTAAAAGGGACACTTTCAATATGTGGCTTTAAGATATCACAAGTATCATTAGAATTACTACATATGGGAGATAAAGTATCATAAGAGCAAATTTTCTTCCCTAAACCTGGGCAACTAAAAAGATCTTTTTCATAAAAACTAGCTTCCCCAAGCTTAGATGTTTCCATAGCAAGGAAAAATGGTGTTCAAAAAATTCATACTAATAAAATTGCTATTAGCATGCAAAGAAAGTTCCATAGGTTTTTTAATTTTCTCTCCATACCATTCATGTTCTCACTTAGGAAAAATACTAAAAAACTCTCTTATTTTTCTGTTGTTTTCCATTAAGCCTAATTAGTGAAAACAAGAAACGAAAAGACAAAATTGTAGAATATAAAGGAAATAACTTTGAGCACTCACACACCAAATAGCTTAGTAGACAGAGGATGTGAGTACCTTTTACCTTACCTCCCCGGCAACGGCTCCAGAAAATAGCTTGATGTCTACGCACTTATATTCTTGTAGACAGTTGTTGAGCCTCCAAGTGCAGAGGTTTGTAGAATAGCTGCAAGTTTCCCTTAAGTGGATTACCCAAGGTTTATCAAACTCGGGGAGGAAGTGGAAAAAGGTATCCCTCTCAAGCAACCCTGCAATCAAGATACAAGAAGTCTCTTGTGTCCCCAACACACCCAATACACTTGTCAGATGTATAGGTGCACTAGTTCGGCGAAGAGATGGTAAAATACAAGTAGTATGGATGATTATAAGACAACAGTGCCAGAAAATAGCTTGACAGGAGGAAGAGACTAAATGCAATCTGAAATAAAGATGGAAGCAAGCAAACATGTAACAAATCTAGTTGCAAACGGTGTTTCAATGCTTAGAAACAAAGCCTATGGATCATACTTTCACTAGTGGACACTCTCATATAAATATCTTCTCTTTATGATACTACTCTGAACTATTCTCCGGTTGGACACTCTAATCCATGGTAGGGCTACAAAATCACTCCTTAAAGGTTGCTTTCCCCATCTAGATGACCCCACATTGTCACCTTGAGCGCTAGATGGTTCCAACAAACACCACGATTTCATAGAGACATCCAACTCCAAATATAACTCACTATAAATATTGATGTAATCTAGCCTAAGTGCCACACACGGTGTACACGCTGTCACTTTCACACACACGTGGGGGAAAGCATAGATCTATTAAAACAATTTAGTATTTATGTAATCTTTAGCCTAAGTGCTACACGGTATGCACGCTGTCACTATTACACACGTGGGGAGAGGCGGATATTGGTTTAAGCACTTGAGTAGCAGAGTATATCTACTTGATTACAAAGCTCATGGTCACAATATGATCACGCATAGAGAAAGAGATGAACACATAGCTACCAGAAGAACTACTCCCTCCTCATCATGGAAATCAGCAACGGAGATGGAGATGGTGGTGGATATCGATGGAGATGGCTCTGGGGGCACTTCCCCGTCCTAGCAGGGTGCCGGAACAGAGACTTCTGTCCCTCGAATCTCCCCTTCGGTGGCGGCGGCGCTGTGGAACTTTTTGTGGATTTTTGCTGGACCATCTAGGGTTTTATCCTCGGGGGCTTCTTATAGGCGAAGGGGCAAGGCGAGGAGGTGGCCAGGTGGGCCACACCCCTGGTGGCGCCACCTAGGGTGTTCCCACCCTGGTGCACCCCTCCGTCTCTGCTTCGTGTTTCCGTATTGCTCCAGGAAAAATAATAACTTTGGCTTTTGTCCCGTCCAATTCCGAGAATATTCATTTTTTAACTTTTCTGAAACCAAAAACAGCAGAAAGTAGGAACTGGCACTGCGGCATCTTGTCAATAGGTTAGTTCCAGAAAGTGTATCAAAATACCTCAAAGAGTAGACAAAACATCAGACAAATGATATAAAACAAGCATGGAGCATCAAAAATTATAGATACGTTTATGATGTATCACCATGCTTTAGTGTTTTCTTGAATACGGTCTAGAAGATCCTATTTAGCTTCTTCCTTCATACGTGTGAATGATCTAGCACAAGAAGCATCTAATAAATCTTTATCATGAAGAGACAGCCTTGCATAAAAGTTATTAATAATAATATTATTAGGGAGTTCATGAATAGGACATTTAAGCATTAGTAACTTCAATCTCCCCCAAGCTTGAGTTGTACTCTCTCCATCACGAGGCCAAAAGTTATATATTTGATTCCTATCCTTATGAATCTCACTGGGAGGATAGAATTTAGAATAAAAGAGAGGTACAATTTCCTCCCATTCCATAGATTTTCCATTCTTCAGTAGCTTATACCATTCTTCAACTCTTCCTTTCAATGATATAGAGAGTAACTTTTTCTTAACTTGTTCTGTTGTGATTCCTGCACACTTAAACAACCCGCATAATTTATGGATAAAAAGCAAGTGATCACCATGATGGACAGTTCCATCCCCAAAATAATAGTTATCCATAACACGATCAACAATTCTTGTGGGTATCTTAAAAGGATCTATCTCAGCATATGGTGATTCATATACTACCCTAGCAGTGGTAGTAGCTTTCTCAAATAGGAAACCAAGTGGGTTATCCATATTGGAAACAAAGTAACAAACAGAAATAAAAGCCATACTCACAGTAGATGTTTCCTTTACCAGTTCCACTCTTCAATAGCGCTTCACTCCTCGGCAACGGTACCAGAAAATAGTCTTGATGACCCACAAGTATAGGGGGTGTATCATAGTACTTTCGATAAATAGGAGTGTCGATCCCAACGAGGATAAGAAGGTGCTAACTAGTGGTACTGGCTCAAGAATTCACTGTAAATACTAGCAAACAGATTTTTAGGGGTTTTTGATAATGCGGATATATAAAGTGCAAGTAAATAAAGATAACAAGAATAATTGTAGCAAGTTTCCCAATCCTTTCTTAGCAAAGGAAAAGCCGGTTGTATTACTTATGAAGACCAACATTACCAAGGACACACGGGAATACTATCAAGTGCTTTCGCTTCATATAGTTGATTAATTTTCTTTGGTTGGATAAGTGTTGTGTGGGTGAACCTGTGCTAATGTACCAACCTTACTTGGACTAATACATACTTGTGATTAAACCCCTTGCAATCATAGGCAACTACAAGAAAGTAATTAAGATAAAAAACCTAACCACAACAATAAACTCTGAGATCCTACGCTCCTTGTGCAAAGGTTTCCTAACGGGGGTTCAGGTTTCTGTCACTCCGACAACCCCAGAATTAGTAGCCAAATACACAATGCATTCCCCTAGTCCCATAAATGGTGAAGTATCATGTAGTCGACGTTCATATGACACCACTAGAAGAATAGCACAACAACTTAAATATCAAACCATCGATTATTACTTCAACACAATTCCACTACTAACAACATGACTTCTCCCATGTCCTCAAGAACTAAACGAACTACTCATGAGACATCATATGGATCAAGAGCAGAAATAATATGATGATGAATAACAATATGAACATAAACAATAATTCAATGGTTCCACTCACAAGCATCAACTACAAGAGTAATCAACACCGGGAAAGTTTTCCCTAAGAACTATGCAAGATTCAACACAATTGATACAGCAGGATGGAGTGGTGATGATGGTGTTGGTGGAGATGATGGTGTGGATGATGATGATCCCGATGAAGTCTAGCTTGATGACGGTGTTGATGGCGACAATCTCCCCTCTCCGGGAAGGAATTTCCCCAGCAGAAATCTGCCTGTCGGAGAGCTCTTTATCTCTCTGTAGTTTCCGCTCCGCAGAGGCGACAAAATATTGCTCTGGTCGCCCTCCCAGTATTAGGGTTTCGGGTGGAAGTTATAGGCGAAGGGGAGAAGCAGGAGATGGACCAGGGTGGCCACACCCCTTGCTGGGGCGGCCCAGGGTGGGCCCGCGCCATGGGGTGTGTGGGCCCCCTATGGCCCATCTTCACCTCCCCTTCTAGCTTCCTTCGTCTTCTAGAAAAATAGTATTTTCCGTATATTTTCTGGAATTTTCTGATCTTCGCGAATATTTCATCTGGACACCGCATTTTTCTATCAGAATCCTGACTCCGGCAGTTCATCCTTCAAAAGTCATCCAACATGCAAAATAGATTGAAATGACATAAGTATCACCTCTTAATATGAAATATATCAATGAATAGCAGTAAATTATGATATAAAATAGTGATGCAAAATGTACGTATCAAAAAGCGACGTCTACGAACATCCAAATGGCGAATTATTATTCTTCAAATGTTCGAGTCATCGTGTTTGTTGGATCAAATGCCGATTTGGGGTGGTTTCACATGTACAATGACACCGACTCTTGCTTCCTCAGCACATTCTCCGCTCTCATAAGTTACATTTCTCTTATTGTTCCTTCTCTTTGTTGTTTCATGCTTATTGTTAGTGACGGGAGAGTCAAAATGCTACAGGTTCCATATAAGGTTGTCAATATCTATTTTTCCCGCATGCAAAATTTGATGCGATGCCCATCCTGGTAGAGTTATGTACATGCCTATGAAGGAGGTTTTTTTATTAGTAGGTACCACATAGTTTTGTAGGAGGTATGCTGTAACACGTTGTACAATTGTTAGCATTCACTTGGCTAGCCCAACACTCAGCCTACGTTCTGGACATTTATGAGCATGCAACCCAACAAAAGAAGAGAGTCCACTCTATCTCAAAAGCCCGGATTGAAGGGAGGAAGAAATCTCTCCCTTATAAGATGGGTGTGGTCTCATTCCGTAGATGAGGTGGGACTAAAATTTGTGTAGCCTCACCGGTCAACACCAGCCCAACAACAATGCATCACAAACTACTCTTATTGTTGCCTCCCCCCACAAGCCTAGCTCTGCCACTGGATGCCTATGCCCTGCCATTGGTTGAACCCAATGGTGAACCTAGGAACATTTGGAAGTTTGGGAAAACTACAAATCCAAACTTAAAATGCTAACTTTTGTTAACAAATATTATGAAGATTTTGTTAGAGTACAACTTTCGTATAGATTGTTATGCACATATTTGTGCTGTACCGCAATCCCTCCAGTGTCCTGTTATTCGGTTTTGGTAGGTTAGATTTATTTATTGCTTGGAAAGGCACCCTTATACTTGTGCTATATAATGATCAGGGGACTGAGATCCTGAAATGTGGGGAACCCCGCAGTTCCCTGACTTTGGGTCGTTGACAGGTGGGACCCACACCCTGCGAGACCCACATGTCAGAGACTCGAAGGCAGAATTGGCCACGTCAGGGGAGCCGTGTTCATGACTAGGAGCCAATTGCCCCAGGTGTGGTGTTTACCTCAATTCCTACACTTTTTCGGATATACAAAAGCGAGGTAAGATCCATCTAGCAAGCCCGGGCAAGTGCCCAAGCTAGAGGAATGCAAAATCTGCATATGCTTGGATCCAATCATCTGACTGAGGGCTTACTAGGAGCATACATCGAACCTTAGTAGCATTCCATTCTGATGCCACACTACTCTCTATGAAAGGTATACCGAGCAAATTTTAGTTCTAAGGAACTAATTCCAAAAAGTACTAACCATCTTATTTTTCTGTAACCCATATGATCCAAACACAGAAGTTGGGCATTGTATCGAGACGACTTGGATATACCTCTATTTTGGGGGCATTTTACATAAGAGCTTTGCCCTAATGTTAGATGGTATATTCACTCGAGTAGTCGAGTATTGGAATTTTCAGTTTTCGAAAGAATGAAGATGGTCCTTTAATGGTTAGAGGTCATTTTCTTAGAAGCTCTGCGATCCCATAGCTAATGTGTTGGGCTTGATTATGGGGTGTATCTTAATTTTTGTGTGTTCTTTGTCAACTGGCCCTCCTGTTAAACACGGACAAATAAATAAAACTATTGTGTGATTATTTCCGTGAGAGATTCCAACAAACGGAGCTACCTAATGGAAAAAAGAGTGCTCTTATTTTCAAAGCCAAAGAATTTGGACGGTCTGCATGAAAAACAAAAGAACATGAGGGCAGTCTGGCGTTGTGAATAGAGAGAATTTCTTATTTTCCCTAGTTAAAACTTGACTTCTTTTCTTGGCCCTGAAATTTTTTCTTCCCTTTTTGGCAGTAAATCTTCGTTTGATTCCTTATATGGCCCTCCCGTCAACTCTGTTAGCTGTTGCCGTTGACCTTACTTTTCTTGGACTATAATACCCCTGCTTCAATTGGCACTGAAAAAAGAAGATCTAGGTCGGCAGGGGCCGACCTGTCCCTCCCAGTCACTTCCTCTCGACGAAACGGAACTGGTGGTGGCAATGAGAATTACCGGTGGCGATTTGAAACCCCCGGGATTAGGGATAAACAAATCCCAGAACTCCGTCTGACATAAGCTTAACCTTGAGCTCGAGAATATCCAATGAAGAATCGGTAACACGGCAGTGACCCTACGACACAAAATTTATTACAAAAATCTCATAACTGAGCGAAGAGCCAAAATATTACATGCAGAGGTAACTGACCACAAACATCAAACAACAGAAGGCAAATCATGCTATTAAGTATAGACAACTTAACAAATGGCCTAAGAGGCCTGAAGCATAACGATGACGTCCCAACCCATAGATTCCAGGCTGCCGGCCAGGAACCCCAAGCTACTCATCGGTGTCGATGTAGTACGAAACTCGTCTTCAGGTGAACACTTACTCTGCCAAAAGTATCAACAAAGCAAGGGTGAGTACAGGGTGTACTCCGCAAGACTTATGGCTGGTGGGTTTGTTTTGCATAAAGACATCTTTGTTTTGTAAGACAAGAGGGAGAAGAAGCTTGTCTAATCAGAATATTTTAAAAGGGGGTAAGAGAGCGACATCCTCAAAAAATTGATCATCATCTTTGATATCCACCAAATCATCTTCATCTGAACCCTATCTAGGATCACCCCTCGTACCCATGAGGAAGCATCCTTAAGCACACGTTGATCTACCAAGTTTTAAGATTAGGTTCATGTTCTCTATGATCTTAGAATCTGGTCACCAAGCGTTCATAACCATGAACACGGCTTTTCAAAAAGATTTAACCCTGCAGGGATGTACAACTTTACCCACACGTACCAACCGACTCTTAATGCCAACGTTTTAGCCCTCTTTCTTGGAAGGCCGGCAGAGGGTGGTTGGCCACGACCTTTACATTGCTTTCGCCGAGACCATGAGTCACGCAATAAGGATGGTTCTGTAGTAACGGGTCAAGTCCCGAAGCCGGTCCTTAAATATGTGAGGCGAGGTTGTTTTACCGGGGGCTCCATCGACCCCAAGCAACCCGGTCCATGCTTCCCTACCTGTTATGATGCACCTCCTTCACCTCCTCATTTCGAAAACGTTTTCAATGCGTATGCCAAATGGAAATCCCGAACTATGTGACTCATGGAATCTACTAGACAAGTTAATCAGGCGAGGGTTTCCCAAGCCCCGTGTGGCTGTACGCTCATCTCGGTTCCAAAGGCAAGAACTTGGTTCCTAGTGGTGGCGAGCATGGGACTAGAAAAACCACATCCCACTGTGGCCTCCCATACAAGCCTTAGCAAGTTTAACTTATATCACCTCTGATATCATCTCATCACGATATCCTGTCATACTAGATTATCTGCATCTGATACATCATCTGGATGAACCACCACTAACAGCTATGCATGGCTAAGCAGGACTCAGATATAAGCTCTAGCAGTGCACACAAGCCAAACCTAGTTATGCTAGGGGCAGTGGATTAGGTAATATAAGCTCAAGGGAGTAATGCAACAGATAGGATACTCTATCTATCGATAAAAGACCATAGTAGAATCGTATGCATAATGGCATGAATTGAAATACTTTCGAAATCATAGGATTATATCACGGTGGGGCTATGCTTGCCTTTGCATGTTGATAACCAGAATGCAGAGCTTCGGACATCTGGTACTTGACTTGGTTATAGTTGGTCAAGTATTGTTCATCGATCTTCGTTGGTCTTGATCTTGGTCTTCGATTTTGATCTCGATATCGTATTCTACCGGGAAGAACCACACACCGAAAAGAGAGGGGAAACAATCAACACATGGCATTGATTCAATGCTCAAGCAAGGATGATGATATGACAAGTTAATTTGTATTGAATTGAAACCCTAAAACATGCTCGACAATTTAATCGGTGTTCCGAGGGGAATAAACCCTAACTGGGAGAAACTCCACATGTATATGAGAGGGGTTGGTTTGTTCTTCTAATTAAACTTGTCTTGAAAGTTGATTAACAATGCATGATTATAGGTTAAATAGATAGTTCTCATTTTTCTGAACATTTTGATATATTACACTTATTTTTTTGACTTATAAATAATTAGTTATTGAATTTATAAGTTTAAAACATTTATTTGGAATTAGTTAAATCATTTGAAATTGGATAACTGCGTCAGCATGACACAAAGCTAACGTCAGCACAGGGTCTGGGTCGTTTTTCACAGGGGCAAAGCCTAGCCAGAGAGGCTGACCTGTGGGCCAGAGGCCACATAGGCACCACGTGGACTCCACGCAGGAGCCACATCGGCTCCACATGGGCTCACCGGGGAGCACGCACAGGCGGTGTACGGTGACGGCGCTAGGGAGAGAACTAGGGCGCGCGAGCGTGTGCGTTTGATTCAGCGTGGTGAGGCGGACCAGAAAGTGGCTGCGCCGCTCTAGTTGGGTCATCGGAGCTTCGCCGGCAACCACGTCCAGCGGCGGCGCACGGCACAGAGCAACATAGGAAGGGAGGAGGGGTCCAGGAGGACGAGAATCTCACCAAGAACACGACTATGGGGTCGTTGGCGCGAGGGGAGGTCAGACGGCATTGGAAACGTCGACGAAAGCGGCGGCCGGAGCTCGGGAAGGCGGAGACCATGGGCTCGATTTCGACCGCCCGTAGTCGATTCCTTCTGGGATTTTGATGAGGGGAGCACAGGGGTTCTCGTGGGCGTCTCGGCATGGCTTGGGGAGGCGTCAATCAGCGGTGGCGAACGGCGTCTGGCCAGGCTAGGGTTTTGGGTTTGTAGAACCAAAGAGAGGGAGGTCGTTGGGAGGGGAAAAGAAGATGAGGTCGAAGCAGGGCACCTCGGCAACCTTATCTCCTCTCTGGTAAGCGGTGGGCGGCGGCGAGCATCGCGACATCGACGGACGATAGCGGCGGCGCCATAGAGCTGCTTCACGCGGGGAGGAAGATGACAGATAGGAAGGACGAAGGGGTATCTGGGCCTGGGTCGAGCTGGGCTGCGGCTGGGCCGGCTGCTAGTGCGTGTGGGCGGCAGAGAGAGGGGAGAGGGAATTGGGCTGCGACCCAGATAGGCTAAGAATGTTTTTTTAATTTCCTGCAACCTTTTTCTTTTTAGTTTTTCTGTTTTTTCTCTTTTGTAATTTTATTTTCAAATATGTTTTGTATCATTCAAAAATACCAGAGACTTTATAAAATACTTGAAATAATATGGGCCCTTTTAGTCCATTTGGGCTCCATAAATTTTTGTAGTTCTCAAATTATCAAAACCATTTGAATGCTTTTAGGGAGAGAGGGAAAGATTAGGTTTTAGGGTTTTGCTTTATTTCCTTCAATGCACAATTTAAAGCATGATGCTCATGATGCATAAATAAACCCTAAATAATGTTTATCTAAAACTGGGGTGTTACAGCTCTATCCCCCTTACGAGAATCTTGACCCAAGATTCCAAAGGTAGGAAAAGTGATAGGGAGAGAAAGAAACAAGGCCTCTCTAAAGATAAGAGGGAAACACACTAAACAACACACAAAGTATCTCATTATCAACTCATGGATGGAGTGTTTAGAAACAACTCTGAGATGACAAACATGAAATACGTCAAGGTAACGGAGGAACAAGAGGAGAAGGTTTCAAGTTGTTAGATAGATGGTATTCATAAGGATTGTGACCGTGGAACCTCAGAAGAGATTAAGCTTTTGAAAAAGAGAGCTTACATGTAACACCCTCGCCTGATAAGGCTGAGTTCATGTGTATAGTGCCAATCCCTGAATGGGTTCACTGGCACACACAGTACAAAATGATACCAAATATAACTGTGCATCATAAATACAATGAATATGATCCAGAATTTGCATTATTTATTCAAGTACACAGCGGAAAACGAATACAAGGTAGATCTCCATCCTTCAAATATGCCACAGGCGAATAATTGTTGAGTGGAGTCTCGCGACCTATGAACAATCACTCAGATACGATATAACCTGCAACATGAAACGTTGCAGCCACGAATGGTCAATACATTGAATGTACGGCAAGTAGGCTAAAGTGGTTAACAACAGATCTATCAACTACATGCTTATTTGGCCAAGTGGAGTTCAGGCTCATTTGCATAAAGCAACAGTTTTATCCTAACATTTGTAACAAAGTAGTTTTCCAATACGATAAATAGGACACTCTGGTTCACTCCCAGGTGCTCCTACCCAATTATGTTCACCCAACAAGTTTTAAGTAATTAAGAAACAAGGATGAGTGAGAAATATCATAACATCAGTATCAGGTCGCTCAAATTGTCCATAACCGGGGACACGGCTAAGCACTTAGTTTATACACCCTGCAGGGATTTGTACAATTTACCCATGTGACTTGGCCAGCCCAGCTCGTACCACCACTCTCATATTGGGTGATGATAGGGAGAAGTCCAAAAAGGAACCGTTCGGGAAGTAGCTCCCCAAACCTGACACGCACCGGTCCAACCTACACTATCTACATCTCTGGATACGTGGGTTCGAGTTACCACAACCTACTGAGTCCAACCAACCGCCCATTTCATTATTGGCACATGGTTGCACACGAAAGCTACCAAACAAAGAAGCCAATCCTTTCTCAGTGTCCTGGGCAGCATTCCCCACCATAATCCACACTCGATGACCCAATCAATGCCATTCTGCCCAGGTGGATCATTAAAATCATGTTGGTTTGTCATTTAACAAAATAAAATCCTTTCAAAACAAATAACTTTTCATGGTATGATTCTCTTCCTCGTCTAAATAGCATAGCTAAACAATCTACCAATACGATGGCTCATAAACAAGGAATACTAGGGAATAATATGGGACATAACATATCATATACACATCAATTCCTACATATGCAATTCTACAAAAACATTTATAATGCATAGGAAAACAGTAGGGCGTTTATGACCAAGATAGCACCACTTGCCTTTGTTGTAGATGTACTCGATTAGATAATCCTCACAATCCTCATAGATATAATGGTTGCACTCGTCATAACCACAATACTTGCAATCATAGTAGTTGCAATCACACACGTTGCACTCCTCGCAATCTATCGATCAAACGATTGCATACAACATAAACAATAGCACATAGAGATTAAACAAATACAACAAATGCATGCATGACAATTTAATATGTCACAATGGTTGTTACTTTAGTTCTCTAAACAATATTGAAGTATATGATGCATGCAAGAGGCCAATTAATGCAATGGAGTACTTGTTATTAAGAATTACCTGTCATTGTAGGGTTTTTAATAGTTCTGTTGTAACGCCTATTCTAACTGTCGAATTAAATTTGTTTCTTGGGTTTATTGGATAGATGACGTTAATACGAGCCAGTAGGCATTGGATTCACCCTAATCGGAGTTATAGATCTTTTTGTATGATTTAAATAGTGTTTAATGGGTTTTAAATGATTCATATAGTTTCTGTCTCCTAAAAATCAAACTAAAATTATGTCTGTAATCTCCATGGAATTGTGAATCCAGGGACATATTATTTGCAATTTTCTGAATAGTATTTATTTTCTTATGAATTTATTACTCTAAATAGGCCATTAAACCATTTAAATTTTCACGGCAAAACCTTACAGTCAAAGGCTGAACTAATTGCATATTGATGATCCACACGGAACCATCTTTCCATCGGTATATCATTTATATTTTTATGACAAGCAGTTATTTTACTATGAATTTAATGATTTATAAAGCCATTAAAACTAATTAAATTTCTATGGGTTAAATAATCGGCAAAAGCTGGCTCCAACAAAATATTATTAATCTACATTATAGTAGCTTCAATTTGATATATTGTTCATATTTTTCGGAGTTACAGATAATTTCCTATGAATTTATTAACCTAAAAGACCATTAAAATTAATTAAATTACTACAGTAACCACGTACAGTAAAATTTAGATCCAATTTGATATTAATATTCTACGCAATTTTCTGAATCCATTGATATATTATTTGCTATTTTTGGATCTACAAATCTTTTTATATGATTTTTGCAAGTTTACACAATTTTCTGCAAATTAAATTCAATTTCAAAACTACAGGGAATATTCCCTGGTAATATTCTATGCTGACTGGGACGCGGGGCTAACCTGGCGTTGACACGTGGCGAGATCCGGTTGGCTCGTACCCCTTCGTGGAATCGATCTAATCCTGGCCGTTGGGATGAGATCCAGTGGTTAGGAGAGGAGATTGACCCGATTTTGGCTCAAAATAGACAAGAAATAGATCTGTATTAGAGAGACAAATCCGTAGGTCAAATTGAAAAACTTAGAACATGAAAGTTGTGGGGAATCATTATTCCTACCTTCTCACCAAAGGAATTTGGATTTAAAGAAATGAGCGCGAGTACATCTTGGATTTACACCGTCAGATCTGAAATATTGTGATGCGAAATTCTCCGGCTGTGGTGGATGAGAAGAGGTGAGGTTTGTCGGGATTGAAAGATTTCGACGAGTTCTACAACTTTCATTTTTTGACCGGAGGCAAACGACGAAGTCTAGATGGGTTAAAAAGCGAAATAAGATTCGGGCATGTGTAGATTCAGGATTTCAAGGAGAGAAACTCGTAAAGCTGTGGCTCCACGAGTTTATATGGAGATTTAGGATGGTGTAGAGATACGCCTTGGAGTAAGGAACAAGTAGAAACAAACGGAAGTCGATTCGGAGTTGTAGATAAAAATTTATGAGAGTTTGAGTAGAGATAGGTTTGACAAAACAGATTTCGCACGGAAATTAAAGCAAGGCTGGGAACGATCGGTCACGTCCTGGCTGGCTGGTGCTCCGGTCGGTCCGGGTGGTCGGCCCGTTAGTTTATTTTTTTCTATTTACTTGTTTCCCTCATATCTTTTGCATACGAACTCCAAATGACATGATTCTTGTTTCTAATTTTTTCTAAAATCGAATAGATCATTGTAGGATCAAATTTGTAATCTTTTTACTAGTTTGGAAGTAGTGGGTTTATAAATCCTTGTATATTTCATTTTATTTATATCTTTATGTGTTTGTATTTATTCCATAACTTTTTCATAATAGCTTCAAATGAGATCAATTTTGTTTCTAAAATTTTGTAATATTAATTGGATCTTTTTAGGCTATAATTTAGAAATAATCGCTATCTTAGCAATAGTGAGTTTTATAAAGTCAATTTAATTACCTTTAGGAACATTCGGGCGAATCAACTATAGAATTTAGATACCAAGATTTGGATTCAGTTTGTGAGAACTTTGCATGGATGTAATGAAATGCTTATGAATGCTTCATGATTTTCATTTTGAAATCTTGCACACCAATTCTACAATCCATAATCAATCCATGCTCTTTTGCTTATATGGCTACTTAGGTCGTAACAAAATAATATAAGATTTTGAATTCAAGGTTGAGAGGATTTTCTATTCATAAAGTTTCTTCTCTTTGAGAATTTTCAACATAGTCAAACAATCAATCAAACTTATTTATTTATTTCACATTCCAAAATTCTCCTAATTTTGGGATGTGACATTACAACAGAAAGAACATGAACACAGACTTCGAGACGAAACCTCTACTAAACGACTTAAGTAGAGATTTCAGGTTGTAGAGATATGGATCAAGAAAACCAAGCTGTTGAACTACTTTTGACACATAAGGGTCACTCTTTCATACAACAGAAGGTCAAGAAAGGAATGAGTTTTGTGGCGAGGACTCATAGGAGTCACAAGTAACATATAGCAAGAGGAACTTCTGAGTACCAAAATCATAGTCGCTCTTAGAACATGGTCAAGAAAACAAAGGAAATTCTTTATTCATCCAGGTATATCAAAATCTTCACCAAAGATCATGATATCACTTTACACCACTAGATGAATGGTTAAGAAGATTCCTGATGACACAAGAAGAAAGAAACTTCATTCTCAAACTTCAGTTAATTGGCATAACAAAGTGGTTTCCAACATAAAATGGTCTAGAGGATCGACCGAGGGACATTTAGCAACACTACTTTAAATGTTCTCCTTGATGTTTGAGAAATCAAACATCAAATAAAGGTCGGACTTCGGGTACAAAGGAACCATAAGAACAACTCCTATAATAAAATATTGAAGAAGCCTCATGAAGAGTGGTTGTTATTGCTGAATTAAGGAATATGACAAAAGGTCTTTCCGGCTAAGTGTGCCAACCATTACATCAACCTTGCCAGAATTACAAAGAAACCTATGTCAAAACCTTGAAGAACACCAACCATCATTTCTGCTAGATATTCAGCTTTGGTTAGGTGAAATGATACTTCAGACTCAGCATGTCCGGATAGAAAGTTTGCAACATTTACCGCAAAGGTAAAGTTACTAGATTCTCAAGATAGGAACTACAGTGTAAAGCTTCCAAGAGACTGAGCTAGATTTCTAGACCCATGTATTAGCAACTTGTCGGAAGACAACTGCACACACATAAAGTACTAACAATAAAACACACATGTATCCTTAAGGAACGGAGATAACTCTTCTCAAATCCACAGCGACATCCTTTAACATTTGCACGTGAACCGGAGAAGGTTACTTCTAACATCCAGAACACATGCTTCGAGATGACTCGAATACGGTTCTCTAAAATTTCCAACATTAATGCCAAATTCCATATGAATCTTGTCTAGCATGGAGAAGATAAGGATGTCATCGATGGGCTCAACAACAAACTTATCGAGACACTCCAAGAAGATGAACTCGTATGTTATATGAACAAGGTAGATGTATTGGTCAGACCAAAGGACATGAATATGTACTCAAGTGAAACATCATGAGTAAAAACACCATCGAGATAGTCCTTGAAACTGAGTTTGGTTTAACGATAACCCAAATCAAATCAAAGGTGGGGGAAGATAACATATCCACAAAGTAAATACTATCTTTCTTCAGCGTGAACGAAACTATACATCCCTTTACGAAAGAACAAAGTCGAATAGAACTTTTGTCTTACAACTCTCCAAGTTGTTGTTTAAGCTCAACCAACTAGTTCAGGGGTATCCAGTACATATCCTTGGAGAAAGGAGTAGTTCAGAGAACTTGCTTGCTCAAAAACTTGACAGCACGGTCATGTGGAAACATGGCGATACTTCTAGAAAGACATCCAGAATATCACGAACCACCGATATGTCACTTAGTTCTAGAGGAAACTTGCTTGGTAAGGCAAGAAGACGTAGACTTAGAGCTTCGGCACAAGTCTATCTCTTTGACCGAAGAAAGTGTACCGGAATAGCAAACTTGGTAGCACAATCATTCCTTTGCTTAGTGATGGGGTTAACCAATCATGCTAAGAATGACTCAAATGTCCTTAGAGTTCAAAACAATAATAATTGCAAAGAATCTCGAATGGCCACATTATTACGCACATGCATCACTCACAAGCACGAAAGCTCTAGGAAGGGTGGGTAAATATGTGTAAAAGCATCACTTCGTTAAGGGGTCATGAAACTCGTCACAGCCTCTTAGTATTAAAAAGTGTGATACTTTAAGGTGGAACAGATAGAAACTAATCAATGCTTCTTGATCTGTGGATTATAACACTTTGACCTGGTCCTAGATATGACGAGGTACTGGAGTTTGTTTCTCTTGACATCCCGAAATGGTTTGTCATGATGGACCACAAGAGTATCTTGCATCAGAAACACCGATGCAAATTACTACTTGGCTACCAACTGGTAGACAAAGATCGGAAAACAACAAGGGAAAAGGAACATACTCAGGTTAGAATCCCGATATGTGGATGCATAAGTCAACAATCTCCCGAAAACCAATGCATAGAAGAGGTAGGGTGTGGTAGAGTCACGAGTATAAATGCGAGACTCTCGAGGAGTACTCTTGTCATGATCTATTTGGTTCCATTGAAGAACATCTGCCATAACATGTGGTAGGGGAAGTCCTTAGTTGTCACAACTCAATCGTGACAATAACCACAAGCTTGAAGGCTAGAATTATAATACCAGCCATCCCGAGGTAATGTTTGAACATTAGCAATAGGGGTCAAAGGAGTGGATCTTGGAAAAAAGATCAGCTTTATGTACAAGATTCACAACAGAATCTAGCACAATCGGGGATCTTTGGTTGAAGTCCAAGGGTTAAAAACCAAAAGAGAAGAGTAACTACTACTTGAGTGAATTAGCGTACACTACAAGGTAATAATCACGAGGTAGCTTCCAAGAGAAGATAAGACTTCTGAAGTACCCCAAACAAACAAAAAGGAGGCACGCGAGACGAAAGGAAACCTCGAAGCCTAGAACAGAATATTGTGGAACCATCAACATGATGTTGTGGCCCATAAGATAGAGAGATCATGGTAGAAAGGAATCTCTCAAATGAATAAGAGCAAGGGGAATAAGGGATACACAACACACACAACTCTAGAGAATTCAACACTAGGTCAACTGGCTTAGAAACGACATGCCCAGAAGGCACCTAAGCTTTGAAAGACTAGAGGAGATATCAAGACTTTTCCAAAAACAACTCTAGATAAGATGACCCAGAATTAGAGCGAAAATGGATACGGAGAAAAAGAAGCATACTAGAGTTTTCGCAAATACTTTTTTGGCTTTGAAATAGTTTTCACAAACACTAGACTCAACATCGACCAATAGCAAGGTTTTCCTACGGTCGTCTTTGCTCGATACCAAAAACGTGACACCCGGGATCAGGGCTAAACAAATCCCAGACCTCCGTCTGACATAAGCTTAACCTTGATATCGAGAATATCAAGTGAAGAATCGGTAACACGACAGTGACCCTACGACACAAAATTTATTACAGCAAGCTCATAACTGAGCGAAGAGCCAAAATATTACAAGCAGAGGTCACTGACCACAAACATCAAACAACTGAAGGCAAATTATGCTATTAAGTATAGCAAAATTAACAAATGGCCTAAGAGGCCTGAAGCATAACGATGACATCCTAGCCCATAGATTCCAGGTAGCCAGCCGGGAACCCCAACCTACTCGTCGGTGTCGATGTAGTACGAAACTCGTCTTCAGGTGAACACTTACTCTGCCAAAAGTATCAACAAAGCAAGGGTGATTACAGGGTGTACTCCGCAAGACTTATGGCTGGTGGAGTTGTTTTGTGTAAAGACATCTTTGTTTTGTAAGACAAGAGGGAGAAGAAGCTCGTCTAATCGGAATATTTTAATAGGGGATAAGAGAGCGACATCCTCGAAATATTGATCATCATCTTTGATATCCACCAAATCATCTTCATCTGAACCCTATCTAGGATCACCCCCTCGTACCCATGAGGAAGCATCCTTAAGCACACGTTGATCTACCAAGTTTTAAGATTAGGTTCATGTTCTCTATGATCTTAGAATATGGTCACCAAGCGTTCATAACCGTGAACATGACTTTTCGAAAAGATTTAACCCTGCAGGGGTGTACAACTTTACCCACACGTACCAACCGACTCTTAATGCCAACATTTTAGCCCTCTTCCTTGGAAGGCCGGCAGAGGGTGGTTGGCCACGACCTTTACCTTGCTTTCGCCGAGACCATGAGTCATGCAATAAGTATGGTTCCGCCGTAACGGATCAAGTCCCGAAGCCAGTCCTTAAATATGTGAGGCAGGGTTGGTTTACCAGGGGCTCCATCGACCCCAAGCAACCCAGTCCATGCTTTCCTACCTGTTATGATGCACCTCCTTCACCTCCTCATTTCGAAAACATTTTCAATGTGTATGCCAAATGGAAAGCCCGAACTATGTGACTCATGGAATCTACTAGGCAAGTTAATCAGGCGAGGGGTTCCCAAGCCCCATGTGGCTGTACGCTCATCTCGGTTCCAAAGGCAAGAACTCGGTTCCTAGTGGTGGCGAGCATGGGACTAGAAAAACCACATCCCACCGTGGCCTCCCATACAAGCCTTAGCAAGTTTAACTTATATCACCTCTGATATCATCTCATCACGATCTCCTGCCATACTAGATTATTTGCATCTGATACATCATCTAGATGAACCAGCACTCACAACTATGCATGGCTAAGCAGGACTCAGATATAAGCTCTAGCAGTACACACAAGCCAAACCTAGTTATGCTAGGGGCAGTGGATTAGGTAATATAAGCTCAAGGGAGTAATGCAACAGATAGGATACTCTATCTATCGATAAAAGACCATAGTAGAATCGTATGCATAATGGCAGGAATTGAAATACTTTCGAAATCATAGGATTATATCATGGTGAGGCTATGCTTGACTTTGCCTGTTGATAACCATAATGCAGAGCTTCGGACATCTGGTACTTGACTTGGTTATAGTTGGTCAAGTATTGTTCGTCGATCTTCATTGGTCTTGATCTTGGTCTTCGATCTTGATCTCGATATCGTATTCTACCGGGAAGAACAAAACACCGAAAAGAGAGGGGAAACAATCAACACATGGCATTGATGCAATGCTCAACCAAGGATGATGATATGACTGTAGGGTTTCGTAGCATGGAAAACAAAAAAATTCTATCGCATACAAACAAACAAGCCAAGATCTATCTACTAGATTGTAGCAACGAGTCGATGGAATAACTCACCCTCGAAGATTCGAAAGTGTTTAACGAGAGCGGATTCTCATGGGTGATGTAGTCGTACTCTTCCCGATCTCAAGATCGCGTGAGCGATCCTTCCAAGGCGTTAAATGGCGCTTCCTGATCGTCACACGTTCGGTACTCGACGAAGACCTTCCACTCCTTGTTCCAAAGTGATGGAGGTTGTAGCACTCTCCTCGTGATTCCGGCAGCACAACGACGTGGTACCAGAAGTAGAGGGGAGATCTCGCAGGGCTTCGCCTTAAGCCGGAGCGAGTATGGTGGACTATGAGAGAGAGAGCCATCGGTGATCTAGGGTTTAGACACACTAAGGAGGGGGCAAGGCCGGCGGCTAGGGTTTGACCTAGGCGGCGGCGAGTTGCCCTAGGCCGGCGGCGGCGAGTTTCCCTAGGCCGGCGGCGGCTATGGAGGGCGGCGGTGGCTAGGAGCTAGGGTTTTGGGTGGAGGTGTTGTGTGTTAGGAGGGGCAGCCCTGCCCCTCCTTATATAGGTGGAGGAGGCGCGCCAGGGGAGGGGAGTCCCTCCCCCACTCGGTTTCCCAAGTGGGCCGGCGGTGGAGGGGAGGAACTCCTCCTCAAGTAGGTTTCCTACTTCCCCTCCACCTTCCAAAATAGTCGTTTGACTTTTCAAACTAGGATTTGATTAAACCCTTTATTTTGTTCAGCGATGACACCTAGTACATGATGCAATCATTCCAAATTGGTATGACACATTCATGTACCTTCCTCCGAGTCTTGGGACATTCGGAACCTTCTAGAACATTCCCGATGAAAACATTGAAACCATTCTCCAACCCGAAACAGGACTTTCCTTATATGAATCTTATTCTCGGACCATTCCGGATCTCCTCGTGATATCCGGATCCCATCCGAGACTCGAACAACATTCGTCTCTTACTCATCATTCCATAACTACTCAAACAACGTCGAATCCTTAAGTGTGTCTCCCTACGGTTCGTGAATTATGCGGACATGATCGAGACACTTCTCCGAACAATAACCAATAGAGGAATCTGGAAATTCATATGGCTCCCACATATTTCTACGATTACTTTGCGATCGAATGAACCACTTACATACGATACCAATTTCCCTTTGTCTCACGATAGTTTACTTATTCGAGGTTTTGATCGTCGGTATCTCTGCATACCTACTTCAACCTCGTTACTGATAAGTACTCTTTTCTCGTTCCCGTGATATGTGATCCCTTGTGAGCCAGTCACATGCTTGCAAGCTAATTGGATGACATTCCACCGAGAGGGCCCAGAGTATATATATCCGTCATATGGATGGACAAATCCCACTCTTGATCCATGTGTCTCAACCAATACTTTCCGAACACTCAATGCAACCTTTATAGCCACCCAGTTAAGGTGTGGTGTTTGATGTCATCAAAGCATCCTTCTGGTGAAGGTGATATGCATGATCTCATGGTCGAAGGAATTAGGTTACTATGTATCAGAAAGCATATAGCAATTGAACTATTAAAATGACTTGATCTTTATGCTACGCTTATCTATAGGAGTATGTCCACCATATCATTCTCCTAACGATATGATCTTGTTGTTAATAACATCTCAATGTTCATGATAGGGAAACCACAATCATTTATTAACCAACAAGCTAGTATTATGAAGAGGATTTACTAGGGACTTCAATTTAAGTTTACAAATCACACAAGTATTAATGTTTCCTTGTTAATACTATTATAGCATGAATATAAACATTTATCATAAACACAAAGATATAATAATAACTACATTTATTATTGCCTCTAGGGCATATCTCCAACAGTCTCCCACTTGCACTAGAGTCATCTAATCTAGATTACATGGTAATATATCGAACACCCATGGCAGTTTGGTCATTTTGCCCTCGGGAGAGGTTTAGTCAACGGATCCGCCACATTCAGATCTGTGTACTTTGCAAATCTTTATGTCCCCATCTTGGACATGTTCTCGAATAGCGTGGCGTAGCTTGATGTGCTTGACTTCTTGTGTGACCTTGGTTCTTGCGCATTGGCTATGGCGCCCATGTTATCATGATAGATAGACATTGGGTCCGCGCACTTGGAACCACACCAGCTGTAATGAACTCTTTCATCCATATCGCTTCTTGTGAAGCCTCCGGCGACCATGTATTCGATTCGTTGAAGATCTCGCCACAACGCTTTGCTTTGCACTCCTCCACTAATGTTGCACCATTCAAAGTAAATCATTATCCAGTTGTGATTTAGAATCATCCGGATCGGTGTTCCAACTAGCATCGGTGTAACTATTAACAACGAAATGTTCATCACCTCCATAAGAAAGAACCATATCCTTAGTTCTTCTCAAGTACTTAAGGATGTTTTTGACCGTGTCCAATGATCCACTCTGGATCACTTTGATATCTGCTAGTTAAACTAACAAGATATGCAATGTCGGGTCTAGTACATAGCATGGAATACATTAGAGATCCTATGGCGAGGCATAGGAGTCTTACTCATCCTTTCTCTATCTTACATGGTTTGTCGGACTTTGAGTTTACTCAAGGTCGTATTGGGCAACATGGGCAAGAACCCTTTCTTGCTATCTTCCATTCCAAACCTCTTTAGAACTTTGTCCAAATATGTACTTTGTGACAATGATATTAGGCGTCTCGATCTATCTCTATAAATCTTTATGCCTAATATGTAAGCTGCTTCGCCAAGATCCTTCATTGAAAAACTTTTATTCAAATATTCCTTGACACTATTAAGAAGGTCTACATCATTCCCAATCAACAATATGTCATCTACATATAGTATTAAGAATGCTACAGAGCTCCCACTAACTTTCTTGTAAATACAAGCTTCTCCGTAAGTTTGTATAAAACCAAAACTTTTGATCACCATATCAAAATGTTGATTCCAACTTCGGGATGCTTGCTTCAATCCATAGATGGACCGTTGAAGTTTGCATACCTTGTTAGCATCTTTAGGATCGACAAAACCTTTGGATTGCATCATATACAACTCTTCATCAATGTCTCCATTGAGGAATGCTATTTTGACATCCATCTGCCATATCTCATAATCATAATATGCAGCGATTGCTAACATAATCCTCACAGACTTTAGCTTCGCTACAGCTGAGAAAGTCTCATCGTAGTCAACTCCTTGAATTTGTCGAAACCCTTTTGCGACAAGTCGAGATTTATAGACAGTAACATTACCATCAACATCTGTTTTCTTCTTGAAAATCCATTTGTTCTCGACAGCCTTCCGGCCATCCGGTAAGTCCACCAAAGTCCATACTTGGTTTTCGTACATGGATCCAATCTCAGATTTCATGGCTTCTTGCCATTTATTGGAATCTGGGCTCATCATCGCTTCCTCATAAGTCGCAGGGTCATCTGTGTTGTCCACCAACATGACATTCATAACGGGATCATACCAATCAGGAGTGAATGCAGTTCGATTGACTGCGAGGCTCAGAGCAACTACAAGAAGTTTCATGATCATCATCATTAGCTTCCTCTCTTATTGGTGCAGCACCACATGAACTTCTTCCAGGTCTGCGCTTACTCGCAATTTCGAGAAGGTTCGACAACCTCGTCGAGTTCTACTTTCCTTCGTCACTTCTTTCGAGAGAAATTCCTTCTCTAGAAAGGATCCATTCTTAAAGCGAAGATTTTGCCTTGAATCTATGATAGAAGGTATACCCAATAGTTTCCTTGGTATCCTATGAAGACACATTTTTCCGCTTTGGGTTCAAGCTTGTCCATTGTAACTTCTTTACATAGGCTTGACCCCAAACTTTAAGGAACGACAATTTAGGTTTCTTCCCAAACCATAATTCATACGGTGTCGTTTCAACGGATTTAGATGGTGCCCTATTTAAAGTGAATGCGGCTGTTTCTAATGCATAACCCCAAAATAATAGCGGTAAATCTATAAGTGACATCATAGAACGAACCATATCTAAGACAGTTCGATTACGATGTTCGGACACACCATTACGCTGTGGTGTTCCCGGCGGTGTCAATTGTGAAAGTATTCCGCATTTCTTCAAATAATCGCCAAACTCGTAACTTAGATATTCACCTCCACGATCAGAACGTAGAAATTTAATCTTCTTGTTACGTTGATTCTCTACCTCACTTTGAAATTCCTTAAACTTCTCGAAAGTTTCTTTCTTATGTTTCATGAAATAGATATACCCATATCTACTCAAGTCATCCGTGAAGGTAAGAACATAACGATAACCACCGCGTGAAGCTACACTCATTGGACAACACACATCGGTATGTATGATTTCTAATAAGTCCGTAGCTCGCTCCATCATACCAGAAAACGGAGTCTTAGTCATTTTACCCATCAGACATGCTTCACATCTTTCAAGTGATTCGAAATCAAGTGATTCAAGTAGTCCATCGGAATGGAGTTTCTTCATGCGCTTCACTCCAATGTGACCAAGGCAGCGATTGCCACATACGGTCGAGTTATCGCTCGATTTCAAACGTTTAGCCTCAATGTTATTAATATGTGTATTTCCACTATCGAGATTCAATAAGAATAGACCATCTATCAAAGGTGCATGTGCATAAAACATATTACTCATATAAATCGAACAACCATTATTCTCGGACTTAAACAAGTAAGTCTACTTAATAAACAAGATCCCGATATAATGTTCATGCTTAACGCAGGCACCAAATAACAATTATTTAAGTATAAAACTAATCCCGATGGTAGATGAAGAGGTAGCGTGCCGACCGCGATCACATCAACCTTTGATCCATTTCCCACGCGCATCGTCACATTGTTCTTCGCTAGCTTCCGTTTATTCTGCAGCACCTGTTTCGAGTTACAAATATGAGCAAACGAACCAGTATCAAATACCCAGGCACTACTATGAGTACTAGTGAGATACACATCAATAACATGTATATCGGATATACCTTTCTTCTTGATGTTGCCGTTCTTCAAATCCGCCAAGTACTTTGGGCAATTCCGCTTCCAGTGACCTTCTCCCTTGCAGTAAAAGCACTCAGTATCAGGCTTAGGTCCAGCCTTGGTCTTCTTCGTCGGTGCGGTAACTTTCTTACCACCCTTCTTGAAGTGTCCCTTTTGCTTAGACTTGCCTTTCTTGAATTTGGTGGTCTTATTGACCATCAACACTTGGTGCTCTTTCTTGATCTCCACTTACAGATTTTAACATGGAGAAGAGTTAAGCAGCTGCTTGTTCATGCTTTGCATATTGTAGTTCATCACAAAGTTCTTGTAACTTGGTGGTAGTGATTGGAGGACACGGTAAATCCCCAAAGCATTAGAAATCACTATACCTAAGCTTTGAAGTTTGTTTGCGTGCCCAGACATCTTAAGCACATGCTCACTGACGGAGCTGCCCTCTTCCATCTTGCATTTAAAGAACTTTTCAGAATCCTCATAGCTCTGAATTGTCGCGTGAGTCTCAAAGATCAATTTGAGTTCACGGACAATATCATGTGGGTCTGAATTCTCAAACCTTTTTTGAAGCTCCGATTCTAAACCATACAAGATAGCACACTGAACTGTGGAGTACTGATTCTTCTGAGCGAGGTAAACGTTCTTTACTTCATCGGTAGCATCACCGCAGTGGTCACCCAAATGCATCCAAAGACATAGGTCAAATTACCAGCATTGAGGACAATCCTCAAATTGCGGAACCAATCCTCCAAGTTTCTTCCATTGTTCTTCAACTTTTCTTTCTCTAGGAACGCATTAAAATTGATGGTAGGGGCCGCCATTGATCTACAACATATTTGCAATAGTTTAGACTAAGTTTATGACAAATTGAGTTCTAATTAATAGTTAAATTAATCTAGGTGAACTCCCACTCAAAACAACATCCCTCACATTGTTTTAGTGATCACATGAACCAAATCCACCACATCAAAACCGATCATCACGAGAGTTGATGTAGCTTCAATGGCGAACAATCGACATGTTCATCATATCTACTATATGATTCATGCTTTACCTTTCGGTGATCCGTGTTCCGAGACCATGTCTGTACATGCTAGGCTCGTCAAGATCAAACCTTAGCTTCCGCATGAGAAAATATGGCTTGCTCATGTTGTATACACTTGCGGAATCTAACACACCCGATCATCACGTGGTGCTTCGAAACAACAAGCTTTAGCAACGGTGCTTACTAAGGGTGAACACTTTAGAACTTGAAATTCATGTGCATGAGGGATCATCTTATAATGCTACCATTGTTAACTAAGCAATACAAGATGCATAAAGTATTAACATCACATGCAATTCATAATATGTGATATGATATGACCTTTCTTCTTTGTGCTTCCGATCTCCATCTTCAAGCACGAACATGATTTCCATCATCACCGGCATTGCATCAAGGTCCATGATGCTGATCCATGGTTGTCGTCCACCGGCTTCAACTATTACAACTACTTTGAATAGACACGCGGGTCTTAACAGAATTTAAAGACAACCATATGGCTCCTGCCGGTTGCCAACTTACAATAAGGAACATTGCATACATCAAATATAATCACAATCATGGCCATATCACATCACAAGACACCCCGCAAAACAAAGTTAGACGCCTCTACTTTCTTTGCATGTTTTACGTGGTTTGGGGCTTTCAATAAGTGTCGCCCTAACTCTAACTTACGAAGAACCACAACATTGATACTAGTATTGTCAATCACCGTTTGTAAATTGAATCTTAACTATGTTGGGAGAAAGCAGCACAGAAAAGCCACTTATGCAATACAAGTTGCATGTCAAGCGTGGATCAAGTCTCATGAACGATGTCATGTAAGGTTAGCCCGGGCCGCTTCATCCCACCATCCCGCAAGATGCAAAGTACACAAGAAGCAATTGACAACAAAAGCATCAACACCCATAGTGACCATTGTGTTCTACTCGTGCAACAGATCTACATATAGACACGGCTCTAATACCACTGTAGGGTTTCGTAGCATGGAAAACAAAAAAATTCTATCGCATACAGACAAACAAGCCAAGATCTATCTACTAGATTGTAGCAACGAGTCGATGGAATAACTCACCCTCGAAGATTCCAAAGTGTTTAACGAGAGCGGTTTCTCGTGGGTGATGTAGTCATACTCTTCCCGATCTCAAGATCGCGTAGACGATCCTTCCCAAGGCTGCGGGCAGCGCTTCATGATCGGTCACACGTTCGGTACTCGACGAAGACCTTCCTCTCCTTGTTCCAAGAAAGGCGGAGGTTGTAGCACTCTCTCGCGATTCCTGCAAAGACAACTGGCGGTACCGGAAGTAGAGGGGAGATCTCGCAGGGCTTCGCCTTAAGCCGGAGCGAGTATGGTGGACTATGAGAGAGAGAGAGCCCTCGGTGATCTAGGGTTTAAACACACAAAGGAGGGGGCAAGGCTGGCGGCTAGGGTTTGACCTAGGCGGCGGCGAGTTGCCCTAGGCCGGCGGCGGCTATGGAGGGCGGCGGCGGCTAGGAGCTAGGGTTTTGGGTGGAGGTGTTGTGTGTTAGAGGGCAACCTGCCTCCTTATAGATGGAGGGCGCGCCAGGAGGAGTCCCTCCCAACTCGGTTTCCCAAGTGGGCGGTGGAGGAGGAACTCCTCCCAAGTAGGTTTCCTACTTCCCTCCACCTTCCAAAATAGCCGTTGACTTTTCAAATTGGCGTTTGACTTTTCAAACTAGGATTTGATTAAACCCTTTATTTTGTTCAGATGACACCTAGTACATGATGTAATCATTCCAACTTGGTATGACACATTCATGTACCCTTCCTCCCGAGTGCCGACATTCGGAACCTTCTAGAACATTCCCGATGAAAACACCTAACCATTCTCCAACCCTCAAACAAGACTTTCCTTATATGAATCTTATTCTCGGGACCATTCCGGATCTCCTCGTGATATCCCGATCCCATCCGAGACTCAACAACATTCGGTCTCTTACTCATCATTCCATAACTACTCAAACAACGTCGAATCCTTAAGTGTGTCTCCCTACGGTTCGTGAATTATGCGGACATGATCGAGACACTTCTCCGAACAATAAACAATAGAGGAATCTGGAAATTCATATGGCTCCCACATATTTCTACGATTATTTTGCGATCGAATGAACCACTTACATACGATACAAATTTCCCTTTGTCTCACGATAGTTTACTTATCCGAGGTTTTGATCGTCGGTATCTCTGCATACCTACTTCAACCTCGTTACTGATAAGTACTCTTTTCTCGTTCCCTTGATATGTGATCCCTTGCGAGCCAGTCACATGCTTGCAAGCTAATTGTATGACATTCCACCGAGAGGGCCCAGAGTATATCTATCCGTCATATGGATGGACGAATCCCACTCTTGATCCATGTGTCTCAACCAATACTTTCCGAACACTCAATGCCACCTTTATAGCCACCCAGTTACGGTGTGGTGTTCGATGTCATCAAAGCATCCTTCCAGTGAAGGTGATATGCATGATCTCATGGTCGAAGGAATTAGGTTACTATGTATCAGAAAGCATATAGCAATTGAACTATTAAAATGACTTGATCTTTATGCTACGCTTATCTATAGGAGTATGTCCACCATATCATTCTCCTAACGATATGATCTTGTTGTTAATAACATCTCAATGTTCATGATAGGGAAACCACAATCATTTATTAACCAACAAGCTATTATTATGAAGAGGCTTTACTAGGGAATTTAATTTAAGATTACAAATCACACAAGTATTAATGTTTCCTTGTTAATACTATTATAGCATGAATGTAAACATTTATCATAAACACAAAGATATAATAATAACTACATTTATTATTGCCTCTAGGGCATATCTCCAACAATGACAAGTTAATTTGTATTTAATTGAAACCCTAAAACATGCTCGACAATTTAATCGGTGTTCCGAGGGGCGCAAACCCTAACTCGGAGAAACTGATGTTATGAGAGGGGTTGGTTTGTTCTTCTAATTAAACTTGTCTTGAAAGTTGATTAAAAATGCATGATTATAGGTTAAATAGATAGTTCTCATTTTTCTAAACATTTTGATATATTACACTTATTTTTCTGACTTATAAATAATTAGTTATTGAATTTATAAGTTTAAACCATTTTCTGGAATTATTTAAATCATTTTAAATTGGATAACTGCATCAGCATGACACAAAGCTAACGTCAGCATAGGTTCTGGGTTGTTTTTCATAGGGCAGAGCCTAGCCAGAAAGGCTGACCTATGGGCCAGAGGCCACATAGGCACCGCGTGGACTCCACATAGGAGCCACATCGGCTCCACATGGGCTCACCGGGGAGCACGCACAGGCGATGGACGGCGACGACGCTAGGGAGAGAACCGGGGCGCGCGAGCTTGTGCGTTTGATTCAGCGTGGCGAGGCAGACCAGAAAGTGGCGGCGCCGCTCTAGTTGGGTCATCGGAGCTTCACCGACAACCACGTCCAGCGGCGGCACACGACATGCTCCGACGCAAGCGCAACACATAGCGACATAGGAAGGGAGGAGGGGTCTAGGAGGACGAGAATCTCACCAAGAACGTGACTGTGGGGTCGTTGAAGTGAGGGGAGGTCGGATGGCGTCGGAAACATCGACGAAAGTGGTGGCCGGAGCTCGGGAAGGCGGAGATCGTGGGCTCGATTTCTACCGCCCGTAGTCGATTACTTCTGGGAGTTTGACGAGGGGAGCACGGGGGTTCTCGTGGGCGTCTCGTCCTGGCTTGGGGAGGCGTAAATCGGCGGTGGCGACGACGTCTGGCCGGGCTAGGGTTTCGGGTTTGTAGAACCAAAGAGAGGGAGGTCGCTGGGAGGGGAAAAGAAGACGAGGTCGAAGCAAGGCACCTCGACAACCTTATCTCCTCTCCGGGAAGCGGTGGGCGGCAGCGAGCATCGCGACACCGATGGACGGCAGCGGCGGCGCCACAGAGCTGCTTCACGCGGTGAGGAAGACGACAGATAGGGAGGACGAAGGGGTATCTGGGCCTAGGCCGAGCTGGTCAAATTGCTAGCGTGCTGCAAAGAGAGGGAGAGGAACTGGGCATGCCCAGATAGGCTAGGAATGCTTTTTATTTCCTGCAACCTTTTTCTTTTTAGTTTTTCTATTTTTTTCTCTTTTGTAACTTTATTTTCAAATATGTTTTGTATCATTCAAAAATACCAGAGACTTTATAAAATACCTGAAATAATGTGGGCCCTTTTAGTCCATTTGGGCTCCATAAATTTTGATAGTTTTCAAATTATCAAAACCATTTGAATGCTTTTAGGAAGAGAGGGAAAGATTAGGGTTTAGGGTTTTGCTTTATTTCCTTCAATGCACAATTTAAAGCATGATGCTCATGATGCACAAATAAACCCTAAATAATGTTTATCTAAAACTGGTGTGTTAGAGGCGATCTGTCCTGTTGTTGTCTCCTTGTCGCCAGAGCACAAAGACACGCCAGCGATCGTCGTTCCGCCGGTTTCACCGTGATGTCAAGTGGATTTAATTCATTCACCGGTCGGCCGACGAACTTGATCTACCTTGTTCAGGGGATCTGGAAACTATCCGCGTCATGGTGATATGCTCCCTTTTCTTTTAGGACCACAGAGAGTGTTCTGAAGCCCCGACACTGGTCACACACACAGCAACACACCTTGCATTACACATTAACTGTATTTAGAAATCGAGATTCAGAAAGTACACACACTCATAGCTTGCACTAATTCCTTGGCAAACAAAACAAAAGAACAGTGCAATGTTGTCAACCCAGTTGTAAGGTACACACTCATAGCTTGCACTAATTCCTTGGCAAACAAAACAAAAAAACAGTGCAATGTTGTCAACCCAGTTTGTAAGTGTTACTTGTACACTTAAAATCGGTTCTGTGACCAGATGTTTTGGTTCTCTAATTTAGTCCAATAAACTTGACCAAATATATCATGACACTGCTACTATTTTGATCACATATTGCACAAAGGACAAAATCGTTATCTTAGGTACCTAGTTAACATCGTTGGTGCTCAAATTGCACTAGAGGGTCATATAAGGAATCAAACAAAGATTTGATGTCAAAAAGAGAAGATTTTTTTTTCCAAGACCAAGAAAGGAATTCGAATTTTAGCTAGGGACAAATAAGGAATTCTCTCTTGTGAATATGTGATGGAAAACGGCCTGGGCCTTTGTACCATGCATGGGCCTCCATGTTCCAAAATACGCGAGCCACGTCGGGCCATCAGCCCACGAAGAGCGGTAAAGCTCTAGGGTTTCTCGCCTCCTCTTAGACCTCCGCCGCCTCCTTAGCGCATTCTCTGTTCGGAGAGTTCGTGAGAAGGCCAGCCCTCCATATCCCCTTCCTCCTCCTCTCCGGCCTCCTCCTCCGCCGCCGCCATGGTAAGCGCCGCGCCTCTTCTCTTTCGCAAAGTCTTCTGCCCGTGTCTATGTGCCGTTGTCCTCTCATCCTTGCTGTTGCATCCGTCGCAGGTGAAGTACTCGAGGGATCCGTCCAACCCGACCAAGTGTAAGATCTCGCCCCCTCTGTTCGTTCAGTGGTTTCGTCTCGTTTTTTCCGTTCGCCTTCTCCGTACGGTGGGTTTTGATCGGATGTTTCGTGTTTTGTTGCACAGCGGCCAAGGCCTGTGGCAAGGATCTCAGGGTCCACTTCAAGGTACGTTAACCTGCTCTTGGCCATATATTTCGTTTGTGCTGTGCACCTCCTAGTTGATTGGTTGCAGATTCGCTGCTTATCTTGTCGATTTAGGGTTAGGGAGAGTACAGATGGTGTTATAGGTGGCTGAATTGTGCCTAAAGAGTAAAGGGTTTTGTTCTGTTGGTTGACTGGACAGTTCCCACTTTACTTTAGGGATATGATGCATTGCTCTCTGGTGAGCTTTTGTATTATGAGCCGTGACAAATGGTTCACAGGATCACTGCTATGTGAATGGGACAGCCATCTTTTGTGATGGTTTGGTTCTGTGTAATATCAAAACCATGTCCCAATTTCATCCAAATTCTATTTCTTACTGCAAATTTTGTGCCTTATTATTTGTCTAATACTGTGTAAGGAACTTCGAGCATTGTTACCTATGTCACTATATTGCTAGGGTCATGCTAGTTACGTCTTGATGATTAGCGTCACTGTGCACTGCTCAAATTCGAGTCCTAGTGATTTTTTTGCACCGTACATTTAAGTCAGGATTAACTGCTTAGCCAATTTCTCTCTCGTATAGCCTTGTTTTACACCCCTTCCCCTTCTATGTATTATTTTTGCAAGGTTACATCCCTTTTATGTTGCTGGTGATACCTTGTTATCTTCTGTTTCTGATATTTATATTTTGTACTTTGAAGCAGCATTTGTTACGCAGGACAATTCAATTTTTGGTTAAGTTCATATATGCTAACTTTTACATCTAGTAACTAGTCACTTTACCAAATTGTGATCGCTGAATAAAATAATCTGTAATCTGATAAAATTGAGTAGTAATGTAGGTAAAATCAGTAACCAGCTTGTAGTTGAAATAAAGTGTTGGCGGGTGTGAAATCCTTTTCCAAGTTCTTTGTGCACTTTATCATACAACCGCTATGACAGCGCAATGATTTATTGGCGGGTGTCCTAGAGCAATAATGTTTATTTTTTACTTGATATTTCTTTTTTCTCTGGCTAAGTTCCTAATAATGTTTGCAGAACACCCGTGAGACAGCGTTTGCCCTTCGCAAGATGCCTTTGAACAAGGCTAAGAGGTACCTTGAGGATGTTTTGGCCCACAAGCAAGCTATTCCCTTCAGGAGGTACTGCAGAGGTGTTGGCCGTACCGCACAAGCAAAGAACCGCCAGCCAAATGGGCAGGGTCGCTGGCCTGCAAAGTCAGCCCAGTTCGTGTTGGATTTGCTGAAGAATGCTGAGAGTAACGCTGAGGTATGTTGCTGCTGCTACTAGTTTTTCCTTCTGAGTATTTGTTTAGAGGCAGCATGCTATCAATTTTTTTTTTGTGTTACTCAAGATCTGTTTATGTAGGTTAAGGGCTTGGATGTGGACAGCCTCTACATTTCACACATTCAGGTGAACCAAGCCATGAAGCAGAGGCGCCGCACATACCGTGCTCACGGACGCATTAATCGTAAGTTAGGGTTATATTGAGATGTCTGTTGCATTCATCGGCAAGGGTTGTATTGAGATATATATTCTGCTTTCATTGTACGTCGTACTAATATTTCTTTTATGTCAGCTTACATGTCCAATCCCTGCCACATTGAGCTGATCTTGTCAGAGAAGGAAGAGCCCGTGAAGAAGGAGGTATGTTCTTTTAACCTTCTATATTTTTTTTCTGTTCATTGCATCAGCAAAAAACTTGGTTGAGCACTGTTTTGGCCAATATTTTCTTGATGTCTGAATCAAAATTCTTACTATTTGCCTTCTAAATTAGCTTTTACATTCCTTCTAAAGTAGTTTTTAAATTCACTATGTTGTAATGTTATGAAAATGCATAAGTCCTGTCAGTTTAAGATGCTGTTATTATATGGACATTTCTGTGACTGTTTCTCCTAATCCACATTGTCTCTTTTGTAGCCTGACAACGTTGTTGCACAGAGGAAAGCTGTGTAAGGCCATGGAGTGACCGTATCCGTCCATGAATCGTAGATGTAGTTTCTTTCCAAGTGCCTTTATGTCAGTGTTGCATCCTTGATGTATTTGATACCAATGTTTTGAGTCGGGATTTGTTAAGGTTGATGCGATCCTTGTGATTGCGAATGGTCGTTATATGCTAAAACAGTTTCCTATATTTGAGCAGTGCCTATTGAAACTTATATTGGCCAAAAATGCATGTCTTGTTTGGCTGTTCACTTCAAGTATTCTATGCACTTATTGATTGCTTACCATTGTTCTTGCCCAGGTTTTCACTTCAAGTATTATTGCTATATATACATACGAGTTGGTTCGTTGTGACCAATGGTTTGGTGATTATTCTTGCTACCCAGTTGTATGCTTTTCGGTGTTGATTGAGTCGACTGGGTCGTATGCTGAGCATTTGTGCTTCGTTTTTATACTCCACCTCACCCGCTTACCCTGTGTAGGGACATGCCGGCTGAGATGATTTTTGTGCTGAACTTTACACCAGTGCTTGACACACAATTTGTCTGCTGTTCTGTTCCATATTACTCCCTCCGTCCCAAAATAGATGTCTTAGATTTATTAAAATTTAGATGAACTAAATAGTGTCTAGATTCATCCAAATTTGACAACTTTTGAAACGGAGGGAGTACATTTTACTCCTGTCAATCTGTCATGAACTTAATTTGTCTAAGAGCAACTCTCTTAAAACATACTGTATAAGCTGGGCAATACCCGTATAAACATACTGTATAACCGCCCGGCAACAACCCAAACTTGCCCTTATAACGCAAATTTCGTGGCCTTTATTCAAGTTTTAAAGGTCGGGTGATCGGCGTTTTAATGGTTCTGCTAAAGATGCTCTTAGAGTTGCTCTAAATATATGCACGTAGTGTATAGGACTGTAGATTCCTAGTTTTTGTGTTATGCATCAGTATGATGGGAGGAGTGCTTAATTTGGACAATGTATACCCGCTACATGTTTACCTTGTGGGTTTTTACATGTAAGGGCAAGGATATGGTAGAAAATCTTTATTTATGGATAAACAAATGGAAAAAAATTCTTTACCCGTTAGGTATTGCGGATGCGGGTATGATAAAGTAACGGATTTGCTAGTTCTCAGTCGCCTGAGGTCTTAGTCACCTCTCTCGCCATTAGATTTACCTCGCGATTCGTGCGACATGGGACTTTCAGTAACTGAGATTTTAATGAGTTGTAACTAGGTTGCAACTGAGAATTAGTATAAATTATATAAGTTATAACTGAGAATTAGCACAAATAGTAGAATGATGTCAGCGACTTAGACATAAGAAGTTCTCAGACCCTTAAGATCTAGGCACTCCTATAAAGTAAAACCCGCACCCACATATCCACCTACCCGCCATATATGAGTACATGGTATGTGGGGAATTAGTATCATACCATTTTTTTAAAATAAATTCTCAAAACTAAAAACAAACCGCCCTTTGGCTGCACAAAATTCCCAAGATCACATTAGTTTTAGGGAAAATTTGCTAGAGGACACTGTTACTTTTTGGCGTTCGCCAAAACACACCGCTGAACGTGTCTTTGCTGAGTACCATTATAATTTCATGGCACATTTGCCAGGACACACTGCATTCCACAAATGGAAAGTTTGACATATGTCCGGTTTGAACACTTTTTTCTCTAATTCAAATTCACCAAATCCAGCATATGCATATACCGAACATGAATTAGAAACTATACGTAAGTTCATATCAAGTTGGAACATCGCCAAGTCGTCATCCATTGCAGCATGCAACATCGTGGTTAAGAAAAAATCAACGAAGAAATTGGGAAAAAGCTGGACAGTTTTTTTTATCTGAAACATCTTGCATTTCAATTAAAATTTGCAACAAGGTAAAAAGGTCTAAAACGTCAAACTTTCCGTTTTGGGCAGTACAGTGTGTTCTAGCAAATTGTCACGAAATAATAATGGTACTGGCAAAGCCACATTCCAATAGTGTGTTTTAGCAAACGCCGGAAAATAACGGTGTCCTTTAGCAAATTTTCCCTTAATTTTATTGCCCATCGTTTAATTTTCCATCCCGTTAATTTAGTATTTTTGTTATTGTCATAAACTCCTCCCCCACTAATAGGTGGATATTACCCGTGGTTTTTTACTCTCGACGGATATGGGTATGAGAAAAAATCTATACATATATAGAAATGCGGGTGCGAGTTACGAAAAAAATCTAATATTACGGTACGGGTTGGTTAAACTCCACCCGCATTCAACAGGCGCGGGTGCCATCCGTAATCTGACCGGCAGCTGTGGTGTGCAGGGAGATGAATGGAGTAAGGCACGTCGATTTGTAACACGATAGATATCAAACATGGCATTAGCATACACGCTATGCGAGGCTTCCACCCTACCGTAGGGATGAGACGACATATATGATGACACGATCGATATCCACCCATCGACCATCGTTACCCACGCGAACCACGAGTCCGAATAATAAATCCGCACTAACCAACGTCACTAAGCATGCACACCAGCTCGTCGATGTCACGGCGGGAAGTCCCGCCCTCCGCCACCGCAGCCGCCAGCCCCCGGCTGAGCTCCACCACGCGCCGCCTCACAGCCACGGACTCCCCCTCTTTGCCGACAGCTACCGCGATGGCGCGCGCCATCTCTCCGGCGTCGGGCACGGTGTCGGCGCCCTCCGCTACCGGCACCACCACGCCGGCCTTGGCAAACAACCACGCGTTCGCGAACTGATCGGCGGCCATCGGCCACGTCAGCATCGCCACACCCGCCGCCGCCGCCTCCAGCATCGAGTTCCAGCCACAGTGCGTCAGGATCCATCCGACGGCTCGGTGGCGCAGGATCGCCACCTGCGGCGCCCACTCGCGGACCACCACGCCCCGCGACGTCGTGGCCGCCTCGAACCCCTTGGGCAGGACGGTGCCGCTCGTCACCACCCAGACGAACCCTGCCGAGCTCAGCGCCAATGCGTCGGCCACGCACGCCGCCTGCGCCGGCAGCAAGGCCTGCTGCGTCCCGAAAGAGACGTAGACGACGGAGCCGTCGTCGAGCGCGTCCAGCCACGCCCACGCGGCCAGTTTGGCCGGTGGCGACGGCGACGCGCGCACGGCCTCCGACAGGGCGCCCACCGCGAGCACCCGCTTCCCCGCCAGGTCCGGGAGCGGATCGCGCACGTACGCGGGCTCGAGCGCCGCCGACGAGTTGGCCACGAAAAAGCTGCTCTCTAGGTTCCACAGGAAGATCCGCCGGATCGTGTCCGACACCTCGTCGTCGCCGCCGGCCACGTGCATCCGGAACATCAAAGACAGGTGGCGCCAGGGGAAGCTAGGCGAGTCCGGCACGTCCGGGAAGGCGAATGTGTCGTCGGCGTCGTCGCGCCTCGTGGGCATGCGGCGCCAGAGGGAGTGCGACGTGGCGAGGTAGTGGACACTGGCAGGCGAGAAGGTGACGTGCGGCACGCCGAGCTCCACGGCGAGCGGGAGAGTCCACCCCGTGAAGAGATCGGAAAGGACGGCCGTGACGCGGCGTGGCTGAGCCTTGCACCACGACAGGAGCGGCGCGCGGAGGGCGGCGAGGGTGGCCATGAACGGCCGGAAGAGGTGTGCCGGGAGGTCCTTGGTGTTCTCGCCGCACCCTGCTGGGAGGAAGAGCGAGGAAGGGAAGGGAAGCACGACCATCGCGATGGACGGACGTGCCGCGACGAGCGGCGCGTGACCTGCCGTGACGGCGACGGTGAGCGCGAGTCCCCGCGTGGCGAGGAGCGCCGCGAGGTCCAGGAGCGGCACCAGATGGCCCTGCGATGGATACGGCACGACAAGCACGTGTGGCTTGCCATCGCCGTCACTTGCGCTTGTCTGTGCTGGTGCGTCCATGGACGATGGCATGGCCAGCTTAGCCAGTGGGAGGGCCGGCCTAGCAATTCCGAATTCCGATGAAAGAAAACAAGATGACTCCGCTTTAAATCGAAGAGCGAGACTTGGCCTGTGGAACTGTACTTAATTGGCTCCGGTACAGAATTTTTTTCATAAGAGGTGCGTTTAAGTACTGACTACTGAGTACAGTAGTTTCGTAGAGGTTGAAGCTTTAACGGTAGGTACGGAGCCGGTATTTTTTTTTGGGTTGGTGGTACACTACTTTCCTAAACTGAACTAACCAAAACCTTTTTCGTTTTCTATTCCTCACAACTATTTGCATATATGAACTTCATTTCTAATACTCCCTGACTTGAGTTTGTCTAAATTTAAATGTATCTGTACACTAAAATACATCAAGATACATTTAAATCTAAATAAAACTAAATCAGTTATTTCTGGACGGAGGGACATTTCAACACACTATAAGATAACTCAAACCTTGAACTATCTAGTGCATACATTTGAACAACAGTTTAAATGCACAAATTTAACAACATTCTAAATTCATAGAGTCCAACATAGTGTTCAAATTCCAGTTCAACATGATAACAACATAGAACGTGTTTGGTTCACGTTTTTGTAATGTAACCTAATTACACCAAAAATAGGTTTCGTTAAAATGTGTTTGGTTCAAAAACTCCGTAAACAGGTACTCCGGAAACAGATTCCACCCCTATACAAACGTGTTACCGGTCGCACCCCTCCGAAAACAAATCGTGTTACCGGACACAAGTGTCAGCCGTCTAGATCCCGATATCATCTCTCGTCCCTCTTCCTGCCCCTCATCACACTGTGTTTCGCCAGCAGCAACGACGTGAGAGCGTCTTGTCCCTCGACGTCCTCCACTTCACCGGCAGCGGAGCCACACTAAGGCACGGGAGGGACGGCGGCGACACGGGAGGGGCAGCGATGGCACGGTAGGAGCAACTTCATCCACATATTCCCAATCTTGAGGTAAGCACCGCTCCTTCTTTAGAACCTTTCTCCTCCTCTTCCAGCTTTCATTGAGGTCTCCGTATACATCTTTGTTTAGATTAGGGTTTTTATTTTGTCCAATGTTGTGACTTGTTCTTGTTCATCATGAGTAGGTTGTTTTGCGTCTGATCTTTGGCACGTGTAGTATTTGGAGTTCGTGATTAGTTTTCATATAGATTTCCTCTCTCCCTGTCAGACCTATACATCTACAACCAAGTGAGAAATAAGGTATATATCTGAACTTGTATTCTATTTTCTAGAAGAACATGCTTTTATGATCAAGGACACTCTTGATCTCAAAACTACCTTTGCCTCTAGTCGTTTTATATCACTATACAAGATAATCTGCAGATGCACAACTTGTGGTCTATTTACGAGCAGCACATGAAGAATATGTTCCCGTTCACCATGTTTTTTTGGAAAGGAGCATATATTAATATTAATGAAGATACCAATTACACCCAGTCTCTGCGACAATACAGTGCCCTAGCGGCATTACAGATGCACACAACCAAAAAATAATAAGAGAAATTACAAAAACGAAAAGCCCCACTACAACAATATATTCCTTATAACAGCAGTACTAACATTACCAGAAGTCCAGCTTCTCCAAAAGCAATGCCTCCAATAAGGGGACAGTGCACACGCGTCATCGTCGCCCGATCATAGATCTTAGGTTTTCACCCTGAAGAAAGTCGTTACTCTTAAAACAATACCTTCAACAATACCATTGCCAGGCACAACTAATTAAGACCAGACCTTGGATTTTCACCCTGCAAGATCAGACGTTGAACGTCTCCTCTGCTGCCGCCCCCACTAACAAGCCGCTGCTAAAAATCACGGATCACCAAGACAGTTGCTTAGCGCCGAAGACTCGAACCAACTGTGCTAGCCCTCAAATCTCTGGTTTCATGACATTATTCACCACTGACTTCACCATGGACCGATAAATAAAATATCCAATGATGGTAACAGGTAGCAGAGTTTCACAATGCTCCCTCTGAAACCAAACAGTCAGAAAATGCACGGGTGTGCATGACCGAATCCCATCCGACCAGCATTCTCTAGGCATGAGCGCCCATGGGAGATCGCCAGGGAGCATTCCGGAATCCGACAATCCTCACATATCAGCAACGACACGGAACCAGCAGTTCTTCGTCTTTGCGCATGAGAAACCAAGGGCCACCACCATTATTCTCGAGACTCACAAGCCCCCACGCCGCTAGCATTCTACAACATGATGACAACACAAATAAGGAACAAGAAAGCTGAGTCATAGGGGACGACCCCCCCTCCCGCAACAACATCCCTACTGGGAGGATCCAATAACATCGAACATGGTCCAAGGCCTAGATCTCAGCCTGCCGAAAACCCAGATCGCCGCCGCTAGTGACCATCGCCCCTACTGGCAGCTACCATGGCGGCGCCTTGCCACCTCTACGCTGCCGCCCCGCTGGAGAACTCAAGCCCTGACCGATAAGACATGCCGCACAGTGCACTCCGCCACCGTCACGTTACCCCCCACACGACATGGATGAGTCCACCTCTCCATCCCACCGTCGTTTGACGGGGTGGGCGCCGCCACCACCATCATCGTTGTCGGTAGCGGCGACCGCTGCTTGCAGATCAGCCTTGAGAGGGATTGGAGGGAGGGTCCTCCGGAGCCGCCAGGGAGGGAGGCCCCTGTTCACCATGTAGATACAAAACGGTGTTTCTATTCCATGTAGTGATCTTCCTTGGACATACAAAAAATTTCCAGGGATCAAATAGGGTATTTAATGTTCAATTTTTGTATGTTCTTAAAATCAGCAACATTGGCTTATTTCTTTGCCAACATAATACCAGATCCTACTAGTTTCATTGCCAATGCTTGATTAAGAACATCGGCTTGATATTTTAGTTTGCGAACCTGTTACTACAAAGAATATTTTTAATAAGGCAGATTCATCTGATGTTCATTTATTAACACCTTCTGCGTATACGTTCTAGCATTCACAATGCTTATATTTTTACATTTCACTTTTTATTTTCAGTGTTATGACCCGTCTCCCTTTAAATACGAGAAATCAATGAACAAATGTAGCAACTAAAAATTACATGACTAGCATCATGCTCTTGTATTATCATGTGTGTTTACCTTTTGCATTAGCTTATAGAAGAAAATGTTTGAAAATAGAACAAGGGATTGATTTAATCGGTAATCGTTAACTGCTCGGTTGGCTTGGGAGTAGCGACTAATCGGAATTCGGACGATTAACCGATTTAATCGGTCGGCTATTAATCGGTGCAACCTACAAAAATTAGCACCTAAAATACGTATGAATCCTCTTGCACCTCAACCATCTACCCTATTAAAGGCAGCCTTAAGCTCCCGGATGAGATCATCAAGGCGCTCTTGAATCTGAGGTCTGGTCGGCAACTACGAGGAACTGGTCAATAATGACAAGGAACTGGTTAGTGATGGCGGAAATCAAGCTCCTGGAGTCATGAATCGATTGGGAGCTTCGCAAAACCTACTTCATGGGGCGGACTAGCGGATGGATGGGAGATATGTGTTGATAATTTTGCAACCTTTTTGACCAAGTGTAGTGGTTAATCGGGAACATACCTAGTAATCGGAGTGTGAGACCTATTAATCGGGCTAAACGATTAACACAAAGGATTAATGGTAATCGACACGGTCAGGTCCCTAGTAGCGAGTAATCGGCCTATTAATCGCTGATTCGGCATATTTTTTGAACAGTGATTAAAATTAAGGGGGTACAATTTGTACGAACTAATTAATGAGAGCTACACAATGTGTATAAGTAAGATTCGTATGGATAGGAGAACATTTAGCATATTGTGTGAGATGGTTCGAGACGTTGGTGGTCTAGAGGGTTCAAGGAATATTTCATTGGTGGAGATGGTGGCATCCTTCCTCTACATACTATCCCACCACTTCAATAACATGACAATAGGGATTTTTTTACCGGATCCTAGAAGTAGTGAGTATAAATTTATGCTTTAAATCTGCACCGCCTTCTACTTAAGAAACCGGAACCTCTACCCGAGGATTGCATAGATGGTAGATGGAAGTATTTCAAGGTAAATAGCTACTTGATAAACACATTATTCACTAGCTATAAACGTTATGTTTGTAGAAGATGCTAATATTATCTCATGGTTGCTTCTATTGTAGAATAGTTTGGGTGTGTTAGATGGTACACACGTAAAAGTAACCGCCCCAGCTAACATAAAAGGAAGATATAGATCAAGGTTGGGTGATATAGATTCAAAAGTGTTAGATGTATGTGCATCTGACATGTAGTTCATCTATGTATTACCTGGCTAGGAGGGTTCTGCACATGATGGTCGTGTCTTAGGTGAAAGATTAGTATAAGCGACTAGAGGGGGAGGGGGTGAATAGGCGCTACTCAATTTTTAACGTCTTTTCAATTTTAAGGCTTGACACAAAGTAGGTTCTCTAGATATGCAAATAGGTGTGAGAACCTATATAACAAACAAGCAAGCAAGCAACAATAGAGAGTAAATGACATAAATCACCGAAAGTAGACACAGAGATGTTTTCCCGAAGTTCCTTCATTTTGAGTGGAAGTACATCTCCATTTGAGGGGTGTGCGGTACTAAGACCACCAGCTCCAAAAAAGGCCTCACCCTATTCTCCCGCGCACCCGCTGCAAGGCAAGCACACAATCCACTAAGTGGTGGCCTTCAAGGTGGCATCTGGAACCTTTACAAACTTGTTGAGTCGACCTCCACAACACTTGGAGTCTCCCAAACGATCCCGAAGCTTTACAACCAATGTATGAGCCCTGACACCGAACTCTTCCGTCTAGGGTTCAAAGAACCCAAGAGTAACAAGATCCATAAAGGAAAACAAGGGGGAATCAACTTTGCTTTGGTGAAACCCTAGATCTAGACCTCCTCCACCAAATACCAAAGTATCAAGGAGATTGGAGCACTATGGGGGGAGATCTAGTGAAATTATAGCTCAAGAACAATGGAGGAGAGAGATAAAAGAGGCAACCTTCTTGGTGGATAAGAAGGGCCCTTTTATACCCACTAGGGAGAATCTTCCCGTTGCTGCCTGACCCAAGCGGTAGTACAGGTACTAGAAGCGGTAGTACCAGATGCAACCGATACTACCGGACTGGTACCGGACGCGGTACCAGAAGCGGCCAGGCGGGAAACCAAAGCCGTTGTCTCCCCCAATAGAGATAGCTCAATACGAGTGGTTCTGCCGTAGAGCGGTAGTACCAGATGATATGAGTGGTACTACCGGATGGAGTGGTAGTACCGGCTCAGTGGTACCGGGTAAGCCTGGAGAGGATACGAGTCTTGTGAGCACTCTCAGGCTCACCCGGTATTGCCAAGCGGTACTACCGGTGGTAGGCGGTAGTACCGAAAGAAACTTCTGGTACTACCGGTCGTCACTAGAAATCAAGCAGTGGCAACAGGGAGAGATGATCCTTTAAAACCTCAACCATTGTGAGAAAACTTGATGTGCAAAAATATAGAGTTTATTCCACCCAAACTTTCCAATGCGGACCCCCTCTTTCTAGTACGGTTTTCCTACGACTCAAGCAAAAGACCTAGGAAAAAACTTTGTCTTGCTATGGACCTTTTTTAGGGGAAATAATGCCTTATCGACGAGATTTTTTGAAACACACTTATCAAACGATTAGTATGACACGTGTGTCATCAAACATCAAAACCACTTAGGATGGGAAATATCCTTTCAATCTCCCTCTTTTTGGTATTTGATGACAACACACCTTTGCATGAAAAATATTATGATAACGCACAATGTTTGAAAAGTAGAGACGCCCGCCTAGATGTGTGCACACATAACAAGCACAACCTAGGATCAACACTCCCCCTCTATTTTACAAACCAACCAAGAGTGCAAATACAATGATAAATATGCTTGGAACTCATACCTTTGCATAAAAATATGTGATGAGATATAGAAGGGCAATAAAATAGATATCATCATCACATAAGATGGATCCATATAAGATTGGCCACAAGGTCACATACGATGGATCCACAAGATAACCACATAGTCTCAACTTACAAAGCACAAATTGTTAGCACATAGAGTTCACGAATAATATGAGGCAAATAAAGTTCACAAACAACCAAAGATCAAAGCAAGAACGAGCTTGTGACTTTTCCCATGCAAATACCACAACCTATGTTGCACCTTATCTCCCTTTGGCATCAAAATACTCCAAAAAGGGACAAGAGCAAGACTAACGTCCCGAAGCTCACTCCTCTTCATCATCATAGCCATCATCATGGGTTCTCGGAGCACGGAAACAAGAAGTGGCATCATCATCCCAGTTGCTATGCTTGGAGATCCATTGCTCTTCGGGGGTGATGTTGTTCTCGGAGCCTTGGGAGACAGTCAAACCTTGAGCTTTCATCAACTCCTTATGACGAGCACATGCTTTCTTGACATAGACATTGGATTCATACATGCGCTTTTGATTGTCGTCTTGGAAGCAAAACACTTTCTTAAGCTTGGCTTCAATCCACTTTGCCCATGAGGGATGAGCACTCTTGCGACGAGATACAACAAAGTCTTCATCATGACAACTATCTTCTTCTCTGGATTCCTCTTCAATAACGTTCCCTTCCTCATCAACCTCGTGAACCTCTGCATTGTGAGGTTTAGCATTTCTCTTGCTAAACAAAGACTTGTGTTTGTGATCAACAAGGCGGCGAGTAGGGAGGTTCCTTGCAATGGAGGGGGGCACTTGTAAATGATGAGTTCCATAATGTAGGGAGCAAAAGGTGGCACCCTCCTAGTTAAAGCGGCAACGGCCATCTCATTCCAAATGAAGTCCATCACATCAAGCGGGTTACCGGATCACGGTTGATGAAGGTGTTGAATATGATATCCACCATAAAGCCATGCATCCCATCTTGGTTTCTCGCACGAGGGGAAACAGTCTCATGGAAGATGCAGTTCAATATATCATAGGTGGGAAGAAGATCCTTGATCTTGCCAACAACACTGCAGCCCCAGATATAGAGAGGAGAAAGGACCTCCTTCTTCATGGGATGCTCACGCATGTGAATATGATAGCCACAAGGATGGTCACGACCATGGTCCTCATATCCAAGAGAATGTCCAAACTTGGCCAAAGTAACCTCCTTAACAACACCCTGAGTCATCCAAGTAATTGTCCTTGTCTTATTCTTTGCAAAGTTGGCGGTGGCATAGAACTGAGCGATGAGAATAGGATCATAATATTGCTTGAACTCCATGATGGGAAGCAAGCCAATGTGGGTGAAAATCTCCTTAGCTTCCCCAAAATACTCAAGATTCTTGTTCACATGAACCATGTTAATCCATTTTCGAGGCACAACCAACTTCTCATTGTTCATGATAGCCTCATTGTACACTCTCTCCTGGAAGTCAGTGTAGAACAGACTATCCTCCCTATCCTGGCCACGTGCACTCACATATGGATTATGCAGCCCGCAAGGAGTGGTACTCAGCGTTAGGAATGTCAGACAACAGCTTTGTCCCTGATGGCCCAGAACTTTAACTCTTGGTGCGACTCGAGGAGGGAGGGTTAGGGCCATTGCCACGGCCGGCGGACCGCTTGGTGGCACCTCCACGATGTCCCCGAGTAACCTTCAACTTGATGCGTTTGCTGGGCTGGGGCATGATCTCTTCTTCGAACTCTGACTCCTCCTACTCAATCTCATGATGTGACTTGGAGCGCTTCCGAGCATCCCCGGAACCATCTGCACCTATGAAAGCAAGAGGGAGAACAACAGGGGATAAGGGCACACGGACCCGAAAGAAAAGAACCACAAAGAAGTTGCAGGCTTGATGAAATTTTGCCGCCAGTTGGTTCCGGTAGTACCTGAAAAATCGAGTGGTAGTACCGATTTTTTTTGGGTACTACCGGACGTGCGGAAACTCGTGCAGATCCGGGAGTAATGGACCACAAATCGACATCAAAAAACCATAAAAATTGTGATTTCTTGGGGCAAGGAGACTTATATGGAGAGATACACACAATACAACCCCAAAAGGATCTTTTGACCATGCATCTAAGCAAAACCTATATTCATGGGGAGAATCTAGGAGAGAGAAGAGGGGCGGTTGTACCGATGTCCATGGCGGTGAAGCAGGATGGGAAACCCGCAAGGAGTCCGGATCTGATGGAGATTCGGCGAAAGGAGGCACCGGCGGGGCTCAGACGGTGATTCTTTCTTGGGCAGTGACGGTGAATAATGGAGGAGACAGGGGGTATAATGAGGCACTAAGGGGTGCCTCTCCCCCGACTCAACCTATAGCCAGAAACGCGACCCGGTAGTACTGGTTGAAGTGACCGGTAGTACCGCCCCAAACCCCAGTACGGCCGAACCTAGGGCAGGTTCTAGGAATGCGCCTGGGAACTAACAGGGTCCGGTAGTACCGCTGGGTTTGCGGTAGTAACGGTTCCACCAGAAAAATTCCAGGGACAAGGAGAGGTTCTTGTGCAAGAAAGATAGGGGCTTTAGTGATAGGAAAATAGGCTTAGGTTGAGAATTTTCAAACTGATATAGGGACAAATGCCTCTAACAAAGAGGAATCAAATCAAGGACCAAATGGGAGTGCATGTCTCTAAGATCCAAACTAACCCGAAAGATGAAAAACACGAGGAAGAACCAACCTCTCATTGGGAGAGGTTGGTGGCCTTGCACACCATGTTTGAGTATAATTGGCTTGGAACCGCAAAGATATATCTTGGGTCTATTACCAAAACTCATCACTAAAGATCACATATAAAAAATGATATTAAGAGTGATTTTTAACTTTGGGAATAATGAGGGGAGGGATAGCCCAATCAATTAGGACCGCACTCCCCCTATTTACATGCTTACATCTAGATAGAGTAACACATGAATGCATGGGTATGGGTGGATGGTCTCAAGCCACATTGCTCGAATCTATGATATTTATCTCACGCCTTAACTCTCGGAATATCTTCTCATCAAGGGGCTTGGTGAATAAATCCACAAGATTCTTCTCGGTGCTCACATAAGAGAGATCAATATCACCATTGTGCACATGCTCGCAGATGAAATGATGAAAAATATCAATATACTTCGTTCTTGTGTGTTGCACCAGGTTGTAGGCGATCTTGATTGCACTTTCATTATCACAAAGAAGAGGCACTTTGTCACAAGTGACACTGTAATCCTTTAGAGTTTGCCTCATCCACAAAAATTGTGCACAACAACTAGCGACCACAATATACTCGGCTTCGGCGGAAGACAAGGAGACACAACTTGTTTCTAAGATGACCAACACACCAAGGACCTACCAAGGAATTGGCAAGCCCCGGAGGTTGATTTCCTTCTAACTTTGTCTCCTGCCCAATCCGAATCCGTGAAACCATGAAGAACAAATCTTGAACCCTTGGGATACCATAAACCAAAGTTTGGGGTATCAACTAAATATCAAAAGATTCGCTTGACCGCCACAGGGAGGCTTTCTTTTGTGGTGGCTTGAAACCGTGCACAAATACCCACACTCAACATGATATCTGTTCTAGATGCACAAAGGTAAATCAAAGAACCAATCCTAGAACGGTATACGTTTTGATCCACATCTTTACCCTTAGTATCGAGAGTAAGATCACACTTGAGAGGCATGGGATTCTTGGCTCCATTTTGATCCATCAACTTGAACCTCTTGATCATATCTTGAATGTTTTTGGCTTTATTAATGAAGACACATCCATATAATTGCTTCACTTCAAATCCAAGAAAGAATTGTAATTCTCCCATCATAGACATTTCAAACCCATCGGTCATTAGCTTAGCAAATACATCATTGAAAGCTTTGTTAGGAGAACTAAAGATAATGTCATCAACATATATTTGGCATATAAACAAGTTCCCTCCAACTCTCTTAGTAAAAAGAGTGGGGTAGATTAGCCCAACTTCAAAACCACGGTCTACCAACAACTTTATAAGGTGCTCGTACCATGCATGAGGGGCTTGTTTAAGACTATAGAGTACCTTATCAAGTTTGCAAACGTGGTTTGTAAACTTGGGATCCTCAAAACCCAGAGGTTGCTTGACATACACTAACTCATTTAAGGGACCATTAAAAAATGCACTTTTAACATCCATTTGTTATAACTTGAAGTTATGATGAGATGCATATGCAAGCAAGATACGAATAGACTCAAGACGATCAACGAGGGAAAAAGTTTTACCATAGTCGATACCCTCGACTTGGGAGAATACTTGAGCCACCAATCTTGCCTTGTTGCGAATGAACATTCCGCTTGCATCTTGCTTGTCTTAAAGATCCACTTGGTTCCAATGACATTATGTCACTCCTTGGGTCTCTCCACTAATGACCACACTTTGTTGCACTTGAAGGTGCTAATCTCCTCATGCATGGATTCAACCCAATCCGGGTCTTCAAGTGCCCCATACTCCTTTTGGGGCTCTACACAAGAAATGAAACTATTGTGGCCAACAAAGTTAGACACTTGTTTATGAGTAGAAATGACCCTTTCAAGGTCACCAACAACATTATCAAGGGTAATCCCTTCACGAACAAGCTTGACGATCCTTCTTGCTTCACGATGAGAGTCGGCTTCTTCAATGGATTCTTGAGAAACCTCTTGGTCATCACCACTATTTTTGTCCTCGTCTTGACCTTGAAAATGAGCTTGCTCCTCACCTTGATCTTGCTCGACATTTTGGACTTGTTCAACTTCATGAGCTTGACCTTGATCAAGAGCTATCTCTTCAATCGGGGTATCTTGAGGGCTATGGGATTGATGAAGATCTTGATTAGGTGACGGCTCCACATGAGTAGAGCATTGTCCTTCTCCTTCCACCACAAGGGGTTCCTCAACGGGGCGGAAAAATCCCACACCCATTCTTCTTCGGGATTTCTATTTTTGTGCCCTTGGTTCCTTAGTTGTACTCACTTTTACCCAGCTTCTTAACTTTTCCTCACTTTTGACCATCTACTTCGATGAAACTCTCACACGGTCTAAAACTTGATGTCCGTCAGCCTTGCCATTACATGCTGACAAGTGGGACCGTGTTCAGTTGGATCCCATAGTGGACCCTCGCTGTTACGTGCTAACAAGTGGGGCCACATTCAGTCGGGTCCCATAGTGTACCCTTGACGTTACATGCTGACAAGTGGGGCCACGTTCAGTCGGTTCCCATAGTGGACACCTCTCTCCACTTATCCAGATTAGCATGGGACCCACAACTTATCCATGTGAGTGCTAGAACCACATCTTACCCAGGTTGGTGTTGCAAGATGGGACCCCGAGCCAGCCCCGCGCACGCGCCCGTGTCGTTGCCTCCCCTTTCTTCTTATTCTCCAGCGATGGCGGCCCTTCTCCGGCGACGGTGGACCTTTGTCTAGCTTCACTTCGGCCTCCTGTCCGTTCTGTCCGCAGTATGGTGGCGTCCAGTTGATATGTATGAAGGATGACAATGGAAACCATGCGCAGGGAAGGTTAGATCTCACACCAAAGTGTTCTGATTAGACGGGGGCGCTTGCTATGGACAATTAATTGGTGCAACTCAGGAGCTCAACTAGGAACGCTCTTGCTGTGGAGAATGCGGTCGGCGAGCCATTCCGATGATTTAATTGGTTTATCGAGTTAATGTCTCGGCTGCAATCAAGTGAATCTATGAGGTGAAAGTCAAACTTTGAGATTTAGGGAGATGGATGTATAAGAAATAATAAAATAACACAACTCTTGAACACTTTCAAATTAAAAAATTATACAACTCTTAATGTAAAAGAGTGTTTATAATTGACACAACTCTTGTACACTTTCAAATTACAATTTGTACATGATAATGTTGTCCTAAGAAAATCTTGAGAGTTTACCATTTTTAGAGCGTGAAAAGCGATATCTAAACTAAAATCTTTATTCCCTGTGCATATACAAAAATTATACACCTTCGAACACTGTGAAATCGCACTTAGGACATGATAATGTTGTGCTAATAAAATCTTGATCATTTATCATTTTCATGGAGTGAAATATAATGCATAAACTTGCGTATACCAAAATTATAAACCTTTGAAAACTATGAAATCACACTTAATACATGATAATGATGTGCTAACAAAATCTTGAGAGATTATCATTTTCATATAGTGAAATATAATGCATAAACTTACATATATGAAAATTATACACCTTTGGACTCTTTGAAATTGAACTTAGGACATGATAATGTTGTGCTCATAAAATCCTGACCATTTATCATTTTCATGGAGTGAAATATAATGCATAAACTTGCGTATACAAAAATTATAAACCTTTGAACACTGTGAAATCACACTTAATACGTGATAATGATGTGCTAACAAAATTTTGAGAGATATCATTTTATCCACATTTTCATAGAGTGGAATGTAATGCATAAACTTGCATATATGAAAATTATACACCTTTGAACTCTTTGAAATCGCACTTAATACGTGATAATGTTGTGCTAAGAAAATCTTGAGAGACTATCATTTTCACACTTCCCCTTCAAATTATATTAAAAAACAGTTGTTTATGGAGTTAAAGTACCGGTGGCAAACTCGTTATTTTGCATGGATAGAGGGGTGCCCCCGACAAATATAGGGGTTATCATTTCCGCTAGATCATAGAGGGTCAACAGTTGGTGGACACGATCTGCGTGATAACTATCTCGACCAATCAGATCATAGCAGCCAAGATGAGCACATGTGTGAGAGTTTGTGACTAAGAGAAAGGGGAAACTGAGTAGAACTTTAAAACCAAGGGCAAAACTGACAAAGGGATTCAAATAGAAAATAGAAAGAGATCTAAAAAATGGAAAATGCGTCTTTTATACAATAAAATACATCTCGGCATACATCAAACTATTTGCAATTCAAATATACATCAGTTTTATAATTATTGCCTCATTCATACAAACTATGTTTTGGGGAGGGATGTTTTAGGAAGAGACTTGAGTAGAGAGACATGAACCTTCATAGATAGTAGGTGATCTGAGAAGTGGTGATTTAGGTTAAAACTTCATTTATATACATTTCTTATGGTGACATGTCATATAATAAGACTCCATGGGTAGATCCACTATGTTTTGATCTTTTTTGGATTTGTTGTGCATAAAATAACTCAATTAGCTAGCTAAAACCCATTCGTTGACTCTCTGTTGACCAAAAACCGGAGGGTAAAACTAAGTATATTTCACACGGCAGTGTTAGTACTGTAAGGCAAAACAGAGTACAACCAAACTACCAGTGTTACACTGAAGGGTATAACTAAGCACAACTAAGTCGCCAGGGTTAGACACGAGGGAAAAAATTGACGCACGGTACACGTGTCACGGTGCACGGGGAGATAGCGGACACGTGTGAACATGCACGGTGAAGTAGCGTACACGGTTACGCGGTGCATAGTGGTGCAATGAAACGTCCCTTCCCTTCACCTTTATTATAGATGCCTCCTCACTCTCACTTATCACTCACTCGCTCACTCACGCAACCGTCTCCACTATCCCATCACCTTCTGCAAACCCCAAAGAAAACCCCAACCACGCCGGTGATGGAGAAGAACGACGCGTTAGCCATCATCTCCTCCAAGGCCACCGACGAGGATGCCCCTGTCCCTGTACAGGCCCCTGTCGAGGCATCGAAGACATCCGCCATCCCTGTCCCCGCTTTCGCCATAGCCGCCGGCGAGGAGCCCCCCGCCGGTCTTGGGCAGATCCCACTAGGCTGGGACCCCTACAGGGAATAGGATTACATTAGGCCGGAGAACCCCTACGACACTAGCCTCGTCGACTCATGGTCGGAGGTAACTAGGGTTTTATCCCCTTCCCTTGTTATTCCCCCATTCCCATCGTTGGATGCTAGATCGTGTGTTATTAGGGTTCGACTGTTCATATTTTCAATTGTTTGATGCTAGGTATTTTTATAGTAGCCGATCCTCCTGTGTTAGATCTCGAATTTCGATGAATCCCCATGTTCGTATTTCAATCGTATTTTATTTGTCCTCCAAGTTGAAGTTCAGGGATTCCCTAGTTAGTACTAGTGTCGATCTATATTTGGGACCAGTATTCAATTTGGTTTGAGATTTGGGGATTGGGGAATAATAAGGGGATCTTAATCGGTTAGTTTATGCAAGTAATCAATCTCAATAATACTCAATCATGTCCTTATTGCACTCTACTTTATTTTCCAACAGGTGGATAGCAGCGACGTTTGTAGCGACGACGAGTCCAAGGACACCAAGGCTCGTCAGGTGCTTAGGAGGCCGAAGTCTGGCCAGTACGACAACTTCTTAGTCGACGATGTCTACAGGTGCCCCTTCTGCACCAGGAGCCTCGCCACCGACTTCAACTCTCTCGTGAAGCATGCCAAGGACGTGAAGACCTATGGCCTGTCCGTGAACATCCATGGCTTCAGAGCCAAGCACTAGGAAATTGGTTTTCACCTCCGCAACCTCCAGAAGGTGGCCATCGAGAAGGGTCACATTCCCATGATAAAGCCCAAGGCTCCCAAGGTCAAGGGACTAGGCATCAAGAAGTGGAGGAAGCGCCAGAGGGAGGAGGCAGAGGCCATGAGGGGCCACTGATCTTGTGCTGCTACTACTATTGTAAATCAACTTCTTTTGTATTGTCTGTGTTGAACTTGTTCGCTGCTTCTGAGCAGCCTAATTGTCGAACCTCATTAAGTACCGTACTATATATATATATATCCTATATTATCTGCTTTATCTACATCTGCTCTATTTAATGAATGTATTTATAGTGCCGGTTAGATTTGCTGCTCTAGATTTGCTACTAGATTAGAAAAAACGAAGGCCAAAAGAAACAATGAATGAAGAGAGAAAATCCTCTAGATTCCTACCTTTTTGGGTAAAACACAACTGTTAGAGAGAGAGGGGGAAAATGCGCTCTTAAAAAGTCCAATCATAAAAATAACAAAAAAATAAAACTTCTAATTTAGGCGACATGGCACACGTAACCACCAATGCGCCCACATGTTCCCACACCATGTCCCCCATAACGCGTTCCCAACAAATCGACCCCATGCAGTCCCACATGACAGGGCCCCACACGTCAACATAACGTGTTCCTGACCAACCGGACCCACGTGGTCCCACAACGCGTGGCCCCACACGTCAGCCAACGGTCAACCTGACGGTAGCTGCCATTCGAGATCTTTTATGAGTTTCTGAGAAGGATATGGGCAAAAGTGAGGAAAAGTTAAGCGGCTGGAGAAAGTGAGTACAACTAACGAACCAGGGGCACGAAAATATAAATCCCTTCTTCTTAAGGCTTGAGGAGGAATTTCATCACCTACATCACCAAGATCAAGTTGCCCCACTTGGGAGCCATTATGCTCATTGAATCTAACGTTACAAGAGACTATAACTTGTTCGGTGGACTTGTTATACACTCTATAAGCGTGAGAATCCGAAGCATAACCAACAAAGATACCTTAAATAGAACGAGACTCAAATTTAGATAACCGGTTACCTTTCTTGAGAATGAAGCACCTACACCCAAATACCAGAAGGTATTGGATATTTGGTTTTTTGCCGGTGAGGATCTCATAAGGGGTCATTTCCAAATACTTGCGGAGATACACACAGTTGGCAATATGACAAGCGGTTGAGATAGCTTTGGCCCAAAAATTATAAGGAGACTTGAACTCCACAATCATGGTTATTGCCATATCCAAGAGGGTCTGATTCTTACTTTCCACCACACCATTTTTTGAGGTGTATATGGAGCAGAAAATTGATGCTTGATTCCCTCATCACTAAGGAACTCATCCAACGTATAGTTCTTGAACTCGGTACCATTGTCAGTTCTAATGGCCAAGATTTTCTTGTTATTTTAACTTTCAACTTCATTGGAAAAGTCGATGATGGTTTGTTGAGTTTCACTCTTATTTTTGAAGAAATATACCCAAGTGTATCTTGAGTAGTCATCCACAATAACCAAGCAATACTTCTTTCCCCCAAGACTATCAAAGGATGTAGGATCAAAGAGGTCCATGTGAAGGACCTCCAAGATCCCATTGGAATAGATGGAAGTAGTGGGGGGATGAGCCTACTCATGGATATTTCCTTGAATACAAGCCCTACACACATGATCTTTGACAAAACAAATGTTATCGTTTAGTCCAAGGATGTGACCTCCCGTGTGGAGACTTTGCATAGCCCTCATGTTGACGTGGGAAAGAAGGCGATGCCAATGCCATCCCATGTCACCTTTAGCCATTAGGCAAGCCGTGATATGTGTGGGTTTCTTGTCGAAATCTACCACATACAAACCGTTCTCAACATGCCCAAAAAAGTCTATAGAGAGATTCTTGCTCCACATGAGAACCACAACCTTGGAATCAAAGTAGGATACAAAACCCATGAGTGCAAGTTGATGAATATAAAGTAAATTGTATGAAAGAGTTTTGACAAGCATAATGTCCACAATGGAAATATTCGGTGTGACCACTACCTTTCCGAAAACCAATACCTTAGAAGTTGACCCATCTCCATAAGTGACACACATTTTGGAAGAATTTGGTTTTATCTCATCAAGAATCTCATTGCTTTCGGTCATATGACTAGTGGAACCACTATCAACCACCCATTTTATTCCACCGGAAGCATAGTCCTACAAAATAAATCAATGCTTAGTCTTAGGTACCCATTGTTGGATGGGTCCTATTTTGTTACTCACAAGTATCTTAGGAACCCAAATGGCCCAATGGTAATCATAACCATAAGAGGTTCCTACATATTTAGCATAGACATGACCATCATAAGATTTCATAAGGACATATGATGGATTGTATTTTCCCGCAAAGTCATTACGGGATGGTTCATCGCCATCCTTAAAGGAACATGATTTATTCTCTTTTGCCTTCTCCCCCTCCTTCACAAAGGTAATTTTTTTGGAATGGGAGTAGGTTCAATCTTCTTCTTGTTCTTGCCCTTGTTCTTCTTCTTGACCTTGGGGTGCAAATCCAAGCCCTTCGTTGGTCACACTGTCCCTTTGATTGCTCAAAAGGGCATTTATACTTTCTCACCTTGTATGCACAAGACTAGACCTTTCTCAATAGTGGCCTTCAACCTATTTTTCTCCTCAATAAGATCTCCATGCTCACAACAAGGGTTATTAGAACAAGAAGCAACACTAGTTTATACAATTGAGCTTTATTTTGTCACTTGAGTTTGAAGTTGTTCATGAGACTTCGAGAGAACAGAGAATTTTCTCAATAGGGCCTAATGGTCCTTCTTGAGTTTCTCAAGATATTCATTTAGTCTAGCATGACCAACCCCAAACTCAAGCTTTTCCTTTTTAAGAACTTTACTTAGTGCAAGAGCATGGTCACATTCTTTACTAAGTTTTGAGACATTCAAGTTATATGATTATTCATGAGAAACATTGGTCTCTTCAAGAACAACTCTTTTACTTTGCTCTTCCTCAAGGGCATTGGATATGGTGGCTATCTCCATGGCGGCCTCACGAGCATGCCCAAACATCTCCGAGATGGTGTCATTTCTTTCATCGATGATATAACGTGCTTCACCTAGTTCACTAGTTGGCTCATGAGGGACTCAACACACATCTTAACTTCAGCTTCCAAGCTAGTTAAGAAGATAGTGTATTCCATCACTTCCTTCTTAACCTTGAAACCTATCTCATCATCTCATGAAGGAACATGAAGATATGGAGTTGAGGGTTTAAGATTTACCATGGAGTCTTTATCCATGAGGCATGTGGTCTTGGTGATGAGCTTTTTCTCATTTGGAGAGTCGAATAGATATGTTGGTGAAGTGGTGGAGGTAGAGGTGGAAGCAGTTGTGGTAGCAGAAGTGGTAGCAATTGTGGCGATGGCGGCCACCCCTACAATCTCTCCATCTTCATCATCACTCTCATCCTCTTGAGTTTCTTCATACTCTTCATGAACCATCAACACATATTTCTGTGCTTCCTTCTTGTTTGGGAAGTTCTTGTTGTGGACTTTCTTGATGACGTTCTTATTTGAGGTAGGCTTGTACTTGGATTTCAACACAAGCCTTGCTCCATGGTCTTCTCTCTTCTCATATGGGCACTCGACAACAAAGTGGTCCGTTTCGTTACAATTGTAGCATGTTCTTAGCTTGGGCCTTGTGTTTCTTGGGTGACCTCTTGAAGCATTTCCCTTTCCCTGTTCCCTCCAAAAAGTCCTTGATGCTAGAGATAGATGATCATGCAAATCACAATTTACATCTTCGGAATCACCTCCTATCACTTCCAACCCATCATATACTTCCTCATATACTTGGGCCTTTGCCATCAATGCAAGGGTAGGAGAGTCCATCCTCCGAGCATGATCAAGAGCATCATCGGCGGTCTTGTTGATGATTCCAAGAGATACAAACTCACTTAGCACTTCATTTGAGACATGACATGGACGTCCGCTCTTGAGCAAATATTATCGGTGAAGTATCTTCGAAAAGGCAAGATAGCTTGCATGAACTTGCGCTTGATCCACTTGTCATCAACATCCTTGCTCCCATGGTCAATCATCCTAATATAGAGAGCGGTGACTCGTCGATAGAGCTCCTCGGGAGTCTCATCTTCCTTTCCAACAAAGGCATCAACTTCATAGTGCATTTCTTCAAACTTGGAGCTTTGTATGCTCTTGTTGCCAATATAGACGCGCTAGAGAGAATTCCAAGCATCCTCGGCGGTCTCATAAGAGCGAATGCAAGTCATTTTCTCATGGGTCAAGGCATCATGGAGAATGGCCAAGGCGGTGGCATTGAGTTGATAGTTGATCTCTTCCGTGGGAGTCATGTTGTTGGGATCACACGGGTTGAATCCATACTCCACAACCTTACAAATATGAACACTTGAACTTTTGAAGTGAGAATGCATAATATATTGCCAATTGATGAAATTAGATTCATCAAGCTTAGGAGGAGCATCACGATGATTGATATGAGGCATAGGGAGGGGAGCATTATTGTAGGTAGGCGGTGGAGGCACACTTCCATGAGGATATCCTTTTCCTTGTTGGCACCCTCACCGACAGAAGCGTCCTTTCGGGACTCATCCGTCGGTTTGATGCCACTTGATGAACCATCAAGGGAATCGGAGACCCTTTTTCCTAAATGTGACTGAAGCAAGGTTTTCATCTCTTCCCTAAACGATGTTATAGAGTCAGAAAGATCTTTCTTAGAGATGGGATAGTTATCATTAGGGTATTCATCCCCCTTAGGCTCGCTGCTCATACTTATCTTAGGCGGTTAAGCCAATGTAAGAGTCGAGGCTCTAATACCAATTGGAAGATCGGTATAAGCGTCTAGAGGGGAGGGGGTGAATAGGCGCTACTCAATTTTTAACTTCTTTTCAATTTTAAGGCTTGAAACAAAGTAGGTTCTCTAGATATGCAACTAGGTGTGAGAACCTATATGACAAACAAGCAAGCAAGAAACAATAGAGAGTAAAGGATAGAAATCACTAAAAGTAGACACAAAGATGTTTTCCTGAAGTTCCTTCCTTTTGAGGGTAAGTATGTCTCCGTTGGAGGGGTAGGAGGTACTAAGAGCGCCACAAAAGGCCTCACCCTATTCTCCCATGCACCCGCCGCAAGGCAATCACACAATCCACTAAGCAGTGGCCTTCAAGGTGGCGACCTGAACCTTTACAAACTTTTTGAGTCGAACTCCACAACACTTGGAGTATCCAAAACAATCTCAAAGCTTTACAACCAATGTCCAAGCTCCGAGACCGACCTCTTTCGTCTAGGGTTCAAAGAACCCAAGAGTAACAATATACACAAAGGAAAACAAGGGGGAATCAACTTTGCTTTGGTGAAACCCTAGATCCAGACCTCCTCCACCAAATACCAAAGTATCAAGAATATTGGATCACTATGGGGGGGAGATCTAGTGAAATTATAGCTCAAGAACAATGGAGGAGAGAGATAAAAGAGGCAACCTTCTTGGTGGAGAAGAAGGTCCCTTTTATACCCTCTAGGGAGAATCTTCCAGTTGCTGCCTGACCCAAGCGGTAATACTGGTACCAGAAGCGGTAGTATCGTATGCAACCGGTACTACCGGACTGGTACCGGAAGTGGTACCAGAAGCGGCGAGGTGGGGAACCAAAGTTGTTGTCTCCCTCGGTAGAGATAGCTCAATATGAGCAGTGTTGTCGCAAAGTGTAGGGGTGGAATCAAGCCGAGCCAAGCCGGCTCGTGGCTCGGCTCGGTTAGGCTTGGGGAAATCGAGCCGAGCCTAGCTCAGCTTGTTGCTGCAAATTTTCTAATTTGTGGGCTTGCGGATCGGCTCGGGAAACTCGAGGCTTGGTTCGATGGCTCATCAAGCCCACCGCTGCAGGCTGAATCAACTCACCCCTGCGCCAACACCTTGCATCCCCGCGTGCGATTCCTCTATGGTTCCCATCGATGCTCCCTATCCAACTCACCTGGGTCGGCACCACTACCGCACCAACACCGACAACCACCGCTGACCTCCCCATCTGTACATCTCATCCTCCACCTACATAGATCCGCATGGTGCCGCTCGTCTAGGATTAGTGGCGGCCGTTGCCGGCCGGCCCTCCGCCTCCCTCTTTTGGGAGCTCGCCTGCTTCTTTCCCCATGTCCTCCACCTTAGGCTACTCCTCTCCTACACCAGAAAACCACCGACGGCTATAGTGAATGCTAGTTCAGTTCTTGTGCTGGCGATGCAGTAGCGAGTAGGTGCTTGCCTTCTCCTCTTTTGATCTTCTCCAAGGATGCTCGTCCCACCCCGTTGCTCCCTGGATCATATGGTTCTTAATATCTGTTTCTATATAGTCCTGATCATCGAGTTTATTTTGGACTAATGACATCTGTTGAAATATGAGAAAAGTACAAGACGTACTGTGTGTCATCTATAAAAGAAGGAAAACCTGAAGTGAACTGTAGCAGAGTTTGAGAAAATTGTTCAGTAAAAAAAACAGAGAACTGGTGGGTTAGTAATTGTGTCCTTCTACTTTGTTATATAAACTTGTAAAGCCGGGTTAATAGAACCAACTTGAAATCAATACGATGCCATATTTCTTGCCTCAAACTGTGTCTTTGTACTTTGTCTGCTTCTCAACTATCTTTCATTGTACTTTGTTGGCTTCTCGACTATCTTTACGTTGTGTAATATCCATCAAGTATTGGTTCATTGTGGTGCATTGTGTCAGAAAAAATATTATAGAAAACTAGTTTCTGCACCATGTAATGTGTATATTTATATAGATAATTCCATTGTGACTGCATGGACAACAATTTTTTTATTATAATTGTGAACTCTTATATTTTTAGTAGAGGCTGTGTCAATATTTTTTCCTACACGGAGCCTTCGATCCGGCTTGCGAGCTTCACCAAGTTGGCTTGTCGAGCCTCGAGCCACAGTAGCAGGGTTTAGACTTGGCTCGTCCAACCTTAAAACGAGCCCGAGCCAAGCCTTCTCGAGCCTGAGGCGAGCCTCGAGCCTCAAGCTTTGTGTCCACCCCTATAAGAGTGGTAGTATCGGATGATATGAGCGATACTACCGGATGGGGCAGTAGTACTGGCTCGGTGGTAACGGGTGGGACTGAAGAGAAGACGAGGCTCGCAAGCACTCTCAGGCTTTCCCGATACCGACAAGCGGTAGTACCGGAAGAAACTTTCGATACTACCGGTCGTCACTGGACAACAAGCAGTGGCAACAGGGAGATATGATCCTTTAAAACCTCAAACATTGTGGTAAAGCTTGATGGGCAAAATATAGAGTTGATTCCACCCAAACTTTCCAATACGGACCCCCTCTTGATAGTACGGTTTTCCTATGACTCAAGCAAAAGACCTAGGAAAAAACTATGTCTTGCTATGGACCTTTTTGAGGGGAAAGAATGCCTTATCGACGAGAATAACCTGGAACACACTTAGCAAACACTTAGTCTTACACGTGTGTTGTCATCAAACATCAAAAACACTTAGGATGGGAAATACCCTTTCATTAGGGATGCCATCACAAGGCCAAATGGGTTAAGTGTCCTGAACGACCAATATTACCTCGTTGATGCTGGATACACTAATGCTAGAGTAATTTTATCACCATACAGAGGTGAAAGTTGGTTGGACATCACAAAACCCACCTAATAGTACAGAGGAGTATTTTAACATGTTGCATGCTAAGGCCCAAAATATTGTAGAAAGGTGCTTTGGAAGACTCAAGGGATGGTGGAATTCTTAGGTCCTAGTATTTTATCCTATTAAAACCCAAGGAAGAATTATAATGGCATGCACACTCTTGCATAATGTTATTTTGCAACAGATGCCTTTCGATCCACTCGATAATGAAGACTACATAATGGTGTGGAGGGAGAATTATCCGAACCATAATTTATTACATCTATCTCAACGAGTAATGAGTGGACCAATTTATGGAATGTTCTTTCTCAGGAGTTGTATATAATAGCTATGGGGATGTTAGGAATCATTGAGGTATAATGCTTATGCTGGTTGTATTTAACCCTATGCATTATGTAGATTGGTTTTAATTCATGATGCTACATATGTGTTGTATGTTAATTCCGTGGTTGACTCTTGTAGATATGTATACTTTGGGTAGCTCAAGTGTGTCATCATGGAAGGGAAAGAATAAACGGAAGTGGACTTCTACTAAGGATGATAAGCTGATTAAAGCATTGTATGATTTGTCTTTAGCTCCAAGATGGAAAGGAAAATATCCTTTCAAGAATGGTTACCGTATAGTGATATAGAAGATACTTGTTGAGAAGTGCCTAGGTTGTGGTCTTACTGCAGTTCCACATATCGAGTTACGGGTTAGGCACTTTAGGAAAAAATATGGCACAATTGAAGTAATGTTATCAAGATGTGGTTTCACATGGGATGCAAACATACATATGATTCAGTGCGAGAAGGCACAATATGATACACATTGTAAGGTAAAGCCCTCACCTACTAATGACTGCCTTGGTTGTTCTTCTTTACTTCATTTTCTGTTACACAATCACATTAGTAGTTTTGTTGCATTTGTGTTGTAAATTGATATTGTGTTTAAACTTGTAGATCTACAAAGAATCCAAAGGATTGTATGGTGTTTCATTTCCTTAGTTTGAGAAGTTGTGTTCTATCTACAACAAGGATATAGCAACAAGGGAAGGTGTTGAAAGTTTTGGTTAGGTTGCGCCAAACTTGTCCAATGAAATTGATGCCAAGGAAAGGGAGAGGGGCGAGGAGGATAGTATGTCTAGAGAGACTCCAAGACGATTTGTTGACACACAGAGCCACTCCTTGGATACATCAAGCAGTGCTAAGAGGCCAAGAAAGGTTGTTGGACCTAGAAAGGCAAGAAAAACTGACCCAATTGTTATCATGCTTGAAGATATCAACAGTCAACTTAAAGTCATGTCACAACATGTGGGAACAATGGCAACTGTTGTGGAGCGTGAAGCTACACTTCATGAGAAGGCAATTCATGAAGATTCTAACCAAAAGCTGAAAGAGAAGGCTATTAGTGAATTGCACAAGCTTGGCTTCGTCGGAAGTTAGATAGTAGATGCAACAATATTTTTTGCAAAAGCACCAGAGTAGATGAAAATGATGATGCCACTTCTAGATATGTTGATGAAGGAGTATGTGCTTAAGATGTTGATCAGTAAGTTGATTTCAAATCTAAATTTAGACGCTTTTTCTTGCTATGGAACTCCTCTCATGTGTATGCTTATAAATGTTCTTCTATTTATTGGTAGATGAGGCGAAGGAGAACATGAGATATTGACAAGGAAGAATAATTAGGTAATGTTTCTCTTAGAAACTATACCATACTTTAAGTTCTAGTTGTTGAAGTCTGCATGCTTGTGGTAGATGATTAGCTCCTATTCTTTGATGTCTAGATGTCTGCCTGGGTGTTGTTGTTCCAGCTCTAGTTGCTCCTATTCTTTCATCTCCAACACGTTCATTGAAATATTTTAGCGTTATATATGATTTGTCTCTGCAGTGTCTTCTATGCTTCTAGATCTAGATTACATGTTGGGTGTAACCCTCTCTAGAAAAAAAAGGAATGATAGAGTGCGTGTGAGCGTGTTTGTGTGTGTCTAGGTTACCTACAAATCTTCCTTTTTCGTATTCCGTTTATGATAAAGCTTCATCACATGGTTTTGGTCTGGGATCGCAAATCTATTGATAATATCTTGATGTTGAAGCTTAAATTTACCATGATCATGAGTTTTAAAATTGTTATGCTCAATCTTATACATGTGCTTTTATTTATTGGTAGAGATGAGAAGGACATGTTTACAAGAAAACTTATTTGGATGACTATGGAGCAAGCTTTAAAATAATTAGTAGTGCAATGAAATTATGAACTTGTGTTTATGGCTCTACTCTTCTACCAATGAAGTGCTTTTAGATTATTAGGATCATGTTGTTATGTAGTGCCAAAAAGTGCTTGTAAATTACTAGGATCATGTTATTATACAGTGTAAAAATGTGTGGCATTAGATGTTTGATTGCTCAAAGATATTTGTAGCATGGTTCAGTTTGAAGTTCAAAGTTTAAATTTGTTGTATGTTCTGATTAAATGTGACATTTTTTAAGCTAGTTGTTCTGTTGTTTAATGTGATCCGTTGTATATCCTAACTGAACGTTGTGACTCAGCTCAACAAAAAGTGGAAAGGAATATGTTTACGTTACACACACAAACCAAACAAATATACTTATGCCTCAGCCAAAGATGCAACAACGACATCGTTCTCCCCCTCCTCCTCCATCTCCTAAGATTCTCTAGTCCCTAAGGATCTTGGAATCGGCTGAGGACCCCATAGTATGACATTTCGTCGAACACTTTTGGTAGGCGCCCTGGTCGGGAAAGGAGGATGTGTCTAAGTCGAGCTATGGGAGGATATGGATAGGTTGGGTATTCAGTGGTAGATCAATGATCTGTGGTCGTTGGTGCCTGTTGAAGTACCGGTCTCCCATTGAGTGAGCGGTGTACCAATGGTAGGGAAAGGTAGGGGATGGGGTGTCTTTGACTGCGGGAGTTGGTGGTAGTGTTTAGGAGGGAGGCAGGTTGAGGTGTAGAGTGGCAGGGTAGATTGGACGAACTGGCATGGCTAGGCGGGAACATCGACATTGTCGGAGGCTCGTCGATAGTGGGAAACAGTTGGGTGGTGAAAGTTCCTCCCACCAAAGATTTCTAGATAGGGAGGTGGATTGGGAGAAGGTCAAATTTCCTCAAATATGAGGAGAAAGCACAATACAGATGCCTCCTCAAATTTTTGGAGGTTATACAATTTAGAGGAAATGTTAGATGGATATAACTCCCAACATATTTAGAGCTGTTTGATTTGTAGGATTATAAAAGCACATGAATAGGTAAAACACATGAATAACATGTCATGGCATGTGAAATACTACATAAGTAAAAAACACAGTAATTAGTAGCAAGTCGTTTGATTATACCACAGGAAAACACATGAAATTTGTGTAGAGATTGAGTACATGTCATAGTTTTCATATACACATAGTAAATTTTCCGAGTGGTATAACCTCTTGCTAGAAATCCTATGGGATTATAGTATAGGAAACCAATCCATAGGAATCTTGGAGGGTTCAATCATTTGAATTAAATGGCCTCTATAGGACAAATTTCTATGGGTAAGAATCTTACAATTTTCTTTTGGAAATGGTTTGAATCAAACATGCCCTCATTTTTTAGAGACTTAAGAAATTCTAGACGAAGTGATAAAATACTCTAGTATATCCAGAACGTTCAGTCCTATTGCCCCTCATAGCATCACAAGTAAGGTCCCTACATGAACCCCTATTTTTTTATCTAGGCCGAGACAAAAAAAACACTCTAGGAGGGCCCCTACTCAAACCCTATTGTAGGGAGCCCCTAGATTTCACCTCAGAGAACTTTACATGTAGAGGCTATCTACGAGAGCCCTTATTTCAATTGATGATGTGACACACATGTGCATACCATTGCCGCCACCTCGCGCAAGTAGGGTCTATTCGTACAATTTGTGAAAAATGAATTAAATAAGTAAGGGTTGGCCCCTACTTGAGGTTTAGGGGGCACCCAAACATAGGAGTCAGTCATTGACTCTTTGGTTATTTAGTGTCGATGAAAATAGAGCATACATTGTGGTGTGCCTTTAGACCAACTCTAGACAAAACATTAACATTGAGTTGACACCGTAGACAATAAAGTCGCCTCTTAGGATAACTCTTATTAAGAGGCTAAGCCAGTTACATTCTCTCTCATCCTCTTACACATAAAAAATTATCCCACGGGAGATTAAGCGTCATCCTTACAACCTAAAGCAAACTGCATGGAGCCTACTGAGTGGGCCAATGAGCGTTCCACATCTCCAAATGGGACAGCCGATTGAGAATTAAGATGGAGTATTCAAATTTAAATCCAAATCCAAATCCATTGGATCCACATCACGATTCATGCATTTTGTGAGTTGCAGGTGAAGTTATATCTGGGATTTTCAGTTGTAACTGAGATTTTTTAGTTTAATAAAAAATTATATAACTCTCCTTTCGATCGCGTGTCCAGGCTACGAGAGGCGGATCTACCATCCCTCATGTTATTAGATTTCATAGCAACTGTGATTTTGAGTTGCAATTTAGGTTCCAACTAAGATTGTTTAGTTACAAGTAGGTTTGCACCTAAGATAAAACAAAATTGTATAAAGCAAAATGTCACAAATTTCCTAACATGAGGTAGCATGTGCCTTCCAGTCACGTGTCCATGTTGCGAGAGGCGGATCTACCGCACCTCCTATCCGGGCAGCCATCCAGCATACCGATGGCTCAGCACCGCGTCATATGATATTCTATCGCAATTTTATCCATTATTTTTGCATCTTGCACCTAGTTTTTGAGAAGTTTCCGGATCCACCATCACATGTAGCAATCTTGGTGTCATGAAAGGTGTGGTTGCACTTGCAGCCTTTGCGCCAGTAACTCGTTGCGCTATAGCGATTCCTTTGAGAAAATGGTTATCACAATCCACCACAATCCAAGTATCCAACTACTACTCTAACAACAGAGTCAAACATAATCCATAATTCCCAATTCACAATTTAGACACTCTTGTAAAAATAATTCATAATCCACAATCCAAGTATGAGCTACTCCCTCTGTTTGGAAATATAAGATGTTTTAGATTTGTGAATGAGATGTATCTAGACACATTTTAGTGTTTAGATTCGTTTGAATCTATACACTAAAAGATGTCTAGATATATCTCCTTTACAAACCTAAAACATCTTATATTTCTAAATGGAGGGAGCATGATAACATTACAATTTCCTACTAGCGAACACAAACATCCAAAGTTGCGAAATGCCAAACATTCAACCTCACTCGGATAAAAACGGCCCCTGGCCACGCAGAAACAAGGATAGTACGTGCAGATTAATTAACCGTGACTATGCTGCAAGTGATGACTAGTACCAGCTGCTGATGCCTCCCTCTGTCAGTGGATGCACCTGCCGGGCCTGGTCCAGCGGAACCCTCCCCGGCGCCTGTCCTCGGGCGCCGCCGCCGTGTAGTTCCTCCAGTCCTTGAGCACGTTCCTGAGGTCGTGCACCTTGTTGGCGAGGCCGGTGCAGCAGTTTGCGTGCAGCGTGCACACCCTGCCCATGTCGCCGCTCAGCTGGCAGAAGCCCCCGCAATGCGCCGTGTCCAGGAACTGCATCCGCACGCCGGCAAGCCGGCTCAGCTCCCCCTGCGCCCGCCCCAGGATCTCCTGCTCGTTGCTCCCCTCCGGGAACCGCTGCCGAGCACGCCTCCACCGCCGGTAGAAATCCACCGTCCGGTTCGCCGCCCGCACGTACAGGAAACCCCCGTTGGGCAGGTTCCCCATGCTCTCCGGGTCGCCGTTGAAGACGTCGCTCGCGATGGCGATGTCCGACGTGATGGCGATGTGCCGCAGTGGGTTCCGGAACCACATGATGTCGATGTCCTGACGAAACACCAAACACACACATATCATTCATTCACCAATCACACTTGCACCAGCCGGCCGTGAACCTGCACGAACATACATACCGTGAAGAGGAAGTTGAAGCCGAGCTCGAGGATGGTCTGCTGGAACCGGTTCCTGCCCCACATCATGTCCAGGTAGTCCTTGGTCATGAAGTGCTTCTCGTCGCTGTAGTCGACGGAGCCAGGGGAGCGGCGGAGGAGGTAGCAGTGGCGGTGCACCGAGCGGCACCGCTGGAGCGCCCCGGGGTCGACGGCCACGATGAGGACGTGGTCTAGCAGGTGTGCCGTGCCCTCGCCGAGACGGAAGCTCTCCAGGAAGAGATCCAGGAGGGACCCTGGCGCGGCGTACGCCCGGTTGATGGACGTCATGATCACGGTGCCGTCCTCCATGGACGCGTTCTTCAGCACCTCTGCAAGCTCCGCAAATGGTTTGGCCTGCACAGAAAAGAAAGATGCTTAGGTTTAGAATTTTTTCAAAGAAGAGTCACCTTAGAATTTAGATGCTGCAAATATGATAGTTCAATATATTCCCATGAATTACAGTAATCTGAACAGATGCATGGTTAACTGAATATTTGAATTTGGAGCTGGAAATCCATGAATAAATTTCTATCTGATCACCCAAATCATTTTTGTCACGAAGCCCTTTTGGGACAGTACGTATACTACACTAGGCTAGCATATTCGTTGCCTCTGCACGATCAAATTAAGCTATAAGACTTACCCCAATATTACAAAGCTATAGGAGGCCTCCTATCCTGAACCAATCTTGGAAAATTAGCATGAATTGTGCTGTTTGGCTTTAGAATTTAATTTTAAGCTCGACTACTGCCTAAAACAAGGCTGCAGTATTATATCCGACACGAATTCTTGTTAGTCCACTGAGTGGAGATATAGCTAAGAATCTAGGAGAAAAACAAAGGAGTCCATAGTTTCGCTTCCACATTATAGTACACAAATTATGGCCATAAACTCGCGGCCAAATTTGATCATCTAACTGTATCATGAATATCTTGAAAGATAGAACTGCAGAGAAAAAGGAACTGCATTTTCAATAACCACGGTCAGTAAAGCACTAATTATCTGTAATTATCACTGTCGTTTTCTCTTCTATTGATTTTTTTGGGAATTTCTGTTTCCAAAAGAGGACAATTAATCGCCAGTCCTTTTTTTTGAATATTAATCGCCAGTCTTCATACCACATGGTTAGTTAAGTAGCTCCACTCAACAAAACTTGCAGTTAAATGTGCATGGTCAAATTTTATTTCTACCTATGGATTCATGCATAACTCCTAGTACACATTTTTTTTTTTTTTGTTCTCTTGCAAAAACAAAACCAGTACAATGCCATGTTAATGTTAAAAAGAATGCTCTTGTATTTCCTTGCAAGATCAAACCGTGGATGTTAAGGAAATGGAAGTATTCAACCACAAAACCTTTCAAACAATAAGAAGGCAAATGAAGAGCAGAGGATCACTTACCTTGGGCTCGGGCACCGGCTGAGCACCATTGCCCCATGAGGCCAGGGCGGAGGGCCGCCAGTTCACATCCATAGTAGCATTGAGGAAGACGAGCGCCGCTGTCAACGCCGCGCCAAGGAAGAAGGAGGCGACTGGTAGGAGCTTGCTCATGTCCCCTCTGGACTTGCAAGTCATGTTCTTGCTGCTCCTAGTCTGATAATGGGCTGCATCATCATCAGAGAAGAGTGCCATGTTTTGTTATGGCAAGCTGTAGCTTCTGCTCGTAGCACTAGTACAGATATATATAGCACTTGGCAAAGTTGGGCAGCACAAATGACCTTTTGGTTGTGCGGAGATTTATGGGACGTAATGCTGCAGATTAAGGTAACTTGGTTGTAACCTAACGCTGAAGATTTTGTCTAATGCCTAGATTTGTTCTGTTGATGTAGAGTAAGGTATGTGGGAATTTGTGAGCTTGAAGAATGAGGGAATTGAAAGTGGGAGTGGCAGAACGGGAACGAATATGCTGTCCAAATTGACAAGCAAATGGTTTTGTTCTGTGCCAATGGATCAACCAAAATTTGGGAAAACTTTGGTTCACTTACCATGCTCACTCTACAAATGTCGCACTCACATCAATACCCGTCCGTAAAACCAAAACTGCATTTATGCGTGAATTGGTTGTTGTCAAAATAGTGAAAGTTTGACTACAAATTTTCCAAAATGTTATCACTCCTGTTTGGAACGGATAGAGTTTTTTAATTTTTTTTGCCGGGATGGATTATATATTTATATTACAATATTTTAATACGAACACAATAGGAAAAGCGATTAAGGATATACTTTGGATCTTACTTTGCCACATAAAAAAGAAAAGGCTACAGCTACAGTACTTTGCAAAATGGCCAGATGCATCAAATCAATTATATACTTCAGATAACCACCTTGATCTACACAGCCTTCCATATACTAATGTAAACCCTCACGAACTAGCAGTAGTTAATCCTTCTTCCAGACGGTAAATTAACTCTGAGTGGGAACTGGTAATTACCGAGGCGGATGAGCGAGGCGGCGGCGGCGCCCCAGCGGCATGTAGTGGCAGCGCGTTACCGGAGGAGGGGGCGTCGGCTTTGACCCCGAGACCACGCGTTGGGGAACTGAAAACGGGATGATGGTCGCGCCGTCTTCGTCTCTGCGCAGTTGAGCTCTCGTGCCGCCTCCGTACTCCGTGCTCAAATCGCGTGATGGGAGGGTTCATGGGCTGGATCACGTGGGCCGTAGTCGTTGGTTACGGGCCGTTAGCGAAAGATTTAGGCCGATACTTCACCCCGTTCGCACCACGGTGTGTTGTGTCAGAGCATCTCCGACACGCGCTATATAAACTGCTGTTTTGCAGCGCGCGGAACTGGAATTGTCCCTTTAGCAGATATGGCAAACGGTGCGGCGCTGTAAAATTTTTGGGGCGCGCGGCTTTTTTTACAATCCCAAACGCTAAACTTTGGGCGCTGGCTACAACGCGCGTCATCGCACCACGCACACTCGAAGAAACCCCGCGCTGAAACTTCCCCCACACCTCGCCGCCCCACCGCCCAATCCCTCGCATCCGCGGGGCCGCCGGTGCAATCCCGGCGATGGACGGGCCCTCCGGCACCCCATCGACCCCTCCCTACTCTGTTCCACCCGCCGCCGATGCAGCCGCCTCTGTCGCGCCGCCGCCCCATGCGCCAAACCCTAGCGGTGGCGCTGACGCCGACAACACAATCGCCGCTGCCCGTGCTCTCTTCGTCCCGCCGCGCGCGCCGCTGCACACAGCCGCTGCGCAGGCCCCTGGCAAGGCGTGGGCGGCGCCGAGGAGGAAGGCGTCGTCGTCCAAACGCCCGTACGGAGCCGTGGGCGCCGCCTCCGTAGCGCAGCCGAAGAAAGTGAAGGCGTCCGTGACCCGCCGCGTGCAGCCTCCGTCGCCTCCTCCACCGACGAACCAGCCGTCGCTGGCGCCTCCGTCCGGCGACCCATTTGGCGCACATACGCTGTATGAGGAAATACCGAAGAGGTAAAAACACTTCTTTTCATCCAAATTTTAGTTTAGATGCATACATAGCCGAAGAATAATGAATTTCATTGCAATGTAGAGTCGATGATGAGTCTTTCATGGAGGCAATGAATGTTGGATCTTCGTTTATGCATGATGAAACCGTTGAGGGATGGGAGGAATATGAGGACATCGATGAGGAAGGAGAAGGATTGACTGAACCTCGCCATCCCGGTCGCTCGGTGAACTACACCATAGCGGAGGACAAGTTGCTTTGCAAGACATGGTTGACAATTGGAATGAATCCAACAACCGGTACCGATCAAACAAGAGACACATATTGGATGAGGATGAATGATTACTTCGAAGCCCACAACACAAGTGGGAACGAGCGAACCATGCGTTCGCTTCGGTCTCGTTGGTCCGGCATCAACACCGATTGCCAAAAATGGGCAGGCGTGCAAGCCAACGTTGATGTCGTTAACCCAAGTGGCACAAATGAGAATGATAGGGTAAGCAATTCTACTACTATGTTGACCATATGGCTCATATGTGAAGGATACGGTTGTAGTTCATATAGCTCATCTATTCTCTTTTGCTTGCTTTGTAGAATTCTATGGCTCAAGGATTGTATAGGGATGTGGGAAAGAAGAACAAGAAAGGCAACAAGATTCTTAGCAAGCCATTCACCTTGCATCATTGCTATGAAGTGCTAGGGCATGAAGAAAAGTGGAAGACCCGCGGAAAGTTGGATGCGGCAACTATGGCAGCCAATGCAACCATTGATGCAACAATCATCGATGATGATGATTCAAGTGACGAAGGCAAGAAAAGAAGCTCCACTCTTCACTCGGTCAACAATGGGCGGAGGAATGTGCTTGGTAGAAAGACCGCCAAAGATATGAAGGGAAAGAAGGCCGGAGATGATGACATTGCCATTGCTATGGAAAGGATTGAAAATGCAAGGTTGCAAGCAAATTAAGATAGGAAGGTGGCAAGAAACTTGGAGAAAGAGGCTATGGATGCTATGGAGGCTCGGAGAGCCGCTTTGGAGGATAGGCTTGCCGCCAACGAGGAGAGAAAGTTTGCTTTGGAGGAGAAGAGGCAAGCCAACGAGGAGCATCTACACCTAGTGGAGGAGGAGAGGAAGCTTTTCTTGACGGATACTTCCCACATGGATGAGAGGCAAAAGGAGTACAACAACCTTGCTCGCGACGAAGTGTTGGCCAAGAAGAGATTATTGATAGCCAACATGAACACACCCACGGCCGGCATGTTTGGAGGAGGCATGCCCATGTTTGGAGGAGGAATGGGAGGCATGACCGGCATGGAGGCATGGCTGGCATGGGAGGCTTTGGAGGCATGGCCGACATGGGAGGACCAAGCTATGGAGGAGTTTTCGGAGGGACTACGGGAGGCTCGGTGAGTGGTGTGTATGGGACTATGGGAGCACCACCGGGAGGATTCGTGGCCTCCATGAATCCTACTATTCCTCCTTCAACCCAAGATGGCGAGGAAGGAGAAGCAAAAGAAGGTGATGACTTGGAAAATGCAGAAGTGTGAGATGCATTTGTGATATACAAATTGTGTGTTGCACTTTTATCCATTTGAACCATATATTGTGTCGTTGTTAAACTACGGTTGTGTCGTTTTTAAACTATGTGATGTGTGTTGCACTTTGTCTCCATTTGAACTATGGTAGATCATTTGTTTCATGATTTATATGTGAGTGTTTGATCTAGTAGTGTAGAAAATTGTTTTCCACGCCCGCACGCGCTGTATTTTGGCGCGCACGGCGGAGGAACCATTTTACCGCCCGAGCACGCGCTGCGTTTTAACGCGTCCGGCGGGGCAAATTTCAACGCAGCGCATGCTATCCGTTTACAGCACGGCGGAAGCGAGGTTTAGCGCGCCGAAATATAGTGCACCTATTGGAGATGCTCTCAGCCTACAAGTTTCAAGCGGAATTTCTGCCTACTTGCGTTGAAAAAAGAATTCGACATCGCACAATACCAACTGTAGATTTTTTTTTAGAGAAAATTTGCTACAGGGCACCCGTTGTTTTCTGGCGTTTGCAAAAACAATTGTCTTTGCAACACACCTCATGACTAAAAATGGAAAGTTTGACACTTGCTTGGGATGATCATGCTATGGCCAGTTTTGAAGAAATTGTGCTAAACTTTCTGTTTTTGGCCATGCAATGTGCCCTTGCAAATGTGTCATAAAATTGTAATGGTACCTGGAAAAGATATAATTGAGCGATGTGGTTTGGCAAACGCCAGAAAATAAGTGTCCTGTAGCAAAAAAATATTTTCTTTCTTTCGAAGATGAGCAAGAGCGCTAGCTTTGCCAATGTTTTTTTTATTAAGCTTCAACTGAGCATGCAGTGCACACAACTGAAATAACACGGCATCAGCCGCAGACCAACAATCCAAGGCAAGCTATACATTTTCACAAGCCAACAGAAGGGCCAAGTTCGTTACATGAACAGAAAGAGTAGCACACCAGATGTCTAGCTAAAGTCATATGAAATATGAAGGTGCACATCCTCTTGTGCCCTTTGGCTTGTACCTCCAACGGTTGGCAGAGTGATCTCTCCGCTCCACTCTGCTAGTATACCACAAACCATCAAACACCAGTATATCTCCTGTTAGGTCTAATCCGGTTATCATTTTTCAATGCCGACGAAAGCAGTACCAATGGCCAACTAGTCTGTGCCGAAGTAGCGGTCACCATATTCGCCCAATCCTGGGACGACACGGTAATCCTCGTTTAACCCGACGTCAATCTCTGATGTCACAATCTTCAGACGAGGAAATCGCTTGCAGACACAGTGGATTCCTTCAGGAGCCTGTCAATGAAATGCTGTAAATAAACTAACCAAAAACAAGGGAAACATGTAGAGAGGTGTAACTAAGAAAGTGAATGATCTAGACGACTTTACCGAGATAAGATTAAGAAACATGATCTGGTCCTCAGGAACTCCTTTTCTTATAAGAAGCTCTATAGCTTGGTTTGCTGAGTTACCTGTAGAAAACAGGGTATAATGGAACTTTAGCCAGTGGCTACATTACCAACCTCTGTTAGTCCTTAATTTGAACAAATATACGTACAGAATTGTCAAGAAAATAGATGAAAAAATTGAGTGCCGTGCTACATAACTGACCTCTATTTGTTCTTAATTTGAACAAACATATGCAAAACTACCAAGAAAAGGTTCCAAGGATATGCAACACTAACCTGTACCAAGCACAGGATCCATAAGTAGAACATGACGTTCAGCAATATCCATGGGCAACTTGTGGTATATGAGCTGGACAGGGAAAATATATAAGATTTACTCACAGAATCGCTGAACTGTACTATTTTCATGAACATTTACAACAAAAGTATATGTAAAGAACACTCAACCTGTTGTCCATTGTCTCCATCCCGATGTATTAGGATTTTACCTATTTTTATCCCCTTACAACAAGCACGCAACGCATTCTCCATGCTTTCACCACTGCAGTCAAACATATGTATTATTGTAACACGTGCAAGAAAATACTACCAAAAATTTATTGCATGAGTGATTCAATTGAAAATGTACAAATGGGAAAAGAAAGGAGGCAAGGAAATGGTATACGAGTTTGAATCTGCACATATTCTTACTAGCTAGCATGGGTTAATAGTGATTAATGTCCAATGATGCAATAGCTCAAATGGATAAAAAATAAGAGTTACGTACACTGGGCTTGAAAATCAACATTCTAGGAACATATAACTGTATGTTGGTACCTTAAATTCTAGCCTTTAAACTATCAGATATAAAAAATGGGACGCACCTTCTAACAATCGACACTCCACATAGCTTCTTGCAGAAGTCAACTCCCGAATAAATAGATCCTGGACAATTCATAGATAACCATGATGTTAGTGTACAAAACTCCCATTCTTTGTTCATTACAGAATATGAATGCCTACACAAGCCTTGTCTTAAAGAGTGTACAGTTCACAGTTGTATGAAGTAAACAGGGGAAACAATCAACAATCTTCAGAAGTCCCAAGCTTCCAGAAGATTATTTTATGAATGGATATTGGACTAAGCCAGTCAGATTACATAATGCACCAAATGCTTACAAAATACAGGTTTTATTTCACACTTTGAGGGGATAAGCTACCTTATCTCTACACAAACTCTGGTAATCAGTAACAAGGCAGATCACTATTGACGTTATAAAGGGGCTATTCCGTGTTCTTTTGCCTGGTTTTTGTATAAGAAACTAGGCATCTGTAATGTTTGTTATATTCTTCTAAATGAAAAGCAGAGCTCACACCATGTTTCTCGAAAAAAGGGTGGCTATTCCAGCTCTCCAACCATATTGAAGCATATTATGGAATCAAGTTACCTGACCGAAGCATAGCTAAGAAATTTGTAGAGAACAACTTACAAAAAAGGTGTACGATACAACGAAGCCAGTTATGTACCTGTAGGTGTAATGACCTGCTTCTCTGTAAATGGCAAGTGCCCCAGACCATGCTCAACTACCTAGCATGGTATTTCCATATCAGTAACATGTTACCGTTAACCACATTTATGAACTATGCAGTTCAACTTAGCCACCAAACTAGAGAAGTTATATAAAAAAAGGACATAGAGGCCACAAGTAACAATAGCATTACCAGACGAATCAGCCGATCTGAATAAAAGACAAAATCAGGAGTAGTAATTTCCTGATCACGAATGAGGGTATGCATTCCCCGTATCTGTTCAGATGAATGTTTAAGAGCTTCAAAATTTTGGAAAGCTAAGCAATATTATAAAGCTCAAATCAACAAGTGAAAAAAAATACCTGGAAAGTTGTGTGAACTACTTTCACATTTGGATAAAATTTGCACAGGTCGTGCTGGCCAAGTTTAGTACGAATATGTTGCACAATTAAATCAATGGCAACATGGTTATCCCCTCCTCGTGGTATGATCACATCAGCATATTTCTTGGAAGGCAGAACAAAATCATCAAACGCGGGCTTCACAAACCTCCCATACTAATTATTCCATGAAAAAATTGTGACAAAAAGTGGAGAGGCAAGTTAAATGACAGCACAATAATGGAGAAACATAGTTTAAACTGTGTGCACACCTTATATGTTCAAATAATTGAAGCTTAGAGAGTATAATGCATTCGAATAGAATAAGTCTTAGATTCAAAATTGAAGCAGAAAAGACTTGTTTCAATTACCTGCTCAAGCACTGAGAGAACATCTCTCCCTCTTTCAACTGTATCACGCCTTATTCGCCGGGCAAGTCTAATATCAGCATCTAAAACAGATGCATAAAGACCAACATAAGAAAGGGTGAGTGGTCAAAGACTCGCAACAAACATGAGTAACCAACAAAAACATGAGTAACCATTTGCTGTTAACAATAATATATGTAGCAAAGAGAACAGCAACAAACCTGTGTCAACGAAAATTTTCATGTCCATCAAGTCACGCACCCTTTGATCATGAAACACTAAAATGCCCTCCAAAATGATGACATCTGATACATTGACCTAACAAAAACAATTAATCAGTAGTTCATTGATAAGAGGAGTTTTGGACCTAGTTAACCATCATATCCATTTGGGTTCACTTGGATTAAAGGAACACAGCAAATGGAGCACCAATACCACCAGATGTCTCTGTTCAACACAAGCTCCCGTGTTCTATTACAAATTTACAATGGAAGAGCTTGGATCCTGGTGGCGAGACAGTCAGCACCTTTGTAAATTGTAACTGTTGCATAGATTAGGAGCCAAACAATCATTTCTTACACACATTATTTCATCATCCTTTGTACATTACATATCCCTCCATCTACAAAACCTCATGAGTTTAGAGTTTCAACACTCTTGTATTATATGTAGTTCGCTTGAGGGTCAAAGCCTCACAGTAGTTGTCAGAAGGTTGGTGGGGCCAAATTTCTATTAATAATGGGAAATCAGAACATAAAACTACAGCAACATTCTCTGAAGCATCAATAACACAATTAAATCGGCACTCATTGGATTGACAGAATATAACACACATGTGACGTCATTAATTTTTATCTCGTCCGGATATAACATTTCGCGCCAAAGTTATAACCCATAATACCATGACAAATAACAAAGGCACCAGCACTTTCACATCAATGGTTGATTATGCAGTTATTACCTTTCTAAAGCTCTCAGAGCATCGTCGATGATTCTTGAAATCATAAATAGGAATATTTACAGATAGTCCACTTTTTAACTTTCCCATGCACTCGAGAAGCCTATCGGTATCAAATGCATCTGCAGAGATAGAAAGACATAAAAAAACATCCTTTTGGAAAAAGTATATTAGATTGAAAACCTGTGGTAGAAAACATCATAGTAGTTTTTTTCATCAAAGCAGGTACCAGGGTGATCAAAGTTGTATTCTCCAACGTGTTCAGACTGTTCCTCGGTTAAACCACGGTAGAATGAATCCTGCAAATTACAACCAAAAGTTTTAAATTATACTTGCTCCTGGATTACTCGGGAATAAGTCTGCGAGTCATCATTCCCCGAACATTAAAGCGGGGAGTAGTAATGAAAAGGGATATTGGTAACAAGATAACGGGTAGATCCGAATTCCCCGAACAGATACACCAACTTGGCAACAGTGGGAATCATCATCATTTATGAAACAAAAGCTATCAATCATCACAGCACACGATTCCAGAGTCCAACAACGGATGCTCCAAAACTGAGCAGAACTCCACTACACGAGCGTATAGGCATCGCAGGACAGCAGGCACTATCGGAGAATAATAAATTCAGAGGAATATAAAAAGTGCAGTCGGACGAGCAGAGCAAGGAAGAGCGCACCAACCTGGTTGACGAGCACGACGCGGTGGTCGTGCAGCTGCTGGATGATCATGTCGCATACCGTCGTCTTCCCCGACGCCGTCCCTCCCGACACCCCTTCAGTCACCCCCAAAACAAGAAGGTTTCAAAACAGAACCAGAAGGGAGAAATTGCGGGAGAGAGCGGGCGGCGCGGAGGCGTACCGATCACGAAGGGCTGCCTGGCCGTGGGAGGAGAGGCTGCGGTGGTGGCGGCGGCGGCTGCGGAGGAGGCGTCGGCCGTGCCGTTGCAGGTCGCGGTGGAGGGCGAGGACGGGAGGGATGAGGAGGAGGAGAGGCGGCGCGAGTCGAGGCGGAGCCCGCTGAAGTGGGCCCCCACCGCCGACTCCAGCACGTCCTCCATCGCCGTCGCCTGGTTCGTCGCCGGCGCGCTGAGCTGGCGATCGCTCTTTGGCGAGGTCGGAGGTTTTGACACGGGGATGGGGCGGGTTTTGGGTGGGGGAGGTGGGGGCGAAGAACAGAAGAGGCTGCGACTGCGTGGAGCCGGCTTGCGTACACCGGTGAGGTGAGGGAGGCGGCTGGAGCGACGAGTGGCGTATGCACACGGGGAGGACGGCCCGGTTTCCCTTGGCTTTTCGGCGCACCAAGAACCGGTGTAGGGAGGGGGTCCGTGAGAGGAATCGGCATTTGCTCAGTGCGCACCGGGGAATATGTGGGGGTAGATTCCCCTGCTTCGCATTAGTTGCTGGTCCTGCTCGTGTTTTTCCGGCTTTGCCTTCCCGTTTTCACTTGCACGATAGTACGTATTCGGTGGACGATTGTGCGGAGGGCCACCCGTAGGCCGGCTCCTGCCAAGGTCTCTAGCCATTGTTGCGCCGCGGCGCTGTGTACCGTATGGCCAGTAAACAACGACTTTGGCCTCGGGACTGCTGGCGCTGTGGATAGGACCGACCGTAGGCAAAAGAACATCGACATAGTGGCTGGCGTCGGGATGTTGTCCAGTTGTTGTGTGCAAATCTCGCCAACCCCATTTGAAAATAGAGTACATATATACACGTTGCAGGAGAAAAATACTCCAAAGGAGTTATTTTAACATATCAAACCAGGCAGGGTGTCGTGCTTACATTAAGCCTAAACTAAACAAACGGGGAAACCGAGCCTGGTCACGGGTCCGAGTCAATAGCCAAGTGATTAAATATATAGGACTTCATCGGCACGTCTTTGTACATCTCGTGTGCGTGATGCATATGCGATGCGATATATTAATCCGGTCCCGACGATTATTGGAGCTGTGGATTTGGCAAGTATTGTTTGGCAAGTTGGTCGAAGGTGCAGATGTGTAAATAAACCGAGGAAATGTCTGAGATGCTCTTTCGGTGATGAGATGATGTAGATGCGGACGACATTGTCATTCCCATTGACACGCCACATGATCTACTCACCGCGAGTCCCAAATTCCTCCTCCACTGGTTTGGGAATATGTCTCGTCTTTCAAATCAAATTCCACAAAAGTGAGATGTCCCGGTTTTGGGACCGTCCTTATCAGTAATTTATTTAACTAATTCTTTCCGGTCCATCTATCCAGGCCTTCCTATTAGCGACCGGGTGCTTATCACATTGGGTTGTATCCGAAAGATCGAGACGCCTCTCACATTCCCGTCCAGAAACATGACGAATGTGACAACTCAGCAAACAAAGACAAGATTAATATATATTATAGATGCGAAATGTAATAGGTTTAATTATTACAACATGTGGTGAGGCTTAGTTCACCGCGCAACATGCACACAACAGTTCGTACATTATTTATTTAATTTAGAGCTTTGATCAGATCTTATAGCAACGGTGATGTAGATAACGACGTAGACCCTGAAGGCTTTATACACAAAGTTTTTGTTGGGATACCGATTCCTAGTTCTCATAAAGCAAGTACTCGGCGAAGAGGACGGCAGAATCTGACATGTTAAAAGCCAACCTGAATACGTTAAATATACTCGCAAGACATCGAGAAAAGACAAACAAATAAGAGCTATATTTCATAGCATAGGTTCGGAAAGGTCACGATTCATAGGTATAGACTTTAAATGCGAGTCCAAGCTAAACGTTTAAACTTAATTTACTGTCTTACCTTTGGAGGAAAGACCATACGGTCGAAACGGGTATTCTCGTTCCCATGTTAGTGGTCACATGGTAGAACAAATGCTCACGTTTCCCCATACAATCTTATCATAACCATACTAAGTTCATAAGCCTCTAGCCACGGAGGCAGTCAATAATATTATCATGCTCAAATTTTAGTGATTTTCTCCGAATTCAACAGGATTAAACTCAAAGTGTGACTCGATCTAAACTTTTTCAATAACCTCAGAACAAAGCTAGACTAGATTTGACCAACTGCAATAGCTTCTAAGACCATCCATCAAAATATTCTCCACTCGGCCTTCTCTTCGTGAACAACTATAAAATTATACCAAAGCAAGATATATTATCATGACCGTTCGTGCTGCCGAGGCACTCTCTAGCCACCGACTCTTCCTATAAATGCAGTCATGTGATGAAGTGAATCCGGCACACACGTTTCCATGTAAAGAATGCCTAATAGGTTACATAGCCTCGACCGCACAAAGTAGTGACCGACTAATATTGCCATGTTGGGTGGCATCAAGAGAGGCTCAAATAGGTTGCATAGGGTAAGGTCCTCTCAAATGAACGACGATGTCAAAGCGGGGTGCTTGGAAAGTGGCACTAACCAAGTCGATGGAGATGATTAACTTATTAGTCAATATTAATACAACTCCATTGATATGAATGCAACATGGCAAGTCATAAAGATAGAATACATAGCAAGATAAAACTAGCGATTGTTCCTTTGCGAGAAAAAATAACTATCATACCATCTACGAGGGTAAGTACGAGTCTATAGTTGAAAGTAAACCAGTTAGCACAGTTGTTAGTGGAGTCATTGATGTGAGTCTCGTTCCCTTATGCACATGTCTGCGGCGGCAATTTATGTCCGATCTTTGACAAGGAAGTGGGCGTAAGGACATCTTAGTCTCCAAAATATACCGATAAATACCACCATAGAGAGGGCAAGCCTCATCGGATAAAAGTATTTTCCGAAAAAGCACAGAATAAAGCCAAATGATTTCTGGAATCTGTGAGGAGGGAGAAACAAGAATAAAATAACTCTTTTGACAAATGCCCGCAACCTCGAGGGTCGTCGGTTGATGCGTGCACCCAGTGTTGTAGTGGGACACTTCGTTGAAACCCCAAGAGCAAGGTGTGATAAGCACATCATCAAGTTTCCCTCAGTAGAGACCGAGGTTATCGAACCAGAAGGAGGAAGGAAACGTCGCACGGGTGTTGCAAACAACGTGGAGACCTGTATAACACAAACTCAAGACTTTGTCCCAACGAATCAGTGAGGTTGTCAAGCTCACCGGTTTGTTGTAACAATGGATTAACTGTATGGTGTGGAAGGTAATGGTGGTTTGCATCAAGTAAATAGTATCAGTGGAAGATGTATCAATGGTAAAGATTGAACCGGGGTCCATAGTTCACTAGAGGTGCTCTCCTTAGATAAACAACATGGCATGAAGGGTAAAAAAATTACAGCAGGGCAATTGACAGGAACTGAGCAAGGCATAACAATGCAATACTAGTCAGAAAGATCCTATGAGATTCGATTGGGCAATACAAAAAGATACATAGACCGCCATCCAACTGCATCTATGACTAGAAGTCCACCTTCAGGTTATCATCCGAACCCCCTTCAGTATTAAGTTGCAAGAAACAGACAACTACTTTAAGCAAAGTGTGTAAGGTAAACAATCCACTTGCTCCATGAATAAGAGACCGTTGTTTTTTCCCTAGTAGCAACAACACATCTACAACCGAAGAGATTTCTGTCACTTCCCTTAGATTAAATAGAGGCATGAACCCACTATCGAGCATAAATACCCCCTTTTGGAGTCACTAGCATCTACTTGGCCCAGATAGCTACTAGAAACAGAGAGCATGCAAGATCTCAAACAACACAGACATGATAGAATCAATAAGACAAAACCATTAATCAATCTGACATAGTAATCTCAATATCCATCGGATCCCCGCAAACACAACATGCATGATTACAAATAGATGATCTTGATCATGAACGGAGCTCACAACATCTAAACATGGTAGCACAAAGGAGGAGATACAACCATCTAGCTACTACATGGACCCGTAGTCCAAGGTGGAACTACTCACAATTCATACCGGAGGCTGGCATGATGAAGAAGAAGGCCTTTGTAGAGGTCCCAACCTTTAATAAGGTAGAGATCCCTGTGTTTACAATGCTAGTCCCTGGATCAATAGCTAGCATCCACAGTTAAGATGTAATATCAATAAACAAAGGTCATAATACAACTTTATAACCAGGAATAAAATAATTCATTACATCTTACATAGCTCATTTGGCTATCTTATTACAATGCAACAGAAATAACTATATAGCATGGAGTCCTTCATCTTCAAAGTGCCACAGGCAATCATGTTGGTTGTAGACTTGTAATCCTAATCAACACACTTCACTAACATCAAACAAACCTGCAACATAATAAGTTACAGCCACAAGGGTCAATACATTTGAATTGTATTGGCAAGTGATACTATGATAGTATAGTGTAGTCTATCATCTATATGCATTTGGCTAAGTGGATCTTAGGCTTGCTTTGCTCAAAATAGGTTTTCCTTATCATTTGAAAACACTTAGTTTTTGTTTGTCAAAATCACCCAAGGCATCAACCAATAGACATTGGTGATCCTTTAACCCATGTTCAACCACAAGTTTTTTACTTAGAAATTGGGATGAGGAGATTATTGATAGCTTCCATGTCTTGATGCTCAAATTGTCCATTGCCGGGGACATGACTAAGCACTTATATTTTACTCTCTCGAGAGGTGGTGCACTTTCCCCACAAGACTCGACATGCATCGAGACAAGATCTTTCAGAAGCCTTCCCTTAGACCAGAATGGACGCGCTCCAAACCTATCACCCCCTACCACCAATTGTCCATCTGGCTAAGTTATTGCAACCTATATGATCTAGGAAGAGCCCATAATGCCAAGTGGCTGCACTTGAAGCTTCTCAACATTTGACATCTCAAATCTCTTTGTTCCTGGGTGGCTTTCCACAAGTGAGATATACTAGGGTAGTCCATAGATATGGGCCCTGTTGTAACCACTCAACATAACCCATTCAACCATTCCGCCCAGGTGATTCATTCGCATAATTGTTTTATTAAACAAAACACAAGTCATAGACTTAGAAATATTCCATAGCATGAATATAATCCACCCTTGTTTTCTACTAGCTAAGCTAAGCATGATAGTATTAGGGATCTTAACTTAGGGAAAATTCTACTAATGTTTCATCTACTAGGATTTCCCATGGCATAGCATACTTAGTAAAAATTCCATGCAAGTCCTACTTAGAAATATCACTAATGCATAGTGAAAATAATGGGACAAAAGTATGAAGCACCACTTGCCTTTCTGGTAGAGAATATAAGTTCACTCCTTGATCTTGCAATAGTCACACTCTTCATATTTCACTAAAATTCAATCAAGGCACAAATTCAATCTACCATTCAAGCAATTCATCACATAGAATAATAAAAAACAAAGCAATGCATGCAAGCATGCCAAATATTGTTTTATTTGGAAAAGTGGTTTATAATAGGTTATAAACATTATAAAACACCTATTGGTCATTTATAAAAGTGGCAAAGCCATTTGGAAACAAGTTAGTAAAAATGGCCACTTTAAATCATTTTTGTTTTGCTAGAAATGATTTAAATCAAGGTAATAATTTCTAGTGTCTGCCAAATATTTTTAAACACAACATTTTAGTGTTTATGGTCAAAAGTGTTTTAAAACAATTCCATTTACAAAAGGTTTCACTTAAAACCATTTTTAAATCAAACCAATATTTTATTTTGTTAAAAATGCCTTTAAACAAAGTAATAATTTTCTAGGGTTCACCAAATATATTTTTAAATCCAAAAACTTGGTGTTTAGGGTCAGAGAGTTTAATTCAAACAATTTTCAAAAGGTTTTACTCAAAAAGCATTTTTAAAACATAAACAATATTTTTATTTAACTAGAAATGCTTTAATTTAAAGGAATAATTCCTAAGTGTCACAAAATATATTTTTAAATCTAAAAAATTTGGTTTCTATGGTCATTAGGTTCAAATTAATCCATTTACAAAATATTTTACTCTAAAAACATTTTTAGAATAAATTTTATACACAAAATATGCCTAAACATGTTTCTGCAAAATCAACTAATTTTACAGAAGCAATTCATTAAACAAATGGCATGGTTGGAAAGTACTCTTTTTCCTGATTCCAATGATATGAAGTTTGTAAAATTTGGACGTGTAGATTTAAAGTTATGAATTTTTTAATTCCAAACATCTAATAGAACATTTTCTGTTTTTAAAACAAAGTTAGTGCCACGTGTCATGTTCTTACTGGACGATACCATTTCGCGTGGATCGCTCGATTATAGCCTTCAGATCTTTGCATCGTACGCTTCATATTGATCCATACCCTTTCGATAAGTCAATCTATCACAACGCTTGGATTGAAATCTAACGGCTCAGGTGGTGGCGACCACAGAAGGGCGGCGCTACGAAGGTGGATGGCGGTGGCGCTCTTGGGCGGTGATGCTGCCGGCGATACAGGAAGCGAGAGAAGTAGTGGTATGGCTCACCAGAATCGCGTGATCTCGCTGATGCTCGACGTGCCCTTGGTTGGCGAAGGGCGACGGTGTCGGGATTGCTCACGAGACGGCGATTGGCCGGGCGTCTCGGGCCATTACGGGCAAAGCTGCAGGTCACGAGAAGACGAGTGGAGAGGGGATTTAGATGTGGGAGAGTGTGGCGAACACGTGTGTGTCATCGGTATAGAGAGGGGAGGACGGGACTTATGGGGAGACGTCGCTGGAATCGAAGCAGACGGCGGCGTGTTCTGTCAATGATGTTGCCGAGCCTACGGTGCTCGCGCGGGCGAGTGGGTGGTACTGGGAGGTTCACAAGTCGATGGGGAGTAGGCTCGTGGGGTCTGGGAGGCGAGGGGAGGCAGGTACTGGCCGGAATCGGTCGGGGAGCTCGTCGGAGCCGAGGGTGTTCAAGTGTGAAATCGAGGCAGCCTGGAGGCGATCTGATGCGAGCGAGAGAGGGGAAATGGAGAGGGGAGACATGCGTTTAGTAGGGCATGATCACGGTGAGTAACGGCCTCGGCGTTAAGGCAAATTAATCCTGTGAAAATCAAGCCAGAAACCGACGAGGAGGGGAGGAAGAAATGGTCGCACGGGTGAGAACGACAACTGACGGGTGGGGCCGGCTCGTCAGCGAGTGAGAGAAATACGTGGTGGGGTCGTCTCACAAGGTGGGTGTGTGTCATGCGGCACGAAAACTCGTCAGGAGGTCACGGGTGGCTAGTCATACTGGGTCAATGGTTCTTTATTTTTTTCCTGTTTATTTTTCTTTTTTTCTTTTAAATTTCTGTTTTGAATTTGTTCAAACAATTCAAACAAGCATTTGAATTCAGAACTTTACCAAACTTCCAGTAAGTTTTAATGCTGATTAAACATGTATTTTAAATACCATTTTAGGAATAATTCTTTTATTCTTTTATGGTTTATATTTTATTAAAAATGGGCACTTGTCTTTTATTCAAATAAGTTTTTATTTATATTTTCAAACTCTTATTTGAATCTTAATTTTTATCAAACCTTTTTCAGTAGGTTTTATTTATTCATTAGTGCAAATAATTTTCTTTGAATTATTTAAAGTATTTTAATATGATTTATTAATCATTTAAATTGGGTAGATTGTCTTTCTTCAAATAAAATCAAATATGGTTTTAATCCCATAAAAATTTTATTCAAATAATTCTTTTAAGTTAATTAGATAACTTTTTAATCCACTTTGGTAAATTCCAATTTACTTTTTTCTTATGATTTAATTAATCATTTCTATTAGGGATTTTGTCTCCATTCAAATGGAATAGAATTTGGTTAAGGCCATATTATTTTATTTGAATATTCCTTATCCCTTTATTTCATTTGATTTATCTTTATTTTATTTGCTTATGGATTTGTCCAAGATTTAATTTGGCTTTTAAATATTCCTTATTTATTTATTTATTTATTTGTCTTATAAAATCCATATCTTTTTATTTATAGATCCAAAATTGGTGATTCCAATTTGTGGAATTTTATTTAATATTTGTTTATCTTTTTAAATCCTTTTAAGATTATTTTTCTCACAATTTCGTATGGATTTTAGATAGGAGCTTTATTAGCTTTGGAAATTATTTCCTTTTATCTTAATCAATTCCAAAGTTTTTATCCATGGCTCCAAATTAAGTGAAACCAATTTCTATGGTTTTATAATATTTTTGTTTATCATTCTTGATCATTTATAATTGTTTGTTGACAAATTTTTATATGTATCAAATCCATAGTCTTAGGGAGATCTTGGAAATAATTTATTCCATTAGGGTTTTAGGTTTTGGTTTTTTTTCCAAGTTTGAATTTCAAGATACATTCATTTGATGAATGCATTTCAATTGATTGAAATTTGTTGGATTCCTTTTTATTCAAATTTTATTCAAGTAGGTTTTTGATGTTTCTATTTGGAATCAAAAAGTTTCTTTTCCCCCTAAATTTCAACAATTATTTATTTTGTTTATTTATTTTTCACATTCCAAAATTTGGAAAATTTTGGGATGTGACGGCCTCCGGGATGATCTCCCCTCGAGCAGGGTGCCGGGAAGAGCTTCAGATCCCCCAATATAGGGACGATGGTGGCAGCGGCTACAGAAGGTTTTGTGGAATATTGATCGGGTACTTAGGGTTTTGGTATCGGGGGGTCTTTATAGGCGAAGAGGCGAGGCAAGGGCTGTATGCCACACCCCGAGAGCGGCCAGGCTTAGGCTGCGGGCCAGGGTGTGCCCCTGTGGCTCCTATCCGTCTCGTACTCTGGATCCGTGTTCCCTGCGATAAAATATTGACTTTGGCTTTTGTCCCATCCAATTCCGAGAATATTGATTTTCTGCCTTTTCTGGAACCAAAAATAGAAGAAAACAAGCAACTAGAAATGTGGCATATTGTTAATAGGTTAGTCCAGAAAAACATATTAAAACACCTCAAAGTGTAGACAAAGCAAAGCAAAGTAGATACTAAACAAGCATGGAACATAAAAAATTATAGATACGTTTCTGACGTATCAGTGATCTTCAGGAGGTTATGGTGTTGGTGCAATAGTTTCTCCAATAGGAGGAGCTTGTTGATCTTGTGTAGATGAGGGCTCCACTTGAGTAGAGCATTGTATACATCACAAACATCCACTTGCCCCACATGGGAGCCATCATTTTCATCGAATTCCACACTACAAGATTCTACAACAGTTTCAGAGATCTTATTGTAGACTCTGCAAGTGTGGGATTCGGCGCCATAACAAAAAAAATACCTTCTAAAGTCTTAGACTCAAATTTAGACAAATGAACTCCTTTGATAAGAAACAAACACTTACAACCGAATACCCGAAAATATGATATGTTGGACTTGTTACCGGTAAGTATCTCATATGGCGTTTTGTCCAAAATCTTGTGGAGGTAGAGCCGGTTTGATGAGTGACATGTGGTAGATATGGATTCATCCCAGAAGTTGTATGGTGACTTGAATTCGGCCAACATAGACCTAGCCATATCCATCAAGGTACGGTTCTTCCTCTCGGCTACACCATTTTGTTGAGGGGTGTACGCAGCAGAATATTGATGTCTTATCCCCTCTTCACTTAGAAATTCATTTAAAGTGCAGTTCTTGAACTCGGAGCCGTTGTCACTTCTTATTGCCAATATTGGGACATTGTGTTGACCCTGGACCTCATTGGCAAAATCAATGAAGGTTTGTTGAGTCTCACTCTTTAGCTTGAAAAAATAGACCCATGTGTATCTTGAGTAATCACCAACTATCACCAAGCAATATTTCTTCCCACCGAGGCTAGCACGAGATGGAGAACCAAATAAATCCCCATGAAGTAATTCCAAGATCCTCTTTGAGGAAACAATAGTTTTCCTCTTGTGGGGAGAGTCGTGCATCTTGCCTTGAACACATGCCCTGCAAACATAATCTTTAGCAAAGGAAACATTGTCTTTTAGTCCAAGGATGTGGACACCCTTGTGAAAACTATGCAAAGTTATCATTTTGACATGGGCTAGACGGCTGATGACCCACAAGTATAGGGGTGTATCGTAGTACTTTTGATAAATAGGAGTGTCGATCCCAACAAGGAGAAGAATGTGTTGACTAGTGGTATGGAGCAGGAAATCTCTGTAAATACTTAGCAAACGGATTTTTAGGGTTTTTTGATAAAGCAAGGAAATAAAGTGCAAGTAAATAAAGACATGCAAATAACTGCAGCAAGTGGCCCAATCCTTTCTTAGCAAAGGACAAGCCGGTGGTAATACTTATGAGGACCAACCGTTCTCGAGGACACATGGGAATACTGTCAAGTGCTTTCGTTTCATATAGTTGATTAATCTTCTTTGGTTTTATAAGTGTTGTGTGGGTGAACATGTGATAATGTACCGACCTTACTAGGACTAATACATACTTGTGATTAAAACCCTTGCAAGCATCCGCAACTACCAGAAAGTAATTAAGATAAAAAAACTAACCACAACCTTAAACTCTGAGATCCTACACTCCCTTATGCAATGGTTTCCTGACAGGGGTTCAGGTTTCTGTCACTCCGACAACCCCACAATTAGTATCCAAGTACACAATGCCTTCCCCTAGGCCCATAAATGGTGAAGTATCATGTAGTCGGCGTTCACATGACACCACTAGAAGAATAACACCACAAATTAAATACTAAACCATTGAATAACACCTCAACACAATTCCACTACTAACAACATGACTTCTCCCATGTCCTCAAGAACTAAACGAACTACTCACGAGACATCATATGGATCAAGATCAGAGATTATATGATGATGGATAACAATCTGAACATAAACAATAATTCAATGGTTTCACTCACAAGCATCAACTACAATAGTAATCAACACCGGGAAAGTTTCCCCTAAGAACTATGCAAGATTCAACACAATTGTTACAACGGGATGGCGTGGTGATGATGGTGCTAGTGGATATGATGGTGTGGATGATGATGATGATCCCGATGAAGTATAGCTTGATGATGGTGTTGATGGCGATGATCTCCCCTCTCCGGGAAGGAATTTGCCCGCAAAAATCTGTCTACCGGAGAGCTCGTTCTCTCTCTATGGTTTCCGCCCCGCAGAGGCGGCAGAATCTTTCTGTGGTCGCTCCCTTAACTTTAGGCAAGAGGGCGGAGCCAAAGGTGGGCTAGGGTTTCCACACCCCCTGTAGGCGCGGCCCAGGGTGGCCACGCCTAGGGATGTGTGGGACCCTGTGGCCCAACTCCGCCTCCCCTTCTAGCATCCTTCGTCTTTTGGGAAAATATATTTTTCTATAGTTTTTCTGGTATTTTTCTGATCTTCGCGAAATTGCATCAAAACATCGCTTTTTCCATCAGAACCCTGACTTCGGCAGTTCATCCTCCAAGTATCATGCAACATGCAAAAACAGATGAAATAACATAAGTATCATCTCTTAATATGAAATATATCAATGAATAGAAGCAAATTATGATATAGAATAGTGATGCAAAATTGACGTATCAAATCCCCCCAAGCTTAGACCTCGCTTATCCCCAAGTGAAAACTGAGGTCAGTAAACATGTCCATAGGTTTATGGAGTGAAGTGTCGATAAAAAGAATACGGAAAAGAAGCATCACACTTACCAACACACAACTCATAGTAGAGAGCAACTCACCATTATATAACTTAACTTGCAACAAGTACGGGAGCCACAATAAAGATGCATAAAGTAAATCATAATTGGGAATGGCAAACTTTGTTCTTGGTCAGAGAACAGTTGGCAAACAGTTTTCAAGCAAAGATTTTTGTAAAGTTTATAACAGGAGTACTCTTTGCTCAAACATAAAAGGCTTTTCACAATGATGGCTTTCAAAGTAGTACGCATTCAGATAAGAGTTTTGTGCAAAACAAGGAAGATAAATAAGATGATTGAATAAATCACCATATAAATGATTGAAACACAACAACTCAAATGCTTGCTGGAGGTAGAGAGGAAAAAGGTTTATTGACTCAACTAATAAGTAAAATAAAGGCCCTTCATAGAGGGAAGCAGGGATTTCAAGTTCATAAAGAGCTTTCAAAATATTATGGTACTTACTAGCTTTGAGCTCTCATTGCCCCTATCATAAGCATCTTGAGGTGATTAATGTTAAAGTGAACAAGGATGTAGTATATGCTTGACGAAATATAAGTTGGCAATCTCATGTCCCTTGAGTACGAGGGCCGCTCCTCATGCTACTCAACTTTAGTTACCGGAAAGTTCTTGTCATAGTAAATACATGCGTATCATAGAGAACCGCCAACGGGGTACCCCTTGCACATGATACATGAGTTGTTGAAAGGGCATGTATGCCCCCATGTGTGGTTTTGGTAATTAATGACAATCTCTATGGACTAATGTGTAAATTGAGTTTCACTTGTAGGTTTGTCCATTGGCATCGCTTGGGCCATGTGTTGGTCTCAAGGTTGGAAGATGAAGAAATGTCCAAGTGCTTTGTGCCCATTGGAATCATGAAGAAAGAAGGAGCTTGAAGGTCGATCAAGGCATGTGCAAAGAATTGCATCAAGATGGATCAACCTCAAGTAGGGATGAAGAAGGGCGAGCTCAAGATGCGCCATCTCTAGAAGATCTCATGCTTGCAGCTTGCCATCCTCGTGTTCATGGAGTGATGAAGACAAAAAGTTCAAGAAGAGGTTTTCCCATGGAGTATGGGGGAGCATTTTTGCAAGTCTTCATCAAGCAAGAGCGAGCAAGAGCAAACAAGAAAGGTGTTCCCACTATAGAAGAACAAGATGGTCTACATCAAGTTCAAGTGGGACGCTCAAGGCAAAGGTATGTTGATAGGGCTTCTCTTTTTCCGGTCTCGTGTTGTTAGTTGGGAGACCGGGTTTAGGATAGATAGCCGTACTATCAAGAGGGGCTCTCAAGCGGGTGTCTCGTTTGCATCGTTCGGAGAGAGCTCAAACCTTTGCATTCATATCATCATCTTTCTTGGTTATTATTTGGTTCTTGTCCATGATAGGATCTAGAGCTTGTGGTCATCATCATAACAAGCTCTAGATCATCATCTAAGGATTTCACTTGCATATCTTATTGCTGATTTTGATCTTGCGAGTTTTCCGGCTCCACACCTTGGGGGATACTTCACATATATATTCATGATATTTTCTCCCAAGGTTATACCCAATATTTCGTTGGATTATATTCGTTGTTATCTTTCCAACAAAATTGGTTTCATCCCGTTTGGAGTTCGGATGCAAAAGTTATTGCGTTTCTGGTTTCTGGAATTTCCCTGACCGAAAGTTCCGGCTTGCCATCGGAAGTTCCGCTAGGGCATTTTTGCCGTCGAAAGTTCCGGTGGAAGTTCCGGGTCTTCTTCCGCTCACGCTCAGTAACCTTCTGTTTTGAAGCGTTCTATTTGCCGAAACTTTGTCGGAACTTGCATCGGAAGTTCACCGGAACTTCCGGACTGTTTTGACCGGAACTTCCGGTTGCGCTTCTGGAGCGGGCGTCAACGGTCTGATGACCGTTGGAGCCAGGATGGGCGGAACTTCCGCCCAGAGCCGGAAGTTCCGGCCATGATTCGTTTTTTCAGTTTCTCGCTCCGCAGTTTTCGTCCGTTGGTTGGGTGCCACCGAAACTTCCGGCCTCCCACCGGAAGTTCCTGCCAGGTGTCGCGAATGCCCATAACGGGCAGATCTGGGAGCCCTTTAAAAGGGGCTCCTCTTCCCCTTCGTGGGTACTAGCTTTTCTTCTTGGTTCTTGGCTTTCTCTCTCTCTCCTCCATTGTCAACCTTGAAGAAGCTTTCCCTCTCCCTTCCCCCTCCTATGATTCTTGCATCTTTTTGAGGGATTTGAGAGAGGAGATCTAGATCTACAATCCCCCAAGTCAAATCCCTTCTTTGTGAAGGAATCATTGGGATCTAGATCTTGGAGAGTATTGTGTTATTCCTCCCTTATTCCCCCAATAGCTTTTGTAGCTTTGTTGGAATTTGGGAGAGAAGGACTTGCCCTTGCATTTGGTGCATAGGTTTGAGTTCTCCTCTTGTGTTCTTCCTCCCTTATTCCCCCAATAGCTTTTGTAGCTTTGTTGGAATTTGGGAGAGAAGGACTTGCCCTTGCATTTGGTGCATAGGTTTGAGTTCTCCTCGGAGATTCGACGAGTTCAAGCTTGTGAGCTTGTTTCTCTTGGGTTCCTTGGAACCCTAGACGGTTGTGTGGTTGGATTGTTGACCTTTTGTGGTCTTGTAGACTTTTGTGGCGTTGTTGGCCTTTTGTGGCGTTGTTGTCCTTTTGTGGCTTTGTTGTTGGGAGCCTCCAATTGAGTTGTGGAGTTAGCCCCAATCTTGTTCGGGTTCGGTGACCACCCTCAAGCATCCCATAGTGGAGCAAGTGCCCGCCTTTTGTGGTGCGCACTTGGGAGAATAGGGTGAGCCTTTTGTGGCGTCGGTGAGTTGCGTGCTTCCGCATCCGGGGTGAGGCCTTGTGTGGCGTTGGGTGAGCATCGAGCCACCACACATCGAGGTGAGACATTTGTATGCTCGGAGAGCATTGCGCCATCGCACCTCCAACGGAGACGTAGCTTCTTTGGAAGTGAACTGGAAACAAATCTGCCTCTCGCGTCCATCGGTTATCTCTCAACCGAACCCTTTACTTATGCACTTTACATTGTGATAGCCATCGTGCTTGAAGTATTTATACCTTGCTATCACCTTGTTGCTTGTATTGCTTAGCATAGGTTGTTGGTGCACCTAGGTGAACTTAGTGGCTAGGTTTTGTGCTCAATAAATTAAACGTTAGTTTTATTCCGGATTTACTTGAGCCTAAACTGTAATATTTTTAAAAGCCTATTCACCCCCTCTAGGCGACTTCCTTTGTACTTTCAGCTGTCTCATAATCAAAATGACAAGGAAAGCAGACAATGAGCATCTCAGCAATCTTCTTATTTACCATGGGAAAATGGTGCTTTTTCTCTCTTTCCTCTTGTCAATGTGTCTATTTTTTTATAAGAAGAAAGCTTCATAGATTGCTCATTATGGTGATGCTGCAAGTTTCCACCATGATTAGGCATGGCTTAGGCTAGCGGCCCTGGCGTTTCTCTAACACATATACATAACTCATGGACTTACAAGCTCCCCTTTTATTTCACACCAACGCCATCCGCAAACAAAAGAGCATGATATCAACTGGGTAGATATTTACAGGTGTTGAAAGCGTTCCTCGTGACCGCACGATTCTACTAATCCCAACGTATAGGTGCAAGCATAACAACTCCGATGACACAATGCCTCAAGTTTATTAGGGGCAAGAAAATAAGGTGTGCCATCAAGTTCGTGAGAGCTTTACCAACTAGTTTTCACATAACAAAAGAATTTTTAATTTGAACGGTAGATGAAGCTTGAGAATTTACTTGGAGTAGCAATAATGCTAATAGGTAGATATGGTGGACACAAATGGCATAGGTTTTGGTTTAAAGGGTTGGATGCACGAGAAGTATTCCCTCTCAGTACAGGTTTTTGGCTAGCAAGGCTAGGTAGCAAGCAAAAGAGTTGAAGGAGACAAGCAAACATACAAGCGATAAGCCAAACATGCAATCTTCCCTAAAGACACAAAAGATCTTAAATAAAGAATACTAAGCTTATGAGCCATCAAGAAAGAAAATAAATGATACAAAATACATGTAAGTGCTTTTATCTTTTCCTTTCAAACCTCAAAAAGTGTTGCTACTGACCAGAGCTCGGTTTGCCAAAACCAATTTAGATTCACTTGATGCTCCCAAAGTGATACCAATACTAATCAACAAGATCAATCATATAATAGAGATTGCAAACTAAAATAAGAAGTGAAAAAAGTAAAAGATGAAACTTCTCATTAATATTCCATAAAGGCACTCACACCAAGGGATACATAGATAACCAACTAAAGGAGAGACACTTCCACAATGCAGACCAACCTATATGATAACTTCTCTATTCAAGATATGAATCTACTAAAAAGGTAAAAAGATAAAAGATAATGATGTGATACCGCGACTGAAAGGATACGAATGTCGCCTAGAGGGGGGTGTATAGGCGATTAAAACTTTTTCGAGAGTGGCTTGACAAAGGTGGAATTAAACTAGCGTTTACTTTGTCAAGCACAACCTAGAACAACTAAGTTTCACCTATGTGCACAAACCACTTATGCTAAGCAATACAAGCAACAATGTGATAGCAAGATATTACTTCAAGCACGGAGGCTATCACAATGTAAAGTGCATAAGTAAAGATCTCGGGTATAGAGATAACCGAGGCACGCGGGGACGGCAATATTTTATCGAGTTCCTCCCAACATGGAGTATGTCTTGTTTGGAGAGGGGGTGGTATCTAACCACCTACGCCACAAAAGGCCTCCCTTATTCTCTGGTGAATCTCAGCCCAACGGGATCGATCCACACTTCCACTATCGGTGCACTTATCAGTGGCAACCGGAACCTCTCACAAGGTTGGGGCACTTCTCCACAACTTAATTGGAGGCTCCCAACAAACATCACCAAGGCCATAAAACCGTCTAGGGTTCCAAGAACCCAAGAGGGACAAGATTCAACGAATACCACGAACCAAATCCTCCGAGGAGAACTCAAACCGATGCACCTAATGCAAATGGCAAGAACACCACAAAGATGCTCAAATCCCTCACTCTCAAGTTCCAACAAAGCTACTAAAGCTATTGGTGGAACAAGATAGGAAGAACACAAAGGGAACACAAAATCCTCCAAAGTCTAGATCCCCAAAGATACACTCACAAAGAGATGAATCGGTTAGGTCAAAACATGGGTCTAGATATCCTCTCTCTTCCACTCAGATATGGACAAGAATCATCAGAGGGGAAGAGATTAATCAAGCTAGAGAATGAGAGCAAGTATGGACAAAGCTTAGACTAATAGAGGAGCAAGAAGCAATCAAAATGCAAAACGGGCAAAGCTATCTATAGGGCTGGACTAAATCTGGCCGTTGGGGCGTTTTTCATAACGGACCGGTAGTACCGGTCCAAACCAATACTACCACACCAGGCGAAAATCAAGGCAGCGAGCGGGCGCAACAAGTGGGGCCAACGAGCAGGCGCGCGTGATTGGCGGCAGCAGCAGGGCCTGGCGTGCGCGTGATTGGCGATAGCAGCGAGCAGGCAGCGGCAGCTGGGAGCAAGCGGCACGCGCAGGAGTAGCGAGGCGGCAGCGTGCGTGCATGCGCGCGAGGGAGCAGCGTAGCTTGCGAGGCAGAGCGGCAGCGGGCCAACGCGGCAGCAAGGTGAGCGGGATAGACGGGCCAACCTAGGAAGCAAGGTGGGCCGACCGGTAGTACCGGCCCACCCGAGCGGTACTATCGGGCCGGTCTGGTAGTGCTGGCATTAACTACCGCCTGGGCCAGAAGGGGAGCGGGCTGGGTCAGGCATGTCCGGTACTGGGCCCGGTAGTACCGGACAGCCCAGAAAAAAACTTTCCTTTTCTTTTTAAAAGCAAATAACAGCCAATATTCAAACGTCAATAACTTTTGATTGGTAGCTCTGATTGACCTGATTTCAATTGCATCGGAAAGAGGACGACAATACCCTACAAAAATATTGGTTATCACCAAGTGAGAAAGTATCAAGTATAATAATGTGAGATACCTCACTTGGTGAGAAACCGGAAAACCGCCAAGATCAAAATCGCAATAAGATACAAATGGAAGATCCGAGTTTGATGAACAAGAGCTTGTTATGAAGATTACCACAAGCTCTATATCCTCACATGGATAAGACCAAATAACAACCAAATGTGATGATGCAAGTATGCAAAGGTTTGAGCTCTCTCTGAACAATGTGATCGAGTTACTCATTCGAGAGCCCCTCTTGATAGTACGGTTGTCTATCCTAAACTCGGTCTCCCACTAACAACATGAGACCGGAAAAAGGAAAAACTATCAAGATTATACCTTTGCCTTGAGCATTCCACTTGAGCTCGATGTAGACAAACTTGACCTTGTCAAGATGGAACGTCTTTCTTGATTCCTCATCATCGATCCATCATCACCGAGGATGGCAAGCATCAAACATGAGATCTTCTATAGTGTAACATCCCAAAAATACTAAACTTGGATCATCAAACTCTAATCATCAAAATTAGGGTTAACAAAAACTTTTCTAAATAAAATTATGAAAGCATGCATATGTGTATGCATTTCATTTGAAATTCTTTTGAACCAACTTGTTTGTGTGTTCCTTTTCTTGTAAATGGATGCTTAGGCGAAATAAACATCATCTAAACATTTCCCACACTTTTCCCAAAGACAAGTAAATCAAAACAAATAAAATAAAGGAATGGTCATTTTGACCAATTTAACTCTCATGCCTACTTTGGCTGTCTCAAACTTTCAGAACCTAACAGAAACTTTTCTGGATCTTTGCACCCCTTGATTGTACTCATAACAAAGTATCAAGGCCCACTTTGTGATCATCCAAAAACTTTCAAATGCATAGTTTAAATGACAATTCAAAATTGAATCTTTATCATATGGGAAGATCCCACTTTTTCAAAAACCACTCAAACAAGCTCAACTTTCAAAACCCAAGCATCTGCAGACTCACCAGCACCAACCTAGCACACCCACCAAAAATCTTTTCAAAATTCAAAACTTGAATTCTTGCGGCCATTTCATCAAACACTTGGCAGACACAAATCAAACAAAATCCAAACACTATTGTGAGCAGTGATTGAAGCCTAACTTGTTCCTTCTCTAGCTCACAACCATCTCAGTAGATCATCTAGCAAGCTAAACCAAGCACTAGCATCACTGTAAGCTGGGCAATGACATCAATGGTTAACAGCCGAAGCTCACCATGCCATCCTAGTGTAGACAGCAAGCTAGGAGAGAAACTAGCTGTGCCAACCTTGTCTGGAAGACCACCCATGCTTCACCGCCCCCTCTCGACCAGCCCTGCCTCGAAGACGTCGAACACGGCACCCAGGAACGCCGCGCCCGTGCCTCTGCCAACCGTGCCGAGCATGCGCCAGAGCGCCACGCTCGACTGAAGCCCAGACCGCGCGCCGCCCTCGCCGCATGCATACGTGATCACCACTGACCCAGGAGATCGCCAGACATCCCCATTCGCCTCCCCATGCCTCACAACCATCGCTCGCCGTCTAAAACGCCGCCTCTGCCGCGCAGAGCATCGCGTGTTCCAGACCAAACCGCACCGCCCCTACATGCGCATTAAAGCCGTAGAGCATCGCCAGGAGACCACTAAGAGATCGCCACCGCCGGCCATGCCTCTAGCAGCCCGTAGCCATGTCGCCACCGTCGCCTGCCCATCCCGTTCGATCTCGTCGTCGCGACTATAAATAGAGGCCACCCCCAGCCGAATTGAGCACATCATATCACTCCCCTCTCCTCACTGACCATTCCACCCCGTTCCCGGAGCAAGGCGAGCAGCGCATCGCCGGAATTTCACCGGAGCCCGCCGCCTCTGGAGAAGAAGGAAGCCAGCGATTGGAGCCGCCCCAGGAGAAGCCACCAGTACCAGGAGGTTCGCCGTCGTCGACTTTGTCGTTCGCCCGCCTTGCCGACCCTCGCCTGAACCCCGGTGAGCCCCCAACGACCCCCACTGGCCGCGCTAGGTTTCTGTCTCGCCGGCGTTGCCCAACGTCGACGATGACACTCAGCCGTTGGATTAGAACCAGATCGAACGCACCACATCGCCCCATACCGCTTCGCACCCCCTGTCTCACTAACGCGTGGGGACAGCCACTTAAATAGCCCGCAGAAGCGCTGCGCTTAGCAGGCCGGCCCAGTATTGCTTCCCGCGCAGCCCAGTTATTTGAATTAAACCTTTTCCATTTTATTTCAAACACACTTTTGTACTCAGTTTCAAAAATCAACCCAGGTCGATTCAGTGAACCAAATTGAATGAAAACAATTTTGTTAGAAAGGTCTGAGAATGCTGAATCCAAGCCCGTTGGATTCAAGTCATTTGGATATGTAGATCAACATTGGTAAAAATAACAAGGCAGAAGATTTCTGCATTCAAACATTTTTCAAATTAAAACCATAATAGCTTTTGAGTTGATACCAACTCTCAAAAATCACATTTAACCATACCTTTCAGAATATATAAAAATATATAGGTTTACTTACAGAAATAATGTTCAAGTAATAAAAGAATGCCCCATAGGCATTTCTAGCCACTTTAATTAATTAAAATAAAAGGGTAAAACCTTATTAAATTGTGACACCACTTTAAAACACATTCCCATGAACTAAAATATGTGGTGATGACATGTGTCAACATGATCCCATATTTGGTTTGGAGAATATTAAATCTTAAGTAGTTTTTCAATGAGTAGAAATTACTTTTGTAAAAATAAAAGGAATTAAACCAAACTTTAATCTTGTAATGTTAGTGATGATGTTAGATCATCTATAGGACCCTTTTGTGTGATGATTGCAAGTAGTTAAGTATTGTTTGGTGATTGTGTACATCGTATTTATTTATAGACGCTAGTACCGACCAAGGATACGAGGAGGAAGGAGGATACTACGAAGAAGAAGCCGAGGAGAACTTCAACCACTGCTCTGCACAAGGCAAGCTAACACTTGCAATTTAGCAAGCTTATACTGATATTGTGCAAGCCTTACTAATCAAGTTGACCTATGCAAGCCTAATACTACTAGTGAATGTGCAAGCTAACCCTTGCAAGATACTCTACTGATGCAAAAAAACCACTACTTGTTACTATGCCCACTATATGCCTTAAGCATATGTGTTATAACCCCTTGATAAACCAATCCTAGTTTTACTTGCAAGTTTATTACTTTAGTTCTTTATCAAAGCTCTTACTTAGAGTTTACTGGAATAAATGGTAGATACTAGAAGGATAATTGAAGGTTGCATAAAGAGCATAAAATTTGGCCTAAGCTATATAATCTTGCTGTCATCCTAAGGCATGAGATTAAACTCAGTTAAACTCCAATAGTTTACCACCCCTCATTAGTACTCATCCCCATTTGTAGATGCTAGTGCTAAGCATAAAACTTGATCAACTTTAGATGGGAATACTTGGTGGAAAAATGGTTATGAAAACCTTTATGCCACCGGGTTTGATCAAGAGGATGAGAGACGAGTTTAGAGAGCTGAAGCAAGGAAGGATGACTGTAGTGGAATACCGTGACAAATTTTTGTCATTAGCTAGGTATGCCCCGGATGAGATTGACACCAAAGCCAAGAAGAAAGAGAGATTCTTGAATGGTCTGCATGATGAGATGCAGACAATGTTAGTCAATATCCCCTTTGCTGATATTGAAGCCCTTGTCGACTCTGCCATCCAGATGGAAGGAAAGATCAACCAAGCCAACGAGAACCGCAAGCGTCGTATGATGCATCAGCCAGGAACCCATCAGACCCCAAAGTATCGCCCTAACCCATCTCCCGGATTTTCCCCAAGAACCAACAAACCCCCAATGAACCGTCCGACCTATCCCAACCGTGGAAACCCTAGACCCGAAGGAAATCACAACAACCCCGACAACTCTAGCAATTTCAACTGTGCACCACCCAAGTTCAACAACAACAATGCTACCGCCAACATCAACACTGCCTCGAGGACTGGAAGCAATGCTGTGCCTGTAGAAGCAAAGGACAGGTCGCGAGTGACTTGTTATGACTGTGGAAATAAAGTCCACTATTCCAACGAGTGCGCCAACAAGAAGAATGCCGCATCACCCAATGCCAATGTCCCAGCTCAGCAACAGCGTCGTGTTCAGCCCGGAAGAAGATTTTCCCCAGGGAATTCGCTCAACCGCAATGGCCGTCTTTTTCTCATGCATGCTTAAGAAGCTCAGGAAGCGCCAGACGTCGTGCTGGGTATGTTTTCTGTTAATTCAGTACTTGCAAGAGTGTTGTTTGTTTTTGGTGCATCGCATTCATTTGTCACCGAAGAATTTGCATGCACTAGTAAAATTCAACCAACCAAATTGAAGCATGTCATGATTGTTCAAATTCCCGGATCAACCACCAAGGATAGGCAAATTTGCAAAGCCGTCCCTATCCGAATCCATGGCATAGATTTTTATGCTAATCTGATAGTACTCAGAACTAAAGGTTTGGAAGTAGTACTAGGAATGGATTGGATGTCCAAACATAAATGCTTAATTGACTGTGCCAAGAAAGCCATCACCATGACCAGTACAGCCGTAATATCAGTCGAGCATATATCTGAAACCTTACCTCGTCAATTCAAGCGCAACAAGAGTATAGCCCAACCTACCATTGACCAAGTCTGGATAGTCTGTGAATACCCCGATGTATTTCCAGATGTTTTGCCCGGTATGCCCCCAGATCGGGATATCGAGTTTATCATCGAACTAATCCCCGGAACAGGACCCACAACCCAGAGACCATATAGTATGAACCCGTCGGAACTAGCAGAACTGAAGAAGCAACTGGATGCCATGCTGGAAATTGGGTTGATTCAACCAAGTGCGTCACCTTGGAGATCACCTATCTTGTTTGTGGACAAGAAAGATGGAGGTAATCGGTTGTGTACGGATTATCGGAAGTTGAATGATGTCACCATCAAGAACAAATACCCGTTGCCCAAGATAGAAGATTTGTTTGATCAGTTGACCAGTGCCAAAGTGTTTTCTAAGATTAATCTTAGAACTGGCTATCATCAACTCAAGATTCGTGCAGAGGATATTCCAAAGACTGCCTTTACCACCAGATATGGATTGTATGAGTATACAGTCATGCCTTTTGGATTAACCAATGCCCCCGGTTATTTCATGAATAAGATTTTTATGGACTTCCTGGATAAGTTTGTCGTTGTTTTCATCGATGACATTCTGATTTATTCCAAATCAGAAGAAGAACATGAGCTACACCTAAGGACCATTCTTGGAACCCTTAGAGAGCATCAGCTGTATGCAAAGTTTAGCAAATGTGAATTCTGGTTACAGGAGGTAGGATTCCTCGGTCACATTGTATCAGCCGGAGGAATTGTCGTTGACCCTGCCAAAGTAAAGGATGTCGAAGATTGGCAAGCCCCAACCACTCAAACCCAAGTTCGTGCATTTCTTGGATTGGCGGGATATTACCGCAAGTTCGTAGAGGGATTCTCGAGTATCACCAGACCCATGACCCAATTGCTAAAGAAGGACAAGAAGATTGAATGGACCGACAAATGTGAAGCGAGTTTTCAAGAACTCAAAAGGAGATTGATTTCAGCCCCAATCTTGATCATGACAGATATCATGAAGCCCTTCGATGTGTATTGTGATGCATCCAAGATCGGTCTCAGATGTGTGCTAATGCAAGAAGGCAAAGTTATATCTTATCTATCTCGACAATTGAAGCAACATGAGCAAAATTACCCAACCCATGACCTCGAACTCGCAGCCATAGTTCTAGCCCTGAAGACATGGAGGCATTACCTGATGGGAAACCGTTGTGAGATCTATTCGGATCACAAGAGTCTGAAGTATATATTCACTCAGAAGGAGCTGAATATGAGACAGAGGAGATGGATTGAGCTAATCAAGGATTACGATCTGGACATTCACTATCACCCTGGTAAAGCCAACGTGGTAGCAGATGCCCTTAGCAGATTGCCGTGCCGCTTGAACTCCATGATTTTGAAGGAGTAACCAAGCCTGCACAAAGAGATGGAAGATTTTCGAATAGAATTAGCAAGTGAAGGATTTTTGGCTAGCATAGAACTTCAACCCACTTTGATCAGTCAGATTAAAGGCGCAGAAGGGAAATGCTAGTATTGACGGAATCAAGCGTCGTATCGGTACAGGCAAAGTACCTGGATTCACCGAAGACGAAGGAGTTCTGTGGTACAAAGGACGCCTTTGTGTACTAGCAGATTCTAAGTTGAAAGAAATTATTCTGAAGGAGGCCCATGATACTCTTTATTCTATCCATCCCGGAGGAACTAAGATGTATCAAGATTTAAAAGAGCAATTTTGGTGGCATAAGATGAAGAGAGAAATCAGAAGCTATATCGCCAAATGTGATATTTGTCAGCGAGTCAAGGAAGGACATCAAAGACCCGCTAGATTGTTGCAACCATTATAGATTCCGGAATGGAAATGGGATTCCGTTGGAATGGACTTTATCACTGGACTGCCTACTTCTAGTAGGGAAAATGACTCTATCTAGGTCATAGTGGACAGGTTGTCCAAAGTCGCCCATTTCTTGCCTGTCAAAACCACATATCAGAGTTCGAAGCTAGCGGAGTTGTACATCGCTAGGATAGTTAGTTTGCACGGAGTCCCCAAGAACATCGTATCTGATCAAGGAACTCAGTTTACCTCGAGATTCTGGAAGAAAGTCCAAGAAGGTTTAGGAACCCGCCTAGATTTCAGCACCGTGTATCACCCTCAGACCGATGGACAAACGGAGCGAGTAAACCAAATACTCGAAAATATGCTGAGAGCATGTGTGTTAGAATATGGATCCAAGTGGGAAGACTGTCTGCCGTTTGCAGAATTTTCTTACAATAACAGTTATCAAGCCAATTTGCAAATGTCCCCATTCGAATTCATGTACGGAAGAAAGTGTCGCACCCCTTTGAACTGGTCGGAAGTAGGAGAGAGTCAGATTTTCGGACCTGACATCCTACGAGAAGCAGAAGAGAAGGTTCACAAGATTCGTGAGCACCTCAAGACAGCCCAGTCCAGATAGAAGAGTTACACCAACAAGAGACGTAGAGACCTCGCCTTCAACATAGGAGATTTTGTTTATCTGAAAGTGTCACCATTGAAGGGAATGCAGCGTTTCCAACTCAAACGAAAGTTAGCCCCCAGATATATCGGACCTTTCAAGATTCTGAACCATCGAGGAGAAGTGTCGTATCAATTGGAACTACCCGAAGAGATGTTAGCCGTGCACAATGTGTTCCATATCTCATTACTTCGCAAGTGCCTCGAAGTTCCCGAGAAGACCGAAGTGTTCAAAAATATAGATCACCGGACCATAGAGATCAACGATGACCTGACCTATCCCGAAGTACCCATCTGTATTTTGGAAGAAGCTTTTCGAACTAACCGAACCCGAAGCATCAAGTTTCTCAAGATTCAGTGGAGCAACCACACAAAAGAGGAAGCTACCTAGGAGCGTGAAGATCACATCAGGACGGAGTTTCCGGATCTCTTCAAATCCTAGGTAATCATTTTCGTCATTTTTCAAATCTCGGGACGAGATTTTGTTCATGGTGGGAAGGTTTGTAACATCCCAAAAATACTAAACTTGGATCATCAAACTCTAATCATCAAAATTAGGGTTAACAAAAACTTTTCTAAATAAAATTATGAAAGCATGCATATGTGTATGCATTTCATTTGAAATTCTTTTGAACCAACTTGTTTGTGTGTTCCTTTGCTTGTAAATGGATGCTTAGGTGAAATAAACATCATCTAAACATTTCCCACACTTTTCCCAAAGACAAGTAAATCAAAACAAATAAAATAAAGGAATGGTCATTTTGACCAATTTAACTCCCATGCCTACTTTGGTTGTCTCAAACTTTCAACCCCAAGAAACTTTTCTGGATCTTTGCACCCCTTGATTGTACTCATAACAAAGTATCAAGGCCCACTTTGTGATCATCGAAAAACTTTCAAATGCATAGTTTAAATGACAATTCAAAATTGAATCTTTATCATATGGGAAGATCCCACTTTTTCAAAAACCACTCAAACAAGCTCAACTTTCGAAACCCAAGCATATGCAGACTCACCAGCACCAACCTAGCACACCCACCAAAAATCTTTTCAAAATTCAAAACTTGAATTCTTGCGGCCATTTCATCAAACACTTGACAGACACAAATCAAACAAAATCCAAACACTATTGCGAGCAGTGATTGAAGCCTAACTTGTTCCCTCTCTAGCTCACAACCATCTTAGTAGATCATCTAGAAAGCTAAACCAAGAACTAGCATCACTGTAAGCTAGGCAATGACATCAATGGTGAACAACCGAAGCTCACCGTGCCACCCCAGTGTAGACAGCAAGCTAGGAGAGAAACTAGCTGTGCCAACCTTGTCTGGAAGATCACCCATGCTTCACCGCCCCCTCTCGACCAACCCTGCCTCGAAGACGTCGAACACAGAACCCAGGAACGCCGCGCCCGTGCCTCTGCCAACCATGCCGAGCATGCGCCAGAGCGCCACGCTCGACCGAAGCCCACAGACCGCGCGCCGCCCTCGCCGCGTGCATACGCGATCACCACCGACCCAGGAGACCGCCAGACATCCCCATTCGCCGCCCCATGCCTCACAGCCACCGCTCACCGTCGAAAACGCCGCCTCTTCCGCGCAGAGCATCGCGTGTTCCAGACCAACCGCACCGCCCCTACGTGCGCATTAAAGCCGTAGAGCATCGCCAGGAGACCACCAAGCGATCGCCACCGCCGGCCATGTCTCTAGCAGCCCGTAGCCATGTCGCCACCGTTGTCTGCCCATCCCGTTCGGTCTCGTCATCGCGACTATAATTAGAGGCCACCCCCAGCCGAATTGAGCATATCATCTCACTCCCCTCTCCTCACTGACCATTCCACCCTGTTCCCGGAGCAAGGCGAGCAGCGCATCGCCGGAATTTCACCGGAGCCCGCCGTCTCTGGAGAAGAAGGAAGCCAGCGATTGGAGCCACCCCAGGAGAAGCCACCGGTACCAGGAGGTTCGCCGTCGTCGACTTCGTCGTTCGCCCGCCTCGCCGACCCTCGCCTGAACCCCGGTGAGCCCCCAATGACCCCCACTGGCCGTGCTAGGTTTCTGTCTCGCCGGCGTTGCCCAACGTCGACGATGACCCTCAGCCGTTGGATTAGAACCAGATCGAACGCACCACATCGCCCCATACCGCTTCGCACCCCCTGTCTCACTAACGCGTGGGGACAGCCACTTAAACAGCCCGCAGAAGCGCTGCGCTTAGCAGGCCGGCCCAGTATTGCTTCCCGCGCAGCCCGGTTATTTGAATTAAACCTTTTCCATTTTATTTCAAACACACTTTTGTACCCAGTTTCAAAAATCAACCCAGGTCGATTCAGTGAACCAAATTGAATGAAACCAATTTTGTTAGAAAGGTCTGAGAATGCTGAATCCAAGCCCATTGGATTCAAGTCATTTGGATCTGTAGATCAACATTGGTAAAAATAACAAGGCAGAAGCTTTTCTGCATTCAAACATTTTTCAAATTAAAACCATAATAGCTTTTGAGTTGATTCCAACTCTAAAAAATCACATTTAACCATACCTTTCAGAATATATAAAAATATATAGGTTTACTTACAAAAATAATGTTCAAGTAATAAAAGAATGCCCCATAGGCATTTCTAGCCACTTTAATTAATTAAAATAAAAGGGTAAAACCTTATTAAATTGTGACACCACTTTAAAACACATTCCCATGAACTAAATATGTGGTGATGACATGTGTCAACATGATCCCATATTTGGTTTGGAGAATATTAAATCTTAAGTAGTTTTTCAATGAGTAGAAATTACTTTTCTAAAAATAAAAGGAATTAAACCAAACTTTAATCTTGTAATGTTAGTGATGATGTTAGATCATCTATAGGACCCTTTTGTGTGATGATTGCAAGTAGTTAAGTATTTTTTGGTGATTATGTACATCGTATTTATTTATAGACGCTAGTACCGACCAAGGATACGAGGAGGAAGGAGGATACTACGAAGAAGAAGCCGAGGAGAACTTCAACCACTGCTCTGCACAAGGCAAGCTAACACTTGCAATTTAGCAAGCTTATACTGATATTGTGCAAGCCTTACTAATCAAGTTGACCTATGCAAGCCTAATACTACTAGTGAATGTGCAAGCTAACCCTTGCAAGATACTCTACTGATGCAAATAAACCACTACTTGTTACTATGCCCACTATATGCCTTAAGCATATGTGTTATAACCCCTTGATAAACCAATCCTAGTTTTACTTGCAAGTTTATTACTTTATTTCTTTATCAAAGCTCTTACTTAGAGTTTACTGGAATAAATGGTAGATACTAGAAGGATAATTGAAGGTTGCATAAAGAGCATAAAATTTGGCCTAAGCTATATAATCTTGCTGTCATCCTAAGGCATGAGATTAAACTCAGTTAAACTCCAATAGTTTACCACCCCTCATTAGTACTCACCCCCATTTGTAGATGCTAGTGCTAAGCATAAAACTTGATCAACTTTAAATGGGAATACTTGGTGGAAAAAATGGTTATGAAAACCTTGGAATGATGGATCATTCTATTGAAATGTTTTGGACATGTGTTTCCGAACACCTGATGACTTTGGTGATGAAAATGTGGAGGCATGAGCCTTAGCTCTTTATAAAACTGATGGTTGTCTGGATGCGATACCATTCCAATTTTATCGTACAACCACAATACCCGAAGATTGGGTAGGGCTTGACTGGAAACTTATGTACCTTAGTATTAGTTCCCTCATGGCCAAGGTCTGAGCTGAGGCTACCTTGTGAAGTTTGTCCACCTGTGCAGTATCCAAGATGATAGTTGGTCATGGTTGGGAAGCCAAACTCACAGGAGAGGTGCTTATACTAGGGCGTGTAATGTTAAGGTTAGGATTGATTATCCGCATACTGAGTATGGTGAATTCAGGATTTGTTCCTGACGGATGTATCGAATGTTGTGGTGAAAGTGTACAATCTCTGCAGAGTGTCAAACTATTCGAATAGCCGCGTCCGCGGTTATGCACAGTTGGAGTGGCCATACTGTTCCCCGTCAGACTTTTCAAAAGACTTGTGAAATGAATTGAGACTTTGACTTGACCACAACAAGGTTGTGGCATGAGATACAAGTTCCCACTTAGGTGTTATAAAACTTTAACTAGCATTCGTTGCTTCCAAACTTAGTAGAGATAAATCTGGCTTTTGCAAAACAACCCGAGAGCCTAGTGTCCTATTATCCAAAAACCCTTTTACTTGTTAGTATTAGTTTGCGAGTACTTAAAGAGTACTCATGGCTTTGTCTCTGGCTATTCCCATGGCCAGACTATGAAGAGGAGTACCTGGAGGATGGACCCCAGGAAGGTTATGACAACTAGGATCATCTCCCATCGTCGGCATTGCCTGTGACCCCGAAGATGGAGCTTCGCCTATGCTACCGTTATTATTACGTATTCCGTTGCTTGATGTTGTATTAATAAATGGATCATGAGATCCCTATTTGTGTAAGAACTTATGTACGGTTTTGTAATGGATGATGTACTATGGTATCCAATTCTGTTATGTCTCGCAAAAATAGTAATCCCGGGATTGCGATGTATGGCATAACAGGCATCTAGGATTAAAAATCCGGGTGTTGACATATAGATGGCGCATTTTGAGCTTGCACAACACATCTTCTTCTCATTTCATCGGCCTTGAAGCCACGACATGCTCCAAGCAATGCCAATGGACAATTCCTACAAGTGCAACTTAATACACACATTAGTCCATAAATATTGTCATTAATTACCAAAACCACACATGGGGGCCCACATGTTCTTTCAGCGACACTCCCCCAAGCTTGGAACAAGCCAAGGGGATGTCAAAACCTGATGACGAATTACTCCTTTGGTGATGGTGGTGTTCCCTTGATGGGATTTTCAACCAGCTTCCTCAAGTCCTCAATCTCAAAGGTTAGATTACGAATCAACTCCGAATTATGCTCAATGTAGTTCATGATCATGTCAGACCGAGAATCCAAGTCCTTGTTATTCTTTCCCCACTCTTTCTCCTCAGAGTGTTCCTTCCCTGCATGGTTAGAACGAGGCATATCCCAACTAGAGGGCAACTTCCCTTTGGGCACCTTTTGGAATTGTTGTTCTGGTATAAGAGTATGTAAGGGGTTCTTGGTACGTGGAGGAAGTGATCGTGGAGAGAGGCAATGACATGGACGTTTCCCTCCTATAAACATTCGTGCTGTCCTCCTAATCTTCATAGGGTTTGCCACCACTCCAATGCTTGCAACGGTAGCGCGGGTGTCCGGATGCTCGTCCTCCTTCACGTCCTCTTCATCCCCAACCAAGATCTCCTCCTCCTTGGGGTTTTGAGGATCATCTTCCACGGGCTTCTTGCCCTTGTCGTTGGAAGAGGCCATGGTGCCTCTAGACTTGAGAAAATTTCCTGACAGAGACAGATCAAAACAAAAACACGACGAGAACACGATATATGGACCTCAGGGGATCCGAGGGATTATATATTACAAGGTTTTACTACATAAGGAAGGTACTGTGCGAAAACGTGGCGGGGATGGACACCGGGGTGGTGTCACCCCCCGGTGGCGCGGCTAGCTGGGGCCCGTGCCACTGGTGGTTGTGGCCCACCCAGGTTCCGTTTCCTCCTCTGTTTCGTCTCGTAACCTTCCTTATGTAATAAAAACATAAAAAATATAAAGAAAAAGGTTTTTCGCGAACCTTCTGTTTTCACCACTTTTTACTCCTCTGTTTCGTCTCGTAACCTTCCTTTTGGAAAGGTTTTTCGCGAACCTTCTGCAGATTCCTTCTCTCCAACACCTGAAAATTCCTTTCATGCAAAGCCTCACACAAACTTCATTGGCAACATTAGTGTATGCAAAAACAATAAACATTTAGGTTCAAACTTCAACTGAAATCCATCAAAACAAAAGCTAATATAGCAACTCCTTTCCAAAAGCCCAAAAAGAATCTGAAAGGGAATCAATATAAGAGGCAAATGCAAATGATGGCAGAAATCTGTCAAAACAGACCAGCAGGTAAAGATTAATTTTTTCGAAAAACTTCTATTGCTCAAATAAAAAAGTGCAAAACTAAAGAAAGTTGGATAACAACTTGGGGAACAAGCAAAGAAAATTTAAGCTCCATCCGACGTACTGAGATCCCTCGCAAATTTTTACAATGCAGCACAAAAATCTGTCCCAAGACAACAACTTTTCACAACTCCTCTACTTCTCAAAAGAGGTTGATCTTGACACAAAAACCAAGCAAAAAGGATAAGGAGCGGTTATTACTGAGGTAATAACTTACAAGACTCAGCAAAACAAAAGACGCAAAACAAACTAAAATGGGTTATCTCCCAAAAGCTCTTTCTTTATAGCCATTAATATGGGCATGATAATTTCAATAATGATCACATAGGAGATATGGATTTGAAGTGAAAGAGAGCATCAAGAAACAAATATCCAACACATTTGAGTCTAACCCACTTCCTATGCAAGGGAGTCTCATGAGAAAACAAATTATTGAAACAAAAGGCCACTAGCATAGGGAGACAAAACAAATACAACTTCAAAGCTTTCAACATAAAGCAGGGAAACTTAATCTATTGAGATGCATGAAACCATGTTTCCCTCTCTCATAATAACTTTCAGTAGCTCTTTGAATAAAGTTGACAATATAACTGTCACAAGAAACAACTTTATCAGAATGAGCACACTTACAATTATCAAAAAGAGGTCTAAGGTCATAAACTGGATCAACAGAAGCAAGTTGTTCAGCCCTGAAATCTTCATTAGGCAATTTATTTTGATAAGGAGCTTTAGAAAATTTGGAAAAGTTAAACTCATAAGAATCTCCATCAAACTTGGTTAAAACCTTCTCATTCTTACAATCTATAATAACCCCACAACTATTCAAGAAAGGTCTACCAAAAATGATAGGACAAGTTTTACTAGCTTCAGAACCAAGTACTGGAAAATCGGCAGGATATTTAATATTACCACAAAGAACCTCCACATCTATTACAATACCAATAGGGCAAATGGTTTTCTTATTAGCAAGGTGAATAACCACATCAATGTCCTCAAGTTCACAAGGACCAATTTCATGCATAATTTCTCTGCAAAGATCATAAGGAATAGCACTAGAACTAGCACCAATATCACTTAAACCATAATAGCAATGATCACCAATTCTAACAGAAAGCACATGGATGCTAGTTTTCCTAGATTTACTAGGATGAGAGACAATATTAGAAGCATCTTCATAGAAGACAATGTGCTCATATTCTATATTTTTAGTGACAAGATCTTTCACAATGGCTACTACAGGTTCAATGTTTATTTTCTCATCAGGTTCCATAGTTTTCTTTGTACTTTTGCTACCACCTTAGCTATAATATAATGTTCCTTTACCATCGCAGGAAAAGGGATTTTCTCAATATAAGGTTTAGGCAAAATATGATCAACAGTATAAACTTCAATGCTTGCAGGAACATGAGTAACAACATCTTTATAAGGTGCATGGTTATTTTTAGGAATTTCAATATAAGAGGCAAAAGCCTTAAAACAATTGGCAATACTTCAAGAATCAAGACCATACTCAGTACTAATATCATGAAAGTCATCAGTTCCCATAAAAGATTTAGTGCACTCATAATTATAATTTATACTTGACTTTCTTACTTTATCATTCTCCCATGCTTCAGTGTTCTCTTGAATACGGTTTAGAAGATCCCATTTAGCTTCTTCTTTCATACGTGTGAATGATCCAGCACAAGAAGCATCTAATAAATCTTTATCATGAAGAGAAAGCCTTGCATAAAAGTTATTGATAATAATAGTGTTAGGGAGTTCATGAATAGGACATTTAAGCATTAGTAACTTCAATATCCCCCAAGATTGGGTTGTACTCTCTCCATCACGAGGCCAAAAGTTATATATTTGATTCCTATCCTTATGAATCTCACTGGAGGATAGAATTTAGAGTAAAAGAGAGGTACTATTTCCTCCCATTCCATAGATTATCCATTCTTCAGCAACTTATACCATTCTTCAGCTCTTCCTTTCAACGATATAGAGAGTAACTTCTTCTTCACCTGTTTAGTTGTGATACCTGCACACTTAAACTACACGCATAATTCATGGATAAAAAGCAAGTGATCACCAGGATGGACAATTACAAACCCAAAATAATAATTATCCATAACATGATCAATAATTCTTGTAGGTATCTTAAAATGATCTATCTCAACATGTGGTGGTTCATCTACTACCCTAACAGTGGTAGTAGTTTTACCAAACAGGAAATCAACTAGGTTATCCATATAGGAAACAAAGTAACAAGCATAAATAAAAACAATACTCATAGTAGAAGTTTCCTTTACCAGTTCCACTCTTCAATAGAGCTTCACTCCCCGGCAACGGCGCCAGAAAATAGTCTTGATGGCCCACAAGTATAGGGGGTGTATCGTAGTACTTTCGATAAATAGGAGTGTTGATACCAACGAGGAGCAGAATGTGTTGACTAGTGGTATGGAGCAGGAAATCTCTGTAAATACTTAGCAAATGGATTTTTAGGGTTTTTTGATAAAGCAAGGAAATAAAGACAACAAATAACTGCAGCAAGTGGCCCAATCCTTTCTTAGCAAAGGACAAGCCATTGGTAATACTTATGAGGAACAAGCGTTCTCGAGGACACATGGGAATATTGTCAAGTGCTTTCATTTCATATAGTTGATTAATCTTCTTTGGTTTTATAAGTGTTGTGTGGGTGAACCTGTGCTAATGTACCGACCTTACTAGGACTAATACATACTTGTGATTAAACCCCTTGCAAGCATCCACAACTACAAGAAAGTAATTAAGATAAAAAACCTAACCACAGCCTTAAACTCTGAGATCCTACACTCCCTTGTGCAATGGTTTCCTAACGGTGGTTCAGGTTTCTGTCACTCCGGAAACCCCACAATTAGTAGCCAAGTACACAATGCATTCCCCTAGGCCCATAAATGGTGAAGTATCATGTAGTCGATGTTCACATGACACCACTAGAAGAATAGCACCACAACTTAAATATTAAACCATTGAATAATACCTCAACACAATTCCACTACTAACAACTTGACTTCTTCCATGTCCTCAAGAAATAAACGAACTACTCATGAGACATCATATGGATCAAGATCAGAGATTATATGATGATGGATAACAATCTAAACATAAACAGTAATTCAATGGTTCCACTCACAAGCATCAACTACAATAGTAATCAACACCGGGAAAGTTTCCCCTAAGAACTATGAAAGATTCAACACAATTGTTACAACGGGATGGAGTAGTGATGATGGTGCTGGTGGAGATGATGGTGTGGATGATGATGATGATGATGATCTCGATGAAGTATAGCTTGATGATGGTGTTGATGGCGACGATCTCCCCTCTCCGGGAAGGAATTTCCCTGGCAGAAATCTGTCTGCCGGAGAGCTCTTTTGTCTCTCTGTGGTTTCCGCCCCGCAGAGGCGGCGAAATGTTTCTGTGGTCGCTCCCCTGACTTTAGTATTTTGAGGAGAAGATATAGGAGAGAGAGCGAGGTGGGCAGGTGGCCACACCCTATAGGCGCGCCTGTGGTGGCTCAGCCGGGGTGTGGGCCCCATGTGGCCCAACTCCGCCTCCCCTTTTGGCATCCTTTGTATTCTAGGAAAATATAGTTTTCTGTAGTTTTTCTGGTATTTTTCTGATCTTCACAAAATTGCATCAAAACACTGCCTTTTCCATCAGAATCCTGACTCCGGCAGTTCATCCTCCAAGAATCATCCAACACGCAAAAATAGATGAAATAACATAAGTATCACCTCTTAATACAAAATATATCAATGAATAGAAGCAAATTATGATATAGAATAGTGATGCAAAATGGATGTATCAATTGTGATGCCATAACCAGCCCACGTCGGCCTTTCCGAATAAGCACATCGGACCTGCAGTGGTTTTCCCCAAAAAGTCCACCACATAAAGGTCATTTTCGATGTGCCCAACAAAAGCGATCTTTAGAGACTTGCTCCACAAGAGGACCACTAAATCACCATCAATCAAAACAGCAAAGCCCATCTTACCAAGGTCACGAATAGAAAGTAAGTTGTAACCGAGGGTCTCAACAAGCATGACGTCCATGAGAGAGAGATATCGTGGGCAACCACAACCTTGCCAAGACCCAATACCTCAGATTTGGACTTATCACCATAGGAGACTGTAATATGATCATGGTTGGGTCTCATATCAGTGATGATCTCTTTGCTTTTGGTCATATGACTAGTGCACCCATTGCCCAACACCCATTTAGAACCACCGGAAGCATAGCCCTGCAAGAAAATTACTTCTTGGTTTTAGGTACCCATTTTTCAATGGGTCATCTCATGTTAGTAACAAGGGTCTTTGGAACCTAAATAGACCAAGAAACATATTCATCAAAATGACCAACATAGTTAGCATAGGCATCACCATATTAATCACAAAATAGCTCATAATTAGGATTGTCAGACCCTGTAAACCAATAAGGTATGTTTTGTCCTTTGTGATGTTCTTCTCAATGGTGCTTGTCTTTGCTTGTGCACTCTTGGTCTTCTTTTTCTTGTTCTTCTTATACTTGGACTTGGAAACATAGCCAAGTCCTTCTTTCCAAGGTTTGATCTTTTCTTGCCAAGAATATAATCAAGAACTCCCTTACCTTTAGAAGTGGAGGTTTTGGAAAGCTCAACTTCCACCCTAGCATTTTCTTCATGAGTATATGTTGACTTAGATGTGCTAGGGATATCATACTTAGTCAATTGAATTTGGAGCTGATCATGAGACTCATTGAGAATAGAGAATTCACTTTTCAAAGTCTTGTGAGCAATGTTAAGTTTCTCCAATTCCTCGGAGAGTCTAGCATGAGTAGCCCCAAAGTCAACATTTTCTTTCTTTAGTTTCTTCGCTTTGGCTACTGCATTGTCACGTTCCTTAACAAGCTTGGTCACCACTTCTTCATGTGACTCCTCGATAGACCGATACGTCGTAAATGTATCTATAATTTTTGATGTTCCATGCTTGTTTAGATCTACTTTGCTTTGCTTTGTCTTATCTTTGAGGTATTTTTATATGTTTTCTAGGACTAACCTATTAACAAGATGCCACAGTGCCAGTTACCTGTTTTCTGTTGTTTTTGGTTCCAGAAAAGTCAGAAAATCAATATTCTCGGAATTGGACGGGACAAAAGCCAAAGTCAATATTTTACCATGGGGAACATGGAGCCAGAAGACGAGACGGAGGAGGGCCTCGAGGGGGCCACACCCCCTGGCCGCGCGACCTGGTCTGGCCCGCGCCTGGAGGGGGTGCAGCCGCCTCGGGAAGCCCCTCGTCCTCCCTCTTTGCCTATAAGAAGCCCCCGATACCTAAACCCTAAGTACCCGATCAATCTTCCACGAAACAGTTCGTAGCCGCCGCCACCATCGTCCCTAGATCTGGGGGGGGTCTGAAGCTCTTCCTGGCACCTGATACGTTGAAAACGTATCTATAATTTTTAATGTTCCATGCTTTTTTAGTATCTTGTTTTGCTTTGTCTACACTTTGAGGTGTTTTTATATATTTTCTGGTACTAACCTATTAACAAGATGCCACAGTGCCAGTTGCCTATTTTCTTCTGTTTTTGGTTTCAGAAAAGGCAGAAAATCAATACTCTCGGAATTGGACGGGACAAAGGCCAAAGTCATTATTTTACCCGGCATGACACGGAACCACGAAGCAGAGATGGAGGAGGACACCAGGGTGGCCACACCCTAGTTGGGAGCGGGCCAGCCCTGGTGGCGCCCACAGGGGATGTGGGACCCTTGGCCCTCCACCGAACTTGCCTCCTTCGCCTATAACAAGACTCTGACCCAAAAATCCTAAATAATCTGGGAGAAATCCACGAAAACCTCTGCAACACCGCCGCCATCGAAGGGGAGATTCGGGGGATAGAAAGTCTCTATTCCGGCACCCTGCCTGGATGGGGAATGCCCCCGAAGCCATCTCCATCGATCTCCATCGCCATCTTCATCACCATTGCTGATTCCCATGATGAGGAGGGAGTAGTTATTCCTCGAGGCTAAGGGCTCTACCGGTAGCTATATGTTCATCTCTCTCTATGCGTGATCATATTGTGATCATGATCTTTGTAATCAAGTAGATCTACTCTACTACTCAAGTGCTTCAATAGATCTCTGCACTCCCCATGTGTGTGAAAGTGACAGCGTGCATACCATGGTGGCACTTAGGCTAGAGTTTATAAATACTTTTCATGAGTATATTTTGAGTTGGGTGTCTTTATGAAATTGTGGTGTTTGTTGGAACCATCTAGCGCTCAAGGTGACAGTGTGGAGCTATCTAGATGGGGAAGGTGGACTTTGAGGTGTGCTGTTATAGCCCTACCATGGATTAGAGTGTTCAACCGAAGAGTAGTTTAGCGTAGTATCATGAAGAGAATATATTTATTGAGAGTGTTCACTAGTGAAAGTATGATCCCTAGGCCTTGTTTAAAAACATTGAAACACCGTTTGCATATAGATCTATTGCATGTTTGCTTGCTTCCATCTTTATTTCAGTTTGCCTTTAGTCTCTCAGGCGTCAACAACAAGTCAGAAGCTCTTTTCTGGCACCATTACCACTCGTATTTCACTATCTCTTCGTCGAACTAGTGCACCTATACACCTGACAAGTGTATTGGGTGTGTTGGGGACACAAGAGACTTCTTGTATCTTGATTGCAGGGTTGCTTGAGAGGCATACCTTTGACCACTTCCTCCCTGAGTTCGATAAACCTTGGGTAATACACTTAAGGGAAACTTGCTGCTGTTCTACAAATCTCTGCACTTGGAGGCCCAACAATTGTATACAAGAATATAAGTGCGTAGACATCAATCTATTTTCTAGCGCTGTTACCGGGGAGGTAAGGTAAAAGGTACTCACATCCTGGTGTGAGTGCTCGAAGTTATTTCCTTTAGATTCTGCAATTTTCTTGTTTTCACTAGTTAAGCTTAATGGAAAACAACCAGAAAATTAGAGAGCTTTATAGTATTTATCTTGAGTTAGGACATGAAGTGTTTGCATAGAAAATTAAAAAACCTATGGAACTTTATTTGCATGCTAATAGCAATATTATTAGTATGAATCCTTTGAACACCATTATTTCTAATGCTATGGAAACGTCTAAGATTGGGGAAGCTAGTTTTTATGAAAATTATCTTTTTAGTTCCCCAGGTTTGGAAGATAGCTATTCTATTGCTTGTGATGATACCAAACCTCCAATATATGATCTTTATAGTGATGGATATGATATTTTCAGTCCACCTACTATTGAGAAGAAAATTAATTATGATTACAATATGCCTCCTATATTTGATGATTATGGTGATGAGAATAATAGTGATAGCTATTTTGTTGAATTTGCTCCCACTACAATTAATAAGAATGACTATGCTTATGTGGAGAGTAATAATCATTTTATGCATGTGGCTCATGATAAGAATGTTTCATGTGATAGTTATATTGTTAATTTTATTCATAATGCTACTGAAAGTTATTATGAGAGAGGGAAACATGGTCTTATGTATCTCAACAATATCAAGTTTCCCCTCTTTATGTTGAAAATCTTGAAGTTGCACTTGTTTTGCTTTCCTATGCTTGTTGATTTGTGCTTTCATGACTTGTTTATTTACAAGATTCCTATGAATAGGAAGTGGGTTAGACTTAATGTTTTTTTGAATTTGCTTCTTTATGATCTCTTTTACTTCAATTCATATTTCTTATGTGAGCATCTTCTCAAACTATCAAGCCTAACTTAAAGGCGTTAAAGAAAAGTACTTCTTGGGAGATAAACCAATAGTATTCTTGAGTCTTAGAAGTTATTACTTATGTAATAACCTCTCCTTATACTTTCTTTTATCTTTGTGCCAAGAATAACCTCTAATGAGAGGGAAGTAAGATTTGGGGAGTTGCTGTCCCGAAATATATTTTTGTGCTTCACCGTAAAAATTCGTGTAAAATCTCTGTAAGTCGGATTGAGCTGTAATTTTCTGATTAAATCCCCCAGTATGTTATCTAACTTTAATTAGTTCAACACTTTTTAATTTGAGCAACATAAGGTCTTCTAAAAAATTAGTTTCTACCTGCTGGTCTGTTTTGACAGATTTCTGCCATTATTTGCATTTGCTTCTTATTGATTCCTTTTCGGGTTCTTTTTGGGAAATTAAGCTTTTTGAGGGAATTTATACAGTAGATTGTGTTTTTAGTGAAAGTTTTTACATTTTGAAACTATGCCCAAAGGTCTATTACTTTTGAATGCACTAATGTTGCCAATGAAGATTGTGTGAAGTTTTGTATGAAATTATTTTTTAGGTGTAAGGGAAGAATGATGTAATGAGATGAAGAATGGACAAAAGATCAAGATTGGGAATGCCACCCCATGTAACCCCAATAAATATTCAAGAGGTACAAGCTTCAAAGCTTGGGTATGCCCAAGGCACCCCCTTCTTCATCAATAAAAATACCAGGTATTTCTAAACACTTTGTTTTTATTGTTTCATGCTCTATCGTGTTTTTCTTGGAGCGTCTTTGTTTTTGTTTTTAGTTTTATTTTTCTTGATTTTCTGCAATAAGTTGGTTGGATCTCATCTCACTTATTTTTGAGAGAGACACACTCTGTTTTCATTGCCTAGAACACTCTAGTTTTCATTCTTATTATCTTGTGAGTGTTCTCTTTTGCTAGCACTATGGTTAGCCTTAGTTTTCTTGTGCTTTCAGCTTAGAAATTGTTAGTTATTCTTTGTGTATTGGTGAGACAAGCTCACTGGTCTTTATTGATTAGAATTTTTGTGAGTTGTTTCAAATAAGTCGATTGGTGTTGGAAAAGAGTAGGAAGTTTCATGCTTATAGTGGTACAAAAGGAAGCTTGTTTTGACTGTGGCTTAGACTTTATCATGCCATGCTAGATGTTATTTTGACTTTATTCTTAGTGAATATTGATGTAGCATGACTTGTTCCAAATAATCGGGATTGCTTAATGTGCCTTGAAAGAATCATGCGTTGTTTTAGCATACAAAAGCATAGTATTGTGGTATTCTCCTTTGATGCTTTATTTGGGTTGACTTTCCACATGATCACACCATGTTATGACTATGAACCAGTCACCATAGACTCTATGATCATTTAGTTCTTGACTTGTAGTACCACTTTATGCTTTGATTAGTAATATTTTGTCGCTCTGCATGATTATGGCCATTATTGCTCTCTTAGTTGGTCGCTCCCAGTCTTTTGCTAGCCTCCACTTGTATTGAGTAAGCTATACTCATGCATCCAACTCCCAATAAACCAATTTATTCCAAAGTGTCCACTATAAATTCCTATGCATGGTGTGTTACACCATTCCAAGTATATTCTTGTTTTCATCTACCTTCCAAATTAAACTTTTTATGTGAAAGTTAGTGATTAAAGCTCTCACAAACTTGATGGCACACTTTATTTTTCTTTCCCCTGATAAACTTGAACCATTGTGTCATCTATGTTGTATATGCTTGCACTAATACGTTGGAATTAGCAGAACCATGCTGTCATGGGGAACGCTTTCAACATTGCAGCTGGTACATGTTACCCAGTTGATATCATGCTCTTTTGTTTGCGGATGTCGTTGGTGTTAAATAAAAGGGGAGATTGTAAATCCATGGAGTTATGTATGTGTGTTAGAGAAACGCCTGGCCATGCCTAATCATGGTGGAAACTTGCAGCATCACCATAGTGATCAATCTATGAAGCATTCTTCTTATAAAAAAAGAGATAGAGATTGACAAAAAAATATGAGAAAAGAGAGAAAAAAGCACCATTTTCCCATGGTAAATAAGAATATTGTTGAGATGCTCATTGTCTACTTGCCTTGTCATTTTGATATGGGACAACTCCTGTCATGTGCAAGGGGTACCTCGTTGGCGGTTCTCTATGATACACATGTACTTACTATGACAAGAACTTACCGATGACTAAAGTTGAGTAGTATTAGGAGCGGCCCTCGTACTCAAGGGACATGAGATTGCCAACTTATACTTTGTCAAGCATATACTTCATATTTTGTTCACTTTAACCTTAATCACTTTAAGATGCTTATGATAGGGGCAATGAGAGCTGAAAGCTAACAAGTACCATAATTTTTGGAAGCTCTTTATGAGACTTGAAATCCCCCTTTATGAAGGGTCTTTCTTCCACTATTATATTGAGTCTCCACATTCTATCCTTAGGCACCAATTAAGAGAGCATAGTTGCCATTCTTAGTTTTATGTGCATTGTCCCAAAACTTATTGATTGATTCATATTGTTGATATTGCTTGTTCTTGAACTATTTGTATCTAGTCACTCTTATGAACTTTGAAGGTGTCCTATGCATTTATTTGCTACTCCATGAGGGACAAGATGAATGCCACTATGTTATGTTTTCTATATGTGAAACAAACAAACGTCTTTCAATGCATTGTTATTCATGATCTTTGTTTGTAACCTTTCATATTGCATACATAGTTACTTTGTCTTACTGTTAGAACTTCTTCTTTCATTCTCATGTTTAGAGTTCTTTGATCCCAGCTTTCAATGCTTGCAAATAGTTTGATCTTGATTTTGATGGTGCATGTCACCTCAAAATTATTCTTTTTATCACTTACCTACCCGAGGACGAGTAGGAGTTAAGCTTGGGGTGCTTGATACGTCGTAAACGTATCTATAATTTTTGATGTTCCATGATTGTTTAGTATCTGCTTTGCTTTGCTTTGTCTTCTCTTTGAGGTATTTTTATATGTTTTCTGGGACTAACCTATTAACAAGATGCCACAATGCCAGTTGCTTGTTTTCTGTTGTTTTTTGTTCCAGAAAATTCAGAAAATCAATATTCTCGGAATTGGACGAGACAAAAGCCAAAGTCAATATTTTACCGTGGGGATCACGGAGCCAGAAGACGAAACGGAGGAGGGCCTCGAGGGGGCCACACCCCTGGCCGCGCGGCCTGTCCTGGCCCATGCCTGGGGGGTGCAGCCGCCTCGGGCACCCCTTCGGCCTCCCTCTTCGCCTATAAGAAGCCTCCAATACCTAAACCCTAAGTACCTGATCAATCTTCCACAAAACAGTCTGTAGCCGCCGCCACCATTGTCCCTAGATTTGGGGGATCTGAAGCTCTTCCCGGAACCCTGTCGGAGGGGAGAGATCATACCGGAGGCCTTATTTTTCACCGTGCCAGCCTCTGGTATGAAGCGTGAGTAGTTCCACCTTGGACTACGAGTCCATGTAGTAGCTAGATGGTTGTTTCTCCTCCTTTGTGCTACCATGTTTAGATCATGTGAGCTCCATTCATGATCAATATCATTTATTTGTAATCATGCATGTTGTGTTTGCGGGGATCCAATGGATATTGAGATTACTATGTCAGATTGGTTAATGATTCTATCTTATTGATTATATCATGCCTGTGTTGTTTGTGATCTTGCATGCTCTCCGTTTCTAGTAGCTATATTAGACAAGTAGATGTTAGTGACTCCAAGAGGGAGTATTTATGCTCGATAGTGGGTTCATGCCTCTATTTAATCTAGGGAAGTGACAGAAATCTCTAAGGTTGTAGATGTGTTGTTGCTACTAGGGAGAAAACAACGATATGTTGTTCATGGAACAAGTGTATTGTTTACTTTACACACTTTGCTTAAACCAGTTATCTGTTGCTTGCAACTTAATACTGGAGGGGGTTGGGATGATAACCTAAAGGTGGATTACTAGTCATAAATGAAGTTGGATGGCGGTCTATGTATATTGTTGTAATGCCCAATCAAATCTCATACGATCATGAATATCTAGTATTGCATTGTTATGCCTTGCGCTGTCCTGTCGATTATCCCGCTGTAATTTGTTTACCCAGCATGTTATGTTGTTTATATTAAGGAGAACACCTCTAGTGAACTATGGACCCCGGTCCAATCTTTACCATTGATACATCTTCCACTGTTACTGTTTACTTTTTTCAAGCCACCACTACCTTCCACACCATACAGTTAATCCTTTGTTTTTAGCAAACCGGTGAGATTGACAACCTCATTGTTCGTTGGGGCAAAGTCTTGAGTCTGTGTTGTGCAGGTTTCCAAGTTGCTAGCAACACCTTTTGGTCGTTTCCTTCCTCCTACTGGTTCGATAACCTTGGTTTCTACTGAGGGAAAACTTGCTGCTGTGCTCATCATACCTTTCTCTTGGGGTTTCCCAATGAAGCTCTACAGTGATCTGAGCTATACATCATCATAGACTCAAGTCTCTCTTCAAGATAAACGCGAGCCTCTTCCTCTTCTTCTAGAGCATTTTTTAGGGATCCAATCTCCATTGCATTCTCCCTTTCAATCATACCCTTTTCTTCAAGAAGCACTTCATTTTGGGCCAGCTGGTCCATGAGAGCCTCAAAATGACAACTATGCTCTCTTAATGGTGCCTAAAGGTAGAAGGTGGAGACTCAACATAATAGTGGAAGAAAGGCCCTTCATAAAGGAAAGCAGGGATTTCAAGTTTCAAAAAGAGCTTCCAAAAATTATGGTACTTGTTAGCTTTCATCCATCATTGCCCCTATCATAAGCATCTTGAAGTGATTAAGGTTAGAGTGAACAAACTATGGAGTATATGCTTGACAAAGTATAAGTTGGAAATCTCATGTCCCTTGAATACGAGGGCCACACCTCATGCTACTCAACTTCAATCACCTGTAAGTTCTTGTCATAGTAAGTACATGCGTATCATAGAGAACCGCCAACGGGGTACCCCTTGCACATGGTACAAGAGCTATCCCATAACCAAGGCAAGCAGACAATGAGCATCTCAGTGATCTTTTTATTTACTATGTGCATAGCTTTTTATTGAGGATGCTTCACAGATAGCTCATTATGGTGATGCTGCAAGTTTCCACCATGATTAGGCATGGCTTAGGCTAGCGTCCCAGGAGTTTATCTAACAAAAAATACATAAATCCATGGACTTACAAGCTCCCTCTTTATTTCACACCGGTGACATCCATAGACAAAAGAGCATGATATCAGATGTGTACAAAGTACAAGTGCAATGTTGAAAACGTTCCCCATGACAGCATTGTTCTGCTAATTCCAACGTATAAGTGCAAGCATATACAACAAAGACGACACAATGGTTCAAGTTTATTAGGGGCAAAGAATATAAAGTGTGCCATCAAGTTCGTGAGGGATTTAATTGTTGGGAATATGCCCTAGAGGCAATCATGTATGATGAGATTTCCCATTGTATTCATAAAGATATTAAGTTGTCCTTGTCTAAACATCTGATGTGTATCATTGAATATGTGATTCGGTTGTGGAACTATACATTCATGTTGTTTGTACTAAATATCCTTGGTCATTGAGGTGGTGCTGGACACACAACTTAAACCAATATGAAAGTCGGCTTGATGACTCGGTTCCACTTGTCATGGGCATGGAGATGCTATTCCAACTTACATAGATTAGGCTAAAGAGTTTAGCGAGTCGGATTGACCCATATTGAGGTACAACGAAAAGTTGTCATTTGTATATCTCAATCAATGTAATCCTTAGACCTGAGGTTATTGCATAATCCGAGTTGAGGATCACCGACTTAGGTTCTGTCAAACGCTGATCCGTAACTGGGCAGTTATAAAGGCAGAGTTCGGGTCGACTGAGAATCAAGCTGCGTGATGTGAATAACCAAGATGGGATTTTGCCCCTCCACTCGGAGAGATATTCTCTGAGCCCTCTCGTGAGATATGATTCGGAAAGCATGGCCATGCACGACTCGGTTAAGTGTTAACCAAGGCGATCGACTAAGAGTTAGTCGGGTGAATCACTTATCTCGGATCGAGAAGAGAGTCGGACTATTTAAGGGATGACAATTATTCGCCTATAGTCTGACAAGGTATATCGTGAGGCAAAAGGGACTCGGACGCAAGTCACATTGGAAAGGCAAGCCGTCATGACTTTTTGGTACTTGGGAGTTGGCACGTTCTACTAGGAGCCGCTACCGACTGATCGATTGAGAGTCGGACTCTAATCGTGTCCAAGTAGCCATGATCCTGCGGGGTCACACACTTAAGAGCGGGAGCAAGTTCGGATTGGATCTGAACTGGAAATCTGATTGGGTTGGACCCGAGCCTGATTTGGACTGAGTCAGTGAGTCGGACTCACAAGGACTAATATTATATGGGCTTTAGTGAATGGGCCGCGCGAGCAGAGTCCACGTTCACTCCCTATATATAGTGGAGCACCGTAACCCAGAAAGGTTAATCGTTGTTCGGTTAGGCCATTCCATGTGTTGGAAACCCTAGCTCCACAACAGTCTTGCCGTCTTATCGAACCTAGCAGTTCGCCGCCGGTGCTCCTCCTTGTACGTGTGGATACCAGCAGAGGTGTTGTACGATCAGCACCAGGACGATCAGATCGCAAAGGACTGCACTACATCAACTGACGCGCTTCATCAGTAATCCGCAACTACGCGTCTAGTGGTAAACCTCATGGCCTTCTACCTCGGCTAGATCTTGGGATCACCACGTTAGAGGAAAAAGTTTTGTTTTATCTCCGCATGCCCCAACATTAATCACTAAGTTTTCACATAACAAAATACTGGAGGGGGTTCGGATGATAACCTGAAGGTGGACTTCTAGTCATAGATGCAGTTGGATGGCGGTCTATGTATAATGTTGTATTGCCCAATCGAATCTCATAGGATCTTTTTGTCTGGTATTGCATTGTTATGCCTTGCTCAGTTCTTGTCAATTGCCCTGCTATAATTTTTTTATCCTTCATGCCATATTGTTTATCTAAGGAGAGCACCTCTAGTGAACTATGGACCCCGATCCAATCTTTACCATTGATACATCTTCCACTGTTTACTTGCTGCAAACCATCATCACCTTCCACACGATACAATTAATCCTTTGTTACAGCAAACCGGTGAGCTTGACAACCTCACTGATTTGTTGGGGCAAAGTCTTGAGTTTGTGTTGTGCAGGTTTTCACGTTGCTTGCAACACCTTTGAGACATTTCCTTCCTCCTACTGGTTCGATAACCTCGGTTTCTTACCGAGGAAAAACTTGCTGCTGTGCTGCATCACACCTTGCTCTTGAGGTTTCTCGACAAAGCGCTCCACGTTGACGCAGCGCCATCAAGAAACTTCAGTGCATCCCTCCTTACCACTCTCCTTTTTTGAGGAGGATCTCTCACTAGTGCCATCACCAACCACTTCATTCTATTTGGAATCGGTGTTATCCTTTTCCTTAGATTGCGGAGTGGTGGCCTTAGAGGCAGATGGAGGTGATGCTGCGGTTGTGGAGAGACGCATTATCATTTGATGCATCTCTTCCATCTTAGCCTCCATAGAACTAATCAAGGTTGTTTCCAACGTCTTGAGATCGTTCATAGTGACTATTTCTGCAGCATCACTCCCATCTCCCTTGGAACCCATACTTCTCTTAGGCGGTTAATCCCGAATAAAGAGTTAGGGCTCTGATACCAATTGAAATGGATCGTATGGGCACCTAGAGGGGAGGGTGAATAGGTGCTACTCAATTTTTAGTTCTTTTTCAATTTTAGGCTTGACACAAAGTAAATTCTCTAGATATGCAACTACGAGAATTTCCCTATATGCGAACCTATCTACTAAACATGTAAAGAGAGGAGCGAGGAAACCGTAGTGGAGCACGAGGAGACACAGTGATTTGTTTTACCGCAGTTCCTTCCTTGTTAAGGGAAGTATGTCTGCGTTGGAGGGGTGGGAGGTTCTAAGACCACCACGCCACAATAGGCCTCACCCTATTCTCCGATGGATCTCGCCATGAAAGGCCTGATCCACCTTCTCCACTATTGGTACCCTTCGAGGCGAAAATTGTTGCCTTTACAACTCTAGAGGGGCACACATCCACAACCAAATTGGAGGCTCCCGTAATGACAAGATGCCACGAGATCAAGGATTATCAAAATAATCAAAACAAGGATCTAGATATTTGCAAGAAATACTAGATCATGGGTTCTCCAAATGAATGGAGAGGAGGTGAAGCGCTTGATTGCTGTTGATGAAGATCGAGCCCTCCTCTTTCGATTCCCCAAAGAACGAGGCCTTTGGGTGGATGAAGGTGGAGATCTCTTGGATGGAACTTGAGGAGAAGATCTTGTCTTTTTCGAATGAACATAGAGTTCTGGCAGGAGGGGGAAGATGGGTTTAAATACCCCTGCGCAGAACTGGCCATTGGAGCATTTTGGGGGCGGATTATTCGCCCCCACTAGGGGCGAACTATCTGCCCTGGGGGGAAATCTGCCCCAGGGCTGGAAGGTCCGGGGGAATTCCGCCCCAGGGATGTAAGGTCCGGGGGGGCTCTGGGCGTTGCGCCGATCTTGACTTGAATGAAAATCCTTGAGGGACGGAGTATCCGGCCCCCCAAGGGGCGGACTATCCGCCCTGGGGAAAAATCCGCCCAGAGCTGAAAAGTTCGGGGGAAACTCCACACCCCCCCCACACACACACACAGAGAGCCGCACCTTGGCTCCTTTTGCAAACTCCTTAGGGGGCGGATTATCCGGCCCCCTTGAGGGGAGGATTATCCGGCCTGGGCAAAAACTACGGCCCTGGCCGGACAATCCGAGAAATATTCCGCCCCTCTCAGGGTGGCGTGCTCTTGTGCCCTTTGTGATTGGGGGAGGGGCGGATTATCCGCCCCCCAAAACCACTTTGAGGCTCCTTTTCATATTGTTATCTAACACACAAAACACTAGGGATCATGAAATGTTCTTTCATGCTCCCTCCATCCGGTCCACTTTCCCGTGCCTCCATCACCTCCCCCGTACCTAACTATCGTCCCTTTCTCCCGCAATTCAGATGTATCAGTGTACTCCGGCGGTTCGGTAGCAACAGTTGACATGGCACGGTGAATCCTCCAACACGGCTTCGCTTTGGAGCAGCGACGCTCGACCTGGAGGGCATGGGGACAAGGGAGGCGATGAGCTGGTGTTGTAGCGCGACGAGATGGACAAAGCTTCCACCTTTTTCCTCAATGTCGAGCGGCGGCACGACAGTTCCCATTTCCTGGACGATCCGGAGGCGGATGCCTAGCTATTGACTTTGTTTCGATTCCACCCTTCGCCAGGTGACAACTTCCTCCTAGTGTTGAAACTCTTCAGTGCATTTGGTTGCCGTCTGGTGCCAATTTTGCTGCTGATTCACGTCTCTTGTAATGATGATGCATGTTGCTGAGTCTGCAGTCGGCGGTGCCCCTCATCTCTCTCGCTGGATTCGGCCTCTACGAGCTCGATTCCCAAGTGTAAGTAAGACTCGTGTTTCTGCATATACAAATCTGGAGTTCAGCATTATGTCTGTCTAAAATTTTACAACAGTGGGATATGAATTTCCTATGCAGGTTCCACGGTATGCCAGTGCAACACCATGTCCTCCTTCTGTTATGAGTCATGGCATTGGCTGGCAGGTATCATCTAAACTCCTTCGTTGCATTTGCAGTTAGACTATATGAATATTGAAATGACATGTGAGCATCTTATACCAATAGAGAACAGTGGCTCTTCCGATAGAAAACCTGAATCAATGTGTGGCTATTGCCCACTCTTTTCTATCAGATTTAATGCTTGATGGAAATGACCATGGAGAAGGGAAGCTATCCAATATGCCTGAAGGAAATGCAAGATAGGAACTAGCATCCTCGGTATAATTTCAGTTACTGTCAAACACACTTGGAATTTTGAATCAGAGACACTTGAAGACTACTCAAGAAACCAAGCACCTTAGTTTAGACTGAATTTTGACACCGGATTTAACAAGTACAAACTTAATTCAGTAATTGAAACTAATCTATGTTACACAATATTACAGTAGTAAGTACAGCAACAAGCACAAACACAAGTAAGAAGTAATTGTACATGTTGTGCTGAATTACTGCCACTTTCTTGTACATGTTGTGTCAGGTTTGATATAAACCTGGTACTGAATTACAGTGACTGCACTTGCAAGTACCTTGCATATTTACTGTTTTGGAGAATTTACAGTGACTGCAAGTAGTCTACATATACCACTGAGCATTTGAATATGAAGAATAAGGACTATTTTTTTTTGCGAACAATAAGGACTATTTGTATACATACTGCTGATCATATCATACACAAGTATACACTGTTTGTGCTACACACAAGTACACATTTTTCTACTTTCTCTACCTCTCATTCTCGTTCTCAACCTCTCCTTCTATAATTGCTTTGGTTTGTGCTAGTAGCTCTGCCATGATAGATAGGGTGATCGGTAGCCTGCCTTCTGCCTGCCGGCACTCCTTATGATTGTGCTCCAGAACTTGAGGTGGAGATGGTACCGTACCGAGATTCCTAAAATGAAATAAGTAAAGCTGATACAACTAAGTAAAGAAAATACTTGACTGAAATGAACGAGTACTTCTTACTCTTCTTTCATGAATATTGACGATACTACTCAATGTTATTCAATTGGCATATTAGAAGGCATACCTTTGATGTTATAGGAGTATACTTGTTGTGCTTTGTTCTGCTAATTAGATACTGCTACGGTATACTTGTTCTGCTAATTTTGAGGACATGAGTGTGCTTCCTACAGCTATTTCTCCTGGTCCTATCTTCTTTTTCCAAGATTCAAACTGCAATGGATCTCCACTGCTGTTGTTGGCACTATTTGAGTAATCCACAAAGCTGTCGCTTCACCCTTTCTCCAATACTAAAGTCCCCTAGTTGGTCAGGGAAAATATTCCTTGCTGAATGAGTACCAAAGTCTTGTGAACATAGATCTCACTAGTTGATTTATCGTTTGGATGGGTAGTTTTGGCAAAGTTCCACAGCCAAGACTAGTCCTGAAACTGATTAATTTTGACTTCATTACCATAGGTCAGTGTGAGACCAACCTGGGTTCAACATGTATTATATTTGAGCTGTCATTTTTCTGTCATTTTGAACTGCCTAGAAAATTTGGGCATAATTTTGAACTGCCAAACTATCATTTGCTGTGCAGTAAATCCTAGAGCTATTTAGATTTATTCTGGCAAAATCAAACTTATTTGCTGTTATACTTTTTCTGTTTGCATACTGGAACTGAAACTTTTTGTGCATTTAAAACTATTTGATCTAACTACCTTCTTCTTCTTCATGGAAGAAGCAGCAGCACGAGCACCACCGGCGGCACGGCGAATCAGGGGAGCACAAGGAGCGGCGGTGAGATGGGTCAACCTCCGTGGTAGGTGGGGAGACCTCCGACGCCGAGCGGAGCGGTGGCTCTGGATCCCGCTTGGAAGACGATGGACGTGTGCGCAACAACTGCTCCGGCTCGGGATCCCGCTTGGAAGACGACGGATGTGTGCGCAACTGCTCCGGATCTATGGCGCTCGAGCTCGACCGAGCCCTCACCTCCATGGCGCCAGGGAGTTACAGAGGCGGGGGAGGATGGCGGCAATCAGCCTCGCCTCCGTGACGCTGGAGCTGGACCGAGCCACACTCGCGAATAGCGAGAGGCCTCGATTCCCTCGTCTTGGCTAGGGTCTGGTGGGGCGACTCCCACGGGAGCCCTCCGATGGTGATCGGAGTGGCGACGGAGAGGCGATGGGCTGCGGGGGAGCGGCGGACGACGGAGACGGAGGGGAGAAGATTTGATTTTGATTTTTTAATTCCGGGCCAAATCTGAACGGTTTTCAAAGTTTGAAGGTTTTCTTTACAAAATTGTAAATGTACTAGGCGTCCGACATCTTTTATGGACGAAGAGAGTAGTAGTTACAGCTACTAGGCCTACTGGGCCTAATCTCCGTCAGAGAATCTCAGCCGTTCATTTATTTCATACTTGTCCCTCTCCTATGTGACAAGTAAAAGTATTGTAAAAGAAGTGTATGCATAACACAACTTGTCATACTTCTAGCGGCTGAGTGGTTACTATATAAGTACTTTTTTATATGTTTTTCTTGATGCTTCTAATTTATTGATCTCGAGTTGTTGTGTGTTTACAGGTAAGTTAGTGTTGTCAAAATCAGTAGAATCTCCTTTGAGAAGTCTTGCGGTGCCCAGTTATCATCTTCTCCTCCACGTCGGCACCCTAGATTGGACAAAACTACTAGATAGCCTTCTTTATGAGATTTTTGCTCTACTCACCTTCTACAAAAGTGTATAGGTTCATTCCCAACCTCTACGAACTTATACTAGATACACGAACTTATACACTAAAGCCGTTTAGATACATTCGGTTTACAAACGTGTTATATTTCTGAACGGATAGAGTAGTTCCATCCCATTTGAGAACCGAGCACGCAATTGCCTCTAAACGTGAAATGGTTCTATTCCATTCTAGTTGTACATCGAGAGTGTGTGAACCCGCTTGTGTGCTGGCTCGATTGATTCAGCCCCATTTATTTGCCGGGTTTCTAGAGTTTTTTCTGGGTTGGAACCGTAATCCCCCAAAATCCCGCTGAGCTTGTTTACTTCTAGCGTTTTTCTAGGGTTCGACTCATCGCCCAAAAGCACCGCAAACAGAACAAAACCCCGTGTTGATTCTCACCCGCGACCCTGCCCTCGCGTATTGTCTCGGGGACGAACGCGAGACAGCCTAGACGCTGGCCTCGGGACGCCCAGCCCTCCCGACGCCGTGGAATCCTCTCCGGTGAGTTTCTCCCTGCCTAGTCGCTCTCCCCTCCTCCCTTTCCTAGGGTTCTTGGTCGGCGTCGTCGTCCGCCATGTCTCGGTCACCAACGCTGCAGTGGCCCTCGCGACTTCGTCCTGATCTCAACAAGGCACCCTCCGCTGACTACCACGTCGAGATCAATCGGTTCCCCGTCGTCCGCCGCACCAAGTGAACACTCATCTCATTTGTCTTGATTGACGCCGCGCGCTTTCTTGCTTTCTGTATCTTGGAATTTTCCTTTCATCCTTTGCTCGTTTCTACATATCTAGCTCCTAGTAGCATGGTAGCAGTCTTGCGGGATTAAATCTTGCCCAAATCGAGTAGAGAGGTAGCTCTCTGTTTGGCTAGAATAGACGCTGATAAATAGAAGCACTAGTCCAGGTATCTTGGCATCTTGCCCAAATTGATCTCGATGTGCATGGTGTAGTTCTTCCTTTCGTGCAACTGATTGAGCTGAGTCTACATGTTGAAACTGAAAGACCAGTTGCATAAATGGACTAGAAGAACTGCAACCAACTAGCAATTTTCTCCCTTGGCACTTTCTATTTAGACTTTAGGGTCTATACTCCTACTATATAAGATGTGTTCTTCACTTGCTCTTTGTGCGAACTGATCCCACGCGCAAGCTGTTTTAATTCAGTGCCACTTCTGAAGAAAATTGGAAAGCTTCTGTTAATGCTGCCTTTTATTGTGTTCCTATCTGATGTTTGGCCAAAGATATATTTCACAATTGTACAAAATGCAGCACCAGATATGTTGCCTTTTGCTTGTAAAAACATGTGTATGAGACTTCATCCTAACTAAGCTTATGATCCCCTCTCTAGCTTTGAATATCGATTTTGAGGGGAAGGCTGTTGGAGATATGCCCTAGAGGCAATAATAAATGTAGTTATTATTATATCTTTGTGTTTATGATAAATGTTTACATTCATGCTATAATAGTATTAACAAGGAAACATTAATACTTGTGTGATTTGTAAACTTAAATTGAAGTCCCTAGTAAAGCCTCTATACATCACTAGCTTGTTGGTTAATAAATGATTGTGGTTTCCCTATCATGAACATTGAAATGTTATTAACAACAAGATCATATCGTTAGGAGAATGATATGATGGACATACTCCTATAGATAAGCATAGCATAAAGATCAAGTCATTTTAATAGTTCAATTGCTATATGCTTTCTGATACATAGTAACCTAATTCCTTCGACCATGAGATCATGCATATCACCTTTACCGGATGGATGCTTTGATGACATCAAACACCACACCGTAACTGGGTGGCTATAAAGGTGGCATTGAGTGTTCGGAAAGTATTGGTTGAGACACATGGATCAAGAGTGGGATTTGTCCATCCATATGACGGATATATATACTCTGGGCCCTCTCGGTGAAATATCATCCAATTAGCTTTTGCAAGCATGTGACTGGCTCACAAGGGATCACATATCACGGGAACGATAAAAGAGTACTTATCGGTAACGAGGTTGAACTAGGTATGCAGAGATACCGACGATCATAACCTCGGATAAGTAAACTATCGTGAGACAAAGGGAAATTAGTATTGTATGTAAGTGGTTCATTCGATCGCAAAGTAATCGTAGAAATGTGTGGGAGCCATATGAATTTCCAGATTCCTCTATTGGTTATTGTTCGAAGAAGTGTCTCGATCATGTCCGCATAATTCACGAACCGTAGGGAGACACACTTAAGGATTCGACGTTGTTTGAGTAGTTATGGAATGATGAGAAAGAGACTGAATGTTGCTCGGAGTCTCGGATGGGATTTGGGATATCACGAGGAGATCCGGAATGGTCCGGAGAATAAGATTCATATAAGGAAAGTCCTATTTCGGAGTTGGGGAATGTTTCCGGTGTTTTCATCGGGAATGTTCTAGAAGGTTCCGGAATGTCCGACACTCCGGAGGGGAAGGGTACATGAATGTGTTATATCAAGTTGGTATGATTGCATCATGTACTAAGTGTCATCGCTGAACAAAATAGAGGATTTAATCAAATCCTTGTTTGAAAAGTCAAACGCCAATTTGAAAGTCAAACGGCTAATTTTGGGAAGTCGAGGGGAGGTGGAATCCGAGTTGGGGAGGAGTCCCTCCACCTCCACCGCCGACCCACCTTGGGTCCGAGTTGGGGAGGGACTCCCCTCCCCTGGCGCGCCTCCCTCCACCTATAAGAGGAGGGGCAGGGCTCCCCTCCTAGACACACAAGTTCCTACCTCTAAACCCTAGCCCCAAGCCGCCGCCGCCCTCCATAGCCGTCGGCGGCCCTAGGGCACTCGCCGCCGCCGCCTAGCTCAAACCCTAGCCGCCGGCCTTTCCCCCTCCTCGGCGTGTCTAAACCCTAGATCATCTAGGGCTCTCTCATAGTCCACCATACTCGCTCCGGCTTAAGGCGAAGCCCTGCGAGATCTCCCCTCTACTTCCGGTACCACGCCAGCCGCTGTAATCGCGAGGAGAGTGCTACAACCTCTGCTTTCTTTGGAACAAGGGAGAGGAAGGTCTACGTCGAGTACCGAACGTGACCGATCATGGAGCGCCGCTTAACGCAAGACCGGAAGGATCGCTCACGATCTTGAGATCGGGAAGAGTACGACTATATCACCCACGAGAATCCGCTCTCGTTAAACACTTTGGAATCTTCGAGGGTGAGTTATTCCATCGACTCGTTACAATCTAGTAGATAGATCTTGGCTTGTTTGTTTGTATGTGATAGAAAAATTTGTTTTCCATGCTACGAAACCCTACAAAGGGTATCGAGCCGTGTCTATATGTAGATCTGTTGCAGTAGAACACAATGGTCATTGTGGCGTTGATGCTTTTATTGTCGATTGCTTCTTGTGTACTTTGCATCTTCTTGGGATGTTGGGATGAAGTGGCTGCTAACCTTACATGACATCGTTCATGAGACTTGCTCCACTTGACATGCAACTTGTATTGCATAAGTGGCTTTATGGTGCTGTTTCTCCTAGCATAGTTAAGATCCAATTTACAACGGGTGATTAACAATACTAGTATCAATGTTGTGGTTCATGTTCGTAAGTTAGAACGGCACTTATTGAAAGCCCCAAACCACGTAAAACATGCAAAGAAAGTAGATGCGTCTAACTTTGTTTTGCAGGGGTGTGCAGTGATGTGATATGGCCATGATTGTGATTATATTTGATGTATGCAATGTTCCTTATTGTAAGTTGGCAACCGGCAGGAGCCATATGGTTGTTTTTAATTTATGTTAAGACCCGCATGTCTATTCAAAGTAGTTGTAATAGTTGAAGCCGGTGGACGACAACCATGGAGAAGCGTCATTGACCTTGATGCAATGCCGGTAAAGATGGAGATCATGTTCGTGCCTGAAGATGGAGATCGGAAGCACAAAGAAGAAAGGCCATATCATATCACATATTATGAATTGCATGTGATGTTAATCCTTTATGCATCTTGTATTGCTTAGTAGACGACGGTAGCATTATAAGATGATTCCTCATGCACATGAATTTCAAGTCATAGAGTGTTCACCCTTAGTTAGCACCGTTGCTAAATCTTGTTGTTTCGAAGCACCACGTGATGATCAGGTGTGTTAGATTCCGCAAGTGTATACAACGTGAGCAAGCCAGATTTTATCATGCGAAAACTAAGGTTTGATCTTGACGAGCCTAGCATGTACAGACATGGTCTCGGAACACGGATCACCAAAAGATAAAGCATGAATCATATAGTAGATATGATGAACATGTCGATTGTTCGCCATTGAAACTATATCAACTCTCGTGATGATCGGTGTTGATATGGTGGATTTGGTTCGTGTGATCACTAAAACAATGTGAGGGATATTGTTTTGAGTGGGAGTTCACCTGGATTAATTTTATTATTAATTTGAACTCAATTTGTCATAAACTTAGTCTAAACTATTGCAAATATGTTGTAGATCAATGGCAGCCCCTACCATCAATTTTAATGCGTTCCTAGAGAAAGAAAAGTTGAAAAACAATGGAAGCAACTTCACGGATTGGTTCCGCAATTTGAGGATTGTCCTCACGGTGGTAATTTGACCTATGTCTTTGGATGCACCATTGGTGACCCACTGCGGTGATGCTACCGATGAAGTAAAGAATGTTTACCTCACTCTAAGACTCAAGACTCCACGCTCGATGTGCTATCTTGTATGGTTTAGAATCGAGCTTCGTAAAAGGTTTGAGAATTCAGACCCATATGATATTGTCGAGGATCTCAAATTGATCTTTGAGACTCATGCGGCAATTGAAAGCTATGAGGCTTCGAAAAGTTCTTTAACCGCAAGATGAAAGAGGGCAGCCACAAGTGAGCATGTGCTTAAGATGTCTGGGCACGCAAACAAACTTCAAAGCTTGGGTATAGTGATTCCTAATGCTTTGGGGATTTACCGCGTCCTCCAATCACTACCAGCAAGTTACAAGAACTTTGTGATGAACTAAAACATGCAAAACATGAACAAGACGTTTCCAGAACTCTTTGCCATGTTGAAATCTGCAGAAGTGGAGATCAAGAAAGAGCACCAAGTGTTGTTGGTCAATAAGACCACCAAATTCAAGAAAGGCAAGTCTAAGCAGAAGGGACACTTCAAGAAGGGTGGTAAGAAAGTTACCACGCCAACGAAGAAGACCAAGGCTGGACCTAAGCCTGATACTGAGTGCTTTTACTGCAAGGGAGAAGGTCACTGGAAGCGGAATTTCCCAAAGTACTTGGAAGATTTGAAGAACGGCAACATCAAGAAGAAAGGTATATCTGATATACATGTTATTGATGTGTATCTCACTAGTACTCGTAGTAGTGCTCGGTATTTGATAATCTTGGTTCGGTTGCTCATATTTGTAACTCAAAGCTTTGCCGCAGAATAAACAGAAGCTAGCGAAGAACGAGATGACGATGCGCGTGGGAAATGGATCAAAGGTTGATGTGATCGCAGTCGGCACGCTACCCCTTCATCTACCATCGGGATTAGTTTTATACTTAAATAATTGTTATTTGGTGCCTGCGTTAAGCATGAACATTATATCAGGATCTTGTTTATTGTGAGACGGTTACTTGTTTAAGTCCGAGAATAATGGTTGTTCGATTTATATGAGTAATATGTTTTATGCACATGCACCTTTGATAGATGGTCTATTCTTATTGAATCTCGATAGTGGAAATACACATATTAATAACATTGAGGCTAAACGTTTGAAATCGAGCGATAACTCGACCTATATGTGGCAATCGCTGCCTTGGTCACATTGGAGTGAAGCGTATGAAGAAACTCCATTCTGATGGACTTCTTGAATCACTTGATTTCGAATAACTTGAAATATGCGAAGCATGTCTGATGGGTAAAATGACTAAGACTCCATTTTCTGGTATGATGGAGCGAGCTACGGACTTATTGGAAATCATACATACCGATGTGTGTGGTCCAATGAGTGTAGCATCGCGCGGTGGTTATCGTTATGTTCTTACCTTCACGAATGACTTGAGTAGATATGGGTATATCTATTTCATGAAACATAAGTCCGAAACTTTCGAGAAGTTTAAGGAATTTCAAATTGAGGTAGAGAATCAACGTAACAAGAAGATTAAATTTCTACGTTCTGATCGTGGAGGTGAATATCTAAGTTACGAGTTTGGCGAGCATTTGAAGAAATGCGTAATACTTTCACAATTGACACCGCCGGGAACACCACGGCGTAATGGTGTGTCCGAACGTCGTAATCGAACTCTCTTAGATATGGTTCGTTCTATGATGTCACTTACAGATTTACCGCTATCATTTTGGGTTATGCATTAGAAACATCCGCATTCACTTTAAATAGGGCACCATCTAAATCCGTTGAAACGACACCGTATGAATTATGGTTTGGGAAGAAACCTAGATTGTCGTTCCTTAAAGTTTGGGGTTGTGAAGCCTATGTAAAGAAGTTACAACCGGACAAGCTTGAACCCAAAGCGGAAAAATGCGTCTTCATAGGATACCCGAAGGAAACTATTGGGTATACCTTCTATCATAGATCCGAAGGCAAAATCTTCGTTTCCAAGAATGGATCCTTTCTAGAGAAGGAATTTCTCTCGAAAGAAGTGACTGGAAGGAAAGTAGAACTCGACGAGGTTGTTGAACCTTCTCTCGAAATTGTGATTAGCGCAACACCGGAAGAAGTTCCTGTGGTGCCTGCACCAATAATAGAGGAAGCTAATGATGATGATCATGAAATTTCAGTTGTAGTTGCTACAAAGCCTCGCAGGTCAACGAGAACTCGTACCACTCCAGATTAGTATGATCCCGTTATGAGTGTCATGTTGGTGGACAACACCGATGACCCTGAGACATATGAGGAAGCGATGATGAGCCCAGATTCCAACAAATGGCAAGAAGCCATGAAATCCGAGATTGGATCCATGTACGAAAACTAAGTATGGACCTTGGTGGACTTACCAGATGGCCGGAAGGCTATCGAGAACAAATGGATTTTCAAGAAGAAAACATATGCTGATGGTAATGTTACTGTATATAAAGCTCGACTTGTCGCAAAGGGGTTTCGACAAATTCAAGGAGTTGACTACGATGAGACTTTCTCACCAGTAGCGAAGCTAAAATCCGTGAGGATTATGTTAGCAATCGCTGCATATTATGATTATGAGATATGGCAGATGGATGTCAAAACAACATTCCTCAATGGAGACATTGATGAAGAGTTGTATATGATGCAACCCAAAGGTTTTGTCGATCCTAAAGATGCTAACAAGGTATGCAAACTTCAACGGTCCATCTATGGATTGAAGCAAGCATCCCGAAGTTGGAATCAATGTTTTGATAAGGTAATCAAAAGTTTTGGTTTTATACAAACTTATGGAGAAGCTTGTATTTACAAGAAAGTGAGTGGGAGCTCTGTAGCATTCTTACTATATGTAGATGACATATTGTTGATTGGGAATGATGTAGACCTTCTTAATAGTGTCAAGGAATATTTGAATAATAGTTTTTCAATGAAAGATCTTGGCGAAGCAACTTACATATTAGGCATAAAGATTTATAGAGATAGATCAAGACGCCAAATATCATTGTCACAAAGTACATATTTGGACAAAGTTCTAAAGAGGTTTGGAATGGAAGATAGCAAGAAAGGGTTCTTGCCCATGTTGCCCAATAAGACCTTGAGTAAAACTCAAAGTCCGACATCGGCAGAAGATAGAGAAAGGATGAGTAAGACTCCCTATGCCTCAGCCATAGGATCTCTAATGTATGCCATGCTATGTACTAGACCCGACATTGCATATGTTGTTAGTTTAACTAGCAGATATCAAAGTGATCCAGGAGTGGATCATTGGACAACGGTCAAAAACATCCTTAAGTACTTGAGAAGAACTAAGGATATGGTTCTTTCTTATGGAGGTGATGAACAGCTCGTTGTTAATGGTTACACCGATGCTAGTTGGAACACCGATCCGGATGATTCTAAATCACAATCTGGATACGTATTTATTTTGAATGGTGCAGCGATTAGTCGGAGGAGTGCAAAGCAAAGCGTTGTGGCAAGATCTTCAACTGAATCGGAATACATGGCTGCTTCGGAGGCTTCACAAGAAGCGATATGGATGAAAGAGTTCATTACAGAGCTGGGTGTGGTTCCTAGTGCGCTGGACCCATTGTCTATCTACTGTGATAACATGGGTGCCATAGCCAATGCTCAAGAACCAAGGTCACACAAGAAGCTGAAGCATATCAAGCTACGTTTTCATGCTATTCGAGAACATGTCCAAGATGGGGAAATAAAGATTTGCAAAGTACACACAGATCTGAATGTGCCAGATCCGTTGACTAAACCTCTCCCGAGGGCAAAACATGACCAGCACCAAACTGCCATGGGTGTTTGGTATATTACCATGTAATCTAGATTAGATGACTCTAGTGCAAGTGGTAGACTGTTGGAGATATGCCCTAGAGGCAATAATAAATGTAGTTATTATTATATCTTTGTGTTTATGATAAATGTTTACATTCATGTATAATAGTATTAACAAGGAAACATTAATACTTGTGTGATTTGTAAACTTAAATTGAAGTCCCTAGTAAAGCCTCTATACATCACTAGCTTGTTGGTTAATAAATGATTGTGGTTTCCCTATCATGAACATTGAGATGTTATTAACAACAAGATCATATTGTTAGGAGAATGATATGATGGACATACTCTTATAGATAAGCATAGCATAAAGATCAAGTCATTTTAATAGTTCAATTGCTATATGCTTTCTGATACATAGTAACCTAATTCCTTCGACCATGAGATCATGCATATCACCTTTACCGGATGGATGCTTTGATGACATCAAACACCACACTGTAACTGGGTGGCTATAAAGGTGGCATTGAGTGTTCGGAAAGTATTGGTTGAAACACATGGATCAAGAGTGGGATTTGTCCATCCATATGACGGATAGATACACTCTGGGCCCTCTCTGTGAAGTGTCATCCAATTAGCTTGCAAGCATGTGACTGGATCACAAGGGATCACATATCACAGGAACGAGAAAAGAGTACTTATCGGTAACGAGGTTGAACTAGGTATGCAGAGATACCGACGATCATAACCTCGGATAAGTAAACTATCGTGAGACAAAGGGAAATTGGTATTGTATGTAAGTGGTTCATTCGATCGCAAAGTAATCGTAGAAATATGTGGGAGCCATATGAATTTCCAGATTCCTCTAATGGTTATTGTTCGGAGAAGTGCCTCGATCATGTTCGCATAATTCACGAACCGTAGGGAGACACACATTCGACGTTGTTTGAGTAGTTATGGAATGATGAGAAAGAGACCGAATGTTGCTCGGAGTCTCGGATGGGATTCGGGATATCACGAGGAGATCCGGAATGGTCCGGAGAATAAGATTTATACAAGGAAAGTCCTGTTTCGGAGTTGGGGAATGTTTCCGGTGTTTTCATCGGGAATGTTCTAGAAGGTTCCGGAATGTCCGAAACTCCGGAGGGGAAGGGTACATGAATGTGTTATATCAAGTTGGTATGATTGCATCATTTACTAAGTGTCATCGCTGAACAAAATAGAGGATTTAATCAAATCCTTGTTTGAAAAGTCAAACGCCAATTTGAAAGTCAAACGGCTAATTTTGGGAAGTGGAGGGGAGGTGGAATCTGAGTTGGGGAGGAGTCCCTCCACCTCCACCGCCGGCCACCTTGGGTCCGAGTTGGGGAGGGACTCCCCTCCCCTGGCGCGCCTCCCTCCACCTATAAAAGGAGGGGCAGGGCTCCCCTCCTAGACACACAAGTTCCTACCTCTAAACCCTAGCCCCAAGCCGCCGCCGCCCTCCATAGCCGCCGTCGGCCCTAGGGCACTCGCCGCCGCCGCCTAGGTCACACCCTAGCCGCCGGCCTTGCCCCCTCCTCGGCGTGTCTAAACCCTAGATCATCGAGGGCTCTCTCATAGTCCACCATACTCGCTCCGGCTTAAGGCGAAGCCCTACGATATCTCCCCTCTACTTACGGTACCACGTCGTTGTGCTGCCGGAATCGCGAGGAGAGTGCTACAACCTCCGCTGCCTGCTGGAACAAGGGAGAGGAAGGTCTTCGTCGAGTACCGAACGTGTGACCGACTGCGGGAGCGCTGCCGGAACGCAGCACCGGAAGGATCGTCTACGCGATCTTGAGATCGGGAAGAGTACGACTATATCACCCACGAGAATCCGCTCTCGTTAAACACTTTGGAATCTTCGAGGGTGAGTTATTCCATCGACTCGTTGCTACAATCTAGTAGATAGATCTTGGCTTGTTTGTTTGTATGCGATAGAAATTTTTTGTTTTCCATGCTACAAAACCCTACAAAGGCAAGGAAAGGTTGAGATACGCCCTTGTGTTGTCGTCAAGGTTGTGAAGTGTTTCAGCGTTTGATTCAGAATTTGGGGTTGGAAGTGTGCCCATGATCTGGTTGTAATAGTGTTTTAATCTCATAATTCGTTGTCTTGCAAGTGTGCCTATGATCTTGTTGAAAGACTTGCTTCTTGCTATTGTAAAAATTGAATTTTTATTTGACATTCATATACTTGCTCCAAAGATTAATTTTTACTTGAAGAACTATGTGTATTCCCCTCCGATCCACAAAATCTAAGTAAACAAATGGGGTTGGGATCAGAAGATAACTTAGGGGATTAGGGAGCATTGGGTGAAAGGGAGGGATTCACCAAATCCCCTCCCATCCCCCAAACCACTTGGGGATAAAAATACACTAGAACTGAACAAGGCCTCAAGAAGTAGATGATCTCATGGTCATATGATTTGATTTGCCTTGCTGATTTTATCTACTAAATGTGGCCCCGGAATCATTTATTTTTCATCATGTAGTTTATCATGTCGAATAAGGGAGATGAATGTTGTCCTAGCATATGACGAATCGTTTCACGTGCTAGTGTGTATAAATTGTTAACAAGACAAGGGGGAATTTTAGAAATAAATATTTTTTATGTTGCTTAATTTTTTTTCATACCATGATGCATGTGTATTATAACAGATTTTCAATGTTACTAGTTGTTGGGCTTCCTCGACTCGGCAGTCAGGCGGACATGACTTCGGTTTGGTGTGCTCCGGGTGAAAAACCTGCACTGGCCACGGCCGATGCCGGTGATGGCGGCGCTCTTGGTCGTCGCTCCCCTCGTTGGAGCTGTGGAGGCCCTTTTCTGTGTTGGTATTCGGTCTGGCTGTCTTGTCGGTTTCATCCTTGGCCTGTTTTCGGCTAGGTGGTGCGCGGCCCCGGGGGTCGGCGTGGATGTCGGAGTGGCGGCTCTGAGTTTTTGCCTCCGCCTTGTTGCGCTTTGAGGTGGGTGTCGGCCTTGGCCACTTGGGTGGCTAGGCCTTCGGCTCGTGTCGTGCACGGCCTCGGGGCCGGTGTGTAGTGTTGTGTTGTATCGGTTTTCGGCTGGTTTCCCTCATAAACTGGCCATCTCTTTTCTATTAATTAATGAATGGCAAGCCTCTTGCCTAGTTCCAAAAAAAATTACTTGTATTTTTTAAACTTTGCTGGTCTGAGGCCATAATGAAACAGAGATGACAAAACCTATGTCTATTGGTATTCACTGCTCAGTGCATTTGTTCTTCTGATTATAACATAAGGATAACACATTTTGCCATATTTCCAGCAGTTTAGTAGTTGCTATATCCATTTTTTATATGATCTTGTTTGATGCTTCAAGTTTGTTGATCTCGATTTATTGTGTGTCAACAGGGAAGTTGGTCTTGTGAAAGGCATTAAAAGCTTATCTGGAATGGCCTGCATTGCTCCAGTCTCCATCTTCTCCGCCACATCTGCACCCCTAGGTTGGGCAGAACTACTAGACGACCTTCTCCATGAGATCATTGCTCTATCCACCTCCTGCCGCGACCTCCTCACATTTACCAGTACCTGTCGTTCTTGGCGTGCGGCCTTCTCCTCCTACCCATCGAAATTTACATTTGCCCCCCCTCTTGTCCTACAATCTGATAGGTATCCCAATAGCAGCATTCTCTCCAAAAACAGATGGCAGCTAAAGTGCCCCTAGCCAAAGTGCCCCTAAAGATGTACCCACTGGTGGAAAACAGGCATCTAGTCCCGGGCCGCAACGGGCTCTAGTACCGGTTTTGGGCCGGATCACAAAACGGACTAGAGGCACCCCTCTAGTCCCGCTGCCAAGAACGTCCATGACGATAAGCCACATGGCTGTTTCAATATGGAGGCAGAAACCCTCTAGTCCCGGGCTGTAACACCACCCGGGACTAAAAGGTTTCCTACCGCGGCAGAGAAACACCACATTTCTCTGCCGCGACAGAGATTGTGTATTTCCTTTTTTTTGCCATTTTGTTCCTTTTTTTGTTTTGTGTTTCACTATAACAAACATATATTTCAGTATACATATTATACGCTACTACATACACACATGTCGATGCATTTATATAATTAATCGATCCCTTGCAAGCATACATATAATCAATCATATCAAAATGAAGAAATGTTTTGAAATTACATGGTCATTGATGAATATATATATCATATGAGCTACATGGAGATGACTAAGGCAAATTGAGTTCCACGTCATCCGCATAATGCTCTCCATGTACATCAAGGACTTCCTTCATCATAAATCCCGCCAGCTCCTCTTGAATTGCTCTTATGCGTTGGTCTAGCTCTAGTTTCTCTCGCAAATCATAAATATAATGTGAGTCAACTTTCCGCTCACTGGTCAACTCGCGGATGTACTTTCAGCACGTAGTATCCACATAAATGAGTTCGGTGGCTGTTGTAAACTCTTCGCCATTTTATAAGTTAGCTCCTCTTTGAATGGACACGGTATTTCTATGCGAACCGTGTCCAACACCTGCTCGGCAAAGAAAATGAACAAAGGAGTTATTAGTTACTTGATATCAGGAAATGAATGAAAGAGGACGATATAATGTGATAATGATTGAAATTACTTATGGAGCATTGCTTTCATGTCGCTCCACTGCTCTTGGTACCAACTTAATGAGTAGTGGACTTCAACTAGGGAGTTGTCAATTTGAATGTTTAGCAAGATCCAGTGGAATCTGCGGACATTTACATAAGCATACATGCATAGCTCATCCAGTAAGCAAAAATAAAATGTGTACAAGATATAAACACTCACTTGAAGTTGTAAGGAAATAGTATTTCCTTAACAAAATTATGCTCGTTAAGAACACCGAGGTCTTCCTCCACGTCTTTGGGGTGATTCTTTAATGTATATTCATTAATGATATATGGGTCAATGAACCCAACGTCGTATCTTCTAGCTCTTTTGCATTCAAGCATCTTCATTCTGCGGAATATAATATGATCATACAAAAGGATATATAGTTAGGATAATATATTAAATGCAATGAACGAGCTAAAGCTACAAACTTAATTATAGAAATAAATAACTTACAGACAGTAGCAACCAATGATAGATTTGTCGAGGGCGCGTTGGTTGGATAACTAAAACAGTTCGGTCATTTGAACCTGTATCGAGTATGGTTTGAAGTGATGCTCCTTTCTAACGTCCACCGGAAACCAATCTTTATTATGCTTTTTTTATGCGTGCGACATGTACCATTCATGCAGATTTCGCATATGTGTGGATAGACACGCGAGCTCCTCATTACTGACTAGAGGCTGCCCTTAGACATACTGCCGTACTATCTGACCCACTGGCGTATCTTCATAGCCTAAATATTGACCAAGAGACATATTTGCTTCGTTAGCAAGTGCTTTGGCCTCAGATACAGTGATTCCCATAAGTGCAGCATTATTAGGGGATCTAGGTTCCATTATTTGCATGTCCATATCCATTTCAGCTCTGAAGGCTCGAGGTCTGAAATGACTTTGAGCGGGGCGACCGATTGATTCTTCTGTGCTCCGAGCTGGGCAACTTACTTCCCGCTTTTTGCACTTGTGATTTTTTTCTTATGTGCTTGCTTAATAATCACCTGGTCATAGTCTGATTCCAGATTCATCGATATCTGGGATGGTTGCTCAAGAAAGGACTTAGCCCACTTTTTGGTTTTTTTGTTATATACCGGCTTTGGCTCAGGCTTTTTGGGTGCAAAATGCGGCCTGAACTTGGGCAGCCACATCCGCGTTAGTTTCCTCATCGGTCTTGTCATAAGGTCTCTTTGGAAGAGCCGACGGTATATCGACTATCTTCGGCGTTTGAACTTTCTTCGATGTGGGGCGCGGGGGACCGTCGAACTTCCGTTTCTTCGACGAGGTAGTAGTATTGCACGGAGGCGGAGGCGGAGATCGAGTTGATGTACTCCTGCTGCGCTTGGAGGTTGGCGATAATCGGGTTGGGGTGGACTTGGAGGTTGGCGATAATCGGGTTGGGGTGGACTTGGAGGTTGACGATATTCAATGCGGGGTGGATTTGGATTCCTTGGAGTCGGTGGCCTTGGCGCCGAGCCTGGAAACTTGATGTACTTCTTATTCCATAGAATGATGTTGCGCTTGACATCTCCTAGTTTCGTAAGGCCTTCAGGCGTAGCGATTTCAATCTCTAGGTCCGCAAAATCCTCCACTATGTCATCCATCGTGACACGAGCATAGCCTGGTGGAATCGGAAGTGAATGGTGGAGTGCTCCGTGAGACAACGTAGCAAAGCGATCACCACCTTGAAGGACATGTTGTTCATTGGCTGATGTAGCTCACATTGTGCCATCTCTCTGACATCATCCACGGGGTAGTGAGGAGCCGGTGCATCATCCAGCAGTGCTTGATCATCAGCACGGACCTCCGTGGAAGCCATGCTGCTTCTCCGTTGGCTAAGATCCAACGCAGGATCATCAGACCGCGGGTGAGTTGACGATGGCGGCCTTTGGATAATTTCATGCATGAGGTTCTTCAGATCATCTAGGTCCTACTCTACCCTGGAGATCCGGTCTGCCTCCCGGTCCTTCTTTCTCTGACGGCTTCTATAACTGGCATCGTACTGAGAAAACCCTTTCTTCCATGAGACACCGGCGCCTTTGCCTTGTGTTCGTCCTCCCTTTTCAGGATTCCCTAGGGCACGTGTCAGCTCGTCGTTCTCTCTCTCGGGACGGAACAATCCCAATTGAGCATCGTTCATTGCTTGAATAAGGTCTTGGGAGGGTTTTAGAATTTTATCATGAAATAATGTCTTCCCTGTTTCTGGGTCCAAGGATCCCCCGTTCCCGTACCACCAGTGCATTGACCTCTCGGGCCATCCATCTGTACCAGGAGTGACGCCTCTAGCCCTCATATCCTTTTCCATAGTTTCCCACTTAGGGATGTGAAGCGAATATGCCCGAGAGGCAATAATAAAGTGGTTATTATCGTATTCCTTGTTTATGATAAATGTTTATTTTACATGCTATAATTGTATTAATACGGAAACATTAATACATGTGTGTTTAATAAACAAAAGGTAGTTCCTAGTTATGCCTCTCTTATAAACTAGCTCGTCGATTAACAAGATGATCATAGGTTTCCCGATCATGGACATTGGATGTTGTTAATAACGAGGTCACAACATTAGTGTAATGGTGTGATGAACATTCATCCGAAGTATAGCATTACGATCAAAGTCATTGAGTTTATATTGCTATAACAACTTACGAAGTGATCCTAATCCTTAGACCATGATATCATGTCAATCACTAACACCGGAAGAGTTTCTTGATGACATCAAACGTCACACCGTAACTGGGTGATTATAAAGATGGCTTCAGAACTACTAAAGTGTTATGTTGAGACCCATGGATCGAGAGTGGAATTTGTTCATACCGATGACGGATAGATATGCTCTGGGCCCCCTCAGTGATATCACATTGATTAGCTTGCAAGCAAGTGATTTGATCACTAGAATGTTATATCACGGGAACGAGAAAAGAGTGCATGTCGGTAACGAGATCAAACTAGGTATGGAGATACCGATGATCGAATCTCGGACATGTAATATATCGTGAAACAAAGGTTAAGATACTAGCGTAAAAGGTTCACACGATCACAGAAGTCATCGTTGAATGTGTGGGAGTCAGTATGGATCTCCAGGTCCCGCTACTGATTATTGATCGGAGAAGGGTATCGATCATGTCCGCATTATTCGCGAACCATAGGGTGACACACTTAAGGTATGCCGACACCATTCGGAGCAAATGATATGCCAGAAAAAGAAAAGGAAAGCGCAGGAATTTATTTCATTAGACACCAGAACTGTTTCGGTTGAAATTGCTGAAACTGGTTCTGCATGTGAAATTGAAATGTTGTAAGGGGTTTTATGTGAATGTTTGTTAATTAAAGTAATTAACAAAATTCTTAATAAATAAATAAAAGAGTTTTATTTAAATGAGAGCTTGCATTAAATTTGGTGGAAATTTAATGCATGTGAGTGGATATTTGAGTGGAGGCTTTTTAATGGGAGTGGAGGCTTTTCATTTTGAGTGGGAGCTCCACCCACATGAATGTGGAAGAGGTGGGGGCAGCCCCCATGGCTGGGCGCCATGCCCCTTGGGTGCCCTCCTCTCCCCTATAAAAGGCCCCCCTCTCCTCCTCTCAAAGCACACCTCCTCGCAAAGGATCTCTCTCCCCCCTTTAGAATTTCCCCATGGTGCAGGATCGTGAGATACATGTTCGGTGGCTTTTTCTCGAAGGATTTGTTGCTTCCGCTGCTCACCGGAGCGAGGGCGGAGGTTGTCGGGTACCCGTCGTGTGCGATCACGGATGCACCACGCTTTGGTCTTGGACTTGATCGTCCGCATGCTGGACCAGATGGACTTCATCACGATCTTGAGATCGGCAAGCGTTCGTCTACATCATCCACGAGTACAACCTCGTTAACGCTATTCCGTCTTCGAGGGTATTTATTCTATGGATGTATATCCACCCGTTGCTTGTATCTAGTAGATAGATCTTGGTACATAGATGTTCCCATCGTAGGAAATTTTTTGTTTTCTATGCTGCGAACCCTACAATGGTATCAGAGCCGGATCTATGCGTAGATGCTTTGCACGGGTAGTACACATATGAGTATGTGGGCGATGCTGATCATTTTATTACTTCTTAGTTGTACTTTGGATATTGGTGGCATAGTGGGATTAAGCGGCCCGGATAAACTTTACATGTCCTCGCACATGAGACCTGTTCCACGCTTGGCATGCAACTAGTTTGCATAAGTGGCTAGCGGGTGTCTGTCTCTCCTACTATAGTCAATATCTAATTTGCAACGAGTTGGCAACAATTTGGTTATCCTCGTTGTGGTTCATGTTCGTAGGTAAGAACGGTTCTATCTTCGAAAGCCCTAAGCCACGTAAAACTTGCAATGGATAAATTAGAGGCGTCTAGTTTAGATTGTTGCTGGGCTAGTGTTATGATATGGTGATGTTGTAAGTAGAAGTATGAGATGATACTCTTACAACACACATAGCGTGTAAGTTACATAGACCTTGGCCTTACACATAAAGGTATGATAGAGATCATACCACGGTGCACATGATGGAGATCATATGCGGGAACCATATCATTTCACTTATAAACATGTGATGTTTTGATTGCATCTTATATTGCTTGTTTGGCGTTTTATTAGCATAATAAGATGATCCCTCATTTAGATATCAAGATAAAAATGTGTTCTTCCTTAAGTATGCACCGACAATGTATCGCCGCTTCAAGGCATCACGTGATGATCGGGTGTACTTGAATCCACGAGCATATCTCGGGTGTAAGACAGTTACACACGCGAATACTAAGGTTCTTACTTGGCGAGCCTAGCATGTACAGACATGGCCTCGGAACACGGACCGAAAGGTTAAGCATGAGTCATATGTTTTGATATGATGACCATATGGATGCTCGCCTTTGAAGCTACACCGACTCACGTGATGATCGGACTTGGTGTAGTGGATTTGGTTCATGTAATCACCAAAAAGACACGAGGGCTGTCGTTTTTGAGTGGGAGTTCATTTCTAATTTGGATTAGTAAAACTCAATTTATCATAAATTAAATCAAAGTGAATTTGCATAATTTGCTGTAGTCATTGGCATTCGTTCACCACCTTATGCATAGTTGTAATTGGGATAATAGAACCATAGAATTCTGGATATATACTTTACGAACTGGTATCGTATTGTGTTGAGTGTCAATCTAAAGTTTAAAGTCCTATTGCAAACTTTCAGCAAACTCTATTTACTCCGTGAAATTTAATAATTGGTATTAAATCGAGAGTAACAATTCCAGTGTTAGTATCTTAAGTATCATGTTTGCCTCCATGATTCTTGATTATTTTAATATCAAGTTTATATAGGAGCTGAAAGAATTGTTTCAGAAACCATCATGTGTGGAAGATATAACGATATCTGAAACAATGTTTTGGTTGCAATATGATAGAGTATAATATATGTTCTCATATTGGATGAGAATTTGCAAAGGTTGGAGATGCTAGACATTCTAATCATCCAAAAAGGGTTTTGGAAAGTATTGTTATACTCACGATTCGCCTTTATAAGCTACAGTAGCTTGATCATGAAAGCCGTCATGATAAGGGTGAATAGAAGATGTATGTAAAGTGTTTACTACACTAAAAGATTACTAAAGAATGGATTTTGAAAGAATACCGATCATTTTGATGATGGTGATATACTTCAAAGTGCAAGTCCAAAGGTATTATTATTTGAATATACACGCTTTGGACTATGTGTCATGTATATGGCGCCACTTTTGATGTTGATAGATTCTTTTAAAAAGGAAAAGGAAATGCTGAAAGAGAATCTATAAAATATATTTGGCAGAAAAGAAAAGATTGGAAATATCCAATTTAGGTATATGGATGATATACATGTTATGGTTGTATTCTTTGCTTGTTAAACAATGTGGTTCTTGGGTATTGGATACCGAATTGGTTGGTATGAAATTTCATTCGAAACGACGCAATTCATAAACCACAATGTCCTAAGCAACTAGCTTAATAATTGTTATTTGAATCAGGTATTATGAGAACAAAGGTTGTTCAAATAATTATCGTATTCTATATAAGATGGATGATTTACAAATCTAGTTGGAGAAATCACATCCATAAAACCTAATGCTAAAATGTCGCAAGACAAATGATTGAAAGATCACTTACGAAGTGACATCGCTGTTTAAATTATATTGGAAAGAAAACATGAAGAATCTCCATTTTCATGGATTTTTGGAGTCTTTGATTTGATCAAGTGACGCTTGTGAGACTTTCCTCGGGATAATTAAAACTTCGTTCAAAGGCCAAAGAAGAACGGACGACTAAAATATTGGAATTTATACATATCGATGTATGTAGTCCATTATGTGTAGTCGTAAGCGATGGGTTTCAACTTCATATACTTTCTCCTGAAATTTGAGTGAATATTCACTTAATGAGAAAGAAGTGTGAAATATTTGAAAATGTTCAAAGACTTTCAATATGAAGTGAAAATCATTGTGACAAGAAAATAAATGGTTTATGATTTTATCATAAGGGATTTATTTGAGTTACAAGTGTAACAAGAAAAATAAATGAATTATGATTTATCATAAAGGGATTTATTTGAGTTGCAAGTTTAGCAAAACACCTAGATTTACATTTCCCGAAACACCATAGGAGTATGGAGTGTTTGAGATTTGTAATGAAACCTTGTTTGACATGGTTGGATCAAAGGTGTTATTTATAAAACTGCCATTATGTTTTACAAATATTAAAGCTTTAGAGACTACCGCTTTTACACTGAAAAGAGCTCCATCTTGATCCGTTGAAATGACACCATATGAGTTATGGTTTGGGGTAAAACCCAAGTTGTCATTTCTTAAATTTTGGTATGCTAAACATAAGTAAGATGTTTACAACCGAAGTCGGATGAGCATGTCTTTGTAGGTTATTTCGAATAACAATTGGTTATTCCTTCATAACACCTAGGACAAAAGGGTTTGTCGCTTGAAACGTGAAGTTTCTTGGAGAAGGAATTTTCGTAAAAGTTAAGTGGGAGGACAATAGAACTTTGATAAGGTTAACGAACGTTAGCTATATGTGCTGAGTTGCGCAGTGCCGGAAATCGTTCCGAAGGCTGCCATAATTCTCATAGCTTATGTGCCTCAAAGGTTGTGGTCACGGAGATCTAAGTTCTTATTGAACCAAGTCGGTCGAATAAACAATCAAATACTAAGATTTGAGAGTAAATCATCACTGTTTGACAGTGATGAACCGACTATATGCAAAGAAGCAATGATGGGCCCTGACTCCGTCAAATGACTTGAAGCCATAAAATCCATGATAGTTCCATACACGAGAAATCAAGTTTTGAACTTGGCAGACCCTCCAGAAAGGTGTAAAAACCTATCTGTCGTATTTGGATCTATAAATAAACAGACATGGATGTTTCACATCTATGAAATAGTCAACATGTCGTAAAGTATTTTACGACAATATTCAAGGAGTTGACTATGACAAAATTTGATCTTTCATAGCGATATTTAGTCTGGACGGATTAAAGTAGCAACCACTACATATAATTTGTTATATGGTAGATGAATAAACAAAACAAAGTTCTTCTAATAGAATGGTTACCTAGGACGTGTACATGACACGATCCAAAGGGTTTTGTTAATTCAAAGGATGCTAAAAAGGGCATGCAAACTTCAATGGTTGAAGTAAGCATCGCGGAGTTGGAATCTTCACCGTGATGAAAAAGAGTTTTCATCAGGAGACGATGAAGATGCTTGCATTTGCAAGAAATTAAGTGGGAGCGTTGAGACATATTTCTAATACATTATGTGGAGGACATCTTGTTGATTAGAAATGATGTAATTTTTATTGACAAAGGTTAATAATTTCATTTTGATGAAAGACTTAGGCAAAACCCGAATATTTAGCATGAATGTCTATAGTGGATAGACTGTGATGCTAATATGGTTGTGCCAAACGTACATATATGAGATATTGAAGGAGTTCAATATAGAAACGACAAGAAACGGTTCTTGTCGCATGGAAAGGAATTGAATCAAGATTCAAGTGTATTGACACTTGATAAGTGAAACAAGATTCAAGTGCTTTGACACTTGATGAGTGAAATCACAAGGATGTTTTGATCAATCATACCATGATATGTACACATCCAGATATGTCCTATGCTCTAAGTGTTATGAGCAAATACCATAATGAATCAAAAAATGATCATTGGACGATAGTAAGGATATTCTTATGATCTTTTGGAAGAACTAAGAATATATTTGTGTAGAGGTGACAAACAATTACAAATAGTTCATTGTAAAGCGTTACATTGATACTAGTTTTGTCACAAGTTACAAATTAAGTTTATCTAAATTTAAACTATGGGTGGCACAATGAAATGGAAAGAAAGTTTCCATGATGGATTTGGAAGAGTTCCAAAGTGAAGACATTGTGACGAATACTACAACAAAAGGCTAAGTATATGACTGCTATAGTAGCAGCAAAGGAGGGAATTTGTGTCAAGTAGTTTGTTATCAAACTAAGGTGTGGTTCGCAACGGGCTAACACTAAAGATATATTGTATGACAATAGAATCGACGTGTTTTAACCCCAAGGAACTAAAGGTCTCACCGAAAGACCAAATTTATACAATGCCATCTCATTGGAGAATGAGTGATGCGTGAAGACGCAAAGACATGCAAATACACACGGACCTGAAAGCGTCAGATCCGTAGATTATGTTAACCACTTGCAGTTGCGTATATGGAACACCAGAAAGCCATATGTGTTCAATACACAAAGTTTTCAAACTAGATTATTGTCTCTAGTGCAAGTGGGAGACTGAAGGGAATATGCCCGAGAGTTAATAATAAAGTGGTTATTATCGTATTCCTTGTTTATGATAAATGTTTATTTTACATGCTATAATTGTATTAATACGGAAACTTTAATACATGTGTGTTTAATAAACAAAAGGTAGTTCCTAGTTATGCCTCTCTTATAAACTAGCTCGTTGATTAACAAGATTATCATAGGTTTCCTGATCATGGACATTGGATGTTGCTAATAACGAGGTCACAACATTAGTGTAATGGTGTGATGAACATTCATCCGAAGTATAGCATTACGATCAAAGTCATTGAGTTTATATTGCTATAACAACTTACGAAGTGATCCTAATCCTTAGACCATGAGATCATGTCAATCACTAACACCGGAAGAGTTTCTCGATGACATCAAACGTCACACCGTAACTGGGTGATTATAAAGATGGCTTCAGAACTACTAAAGTGTTATGTTGGGACCCATGGATCGAGAGTGGAATTTTTTCATCCCGATGACGGATAGATATGCTCTGGGCCCCCTCGGTGATATCACATTGATTAGCTTGCAAGCAAGTGATTTGATCACTAGAATGTTATATCACGGGAACGAGAAAAGAGTGCATGTCGGTAACGAGATCAAACTAGGTATGGAGATACCGATGATCGAATCACGGACATGTAATATATCGTGAAACAAAGGGATTAAGATACTAGCGTAAAAGGTTCACACGATCACAGAAGTCATCGTTGAATGTGTGGGAGTCAGTATGGATCTCGAGGTCTCGCTACTGATTATTGATCGGAGAAGGGTATCGATCAGGTCCGCATTATTCGCAAAATATAGGGTGACACACTTAAGGGATGCTGACACCATTCGGAGCAAATGATATGCCAGAAAAAGAAAAGGAAAGCGCAGGAATTTATTTCACTAGACACCGGAACTGTTTCGGTTGAAATTGTTGAAACTGGTTCTGCATGTGAAATTGAAATGTTGTAAGGGGTTTTATGTGAATGTTTGTTAATTAAAGTAATTAACAAAATTCTGAATAAATAAATAAAAGAGTTTTATTTAAATGAGCGCTTGCATTAAATTTTGTGGAAATTTAATGCATGTGAGTGGATTTTTGAGTGGATGCTTTTTAATGGGAGTGGAGGCTTTTCATTTTGAGTGGGAGCTCCACCCACATGAATGTGGAAGAGGTGGGGGCAGCCCCCATGGCTGGGCGCCATGCCCCTTGGGTGCCCCCCTCTCCCCTATAAAAGGCCCCCCTCTCCTCCTCTCAAAGCACACCTCCTCGCGAAGGATCTCTCCCCCCCTTTAGAATTTCCCCATGGTCTCGGATCAGCGAGATACATGTTCCCGGTGGATTTTTTTGGAAGGATTTGTTGCTTCCGCTGCTTCGCTGGAGCGAGGACGCGGAGGTTGTCGGGGTACCCGTACGTGTGTGCGATCACGGATGCACCACTGCTTTGAGGTGCTGGACTTGATCGTGCTGGACCGGCTGGACCAGATGGACTTCATCACGATCTTGAGATCGACAAGCGTTCGTCTACATCATCCACGAGTACAACCTTGTTAACGCTATTCGGTCTTCGAGGGTATGTATTCTATGGATGTATATCCACCCGTTGCTTGTATCTAGTAGATAGATCTTGGTACATAGATGTTCCCATCGTAGGAAATTTTTTGTTTTCTATGCTGCGAACCCTACAGGATGGCACTCTTGTAGCCACCTGTCCCCATTTTATGATGGTATTTCTTGTTGGCAGCATTTAACGCGTTCTTTGCCGACTTTGCCTTTGCTTTATCAGATTGCTTGTACTGTACAAAATCGGGCCACTGTTCTCTCAACTTCTCGTTTACTCCTTTGAAGTCTGGAGTTTTCTTTTTCGCGACATATTTCGCGTATAAACTTTTCTTGTGGTTCCGGTACAGTTCAGCCATCTTGCTTAGTGCCCACTCCTTGACTTTCGCTCTATTTTCAAGCCCACCCGGCCTTGGGGTAATACCATCTACCTCAAATTCCTCATACTCTGGAGGTAGTATGAAATGCGCTATGAGCTTCTGCCAAAGGTCATCTTTGGCATCATCGGTGACATAGCTGTTGGATTCTTCACCGGATTTCTTTGACTTATTCCATTCTTGGATGGTGATCGGCAGGTTGTCCCTAACAAGCACCCCGCATTGATTTATAAACATCCTCCGGTGCTTCTCTGGAGCAATCGGTTCACCATCATCATCTATTTCTTCGATGGTGAACATCTGATTACCATCCAACTTTTTGTTCGGCCCTCGTTTCGTTCGAGCTATCGATTTTTTCGATCCGGTGGGCTAAAAGAAGAAGAGAGAGTGATTAATATATATCTAGACCAGTTAATGAATAGAGGTAACACGAGACTTTATACATATATATATATATATATATGTGTGTGTACCTCACCGGATCCTGTCGAGGGGCCATCATTATTGTTGTTATTTGTTTGCCCTTCGTCCATCTGGTCTTCCCCTTGGTACATTAGGTTTTCCTCTAGTCCATCACCGGATGGATTCAGATATGAGGATATCTCTTCCTCGAGCAAAATATCTTCGGCGCCGGTAGTAATAAGAGGAATTTCACCTCTTATCATGCCCTGAAGAAAACCTTCACCGATGCGACCAGGATCTTCGGATGGATCCATGACTTAATTATCTATAACAAAAAGAGAGTTAAAAAGGTTAGAAAAAACAATAATTATAATAACTAAAACAATATAATCCTAATTATAATAACTTAAACAAAAAAATAAGCCTAATCCTAAAGGGCTTCGATCTCGATCTCGGTATCGTATTCTACCGAGAAGAACCAAACACCAGAAAAAAATAAAGGGGAAACAATCAACACATGGCATCGATGCAATGCTCAAGCAAGTATGATGATATGACAAGTTGAATTGCATTGAATTGAAACCCTAAAACATGCTCGACAAATTAATCGGGGTTCCGAGGGGTGAAAACCCTAACTCGGGAAAACTCCGGAACATATGAGAGGGGTGCATTTGTTCTTCTAATTAAACTTGTCATGAAAGTTGATTAATAATACATGATTATATAGATAGCTAGGTTTCAATTTTCTGAACATTTTGATATATTATTTTTATTTTTCTGACTTATAAATTAAAAGTTATTGAATTTACAATATTTAATCAAATTCTGGAATTATTAAAAAGGGTTATTTCATCATTATGACATCACCAGAGGGGGTTAAACTTTTTGCACCGCTACTGAGCCTAGCCACTATGACTGACCAGTGGGGTACTGGCCACCTCAGCATGCCACACAAGCAAGAGGGACCGGGGGGCTGGTTGATTATTTTCACCGAGGCAGTTGACGGCGACGCAGGACGGCGATTGACGGCGGCGCGGGACAACGAAGGGGCGGGTTCAAAAGAGCTCACCAAGAGGGACCTAACCCTAGCGGCGCCGCTAGCGGTAGGTCATCGGAGCGACGGCGGCGATGACGGACAACGGCGTCGGCGGCAGGTGTTTGACAGGGAGGCAAGCCAGAGGAAGAGGAAGGAAGCAGGAGGGTGCATGAGGTCAGCGAGGCCGAGGGAGGTCGAGGGTGGCCGAAATCGGCGACGGACGCGGCGGACGGAGACGGGGAGCTCAACTGGGGGCACGGGGCTTCGATTCCTTCGGTGAGGCTCTGCGGTACGGAGACGAGGTCGGCGGCGGCGCGGGAATCGGCCTGCCGGCGGGCATCACCTCCCCTGTGTTCTCTGCGTCGATGGCACTTGCTCGTCTTCGTCTTCGTCGCGTGCTAAGTGCTGGCTCGGCCAAGGCCAGGCGAGCACAGATATAGGACCCCTTTAGTCCCGGGCTAAGCCACCGCCCGCGACTAAAGGGTCTTTAGTCGCGGGCCGTGGCTTAACCCGCGACTAAAGACCCCACCTTTAGTCCAGGGCTAAGCCACGGCCCGGGACTAAAGGGTTTTTTCGGCCGCTTCGTTTTCGCGCGTGCACTCACCCTTTAGGGCCGGGTCCAGCCACGACCCGCGACTATTTGTTTTTTTGTAAATTTTCTTTTTAATTCAAAACTAATATAAAAACTTTGAAAAATCATATCTTTTATTGTAATAATCCAAATAAAACAAATAATATGTCTATTATTATCAGAAAAATATAAAGAATTTTAATATAATATCCATTTATCTTTTTGCATCATTTATAAATTATTTCATTTGTAAATTTTCTTTTTTAATTCAAAACTAATATAAAAACTTTGAAAAATCATATCTTTTATTGTAATAATCCAAATAAAACAAATAATATGTCTATTATTATCAGAAAAATATAAAGAATTTTAATATAATATCCATTTATCTGTTTGCATCATTTATAAATTATTTCATTTGTAAATTTTCTTTTTTAATTCAAAACTAATATAAAAACTTTGAAAAATCATATCTTTTATTGTAATAATCCAAATAAAACAAATAATATGTCTATTATTATCAGAAAAATATAAAGAATTTTAATATAATATCCATTTATCTGTTTGCATCATTTATAAATTATTTCATTTGTAAATTTTCTTTTTTTAATCAAATCAGATATAAAAACTTTGAAAAATCATATCTTTTATTGTAATAATCCAAATAAAACAAATAATATGTCTATTATTATCAGAAAAATATAAAGAATTTTAATATAATATCCATTTATATGTTTGCATAATTTATAAATTATTTCATTTGTAAATTTTCTTTTTTTATTCAAATCAAATGTAAAAACTTTGAAAAATCATATCTTTTATTGTAGTAATCCAAATAAAACAAATAATATGTCTATTATTATCAGAAAAATATAAAGAATTTTAATATAATATCCATTTATCTGTTTGCATCATTTATAAATTATTTCATTTGTAAATTTTCTTTTTTTAATTCAAAACTAATATAAAAACTTTGGAAAATCATATCTTTTATTTTCCGCCATTTCCCACCGCTTCCCGCCAAGTTTTTCCGCCCTTTCCTTTCTACGAGAGATTTTAGTCCCGGATGTAGTCACTAACCGGGACTAAAGATATTTCCCGCCATTTCCCAAAGCTTCACGCCAAGTTTTCCAGCCCTTTCCCTCTATATTTAGGGCGATCGCGCCATGGCTATCCACACATCCACACCTTCCTCTCTTAGAACAATGGACAACGCCTACTGGGCCATTCTGACCCTCGAGGAGACCGAGGCATTGTGCGCCTCCAACTACCCTTGTCCGGGCTCCGGCCATGCCTTGGATCTTTGGCGTTGGAGGGTTCTGTCCCTCAAGGTTCCGCACGCCAGTGGCCATCACAAACCACTTCTACCACGAGCTCACGGGAGCGGATGGATCCCAGTGGGATCCCGACAACTATGACACCGGAATGCCTTCTTCGCTAATAGGAGGGAAAGGAGCTCGCCAGTGCGAGGTGATGGCTCACCGGTGAACCACAACGAAGCCGGCCGTCGTCTGTGGTGGGCGAACCGTACTATCATCAGAGTGATGCGCTACATCACCGGGGGAGACCATCCTCGCCTGCAGTGCCCACGAGTCCACCCGCCACAGAGCCACAAAAAGGCCCCACACCGGCCCGACGGTAGCGACATCGTCTTCCAGGAGACCCCTCCCCCGCCCGCCGTGAATCCGAGGCTGGAATGGCCCCTGGTATATGCCATGGATGGGCTGAGGATCCCCGGAGTGGCAGGTGATGATGACGATGATGATGACGATGACGAAGAAGACCCTGAAGCTGCGTACTATAGGACTAGGCATGATTATGACTAAAGGGCGCGGCTTTAGTCCTGAGTGTTAGCTAGTCCCGGTTTTTAATATTAATAAATGTCTTGAGTGTTACCTAATAAATAGAGGGAAGTGTCCTGGTTCATCTTTAGCCCCGGTTGGTGAAACCAACCGCGACTGAAGGGATTGCGGCAGACTGGGCCAGGCAACGCTAATAATAGGGGTGAGTGTCGACATTATGTTGTGCGGCTTGTACCTTGTCCCGGATGGTGTCACCAACCGGGACTAAAGATGAACCTTTAGTCCCGGTTGGAGACACCAAACGGGACTAAACATGAGTCAGCACTAATAATAGGGGTGAGTGTCGACATTATGTCGTGAGTGTCGACATTATGCCGAGCTGCTTGTACTATAAATAGGCATCCTTGTGAGTCCAGTCCTCCAGCCAGTTTGAGGCATCTCCAAGATGGTTTTCGAGAGCAGGGACACCACTACGACCAGTTTTAGGGAGATTCCGACGGAGCCCAGTCCTCTAGCATCTTCGAGAAACTGGTCATAGAGGCACTCCCTAATATGTGAAATTAGTTAGCTCCTAGGAGTATTGATCTAGTAAGAGAAGTTACAAGCTGCAAGATGGTTTTCGAGAGCAGGGACACCACTACGGCCAGTTTCAGGGAGATGCCGACGGAGCCCAGTCCTCCGTCATCTCCGAGAAACTGGTCATAGAGGCACTCCCTAATATGTGACATCACGCGTTTGGAGATCAGATCTTAATGGTAAGTATGAATCGGTACTAAAGGCCCTCGTTTAGTCCCGGTCCAGCCACAAAACGGGACTAACACACTCAAGATTGTTTGCAGACAAAACTATAAAAATGGACACATGCATGGAGCATCTTCACTCATAAAATGTTACAATTATTACATATCATTTCTTCGCGTGTGTTCCTTTCTGATCCCGTCGTATCCATGGAGCATCTTCATTCATTAACATGATGCTTGGGTCATCCTTCACCGCGAAGGGCGGAATTTCATGAAACTTATCACAATCTTCCGACATGTCTGTCTTGTCCTCCACTCCCACGATGTTTCTTTTGCCTGAAAGAACTATGTGGAGCTTGGGCTCATCGTCTGATGTATTATTTTTCTTATTTTTTCTTTTTCTAGGTTTGGTAGACATGTCCTTCACATAGAAAACCTGAGCCACATCATTGGCTAGGACGAATGGTTCGTCTAAGTACCCAAGATTGTTGAGATCCAACGATGTCATTCTGTATTTCTTGTCTACCTCAACCCCTCCTCCTGTCAGCTTGACCCATTTGCACCGAAACAAGGGGACCTTAAAAGTAGGTCCATAGTCAAGTTCTCTCCTCTATGTAACCATAATATGTGGTCTTTAACCCATTGTTGTCTGTTGCATCAAAGCGGACACCACTGTTTTGGTTGGTGCTCTTTTTATCTTAGGCTATCTTGTAAAATGTATACCCATTTATCTCGTACCCTTGGAAAGTCGATATAGTCGAAGATGAGGACCTAGACAACAAGTATAGCTGATCTCCAAGAGTGTTGTTTTTGATGAGATGTTGCAACCAACCGCCAAAACTCTTCATGTGTTCAACGCTAATCCAAGAGTCATGCTTTCCAGGGTTGTTGGTGTAGGGGTTCGTAGCATGGAAAACAAAAATTTTCTACCGCATGCACACAAACAAGCCAAGATCTATCTACTAGATTGTAGCAACGAGTCGATAGAGGAACTCACCCTCGAAGATTCCAAAGCGGTTAACGAGAGCAGATTCTCGTGGGTGATGTAGTCGTAAACTTGCCGATCTCAAGATCGCGTAGACGATCCTTCCGACGTTGCGTTCTGGCAGCGCTTCCGAAGTCGGTCACACGTTTGGTACTTGATGAAGACCTTCCTCTCCCTTGTTCCAGCAGGCATCGGAGGTTGTAGCACTCTCCTCGCGATTCCGGCAGCACGACGGCGTGGTACCGGAAGTAGAGGGGAGATCTTGCAGGGCTTCGCCTTAAGCCGGAGCGAGTATGGTGGACTATGAGAGAGGCCTTGGCGATCTAGGGTTTAGAGACACCAATGGGTTTAGAGCAACCAGCAGCTAGGGTTTAGCTAGACGGCGGTTTAGAGGAGCTCTAGGGCAGCCGCATCTAGAAGGGGCGGCGGCTAGCCTAGGGTTTAGAGGGGCGCCGGCTAAGGGACAAGGTGTAGGGAGAGGGGGCGCCCCTCCCTTTCTTTTATAGGTGGGAGGGGAGGCTAGGGCTATCCGAGTCCTCCCCCAACTCCCTTGCTGGCCGGCGGTTTGGAGGAGAGAAGGGAAACCTTCTCTTCCCAGGTTTCCTTCTCTCCCTCCACTTCCCAAAATAGCCGTTTGACTTTTCAAATTGGCGTTTGACTTTTCAAACTAGGATTTGATTAAACCCTTTATTTTGTTCAGCGATGACACCTAGTACATGATGCAATCATTCCAACTTGTTATGACACATTCATGTACCCTTCCCCTCCGGAGTGCCGGACATTCCGGAACCTTCTAGAACATTCCCGATGAAAACACCGGAACCATTCCCGAACTCCGAAACAGGACTTTCCTTATATGAATCTTATTCTCCGGACCATTCCGGATCTCCTCGTGATATCCCGGATCCCATCCGAGACTCCGAACAACATTCGGTCTCTTACTCATCATTCCATAACTACACAACAACATCGAATCCTTAAGTGTGTCTCCCTACGGTTCGTGAATTATGCGGACATGACCGAGACACTTCTCCGATCAATAATCAATAGAGGAATCTAGAAATTCATATGGCTCCCACATATTTCTACGATTACTTTGTGATCGAATGAACCACTTACATACGATACCAATTTCCCTTTGTCTCACGATAGTTTACTTATCCGAGGTTTTAATCGTCGGTATCTCTGCATACCTAGTTCAACCTCGTTACCGATAAGTACTCTTTTCTCGTTCCCGTGATATGTGATCCCTTGTGAGCCAGTCACATGCTTGCAAGCTAATTGGATGACATTCCACCGAGAGGGCCCAGAGTATATCTATCCGTCATATGGATGGACAAATCCCACTCTTGATCCATGTGCCTCAACACATACTTTCCGAACACTCAATGCCACCTTTATAGCCACCCAGTTACGGTGTGGTGTTTGATGTCATCAAAGCATCCTTCCGGTGATGGTGATTAACATGATCTCATGGTCGAAGGAATTAGGTTACTATGTATCAGAAAGCTTATAGCAAATGAACTATATTAAATGACTTGATCTTTATGCTACGCTTAACTATAGGAGTATGTCCATCACATCATTCTCCTAATGATATGACCCTGTTGTTAATAACATCTCTATGTTCATGATCAGGAAACCATGATCATATATTAACCAACAAGCTAGTTTAACAAGAGGATTTACTAGGGACTCTTTTATGTTTACAAATCACACAAGTATTAATGTTTCCGGTTAATACAATTATAGCATGGTATGTAAACATTTATCATAAGTATGAAGATATGATAATAACCACTTTATTATTGCCTCTTGGGCATATCTCCAACAGTCTCCCACTTGCACTAGAGTCAATAATCTAGTTTCAAACCTTTGTGTATTCATCACCTATGGCTTTCTGGTGTTGTATATACACGATTGCTAGTGGTCAACTGTTCTCCGGATCTGACACTTCCAGGTCCATGTGTAATTGCATGTCTTTGCGTCTCTACGCATCACTCATTCTCTAATGAGATGGCTTCGTACAAATTTGGTCCTTTGGTGTGACCTTTAGTTCTTTGGGGTTAAAACATGTTGATAATATTGTCGTACAATATATCTTCATAGTACTATCCCACTGTGAACTACACCTAGTTTGATAACAAACTACTTGACACAAATGCCCTCTTTTGCTGCTATAATAGCAGTCATATACTTAGCCTTTTGTTGTAGTATCTGTGAAGTCTTAACTTTGGAATTCATCCAAATTCATTATGGAACTTACTTTCCATCATATTGTGCCAACATTAGTTTAGATTGAGATAAACTTAATTTGTACTTTGTGACAAAACTAGTATCAATGTAATTCATTTACAATGAACTAACCATCTATTTGTCATTTCTACAAAATAATATGTTCTTAGTTCTTTTACAAGATCATAAGAATATCTTTACTATCGTCCAATGATTATCTTATGAATCATTCTGATATATCCTCATAACATTTAGAGTATAGGACATATCTAGATTTGTACATATCACAGTATGATTGATATAAATACTCTTTGTGATTTCATACATCAAGTATCAATCTATACTTGAATCTTTGTTTCACTTACCAAGTGTCAATACACTTGAATATATCATCAATATTGAACTCATTCAATCCTTTCTGTGCGACAAGAACCTTTCTTGTAGTTTCTATATTGAACTCATTCAATATATCATCTATGTACTTTCGGCACAACCATATTGGCGCCTATTGATGCCAAATATTTGGGTTTTGCCTAAGTCTTTCATCGGGATGAAATTCTTTAATATGTGTTAATAAAAGATACATCATTTCCAATCAACAATATGTCCTCCACATAATGTATTAGAAATATGTCTTAGCGCTCCCACTTATTTTCTTGCAAATGCAAGCATCTTCATTATCTCTGATGAAATTAAACTCTTTTAACAGTTTCATCATAGTGAAGATTCCAACTCCGCGATGCTCACTTCAACCATTGAAGTTTGCATATGCCTTTAGCATCCTTTGAATTAACAAAACCCTATGGACCGTGTTATGCACATGTCCTAGGTAACAATTCTATTAGAAGAACTTGTTTTGTTTATTCAACTACCACATAACAAAATTATATGTAGTGGTTGCTACATTAATCCGTCTAAACTAAATATCACTATGAAAGATCAAATCTTTTCATAGTCAACCTTTGAACATTGTTGTGAACTCTTTCCCAACATGTCGACCATTTCATAGATGCGAAACATCCATGTCTATTTCTTTATAGATCCAAACACAACTGTAAGGTCTTACACCTTTCTCGAGGGTCCTTCAAGTTCAAAACTTGATTTCTCGTGTATGGAACTATCATGGATTTTATGGCTTCAAGCCATTTGACGGATTCAGGGCTCATCATTGCTTCTTTGCATGTAGTCGGATCATTATTTTCAAATAATGATTTAACTCTCAAATCTTGGTATTTGATTGTTTACCCGACCTACTTGTTTCAATAGGAACTTAGACCTATGTGACCACAACCTTTGAGGCACGTGAGCCATGAGCACTGTTGCTGCCTCCGGAACACTTTTCGGCGCTGCGCAACTTTGCACATATAGCTAAGGTTCCTTTAACCTTGTCAAAGTTCTATTGTCCTCCCACTTAACTTTTCACGGAAAATTCCTTCTCAAAGAAACTTGACGTTCTAAGTGACAAACATTTTTGTCCTTGGTGTTTATGGAGGAATTCTTAACAGTTATTTGAAAATAACATACAAAGACATGTTCATCCGATTTTGGTTGCAAACATCTTTCTTATGCATAGCAAACCAATATTTAAGAAAGGACAACTTGGGTTTTATCCCAAACCATAACTTTATATGGTGTCATTTCAACGGATTATGATGGAGCTCTTTTCAGTGGAAAAACGGTAGTCTCTAAAGCTTTTAATCTTTAAAATATAATGGCAGTTTTATGAATTACACCTTCAATCTTACCATGTCAAACAAGGTTCAATTACATATCTCGAACGCTCCATACTCTTATGGTGTTTCGTGACATGCAAATCGACGGAACGATTCCTTAAATCTTAGGTATTATGCTAAACTTTGTAACTCAAATATCTTCTTTTATGATCTTATCATAAACTATTTATATTCGTGTTACAATGATTTTGCACTTCATCTTGAAAAACTTTGAACTTTTCAAATGTTTCATACTTCATCCTTATTAAGTAAATATTCATATATTCACTCAAATTCGGAGAAGACATATGAAGTTGAAATCCATCGCTCTTGACTACACATAATGGACTTCATACAACAATATGTACAAGTTCCAATAAGCTAGTCATTCGTTCCCTTTTGGCCTATGAACAAAGTTTTAATTATCTCTAGGAAAGTTTCACAAGCGTCTTCTGATCAAAATCAAATAGACTCCAAAATTCCATCCACATGGAGTTTCTTCATGTTTTCTTTTCAATATAATTTAAACGGCGATGTCACTTCCTTAGTGATCTTTCAATCAATTTGTCTTTCGATATTTTTAGCACTAGTTTTATGGATGTGATTTCTCCAACGAGATTTGTGAATCATCCATCTTTTATGGATTACGGCAATTATTTGAACAACCCTTTTGTTCTCATAATACCTGATAAAACAAATCTTGAAGGCAATTGATGTTTAACGAGCAACACAATAACCCTTTATTTGTTCTCGATGAACATCATCACATATTCTTCTGGTAGTTACTTAGGCCATTGTAATTCATGAATTGTGTTGTTTCGTATGAAGATTCACACCAACAAATTCAGTATCACATACTTAGGAACCACATTGTTTAATAAGCAAAGAATATAGCCATAACATGTATATCATCTATATACTTAAACTGAACAATTCTAGTCTTTTCTTTTCTGCCATATATTTGTGAGATTCTCTTTCAGTATTTCCTTTTCTGTTTGAAAGAATCTATCAACATCAATAGTGGAGCCATACACATGACACATAGTCCAAAGCGTGTATAGTTAAATACAAATGTCTTTGTACTTGCACTTTGAAGTAGATCACCATTATCAAATGTTTGGTGTTCTTTCAAATTCCTTTCTTTAGTAATCTCTTGGTGTAGTAAACATTTTACCTACATCAAATATTCACCCTTATCATGGAATTATCCATGATCAAGCTAATTTTAGCTTATAATGGTGAATTGTGAGTATAATGTTGCTTTCCAAAACCTTTTGGAGGATTAGGACAACTAGTGTCTCCAACCTTTTGCAAATTCTCATTAAATATGAGAACATGACTTTTGCCATATTATACTCTATCATGTTGCAACCAAAACTTCGTTTCAGATATCACAATATCTTCCACACATCATGGTTTCTGAAACAACTCTTTCAGATCCTAGATGACCTTGATATTAAGACAATTCTTTGAATATCAAGAATCATGGAGACAAACATGATACTCATACACTAACTCTTGGAATTGTCACTCTTGTTTTAATACCAATTATTAAACTTCATGGAGTAACCGGAACTTACTGGAAGTTTGCAATAGGACTTTTAAACTTTAGATTAACACTTCAAAACAATACGATACCAGTTCGTAAAGTAACTAACCAGAATTCTATAGTTCTATCATCTCAATTAAAACTAAGTGCAAGGTGGTAAACGGATGCCAATGACTAAAACAACTATGCAAATTCACTTTGATTTAATTTTATGATAAATAGTGTTCAACTTTTAATCATATTGCTGTTGAACTCCCACTTAAAACAATATCCCTCACATTGTTTTAGTGATCACACGAACCAAATCCACCACATCAAAACCGATCATCATGTGAGCTGATGTAGCTTCAATGGCGAACAATCAACATGTTCATCATATCTACTATATGACTCATGCTTTACCTTTCGGTGATCCGTGTTCCGAGACCATGCCTATACATGCTAGGCTCGTCAAGATCAAACCTTAGCTTCCGCATGAGCAAATCTGGCTTGCTCACGTTGTATACACTCACAGAATCTAACACACCCGATCATCACGTGGTGCTTCAAAACAACAAGCTTTAGCAACGGTGCTTACTAAGGATGAACATTTTAAAACTTGAAATTGTGTGCTTGAGGGATCATCTTATAATGCTACCGTCGTAAACTAAGCAATACAAGATGCATAAAAGGATTAACATCACATGCAATTCATAATATGTGATATCATATGGCCTTTCTTCTTTGTGCTTCCGATCTCCATCTTCAAGCACGAACATGATCTCCATCATCATCGGATTTGCATCAAGGTCAATGATGCCGCTCCATGGTTGTCGTCCACCAGCTTCAACTATTACAACTACTTTGAATAGACACGCGGGTCTAAACAGAATTTAAAGACAACCATATGGCTCCTGCCGGTTGCCAACTTACAATAAGGAACATTGCATACATCATATATAATCACAATCATGGCCATATCACATCACATCACACCCCTGCAAAACAAAGTTAGACGCCTCTAATTTTCTTTGCATATTTTACGTGGTTTGGGGCTTTCAATAAGTGTCGCTCTAACTTATGAACAAGAACCACAACATTGATACTAGTATTGTCAATCACCCGTTGTACATTGAATCTTAACTATGTTGGGAGAAACAGGCACCCGCAAAGCCACTTATGCAATACAAGTTGCATTTCAAGCGTGGAGCAAGTCTCATGAACGATGTCATGTAAGGTTAGCCCGGGCCGCTTCATCCCTGTAACACCCTCAGAATCGGCCCTATGCAAGTTTTAGCAAAACCCGCCAAACCCGCATAGAAACGATTCGAAGGTGCCCACCAGGCACTTTCGTGCGGGTGGAGAACAAAGTAATAACATTACACAACAGTCCTCGATGGGACCCACAGAACAGATATATACAACAGCGACTCAAAGAGTCAAGAATACGGATATAATATACAAAGATCCAAATCACCTTGAAAATGATACAGCGTCCGACTACGGACAAGATGCAAATGGGGCTAAGAGCCCTGGAGGATAACCAATGGCGTCCATAACCCTGCCCAGGCCAAGCCGGAAGGGTAACCCTGCTAACGGCGTCGATCTCAAAACCTGCTTAAACAAAAGGGGTGCTGACAAAGGGCAAAGGAAAAAGAAGGAGCGTCAAGATCGAGGCCGATGCAGCGAGGCTAGAATTCGGCGGTCCTCGCCTACATAGGTATGGTGGACTGAAGCGACAGCGGCAGCATGCACAAATTCAACCTATAGAGACTCGATACAACTGGCGGATGTCAGAGAGGGTTAAGAATGACCTAACCGGATCCAACCTGAAGCTATCACCAAACAAACCCATCCTGGTGTTTCCCCCTCGAGACTAAACGAGGAAGTCAACCGAGGCACTCACACAGTTGGCAGTTTTACTTATTCGGTTATAGTTGCGGCACTTTACTAGTCAGGTTTAGATAATCATCCTGATAAAGATAAGCAGTGGGCACTTTTAGTTAACCATTCCGTTATAGTGGCAGCACTTACTAGTCAGGTACAATGATCATGAGATAACCACAAAACCCAGCAGTTGTTGGTACTTTTACTTAGCCATTCCGTTGTAGTGAAGCTGATTACTAATCATATCGGAAACAAGTCAATTTAAAACAATAAACTTTAGTTATAGTTGTTTATGATCAAGCACTGTGCTCCAAGTCGTCCATAACCGCGGACACGGCTTCTCGAAAAGATTTAACCCTGCAGGGGTGCACCAAAGTATCCACAGGCACTTCGACCCTTTTTGCCAGATCAGTTAACATACACCCATCGGTATGTCGGCGGGGCCTAAGTCACGACGTTCCTGCACCCAAAGCAAGCAGGGCCACCCCACTAAGTCTACCCAACGAAGTCGGCCGGTCTCGAGACGGACTTAGGGTTTGCGACAATGGTCAGAACGACAGATCCCCAATCGGGATGCCGATACCGCGAAAACATTCCGCTTCCTAAACAAAGACAGCGTGCTCCTCACACAATCGTAAATAAAGCGGTAGCATGGCATAAGTAGGATAGTAAATAAATCCTCAAACTAGTTGTGGCCCCCAAGACAATACTTTGAAATCAGGTAATAATCGATGGGGCCCATATCTCCCACCTGTGGTTAGCGCCGATCTCTAACAGGTGTCAAGAACTCGGGTCCCACGGGACACAAGTGGGCGATCGGAAACCAATCTTACCTATCACCCACCGATGCCTCTCGCTTAATTCAATTTTAGTTGTTAAACAGAATTAAAGTGAACAATAAGTAAAACCATGAACATCTCCAACGCCAACATGCGGCAATCCTCCAACAATGGTGGTACTTGACGACAAGCAAAACACTTGAGCAAGCGATCACGACACGCGGGTCCAACTATCTACCAAACAATGTAATAGGATGTGTCCAAGGCTATATATGGGCAAGGGATATCACGGGCACGAAACTAGAGCAACGCAACACGGATAGCAATAGATCAACAGGAGGAAGTAAATACTATAAAAGTAAGATAGGTAGAAAGAGGAGATGCTCACTGAAACATTGTCGAAGGTTCAACCAAGATCGGTAAGCTCACATCAACTCAACGGCCTTATCCGCGAAGAAGCAAAACACTAGAGGAAACATCGGATGCACTATTTAATACAACGGCAGAAGATCGGCATGATGCATGTATGATGAATGGCATGGCAAAGATGCGATGCAATTAGGTCATATTAAGCGGAACCGGGGTCCCGGCAATTAATTAATAGGTTCATGTTGTTTAGATCCCCTGCAATTAAATGTTGTTTGAACATGGCAAAAGATAGCACCGGTTCGCTACACAAATTTAAATGAGGCCAATATAAGGCTAGATTTGCCCGCATATGGGCCCCATATTTAATTATTAGGTGAATCGGCATAAGGCCCCCAAACCAATGATATGCATGCGAGATGGATGACAATTTAATATGCGACAAGGTTATATTTCATTTATAAAATAGGGTTTGCGGGAAGGGGTTCACACATTAGGGGTATCGACGGTCTAGGGGTTCCGGGGTTCGGGGCCGCTCTCAGGGATCGACGGATCTGGGGTTCGGGGTCCGACGGAAGCATTCTCGGATAACAGAGGTAGGTCTTGACGTACCGCGAGGATGGGCTTGGTGGTTCTGACTTCACTTGTCGGTGCCGGACTCGGCTGCAGTAGATCTTGGCCATGTCGAAGTTCTTGCCGGAGGTTCGTCGAGGTTCACCGGTCCGGTACGGTCTTCATATGGTAGATCTTGTCGCATTCGCGGTCTTCGGATCCGGGGGAAGTACTCGGCGTCCTCGAGGAGTACTTGACGCATCCGGGGTGAGTGCTTGTCGTATCCGCATCGGCGTTCTTGGCGTCCGGGTTCTCGACGTGGTTCTCTCGGGTCCAAGCTCCGGTGGTTCCTGGGGCTCGTCCGGGTGGATGTCGAACTTATCATCCCCGTCTTCTGTTGTGGCGGCAGACTTCGAGTTGAAGATGAGAACATGGTCACCTCTTGTGATTCCTCGATAGCCGTCTCGTGCTACTGCCGAACTTGAGTTGGATAACGGAGACCGACGGTATGCAGAACTTGTCCAGGAGGAACTCGAAGGAGGAGGTCATGGGGTCCTAGATGCGTCCGACGCGAGCAGGAGGTCTTGTGCCGAGCCCGAGGTCGGCGGAGCACACGCGGTTCGAGCGGAGGCAGCGGGCCAAGCAACAGAGACGGCAGCTCGGCGGTCGACGAGGTCCAGGCGGCGGGAGGTCAGGGACGAACGGGAGCGGGGTCCTGGAAGAAGACGGCGTCTGATCGGCTCATGGACGGGAAGCGATGCTTGGCGAGAGGGATGGCGGTCGATGTGTGCTCGAGGGCGAGGTTCTGGGCGGCGCGGGTGAAGGGCGCCGGCGAGAGCGGCGGCTGCCGGGGCAGAGGGGGGGAGGAGGGCGCGGTGAGGCCGAGGCGGGGTCGTGGCACGCCGGAGAGGGAGGGCTCAGGGTCGCCGGGCGTCCGTGACAGCGGGCCAGGCGGAAGCGGCTGGAGGCGGGCGCCGGCGCTCGGGCGAGGTCGCGCCGCGACGGGCGGCGGGAGGCGCAGAGGCGCGAGGCGAGGCGGAGGCTCGGCCTCGGCGCCAGCGGAGGCGCCAGGCGGCGAGGGCGGGCTAGCGCGAGCGGACGAGGCCGGGCGGCTGGAGCTTCGGGAGGCGGGGCAAGGGCGAACGGCGAGGCAGGGCTTGCAGAGAGGCGAGGCGGCGGAGGATGCGGTGGGGCAGGGCGGCGGTGGAGACGCCGGTGGCGGAAGCGGTTGCTTGAGGAGGCAGGAGGGCGACCGCGCGAGGTGGGAGAGGCTCAGCGCGTGCGAGGAGGAGAAGAGGCATCGGGGGGGATCGTGGTGGGGCCAGGGGATTTGTCGGTGGGCGGGTGGGATCTGTCAGTGGGGGCGTGCGTGGTGTTCTGGGCTGGCTGGTGCGTGTGGGCCAGGGGGAGCGGGGCCCACGGGCAGGGAGGGGTGAGTGTGTTGCTTGGGTGCACGCGTGTGCTGCGGGGGGGGGGGGGGGTTAGAGAGAGAGGGAGTGGGGATGGGCTAGGTGGCAAGCTAGGATTGGGTAGAGGGAAGGGGGAGGGTGAGGTGGCGGTCACGGGTTGGTCCGAGTGAGGTGGCCAGAGGGGTGGGTAGAGTTTTAGGTAGCTCTAGGATTTGTCGGGTGGACCGATTTATTTTCTGGGGTGGTCGTTCGGGTCAATCGGCCCGTTCGACTGCCCCTATAAAAAAATAATTTAATATTTTCTTTATTTTCAAATAGCTTCTGTAACTAGTTTTAGACAAACAAAATATCCGGAACATCCGGGGATTTAATTTGAAATAGATGGAGGGCTAGTTTCGGAAAACCATAGTCTTTCGCAACATAGTTTCATGTAAAATTAATATGCATGATGATGTAGTGATGATGCAATGCACAAAAACAACGCGATTTTCTAGTAGTGGTTTTGCGGGATGCCACAATTCGACACCACTAACAATGGATCTCGCCCTCGAGATCCGCCTCATGGTACCGGAAGGAAGGTCGGTGATCTGCGTCTTCTCGCTTCGCGTAGATCCTCGCGACACCACTAACAAGAGGTCGTTGATCCCGTTCGTCAAGAGAACACTCCGGATAAACAACGGACGAAGTTAAAGGTAAGGCCACCTCTAACTTCCATGGAAGGAGTAAAATTGCATCGATCCACTATTCAATATACCGAGCAAATGATAAGAGTAGTGGTATGGTCACGACTCCATCCCGCACTCAAAGCATTACTATGTACACGAATAGACAGATTATGCAACCAACTCTCAGGATTCGGACTGAAGATCTCGACAAGCGAGGTTCGGATCAAAGGAGTGATGCAGACTCTACATCGGAGCTGGCGTAGATGATGTCGTCGCGTCAGAAAACACCGGAAGGCGCAAACAAAGAACAAAGAATGGTACCACAGCAGACGGATTCCTCAGATAGCATGAACACCGGATAGTAGAACACCGTTACCAAAGGAGGAAGCGAAAACCCTGAAGGTACGACGGAAAACCCACCACGAGAAATCCTGGACTCGAAGAAAAGATAAGAGGTGGATTCAAAACACGTAGAGGTAAGAGGGGAATGGCAAAGGGGTAAGGAGTAAAATCAGACCTAACCAGAACTATCCAACCGATTTTTAAAAATAGTTTTGACACTCTACTTCGGCCGTTAGCTAGGTTATCCTACAGGCTGGACTTGTGGGGTATCGCAACTGCTGAGCTCTGATACCACTCTGTAACACCCTCAGAATCGGCCCTATGCAAGTTTTAGCAAAACCCGCCAAACCCGCATAGAAACGATTCGAAGGTGCACCAGCACTTTCGTGCGGGTGGAGAACAAAGTAATAACATTACACAACAGTCCCTCGATGGGACCCAGCAGATATATACAACGACTCAAAGAGTCAAGAATACAAATATAATATACAAAGATCCAAATCACCTTGAAAATGATACAGTCCGATCACGGACAAGATGCAAATGGGGCTAAGAGCCCCGAGGATAACCAATGGCGTCCATAACCCCGCCTGAGCCAAGCCGGAAGGGTAACCCGCTAACGGCGTCGATCTCAAAACCTGCTTAAACAAAAGGTGTCGACAAAGGGCAAAGGAAAAGAAGGAGCGTCGATCGAGGCCAAGACACGGCGAGGCTAGAATTGGCGGTCCTCGCCTACATAGGTATGGTGGATCGGGCAATGGCAAAGATGCACAAATTCAACCTATAGAGACTCGATACAACCGCGGATGTCAGAGAGGGTTAAGAATGACCTAACCGGATCCAACCTGAAGCTATCACCAAACAAACCCATCCTGGTGTTTCCCCCTCGAGACTAAACGAGGAAGTCAACCGAGGCACTCACACAGTTGGCAGTTTTACTTATTCGGTTATAGTTATGCACTTTACTAGTCAGGTTTAGATAATCATCCCGATAAAGATAAGCGTGGCACTTTTAGTTAACCATTCCGTTATAGTGGCAGCACTTACTAGTCAGGTACAATGATCATGAGATAACCACAAAACCCAGCAGTTGTTGGTACTTTTACTTAGCCATTCCGTTGTAGTGAAGCTGATTACTAATCATATCGGAAACAAGTCAATTTAAAACAATAAACTTTAGTTATAGTTGTTTATGATCAAACCGTTGTGCTCCAAGTCGTCCATAACCGCGACACGGCTTCTCGAAAAGATTTAACCTGCAGGGTGCACCAAAGTATCCACAGCACTTGACCCTTTTGCGGATCAGTTAACATACACCCATCGGTATGTCGGCGGGGCCTAAGTCACGACGTTCCCAGACCCAACGCAAGCACGGGGGGCCACCCCACTAAGTCTACCCGCAACGAAGTCGGCCGGTCTCCGAGACGGACTTAGGGTTTGCGACAATGGTCAAACGATGCCAGATCCCCAATCGGGGACTGTCGATACCGCGAAAACATTCCGCTTCCTAAACAGTACAGCGTGCTCCTCACACAATCGTAAATAAAGCAGTAGCATGGCATAAGTACAGGATAGTAAATAAATCCTCAAACTAGTTGTGGCCCCCAGTACAATACTTTGAAATCAGGTAATAATCGATGGGGGGCCCATATCTCCCCACCTGTGGTTAGCGCGCTCGATCTCTAACAGTGTCAAGAACTCGGGTCCTACGGGACACAAGTGGGCGGTCGGAAACCAATCTTACCTATCACCCACCGATGCCTCTGCTTAATTCAATTTTAGTTGTTAAACAGGAATTAAAGTGAACAATAAGTAAAACCATGAACATCTCCAACGTCAACATGCGGCAATCCTCCAACAATGGTGGTACTTGACGACAAGCAAAACACTTGAGCAAGCGACTACGACACGCGGGTCCAACTATCTACCAAACAACAGGTAATAGGATGTGTCCAAGGCTATATATGGCTGCAAGGGATATCACGGGTACGAAACTAGAGCAACGCAACACAGATAGCAATAGATCAACAGGAGGGAAGTAAATACTATAAAAGTAAGATAGGTAGAAAGAGGGAGATGCTCGCCTGAAACATTGTCGAAGGTTCAACCGAAGATCGGGGCGAAGCTCACATCAACTCAACGGCCTTATCCGCGAAGAAGCAAAACACTAGAGGAAACATCGGATGCACTATTTAATACAACGGCAGAAGATCGGCATGATGCATGTATGATGAATGGCATGGCAAAGATGCGATGCAATTAGGTCATATTAAGCGGAACCGGGGTCCCGGCAATTAATTAATAGGTTCATGTTGTTTAGATCCCCTGCAATTAAATGTTGTTTGAACATGGCAAAAGATAGCACCGGTTCGCTACACAAATTTAAATGAGGCCAATATAAGGCTAGATTTGCCCGCATATGGGCCCCATATTTAATTATTAGGTGAATCGGCATAAGGCCCCCAAACCAATGATATGCATGCGAGATGGATGACAATTTAATATGCGACAAGGTTATATTTCATTTATAAAATAGGGTTTGCGGGAAGGGGTTCACACATTAGGGGTATCGACGGTCTAGGGGTTCCGGGGTTCGGGGCCGCTCTCAGGGATCGACGGATCTGGGGTTCGGGGTCCGACGGAAGCATTCTCGGATAACAGAGGTAGGTCTTGACGTACCGCGAGGATGGGCTTGGTGGTTCTGACTTCACTTGTCGGTGCCGGACTACCGCTGAGATCTTGGCCATGTCGAAGTTCTTGCCGGAGGTTCGTCGAGGTTCACCGGTCCGGTACGGTCTTCATATGGTAGATCTTGTCGCATTCGCGGTCTTCGGATCCGGGGGGAAGTACTCGGCGTCCTCGAGGAGTACTTGACGCATCCGGGGTGAGTGCTTGTCGTATCCGCATCGGCGTTCTTGGCGTCCGGGTTCTCGACGTGGTTCTCTCGGGTCCAAGCTCCGGTGGTTCCTGGGGCTCGTCCAGGTGGATGTCGAACTTATCATCCCCGTCTTCTGTTGTGGCGGCAGACTTCGAGTTGAAGATGAGAACATGGTCACCTCTTGTGATTCCTCGATAGCCGTCTCGTGCTACTGCCGAACTTGAGTTGGATAACGGAGACCGACGGTATGCAGAACTTGTCCAGGAGGAACTCGAAGGAGGAGGTCATGGGGTCCTAGATGCGTCCGACGCGAGCAGGAGGTCTTGTGCCGAGCCCGAGGTCGGCGGAGCACACGCGGTTCAAGCGGAGGCAGCGGGGCCCGAAGCGAACAGAGACGGGCTCGGGCGGCCGGCGGTCGACGAGGTCCAGGCGGCGGGAGGTCAGGGACGAACGGAGCGGGGTCCTGGAAGAAGACGGCGTATGGACTGGCTCGCGGACGGGGAAGCGACGCTGGCCAGAGAGGGGATGGCGAGGTCGATGCAGGCTCGGAGGGCGGGGGTTCTGGCGGCGGCGCCGGTGAAGAGCGCCGGCGAGAGCGGCGGCTGCCGGAGCAGAGGCGGGGAGGAGGGCGCGGTGAGGCCGAGGCGGGGTCGTGGCGCGCCGGAGAGGGCTGGGTCGCCGGGCGTCTGACGAGCGGGCGAGGCGGAAGCTGTGAGGCGGCGCCGGCCGGGTCGGGCGAGGCGCGCGGCAGCGCGACGGGAAGGCGGGAGGCGCAGAGGCGAGGCGGAGGTGGAGGCGTGCTCGGCCTCGGCAGCGGTGGCGCCAGCCGGAGGCGCGGCGGCCGAGGCGAGAGCGGCGCTGCGGTCGGGCGGGCGCGAGCGACGGGAGGCCGCGGGCTGGAGCTCGGGAGGCGGGCGAGGCGAACGGCAGGCAGGGCTTGCAGAGGCGAGGCGGAGGATGCGGGGCGGCGGTGGAGACGCCGGTGGCGGCAGCGGTTGCTTGAGGAGGCAGGAGGGCGGCCGCGCGGGGTGGGAGAGGCCTGCAGGCGCGCGTGCGGGGAGGGAGAAAAGGCATCGGGGTGGGGGGCTGTCGTGGTGGGCCAGGGGCCAGGGGGATTTGTCGGCTGGGGCAGGTGGGATCTGGTCAGGGGGGGGCGTGGCGTGTTGCTTGCTGGTGCGTGTGGGGCTGGGGGGAGCGGGCCACGGGAGGGGTGAGTGTGTTGCTTGGGTGCACGCGTGTGCTGCGGGGGGGGGGGTGGGTTAGAGAGAGAGGGAGTGGGGATGGGCTAGGTGGCAAGCTAGGATTGGGTAGAGGGAAGGGGGAGGGTGAGGTGGCGGTCACGGGTTGGTCCGGGTGAGGTGGCCAGAGGGGTGGGTAGAGTTTTAGGTAGCTGTAGGATTTGTCGGGTGGACCGATTTATTTCCTGGGGTGGTCGTTCGGGTCAATCGGCCCGTTCGACTGCCCCTATAAAATTTTTTTAATATTTTCTTTATTTTCAAATAGCTTTTGTAACTAGTTTTAGACAAACAAAATATCCGGAACATCCGGGGATTTAATTTGAAATAGATGGAGGGCTAGTTTCGGAAAACCATAGTCTTTCGCAACATAGTTTCATGTAAAATTAATATGCATGATGATGTAGTGATGATGCAATGCACAAAAACAACGCGATTTTCTAGTAGTGGTTTTGCGGGATGCCACAATCCCACCATACCGCAAGATGCAAAGTACACAAGAAGCAATCGACAACAAAAGCATCAACGCCCACAATGACCATTGTGTTCTACTCGTGCAACAGATCTACATATAAACCTGGCTCTGATACCACTGTAGGGGTTCGTAGCATGGAAAACAAAAAATTTCTACCGCATGCACACAAACAAGCCAAGATCTATCTACTAGATTGTAGCAACGAGTCGATAGAGGAACTCACCCTCGAAGATTCCAAAGCGGTTAACAAGAGCAGATTCTCGTGGGTGATGTAGTCGTACACTTGACGATCTCAAGATCGCGTAGACGATCCTTCCGGCGCTGCGTTCCGGCAGCGCTTCCGCAGTCGGTCACACGTTCGGTACTCGATGAAGACCTTCCTCTCCCTTGTTCCAGCAGGCAGCGTTGGTTGTAGCACTCTCCTCGCGATTCCGGTAGCACGACGGCGTGGTACCGGAAGTAGAGGGGAGATCTCGCAGGGCTTCGCCTTAAGCCGGAGCGAGTACGGTGGACTATGAGAGAGGCCTTGGCGATCTAGGGTTTAGAGACACCAATGGGTTTAGAGCAACCAGCAGCTAGGGTTTAGCTAGACGGCGGTTTAGAGGAGCTCTAGGGCAGCCACATCTAGAAGGGGCGGCGGCTGGCCTAGGGTTTAGAGGGGCGCCGGCTAAGGGACAAGGTGTAGGGAGAGGGGGCGCCCCCTCCCTTTCTTTTATAGGTGGGAGGGGCGGCTAGGGCTAGCCGAGTCCTCCCCCAACTCCCTTGCTGGCCGGCGGTTTGGAGGAGAGAAGGGAAACCTTCTCTTCCCAGGTTTCCTTCTCTCCCTCCACTTCCCAAAATAGCGGTTTGACTTTTCAAATTGGCGTTTGACTTTTCAAACTAGGATTTGATTAAACCCTTTATTTTGTTCAGCGATGACACCTAGTACATGATGCAATCATTCCAACTTGTTATGACACATTCATGTACCCTTCCCCTCCGGAGTGCCGGACATTTCGGAACCTTCTAGAACATTTCCGATGAAAAACACCGGAACCATTCCCGAACTCCGAAATAGGACTTTCCTTATATGAATCTTATTCTCCGGACCATTCCGGATCTCCTCGTGATATCCCGGATCCCATCCGAGACTCCGAACAACATTCGGTCTCTTACTCATCATTCCATAACTACACAACAACATCGAATCCTTAAGTGTGTCTCCCTACGGTTCGTGAATTATGCGGACATGACCGAGACACTTCTCCGATCAATAACCAATAGAGGAATCTAGAAATTCATATGGCTCCCACATATTTCTACGATTACTTTGCGATCGAATGAACCACTTACATACGATACCAATTTCCCTTTGTCTCACGATAGTTTACTTATCCGAGGTTTTGATCGTCGGTATCTCTGCATACCTAGTTCAACCTCGTTACCGATAAGTACTCTTTTCTCGTTCCCGTGATATGTGATCCCTTGTGAGCCAGTCACATGCTTGCAAGCTAATTGGATGACATTCCACCGAGAGGGCCCAAAGTATATCTATCCGTCATATGGATTGACAAATCCCACTCTTGATCCATGTGCCTCAACACATACTTTCTGAACACTCAATGCCACCTTTATAGCCACCCAGTTATGGTGTGGTGTTTGATGTCATCAAAGCATCCTTCCAGTGATGGTGATTAACATGATCTCATGGTCGAAGGAATTAGGTTACTATGTATCAGAAAGCTTATAGCAAATGAACTATATTAAATGCCTTGATCTTTATGCTACGCTTAACTATAGGAGTATGTCCATCACATCATTCTCCTAATGATATGACCATGTTGTTAATAACATCTCTATGTTCATGATCAGGAAACCATGATCATATATTAACCAACAAGCTAGTTTAACAAGAGGCTTTACTAGGGACTCTTTTATGTTTACAAATCACACAAGTATTAATGTTTCCGGATAATACAATTATAGCATGGTATGTAAACATTTATCATAAGTATGCAGGTATGATAATAACCACTTTATTATTGCCTCTTGGGCATATCTCCAACAGTTGGAGCGTAAGATTTTCTTGTGTTCCTCGATATATGGGACTGCCAAGATAGAATTCTGTAGAACGGTGTAATGTGCTTCGGTGTAAGAATGTCCGTCTCTACATATTATTGATTTCCTTCCTAGAGTACCCTTTCCACTCAGGCTCCCCTCATACCGCGATTGAGGAAGACCAATCGGCTTCAGGTCAGGAACAAAGTCAACACAAAATTCAATGACCTCCTCTGTTCCATAGCCCTTGGAGATGCTTCCTTCTGGCCTAGCATGGTTACGAACATATTTCTTTAAGATTCCCATGAACCTCTCAAAGGGAAACATATTGTGTAGAAATACATGACCGAGAATGGAAATCTCTTCGACTAGGTGAACCAGCAGGTGCGTCATAATATTGAATAAGGATGATGGGAATACCAACTCAAAATGGACAAGACATTGGACCACATCATTCTGTAACCGTGGTAGATCTTCATGATTGATTATCTTCTGAGAGATTGCATTGAGAAATGCACATAGCTTCATAATGGGTACTCGAACATTATCTGGTAGAAGCCCCCTCAATGCAATCGGAAGCATTTGCGTCATAATCACGTGGCAGTCATGAGACTTTAGGTTTTGGAACTTTTTTTCTGCCATATTTATTATCCCCTTTATATTCGACGAGAAGCCAGACGGGACCTTAATACTGCTTAGGAATTCAAAAAATATTTCCTTCTCTTGTTTGGTAAGAGCGTAGCTGGCATGACCTTGAAACCATTCTGGATGGAGGCCATCTGGGTCTTTCATACGTTGATGGTCCTTTCGTTCTTCCGGTGTATCTTTTGTCTTCCCATACACGCCCAAGAAGCCTAGCAGGTTCACGCAAAGATTCTTCGTCACATGCATCACATCGATTGCAGAGCGGACCTCTAAGAATTTCCAATATGGTAGCTCCCAAAATATAGATTTCTTCTTCCACATGGGTGCGTGTCCTTCAGCGTCTTTCGGAATAGATTTTCCTCCAGGACCCTTTCCAAAGGTTACCAGTTGATCCAAATCTTTGACCATATCAAATATATCAGCACCAGTACGCTCCTTAGGCTTCGTCTGGTGACATGCCAGACCGTTGAAATGCTTGCCTTTCTTTCTTAAGGGATGCTTGGCCAAAAGAAATCGACGATGCTCATTGTATACATTCTTCTTACAATGTTCCAAATATATACTTTCAGTCTCATCTAAACAGTGTGTGCATGCATTGTATCCCTTGTTTGACTATCCTGAAAGGTTACTAAGAGCAGGCCAATCATTGATTGTTACGAAAAGCAATGCTCGGAGGTTAAATTCTTCCTGCTTGTGCTCATCCCACACGCGTATCCCGGGTTCATGCCACAACTGTAAAAGTTCTTCCACTAATGGCCTTAGGTACACATCAATGTCGTTGCCGGGTTGCTTCGGACCTTGGATCAACACTGGCATCATAATGAACTTCCGCTTCATGCACAACCAAGGAGGAAGGTTATAGATGCATAGAGTCACGGGCAGTGTGGTGGACTCGAGCTCCCCAAAGGGATTCATGCCATCTGTACTTAGACCAAAACTTAAACTCCTTGCGTCATCTGCAAAGTCCGGATACTTTCTATCGATTTTTCTCCATTGCGACCCATCAGCGGGGTGTCTCAACATCCCATATGACTTACGTTCCTCTTTATGCCATCGCAACAACTTGGCGTGCTCTTTGTTTCTGAATAAGCGTTTCAACCGTGGTATTATAGGAGCATACCACATCACCTTCGCAGGAACCCTCTTCTGGGAGGGCTCGCCCTCAACGTCACCAGGGTCATCTCGTCTAATCTTATACCGAAGTGAAGTGCATACCGGGCATGCATCTAAATTCTCATACTCCTCACCGCGGTAGAGGATGCAGTCATTAGGGCATGCATGTATCTTCTGAACCTCTAAACCTAGAGGGCGACAACCTTCTTTGCTTAAATGCGTCTTGGGCAACACGTTATCTTTTGGAAGCATATTCTTTATCATTTTCAGCAACTTTTCAAATGAGGAGTCGTATAGCACACCAGCCTTCCATCGCAGCAATTCCAAAGGTGCCCATTTTTTCGCACCATTTTCAAAATTTGGGTACAACAACTTTTGTGATCCTCTAGCATGTGATTGAACTTCTCCTATCCTTTTCGGTTGACAATCTCTTCATGCATCGGCAATGGTCCGACCAAGATCATTAGCGGGTTCATCATGTGTCTCTTCTTCATCCTCCCTTCAAGATCCCCATGGAAGTATCTCCACTCAGGAAACCATGATAGTTGTCATCCTCCTCCTCTTCTTCATTGTCTTCCATTATAACCCCTCTCTCCGTGCTTGGTCCAACAATTATAACTGGGCATGAAGCCGGACTTCAACAGGTGGCTGTGAAGGGTTTTTGAGTCAGAGTAATCCTTCTGATTCCTACATCTATTACATGGACAGAATACAAAACCATTGTGCTTGTTTGCATCAGCAACACAGATGAATTCATGCACGCCATTAATGAACTTCGCCAGGCGTCGAGACCGTACATCCATTCCCGGACCATCTGCATTATAGTAAAAGTATATCAAAAACCATTACACAACATGATAAAATTATTACAAGTTATATTGAGAGCTTCTAGAGCATTAATTTTGAATTTTGAAAAATTTACATGCACCAATTTGTGAATTGGAGAAAACAATCAACACGATAAATGTGGAGTTTTTTATTATTGTTCTATCAGTGAAAACCTTATTCCATTCTAAGCTCTGAAACTCTAAAATTACACATTTCAATTTTCAGTAACTATGTGCCTAATCAAAATTTGTTACACATATATATCAAAATCCTTCTAGCTACTTCTAGAGCATGCATGCATTTGATTCATATCTCTATACTTATAGAGCATTATAGAGCTAAAGTAGCAATAAGAGATGAAAGAATGAAGTTCTAACCTTTTAAAGCTTTGGATTTAGGTGTTGCAAACTAAATCTTGACAAATCTTGAGGAAAAAATGGCATGAACTCTCTTGCTTCTTTGAGAAAATGACCACCATATGCTTTAGAGCAGCTGGCCAGGGAGCTGTATATATAGTGATGGACAATTAGTCCCGGGCCGTGATACGACCCGGGCCTAATAGTCCTCGAAAAGAGCTGTTGCCCCGCTCTAGCTTATTAGTCCCGGACCGTATTACGGACCGGGAATAATGCTCTGGTCCGGCCCTGGACTAGTGCTTATGGCCATTTCTAGCCGTTGGAGGCCTCACGGACCGGGACTAGTGCTGGTTCGTGACGGGCCGGAACTGATGACGTTGCTCTGATCGAACCGAAGATCTGTTTTCCAGTAGTGACCGTTCCAAGCGCAGGAGAATCAGACGCACTGTGCACTGGTCAACTGCTTGGCATTTGTAGATTTGATGTACATGTGATAGAGCCAAACATGGAGACGCTCTATCCTAAGCCTCATATGGTGTTCCACGCAGGACCACACGCAAGCCGCCACATGACTACCTAGGTCCTCCCAACGGAAGGAATTCTATCCTGAATGCAGTTATGTAGTCCACGGATGCTGGAGAAGAAGAAGAATCTATAACGTCGATCTACGCTTGGTTTCCACACGCTAGATGCGAATACAATTCAAAGGATAATATTGCTGCTGCGCTTGTTTTTTTTTTTTCCATTCAAATGATAATACTGGTGCTGCTGCTGCGCTTATCTCCCTCCGCCGCCGATGGTGGTGTGGTCGGCATCGACATCGTCGTCCTGATCTTCAGGCACGTGGTTCCAAACGGAGTGAGTGTTGAATGCAGATATTCGCTTCACCAAAACAACACACGAGTGGAAAATCTGGCGACCAATAATAAAGCATACATGTCTAGTTCAGTGTAATGCTAATCATGTTCCTTTGGTGGTCGAGGACACGCTAATGGACACAAACAAAACTAGTGCACTACTCCCTCCGTCCGTAAATAAGTGTACTTCTAGTTTTGTCCTAAGTCAAAGTTAGTAAAATTTGACTAATTTTATAGGAAAACGTAACAATATTTATGATACTAAATTGGTACCATTAGATATGTTTTCAAATTTAATTTCATAATATGTCAATTTGATGTAATATATGTTGTTATATTTATCTATAAAGTTGATAAAATTTAATAAAGTTTGACTAAGACAAAAGCTAAAAGTACACTTGTTTACAGAGGGAGGGAGTATCTAATTGCCAAAACACAACATACATGCACGTTCCACGCTCTTCATCGTAATAATGTGATGCACTGAAGACACTAGCTCAGCGCAGTGCAGCAACGAACACGGCTATATATAGCAGCTAGCAGGCCACTGAAGAAACCCCACCATTTGTTCAGTGACCAGAATCGAGCACTGGCTATATATCCTCGGCACTAAGAAACCAAGCCAGCCGTTCACACACATTCTCCGATGAGCAGTAAGTACGTTTACTTCTTCAGGACACCGATAAGACGAGGGGCCATGCATGCCGCCACTTGCCTGATGGGCACGCCGCATAATATGCGCTTTCTGTTCAGTTGCCAAGACCACAAGGCGTAGATATCCGCCAGGACTCCAAGCCTTGTTGCCGCGACGTTATGGGAGACTTGCACGGGCGGATATGTATGTACGTCTACAGGGCCGGACTCGGGATTTTTTCACGAAAGCCCAAAAGTCTTGCGTTTTGTTTTATTGATAATAAAAAAGTTCTGTACAAATTTTAGAAGAGCTAACATCTCATACAACTTAACCCGCTAGACCTACAAGGCTACAAGGCCGCGGGGATCAAAGAGCCAGCAGTCCCCCAAGATCGTGCGTCGGATTGAATCGTGTCGAGAAGGCGACCCAAGTTAGACGTCAAAGACAACCGCATTGCGTTGCTTTCAAATCCTCCATGTCGTCAACATAATCAGCGAGAATGTCCCATAACAAATATTGCAAGGGGTAGAAAGCAAGGCTTGCACCACAAATTTACAAAGTCGTCCTCTCCATCTGGCGGTGAAGCCGTTGATCATGTCCAGGAGAGCACCTCATGCCAGAGCGTCCGGGGAAAAGGAGCAACTTATCAGGAGATGTGTCATAGTTTCCTCTGACATGTCACACAGGGGGCAACACGGCGGGTGAGTAAGTGTCAACACCCGGATTTTTAATCCCAGATGCCTGTTATGCCATACATCGCAATTCCAGGATTATCATTTTTGCGAGACATAACAGAATTGGATACCATAGTACATCATCCATTACAAACCGTACATAAGTTCTTACACAAATAAGGATCTCATGATCCAGTTCTTAATACAACATCAAGCAGCGGAATACGTAATAATAACGGTAGCGTAGGCGAAGCTCCATCTTCGGGGTCACAGGCAATGCTGACGATGGGAGATGATCCTAGTTGTCGTACCTTCCTGGGGTCCATCCTCCAGGTACTCCACTTCATAGTCTGGCCATGGGAATAGCCAGGGACAAAGCCATGAGTACTCTTTAAGTACTCGCAAACTAATACTAACAAGTGAAAGGGGTTTTGGGGTAATAGGACACTAGGCTCTAGGGTTGTTTTGCAAAAGCCAGATTTATCTCTACGAAGTTCCAAAGCTAATCAAAATTTTATAACTCCTAAATGGGATCTTGTACCTCATGTCACAACCCTATTGTGGTCAAGTCAAAGTTTCGATTCATTTCACAAGTCATTTTGAAAAGTCTGACGGGGAACGATGTATTACTCCAATGTCCATAATCATGGACGCTGCTATTCGAATAGTTTGACACTCTGCAGAGATTGTACACTTTCACCACAACATTCGATACATACGTCAGGAACAAATCCTGAATTCACCATACTCAGTATGCGGATAATCAATCCTAACATTTCAATTACACGCCCTAGTATAATCACCTCTCCTGTGAGTTTGTCCTCCCAACCATGACCAACTGTCATCTTGGATATTGCACAGGTGGACAATCTTCACAAGGTAGCCTCAGCTCAGACCTTGGCCGTGAGGGAACTAATACTAAGGTATATAAGTTTCCAGTCAAGCCCTACCCAATCTTCGGGTATTGTGGTTGTACGATAAAATTGGAATGGTATCGCATCCAGACAACCATCAGTTTTATAAAGGGCTAAGGCTCATGCCTCAACATTTTCATCACCAAAATCATCAAGTGTTCGGAAACACATGTCCAAAACATTTCAATAGAATTATCCATCATTCCAAGGTTTTCATAACCAAGTTTCCACCAAGTATTACCATCTAAAGTTGATCAATTTTTATGCTTAGCACTAGCATCTACAAGTGGGGGTAAGCAATAATGAGGGGTGGTACACTAGTGGAGTTTCAGCTAAGTTCAATCTCATGCCTTAGGATGACATCAAGATTATCTAGCTTAGGCCAAATTTTATGCTCTTTATGCAACCTTCACATATCTTTCTAATATCTACAATTCTCTTAAGTAAACTCTAAGTAAGAGCTTTGATAAAGAAATAAAGTAAGAAGCTTGCCAGTAAAACTAGGATTGGTTTATCAAGTGGATATGATCACATAGGCTTCAGGCATATAGTGGTCATGGTAACAAGTAGTGGTTTGTTGCATCAGTAGAGTATCTTGCAAGTGTTAGCTTGCACATATTGGCTTGCATTGGTCCACTTGATTAGTAAAGCTTGCTAAATTGCAAGTGTTAGCTTGCAAGGTTAATAGCTTGCAAGTATTGTCTTGCCTTGTGCAGAGCAGTGGTTGAAGTTCTCCTCGGCTTCCTCTTCGTAGAATCCTCCTTCCTCCTCGTATCCTTGGTCGGTACTAGCGTCTATGAATAAATACGAGGTACACAATCACCAAACAATACTTAACTACTTACAATCATCACACACAAGGGTCCTATAGATAATCTAACATCATCTCTAAAATTACAAGATTAAGGATTGGTTGAATTCCTTTTATTTTTAGAAAAGTAATTTCTACTCATTGAAAAACTACTTAAGATTTAATATTCTCCAAACCAAACATGGGATCACGTTGACACATGTCATCACCACATATTTTAGTCCATGGGAATATGATTTAAAGTGGTGTCACAATTTAATAAGGTTTTACCTTTTTATTTTAATTAAATAAAGTGACTAGAAATGCCTATGTAGCATTCTTTTATTACTTGAACATTATTTCTGCAAGTAAACCTATATATTTTTATATATTCTGAAAGGTATGGTTAAATGTGATTTTTGAGAGTTGGAATCAACTCAAAAGCTATCATGGTTTGAATTTGAAAAATGTTTGAATGCAGAAAAGCTTCTGCCTTGTTATTTTTACCATGGGTGATCTATAGATCCAAATGACTTGAATCCAACGGGCTTGGATTCAGCATTCTCAGACCTTTCTAACAAAATTGGTTTCATTCAATTTGGTGCACCAAATCATTCTGGGTTAATTTTTGAAACTGGGTATAGAAGTGTGTTTGAAATAAAATGGAAAAGGTTTAATTTGAATAACTGGGCTGCGCGGGAAAAGTTAACGGGCCGGCCTGCTAAGCGTAGCGCTTCCGCGGGCTGCTTAATTGGCTGTCCCCACTCGTCAGTGAGACAGCCGGGTGCGAAGCGGTATGGGACGATGTGGGTCGCTCGATCTGATTCTAATCCAACGACTGGGAGTCATCGTCGACGGTGGGCAACGCCGGCGAGACAGAAACCCAGTGCGGCCAGTGGGGGTTGCTGGGGGCTCACCGGGATGCTGACGAGGGTCGGCGAGGCGGGCGAACGACGAAGTCGACGACGGCGAATCTCCTGGTACCGGTGGCTCCTCCTGGGGCGGCTCCAATCGCTGGCTTCCTTCTTCTCCAGAGGCGGCGGGCTCCGGTGAAATTCCGGCGATGCGCTGCTCGCCTTGCTCCGGGAACAGTGTGGCACGATCAGTGATAAGAGGGGAGTACAATGGTGTGCTTAGTTTGTATGAGGGTGGACTCTATTTATAGTCGAGCGAGGGGACCGACGGGGCGCATGGTGAGCTCGTCGGGGGCGATGGTACAGACGGCTATTGGCATGGGCGAAGGTACGGGGCGGTGCGGTGTTCCCTGGCGATGCTCAACGCTACGGTGGCGAGACGTGGGGCGGTGCGGTTTGGTCTGGAACACGCGACGCTCTGCGCGGCAGAGGCGGCGTCTTCGACGACGAGCGGTGGCTGTGCGTCACGGGGCGGCGAACGGGGATGTCTGGCGGTCTCCTGGGTCGGTGGTGATCGTGTATGCGCGCGGCTAGGGCGGCGCGCGGTCTGTGGGCTTCGGTCGAGGGTGGCGCTTTGGCGCATGGTCGGCATGGTTGCTGGCTAGCTGGGCGCGGTCCGTGCGTGTGGTCCAGTGGCTGGCAACGTTCGAGCGCTGGACAGGGAGTGGCGGTGAAGGGTGGGCTGCCTCCCAGACATGCTGGCTAGGCTTGTTTCTCCTCCTAGCTTTTTGTCGACATGGGGGTGACAAGGTTGGCTTCGGCTGTTCACCATTGATGGGTTTGGCAAGCTCACAGTGGTGCTAGTGCTTGGTTAATCTTGCTAGATGATCTACTGAGCTGGCTGTGAGCTAGATAGGGAACCATTTAGGCAAGAATCACTGCTCACAATAGTGTTTGGATTTTGTTTGATTTGTGTCTACCAAGTGTTTGATGAAATGGCCGCATGAATTCAAGTTTTAAATTTTGAAAAGATTTTTGGTGGGTGTGCTAGATTGGTGCTGGTGAGTCTGCAGATGCTTGGGTTTTGAAAGTTGAGCTTGTTTGAGTGGTTTTTGAAAAAGTGGGATCTTCCCATATGATAAAGATTCAATTTTGAATTGTCATTTAAACTATGTATTTGAAAGTTTCTGGATGATCACAAAGTGGGATTTGATACTTTGTTATGAGTACATTCAAGGGGTGCAAAGATCCAGAAAAGTTTCTGTTAGGTTATGAAAGTTTGAGACAGCCAAAGTAGGCATGGGAGTTAAATTGGTCAAAGTGACCATTCCCTTATTTTATTTGTTTTGCTTTATTTGTCTTTGGGAAAAGTGTGGGAAATGTTTTAGATGATGTTTATTTCAACTAAGAAACATTTTACAAGCAAGGAAACATACAAACAAGGTGGTTCAAAATAATTTCAAATTAAATGCATACACATATGCATGCTTTCATAATTTTATTTAGAAAAGCTTTTGTTAACCCTAATTATGATGATTAGAGTTTGATGATTTATGTTCAGTATTTTTGGGATGTTACAAACCTTCCCCTCTTAAACAAAATCTCGTCCCGAGATTTGAAAAAGGACGAAAATATTACCTAGGATTTAAAGAGATCGGGAAACTCCGTCCTGATGTGATCTTCGCGCTCCCAGGTAGCTTCCACTTCTGTGTGGTTGCTCCACTGAATCTTGAGAAACTTGATGCTTGGGGTTCGGGTAGTTCTAAAAGCTTCTTCCAAAATACGTATGGGTACTTCAGGATAGGTCAGGTCATCGTTGATCTCTATGGTCCGGTGATCGATATTTTTGAACACTTCGGTCTTCTCGGGGACTTCGAGACACTTGCGAAGTAACGAGATATGGAACACACTGTGCACGGCTGACATCTCTTCGGGTAGTTCCAATTGATACGATACTTCTCCTCGACAGTTCAGAATCTTGAAAGGTCCGATATATCTGGGGGCTAACTTTCCTTTGAGTTGGAAACGCTGCATTCCCTTCAATGGCGACACTTTCAGATAAACAAAGACTCCTACTTTGAAGGCGAGGTATCTACGTCTCTTGTCGGCGTAACTCTTCTGTCTGGATTGGGCGGTCTTGAGGTGCTCACGAATCTTGTGAACCTTCTCTTCTGCTTCTTGTAGGATGTCGGGTCCAAAAATCTGACTCTCTCCTACTTCCGACCAGTTCAAAGGGGTGCGACACTTCCTTCCGTACATGAATTCAAATGGGGTCATTTGCAAACTGGCTTGATAACTGTTGTTGTACGAAAATTCTGCAAACGGCAGACAGTCTTCCCACTTGGATCCATATTCTAACACACATGCTCTAAGCATATCTTCGAGTATTTGATTTACTCGCTCCGTTTGTCCATCGGTCTGAGGGTGATACGCGGTACTGAAATCTAAGCGGGTTCCTAAACCTTCTTGTACTTTCTTCTAGAATCTCGAGGTAAACTAAGTTCCTCGATCCGATACGATGTTCTTGGGGACTCCATGGAAACTAACTATTCTAGCGATGTACAACTCTGCTAGTCTCGAACTCTGATATATGGTCTTGACGGGTAAGAAATGGGAAACTTTGGACAATCTGTCCACTGTGATCCAGATAGAGTCATTTCCCCTACTAGAAGTAGGCAGTCTAGTGATAAAGTCCATTCCAACAGAATCCCATTTCCATTCCAGAATCTGCAATGGTTGCAACAATCCAGCGGGTCTTTGATGTCCTGCCTTGACTCGCTGACATATGTCACACTTAGCGATATAACTTCCGATTTCTCTCTTCATCTTATGCCACCAAAATTGCTCCTTAAAATCTTGATACATATTAGTTCCTCCGGGTGGATAGAATAAAGAGTATCATGAGCCTCCTTCAAGATAACTTCTTTCAACTCAGAATCTGCTGGTACACAAAGGCGTCCTTTGTACCACAAAACTCCTTCTTCGTCCTCGGTGAATCTAGGTACTTTGCCTGTACCGAAACGACGCTTGATTCCGTCAATACTAGCATTTTCCTTCTGCGCCTATTTAATCCAACTGATCAAAGTGGGCTGAAGTTCTATACTAGCCAAAAATCCTTCATTTACTAATTCTATTCGAAAATCTTCCATCTCTTTGTGCAAACTTGGTTGCTCCTTCAAAATCATGGAGTTTAAGCGGCACGGCAATCTGCTAAGGGCATCTGCTACCACATTGGCTTTACCAGGGTGATAGTGAATGTCCAGGTCGTAATCCTTGATTAGCTCAATCCATGTTCTCTGCCTCATATTCAGCTCCTTCTGAGTGAATATATACTTTAGGCTCTTGTGATCCGAATAGATCTCACAACGGTTTCCCATTAGGTAATGTCTCCATGTTTTCAGGGCTACAACTATGGCTGCGAGTTCGAAGTCATGGGTTGGGTAGTTTTGCTCATGTTGCTTCAGTTGTCGAGATAGATAATATATAACTTTGCCTTCTTGCATTAGCACACATCCGAGACCAATCTTGGATGCGTCACAATACACATCGAAGGGCTTTGTGATATCTGGCATGATCAAGATTGGGGCTGAAATCAATCTCCTCTTGAGTTCTTGAAAACTCGCTTCACATTTGTCGGTCCATTCAAATTTCTTGTCCTTCTTCAGCAATTGGGTCATGGGTCTGGCGATACTAGAGAATTCTTCTATGAATTTGCGGTAATATCCCGCCAATCCGAGAAATGCACGAACTTGGGTTTGAGTGGTTGGGGCTTGCCAATCTTCTACATCTTTCACTTTTGCAGGGTCCACGGCAATTCCTCCGGCTGATACAATGTGACCGAGGAATCCTACCTGTTGTAACCATAATTCACATTTGCTAAATTTTTCATACAGCTGATGCTATCTAAGGGTTCCAAGAATGGTCCTTAGGTGTATCTCATGTTCTTCTTCTGATTTGGAATAAATCAGAATGTCATCGATGAAAACAACGAAAAACTTATCCAGGAAGTCCATAAAAATCTTATTCATGAGATTCATGAAATAAGCGGGGGCATTGGTTAATCCGAAAGACATGACGGTATACTCATACAATCCATATCTGGTGGTAAAGGCAGTCTTTGGAATATCCTCTGCATGAATTTTGAGTTGATGATAGCCAGTTCTAAGATCAATCTTAGAAAACACTTTGGCACCGGTCAACTGATCAAACAAATCTTCTATCTTGGGCAAGGGGTACTTGTTCTTGATGGTGACATCATTCAACTTCCGATAATCCGTACACAAACGGTTACCTCCATCCTTCTTGTCCACAAACAAGACAGGTGATCGCCAAGGTGACGAACTTGGTTGAATCAATCCAATTTCCAGCATGGAATCCAGTTGCTTCTTCAGTTCTGCGAGCTCTGACGGGTTCATACTATAGGGTCTCTGGCTATGGGTCCGGTTCCAGGGATTAGTTCGATGATAAACTCGATATCCCGATCTGGGGGCATACTGGGCAAAACATCTGGAAATACATCGGGGTATTCACAGACTATCCGGATTTGGTCAATGGTAGGTTGGGCTATACTCTTGTTGCACTTGAATTGACGAGGTAAGGTTTCAGATATATGCTCGACTGATATTCCGGCAGTACTGGTCATGGTTATGGCTTTCTTGGCACAGTCAATCAATCCTTTATGTTTGGACATCCAATCCATTCCTAGTACTACTTCCAAACCTTTAGTTCCGAGTACTATCAGATTTGCATAAAAATCTATGCCATGGATTCAGATAGGGACGGCTTTGCAAATTTGCCTAGCCTTGGTGGTTGATCCAGGAATTTGAACAATCATGACGTGCTTCAGTTTGGTTGGTTGAATTTTACTAGTGCATGCAAATTCTTCGGTGCCAAATGAATGCGATGCACCAAAATCAAACAATACTCTTCCAAGTACTGAATTAACAGAAAACATACCCAGCACGACGTCTGGCGCTTCCTGAGCTTCTTCAGCATGCATGAGAAAAAGACGGCCGTTGCGGTTGAGTGAATTCCCTGGGGCAAATCTTCTTCCTGGCTGAACACGACGCTGATGCTGAGCTGGGACATTGGCATTAGGGGCTATAGCATTCTTCTTGTTGGGGCACTCGTTGGAATAGTGGCCTTTATTTCCACAGTCATAACAGGTCACTTGCGACTTGTCCTTGGCTGCTACAGGCACAACATTGCTTCCAGTCCTAGGGGCAGTGTTGGGGTTGGCGGTAACATTGTTGTTGTTGAACTTGGGTGGGGCACGATTGAAATTGCTAGAGTTGCCGGGGTTGTTGTGATTTCCTCCGGGCCTAGGGTTTCCACGGTTGGGATAGGTCGGACGGTTCATCGGGGGTCTGTTGGTTCTTGGGGCAAATCCTGGAGATGGGATGGGACGATACTTTGGGGCCTGATGGGTTCCTGGTTGATGCATCATGCGACGCTTGCGGTTCTCATTGGCTTGGTTTATCTTTCCTTCCATCTGGATAGCTGAGTCGACAAGGGCTTCAATATCCGCAAAGGGAATATTGACTAACACTGTCTGCATCTCGTCATGCAGACCATTCAGGAATCTTTCTTTCTTCTTGGCTTCGGTGTCGATCTCATCCGGGGCATACCTAGCTAATGACAAGAATTTGTCACGGTATTCCACTACAGTCATCCTTCCTTGCTTCAGCTCTCTGAACTCGTCTCTCATTCTCTTGATCAAACCTGTGGCACATGGGTTCTGCTAAACTTGACCTTGAATTCTTCCCAGGTCATCATCTGGCCTCCGACCATTGCGCGAACACTGTTCCACCATGCCCTGGCATCTCCGGCTAGATAGTGGGTGGCGAACAGGACATTCTCGTTGGCTTCCACTCCAGCGACTTCTAAGTTATTTTCCATGGTCTGCAGCCAATCGTCGGCGTCTAGGGGTTCTTCTAACTTAGTGAAAACAGGTGGGTTGGTATTCTGGAAATTCTTGAGCTTAGATCCATGGTTGTCCTGATTTCCGTGGCCTTGGTTGTTATGGGAAAGCTGGGCTATCTGCTGCAGTGTGGCTAGGTTGACTTGACGTTCCGCTCTTTCAGCTTCGCGGTCATAAGTCAACATTTGCAGGATCTGCAACATCGGGTCCGGGGATGAACCACTTCCTCCACGTGGCATCTGAAGATTGAGATAGATTATGAGAAAAGAGGGAAATTTCTAAAGTTTTGGGTCTTTGGAAAAGTTTTTAAAGTTTAACTCAGATTTTCTAGCAACTTGCTTTTTCATTCATTCATTCATAGCACACGATACAACACACACCACAACAAAGAAAAACAGATGGTTTTAAGAACCATTCTGGGAACTACGATACAGTGGGACCGAATACTACTCACTACGCTAGTGCTCAAGTGCTACTACTCCTCGGAATATGTGGCCTCATCATCATCGATGAAGGCGAAATCATCTTCATCGGTGAAGAAGTCCATAGCCTGATCCTCCAGAAAATCATTGTCATCGCTGAGATAGGAGTAGGGGTTTCCACGAAGATCTTTTCCGGCATTCTCCCTTTCCTCCAACTGCATGTCTCTCTCGTGGATGGTCTCCTCCAGAGATGAGATGCGGTGGCAAAGACGGGCAATGATGTGCTCCTTCTTGTCGAGCTGACGGCGGCGAGACTTGCGATCCTTTGCTAACATGGCGATGGTTTGATCCTTCGTCTTGATGATCGCAGACTTGTGGTTGCAGTAGTCACGGCAGTTGTCCAACTCCTGCTGACGATCGTACATCATGAAGATAAGGTGGTCCAATTGGGTCTTCAGCTCGGGGTGGTATGGGGCTTCCAGTGGTTGTCCATTAGCATCACGCCTTGGGCAAAACTCAAAGCGAGTATCCTTGATCTGATTGATGCTCTGCCCACACAGACGGGAAAGAGCTTCCTGCATGGCCCTGGCAAGTCCATCGAGCCAATTGTTTTCTCTTAAGGTAAACTGAATTCCTTCCGCAGTGGGAGGTTCAATCTTTCCTCGGAGACTTGCAAAAATTATCCACTGCAGATCTTCTCCCCCTTGATCATTGAGTTGAGCTCCGAAGAACTCGGGGTGCGGACGCTCCAGAAGTTCCGAAAGCTGGTCCAAATCCCTCTCAAAGATCAGGTCTCCCCCATTCTCCAACTGATAAAACTTGATGTACTTCACGTCCATCTATAAGAATATAGGATGAGTAAGTTAGTAGAGTGATCAAGTGTGTCAAAATTTTATGTATTTTGTAAGAGTTTTTGAGGAACATGAATTTTCATGAAAGAATCAAAGGGATAAGAATGAGAATAAGTTTTTGTAAATATTTGTTTTCTTTAGTTTTGGAAACTAAGTTTTTTATTCAAACGCCCAGTCTAACTAGGGTCTCCTATGGTCAGGATGGCTCTGATACCAACTTGTCAACACCCGGATTTTTAATCCCAGATGCCTGTTATGCCATACATCGCAATCCCAGGATTACCATTTTTGCGAGACATAATAGAATTGGATACCATAGTACATCATCCATTACAAACCATACATAAGTTCTTACACAAATAGGGATATCATGATCCAGTTCTTAATACAACATCAAGCAGCGGAATACGTAATAATAACGGTAGCGTAGGCGAAGCTCCATCTTCGGGGTCACAGGCAATGCTGACGATGGGAGATGATCCTAGTTGTCGTAACCTTCCTGGGGTCCATCCTCCAGGTACTCCTCTTCATAGTCTGGCCATGGGAATAGCCAGGGACAAAGCCATGAGTACTCTTTAAGTACTCGCAAACTAATACTAACAAGTGAAAGGGGTTTTTGGATAATAGGACACTAGGCTCTAGGGTTGTTTTGCAAAAGCCAGATTTATCTCTACGAAGTTCCAAAGCTAATCAAAATTTTATAACTCCTAAATGGGATCTTGTAACTCATGTCACAACCCTGTTGTGGTCAAGTCAAAGTCTCGATTCATTTCACAAGTCATTTTGAAAAGTCTGACGGGGGAACAGTATGGCCACTCCAACTGTCCATAACCGCGGACGCGGCTATTCGAATAGTTTGACACTCTGCAGAGATTGTATACTTTCACCACAACATTCGATACATCCGTCAGGAACAAATCCTGAATTCACCATACTCAATATGCGGATAATCAATCCTAACCTTTCAATTACACGCCCTAGTATAAGCACCTCTCCTGTGAGTTTGGCCTCCCAACCATGACCAACTGTCATCTTGGGTACTGCACAGGTGGACAATCTTCACAAGGTAGCCTCAGCTCAGACCTTGGCCGTGAGGGAACTAATACTAAGGTATATAAGTTTCCAGTCAAGCCCTACCCAATCTTCGGGTATTGTGGTTGTACGATAAAATTGGAATGGTATCGCATCTAGACAACCATCAGTTTTATAAAGGGCTAAGGCTCATGCCTCAACATTTTCATCACCAAAATCATCAAGTGTTCGGAAACACATGTCCAAAACATTTCAATAGAATGATCCATCATTCCAAGGTTTTCATAACCAAGTTTCCACCAAGTATTACCATCTAAAGTTGATCAAGTTTTATGCTTAGCACTAGCATCTACAAGTGGGGGTAAGCAATAATGAGGGGTGGTACACTAGTGGAGTTTCAGCTAAGTTCAATCTCATGCCTTAGGATGACATCAAGATTATCTAGCTTAGGCCAAATTTTATGCTCTTTATGCAACCTTCACATATCTTTCTAGTATCTACAATTCTCTTAAGTAAACTCTAAGTAAGAGCTTTGATAAAGAAATAAAGTAAGAAGCTTGCCAGTAAAACTAGGATTGGTTTATCAAGTGGATATGATCACATAGGCTTCAGGCATATAGTGGTCATGGTAACAAGTAGTGGTTTGTTGCATCAGTAGAGTATCTTGCAAGTGTTATCTTGCACATATTGGCTTGCATTGGTCAACTTGATTAGTAAAGCTTGCTAAATTGCAAGTGTTAGCTTACAAGGTTAATAGCTTGTAAGTATTGTCTTGCCTTGTGCAGAGCAGTGGTTGAAGTTCTCCTCGGCTTCCTCTTCGTAGAATCCTCCTTCCTCCTCGTATCCTTGGTCGGTACTAGCGTCTATGAATAAATACGAGGTACACAATCACCAAACAATACTTAACTACTTGCAATCATCACACACAAGGGTCCTATAGATGATCTAATATCATCTCTAACATTACAAGATTAAGGCTTGGTTGAATTCCTTTTATTTTTAGAAAAGTAATTTCTACTCATTGAAAAACTACTTAAGATTTAATATTCTCCAAACCAAACATGGGATCATGTTGACACATTTCATCACCACATATTTTAGTCCATGGGAATATGATTTAAAGTGGTGTCACAATTTAATAAGGTTTTACCTTTTTATTTTAATTAAATAAAGTGACTAGAAATGCCTATGTAGCATTCTTTTATTACTTGAACATTATTTCTGCAAGTAAACCTATATATTTTTATATATTCTGAAAGGTATGGTTAAATGTGATTTTTGAGAGTTGGAATCAACTCAAAAGTTATTATGGTTTGAATTTAAAAAATGTTTGAATGCAGAAAAGCTTCTGCCTTATTATTTTTACCATGGGTGATCTATAGATCCAAATGACTTGAATCCAACGGGCTTGGATTCAACATTCTCAGTCCTTTCTAACAAAATTGGTTTCATTCAATTTGGTGCACTGAATCATTCTAGGTTAATTTTTGAAACTGGGTACAGAAGTGTGTTTGAAATAAAATGGAAAAGGTTTAATTTGAATAACTGGGCTGTGCGGGAAAAGTTAACGGGCCGGCCTGCTAAGCGTAGCGCTTCCGCGGGCTGCTTAATTGACTGTCCCCACTCGTCAGTGAGACAGCGGGGTGCGAAGCGGTATGGGACGATGTGGGTCGCTCGATCTGATTCTAATCCAACGGCTGGGAGTCATCGTCGACGGTGGGCAACGCCGGCGAGACAGAAACCCAGCGAGGCCAGTGGGGGTTGCTGGGGGCTCACCGGGGTGCTGGCGACGGTCGGCGAGGCGGGCGAACGACGAAGTCGATGAGGGCGAATCTCCTGGTACCGGTGGCTCCTCCTGGGCGGCTCCAATCGCTGGCTTCCTTCTTCTCCAGAGGCGGCGGGCTCTGGTGAAATTCCGGCGATGCGCTGCTCGCCTTGCTCCGGGAACGGTGTGGCACGATCAGTGATGAGAGGGGAGTACAATGGTGTGCTTAGTTTGGCTGGGGGTGGCCTCTATTTATAGTCGAGCGAGGGGACCGACGGGGCTCATGGTGAGCTCGTCGGGGGCGATGGTACAGACGGCTATTGGCATGGGGCGAAGGTAGAGGACGGTGCGGTGTTCCCTGGCGATGCTCAACGCTACGGTGACGAGACGTGGGGCGGTGCGGTTTGGTCTGGAACACGCGACGCTCTGCGCGCCAGAGGCGGCGTCTTCGACGGCGAGCGGTGGCTGTGCGTCACGGGGCGGCGAACGGGAATGTCTGGCGGTCTCCTGGGTCGGTGGTGATCGTGTATGCGCGCGGCGAGGGCGGCGCGCGGTCTGTGGGCTTCGGTCGAGGGTGGCGCTCTGGCGCATGGTCGGCATGGTTCTCGAGCCGGACGCGTCCGCATGTGTGGTCCATGGCTGGCAACGCTCGAGCCGGATGGGGAGTGGCGGTGGATGGTGGGCTGCCTCCCAGACATGCTGGCTAGGCTTGTTTCTCCTCCTAGCTTGCTGTCGACATGGGGGTGAGAAGGTTGGCTTCGGCTGTTTACCATTGATGGTTTTGGCAAGCTCACAGTGGTGCTAGTGCTTGGTTAATCTTGCTAGATAATCTACTGAGCTGGTTGTGAGCTAGATAGGGAACCAGTTAGGCAAGAATCACTCCTCACAATAGTGTTTGGATTTTGTTTGATTTGTGTCTGCCAAGTGTTTGATGAAATGGCCGCATGAATTCAAGTTTTGAATTTTAAAAAGATTTTTGGTGGGTGTGCTAGATTGGTGCTGGTGAGTCTGCAGATGCTTGGGTTTTGAAAGTTGAGCTTGTTTGAGTGGTTTTTGAAAAAGTGGGATCTTCCCATATGATAAAGATTCAATTTTGAATTGTCATTTAAACTATGTATTTGAAAGTTTCTGGATGATCACAAAGTGGGACTTGATACTTTGTTATGAGTATATTCAAGGGGTGCAAAGATCCAGAAAAGTTTTTGTTAGGTTATGAAAGTTTGAGACAGCCAAAGTAGGCATAGGAGTTAAATTGGTCAAAGTGACCATTCCCTTATTTTATTTGTTTTGCTTTATTTGTCTTTGGGAAAAGTGTGGGAAATGTTTTAGATGATGTTTATTTCAACTAAAAAACATTTTACATGCAAGGAAACATACAAACAAGGTGGTTCAAAAGAATTTCAAATTAAATGCATACACATATGCATGCTTTCATAATTTTATTTAGAAAAGTTTTTGTTAACCCTAATTTTGATGATTAGAGTTTGATGATTTATGTTTAGTATTTTTGGGATGTTACAGTAAGTTCCTTTCTCGCAAGCCGCTCAGTCGTTCCGCTGTGCTCTTGTTAGGCCAGCCAAATGAAGAATTTGAAAGGGGGGAGGGAAAGGTTGCCAATTTAGCTTCCAAGACCTCGAGCTAATCGAACCGTGGAAGAGGAATTCGTAGCAGGACTTGGAGGAGTGCTGTGCATCCGACGTCCATATCCAAAGGAGGGTGTCAGTCACCGCTGTGAGTTCAACATCACGCACTCGGATCCAGAGATGGACATATTGCCAAAGGGCAAGCGGACTCAGCGCGCCTTTGATGTCGGTGATCCAGCAGAGCTCCTCTAGCGACTCTTTCACCGTGTCGACCTCACTCGTGCTACTCCGGGGAAAACCCTAAGATCTTCGGGTCGGGCGATGGCGGTGCCGCGGTGTCGGTATCGTGTTCTCTCCTGGGAGCATCGCTTGTGGATCAGCATTGAATGGAAGCGGCAAGAGGGGTGGAGCGGTTAGCACGCGGGGGGGTGGTGCTGCTTGGCACCGAGGTGGTGTCGATGGCTGGTGCGGCGACAGTCTGCGCATTGATCTACATGTTGACGACGGGTTGGCGGAAGATTATGAAGGCGTGGGTGCAACTCTGTGGATATGATGTACGGTTCTAGGGCTTCTTTTGCTTGAGTTCGTGTCGCCGCACCAAGGCACTCCAGCTTCTCTTGGCGAGTGGCAAAAGTGTGGGTGACCATGGGGCGGGATCGAAACAGGTTGATAGGGGTTTGATAGATCTCGTTGGGGAGCTGGCGATACAGTTATCGTTTTTGCTCAGTGTTTTGCTTTGGCGATTCCGGTGTGTATGATCTTTGTAATGGCCTTTGCCAAACAATATAGTTCTAATAATAAATAAAGGTTGTGTGCATCGCTTGATGCAGAGGTGGGGCTCCGCTCCCCATTTCGAAAAAAAATGCGAGAGAGGTTGGGAACCCCTAAGCCGTCGTAGCGTTTAGGTCTGCTGACCTTCTCCGAGTTCACATGGCAGCGACCACCCTTGGCTTCCACCCTCCCGGCCCACAGAAAACTCCGAACGATCTTTTGGATCTGTTTGAGCGTATACTTGTTAAGACCCTACACGATAATATGGCGAAGAGGGATCGCCATAAGCATCGATTTTACCAGTGCAAGGCGTCCCGCCTTTGTTATCATCGCCGCCCTCCATGTCGGCAGCCGGTTTGCGATACTGTTCACCAGGACCGAACTCGGGATTGACGACGGATTGCTCGCTTCAGCTGGGACTGGGTGGCGGAGCTAGCTCGCACTTGGAGCCTGGGCAAGACCTGTGAGATGTGGCATCGGTAAGTACATGCACAGAAAAACTAATCATAAAACAGTAGTATGGTACTAAAATTAGTGAAGGATTCACCGCCGGAGCCCGGGAAGCTGCCCAGGCTCGCCGGGCCGTGGCTCCACCACAGCTGGGAGCGTGAGCAGGGGACCCTTCATGGAAACGGAGAAAACAAGCAGGGAGGCCGTGTGCACGATCAGCATGCAGCCGTGTCCAGAAGATGTAACTGCTCGTTCGATACTGACAAGCAATCCAGTTTAACGGGGTTCAGAAACCGGAGTGCAAAAGGAGGAGCTCCTGAGTGGATATACCTGGATCGGCCGGGCCCATGCGTTTCGCCGCTCTAGCGAATTATCTTCCGTACCAACAGTGGTTCTAGCGCTTATTCGTTGATCGCCGTACGTACGCCCGGCGCTGTGCTGACTGGTTTTTGTCGCCAAACTGCGGTGACTGGTGAGCCATAGATAAGGTGCTAATTAAGAAGTGTGACGCACGCCACAACTATACGGCTACTGATTGCACGCCATATATTGTTGACGAATTCAGAAAGAGTCTCCGTCTCTGGTCAAGATGGTGTAGATGATTTTCGAATTGTTAGATTCATGTGTGTTAAATATAATAGATGTTAAATATAAATATATACGGATTTGCTAGTTCTCGGGTGGCTGAGAACTTCAGTCACCTTTCTCGCCATTAGATTTACCTCGCGATTCGTGCAACATGAGACTTTCACATGAGTTGTAACTGAGATTTTAATGAGTTGCAACTAGGTTGCAACTGAGAATTAGTACAAATTATATAAGTTGCAACTAGGTTGTAACTAGCATAAATAGTAGGATGATGGCAGCAACTTAGACATAAAAAGTTCTCAGGCGCCTGAGATCTAGGCACTCCCAAATATATAATAGTTGGACAACATAAATCAAGTTAGATAAAATGGCTTTATATGTTAGATAAAGTAGCTACCTTTTGTTAGATAAAATAGCTAGATATGCTAGATAAAATGTGTAGTCTAAATTATTAGAATTGCTAGATATTTGATTCTTGTTGCTTTTACCTAGATGAATTGTTATATAAATTGTTAAATTTTACTCGTGGTTGATTCTTTGTTGTTTTTAGCTGTAAGTATGTTGTACCCGTGGCTAAAATATCGTGATGTGTACAAGAAGCCACTAAGTTCCACACGTGCAGGCTCAGATCATCGTTGATGGTACCAAATACTATCTTGGCACGTGAAGGCACCATGAGCCGATGGCACGTGGGGCGAAGACCAAACTAAACTTCGAGAAGGATCGAACCACGGGGCATCTGAATGGGCCCACCGGTATGAGGTTCTTCACGAGGAACCAGGAGATGGAGCACCGCCAGATGAAGAAGAGGGAGCTGGCGCAGAGGCCGCATAAGCAGCGCCAGCAGCACGACCATGAGGCCAGTCCCTATAGGTTCGACGGTGTGGACTCCTCCACCTCACACCATCCTTTGTACTACGGGTTCAGCCCCAATGACTTTACCTCTGAGTCAGTGTCACCTCTTTTTACTCGTCGTACTTTGATTTCACCAGCTCCAACTTTGATGGCTCTGTTTTCTAGCAAGGGAAACCTAGATAAGTTTAGGATATGCGCTATATATCGTGATAGACTGTATTGTGTTTTGTGTTCAATTATCGTGCTACTTATTGCTATAGCTAGGTGGACTTTGAAATGTTTAATGTGCAATTTCTCATTTTTTGTGTTTAGTATGCATGAAACTTATTTAAGTTTTATGTAGCAAACGGATCACGTGTGTTTGAAATGTGGCGTCGGGAGGGCCCTGAGAACTTTCTAGGTAGGACAATATGTTTTAACCCAATATGTTGTTGCTAAGTTGTTCATTTATATTACTGTGCTCAAATTTTATTCGTCTAACTATTGTTTCTTAAAAAATTGCACAGTGCATCTCATATTTAGAAAAGCGTGAAGTTTTAGAGAATATCAACATTGATGGCATCGCCAACATAATCATATAGAGAAGCCATGTTTGTACTGTTCTTATCACAAATGAAGGTGGCAAAACCTTTTTTGATTGCCCTTCTTGGATACAAAACTTTCCCAAGTGTGTGGGTTTCACGCAGTTGGGGCGATCTGGATGAGTCTTGGGAAGCTAATCATGGAAATATCAGAATGATCTATAATGATCTAGCCCCTCCTAGCTATTTTCAATAGTACTAGTCGATTGAACTTAGAGGAGCTCGACCCTAAAGATGATGCTATCTAGTCGAACCTCAATAATGTGCTACTATCTACTCGAACTTCAACAATATGCTACTTTTGTGAATCTAAGACTAAATATTGTTGTTAATTTTAATAATAGCAGCAATATGTCTTAAATTCATACAAAAATTTAGTGACGTGTCAATTAAACTACACACCAATAGTATATCCTGGTATATGATGTACCGGTGGCGTAACTTTTGGCACACCACTAGTAACAGATACCAGTGACATGATACTGGCCGATGGCGAGCCGTCCACACGCCACTAGGGGGGAATTTTAACACGCCACCTATGAGAAAATTGGCACTAGTGTGTTACGATAAAAAAAAGTTGGTGAAGGTGTTTCTAGGCCTTAATTACCGCCATTGCGAGCCACGGAAGGTTGAAAATGATGGGGCGGTCAAAATTCTTGCTCACGCACGAAATTGCACGGTTGTCGTCCACACAACAAAGACGGGGGAGAAGAGGAGATGGAAGGATCTATCTGCCGCCGTTCTTTGCGTCGCCGCCGGTAGGTGAAGCGCCAACGAGATTGGGGGAAGAGGGAGACGATTGAGTGTGTGTAGTGAGGAGATTTTATGGCATGTGTTCCCGAACCGACACATCATCTCATACTCCTCCACGACCCAGTCATCCAATCAAGAATCAACCAAATTTTTTTGCTCCCCAAGGGCCTGTTTCGAAGACATGGGGGCTGCCAATCACGCCCTTAGCACCATCCAACCCATTTGGCACCACCCTTCTATGGTTTCTAGCTCCGTCGTGCATTTCTTTTGTTAATTAGAGTCATTGTCAAGTTCGACTAAATATATTTTAAAAATTTACATCTATCTACAGGATACATACCATGCATGATTTATTTTCATAGATGATTATCTTTTTCTATGTACTTGGTCAGAATTTATGAATTTTGACTTAGATAATTAAATAATGTTGTAGGCACTATATTTTGACAGAGGAAGTACTAGTTTATGTACATCGTCTATCAAAGCTAGAACATAGAAAAACACTTACGTCAATCAACTAATTTTCCCAATATTCTAAAAAAACTGATTTTTCCATTTTTTTCGGGACAATTGCATTGAGTAGGTTACCTTGATTGAGACATCTATGAATCCTGTTTCTCCATTTTCAGTTAGTACTTCGTCTCCTCTACTGTTACATGTAGTAGTAATTTAATTTACCGAGAGAAAATAACTTTAGAAACGCACGCAATTAAGCGGGTGCAACCGTGCAAGCAAGGCAGCACTGCTAGCTAGCTGGTGCTCATCCCCAGGGGCTGGCTGAGGTAGCCAATTAAAGGTGTGACGTTGAAGAAAGCAAGAGCGACCATGCATGCAAAGGATATCTCATCTCGATCACCGGCCGGCCGGTCCATTCCGCTCACAGCTCATCTCGCCGGATCACTCGCCGTGGAGCGTGGACTAATAACGTCTCTTCTATCTGCGCTAGCTATAGCTCCCACTTTAAATACCCCCTCGATCGCGCGCACTGATCATCACTATCAGATAGGCGCACACACCACGACCACCACGGCACCACCTGCGCTGCAGGTAGCCATCTTGCTAGCTAGTTAGTGGATGCCCCGCCGCGCGCGCGCACGGCCTAGCATGAGCGCCGCTGCGTGGCACGCGGCGGCCGCCGTCCTGATCGTCGTCCTCTGCTCCTTGCGTCTCGCCGCGGCGCGCGTCCAGCCGAGCCACGGCGGCGCCCTCGCGACGAAGCGGCGCGACAATGTCCCCGCGGGCGCCTGCGCCCTCACCGCGATTCCCTTCGGCTACCCCTGCGAAGAGCACACGGTTCGGCCGTTTCTCGGGATAGTTTTGACATGCACATGACGATCGATTGATCGATCATGAGTGTGATCGCTCCATCAAACGATTGCGTCGCGTTACAAAGGTAACGTCGATCGATCATTTATCTTTTCATTTATTTATTCATCTGGTTGTATTGTAGGTGACGACGGATGACGGATACATCCTGAGCCTGCAAAGGATCCCGAGGGGCCGGCATGCCGGCGCCGGCGCCGGCGCCGTGGGCAGCGGCCTGGGGCAGCCGGTACTCCTGCAGCACGGGGTTCTCGTGGTACGTTTGCACAGTCGATCGGCAACGGTGCCTAACATTCCTCTTTGTGCTTATTACTGTACTTTGTTCCTTGGCTTCGCACTCCTGATCGGCCTACGACCGATGCCGTCATGGTGCATGCCGGTGGATGCCGTCATGTCTGCCTCTGGAGCCTTCACGTTCGGGAGTGGGACAGGACGCACTTATACAACGAAAGAAACCACTATATATGCTAGCTCCAAAACGGAAATAAATTCGGTATGCTGATAAGTGATAAGGGCGAGCAACTAACCAGAGCTAGCCGACGCGGCGTGGCGTGGCGTGCAGGACGGCATGACATGGCTGCTCGGCACGCCGGAGGAGTCGCTGGCGTACATCCTCGCCGACCGCGGCTTCGACGTGTGGGTCGCCAACACGAGGGGCACCAGGTGGAGCAGCCGCCACGTCTCCCTCCACACCTCCTCTCGGGTACGTCTACAGAGTACAGTTCGTTGCGGCGAGTCAGAAAGGCCCTGACTGATACTATACTATGTTCCTTATCAGGAGTACTGGGACTGGTCGTGGGACGACCTGGTGGTCAAGGACATGCCCAACATGGTCGACTACGTCTCCACCCACACGGCGCAGAAGCCGCACTTCCTTGGCCACTCCATGGTGAGCAAAAAAAGCTGGAGCTAGCCTCTCTGAAAGTCTGAATTCGTTTCATCAGTAGTAGTATCATAGTGGACTCTGCTTCCGGCATGTATGAGCAGGGGACACTGGTGGCGCTGGCGTCCTTGTCGGAGGGCAGGCTGGTCGACAGGCTTAAGTCGGCGGCGCTGCTGACTCCGGTCGCCTACCTCGCCCACATGACCACTCCCATCGGCATACTGCTAGCCAAAACGTTCGTCGGAGAGGTAATTGAGCACGCACTAGCTGAAATGATCACGTACTGATGCATCAAATTCTTGCTCTGAACTTGTGTGATTTCATTCATTTTTTCGTTTCATGTTGACCGACCGGCCAGATCATCTCTGTTCTCGGCGTGGCGGAGTTCAACCCATTATCGTAAGTATATATTTATTCTCGTGCCATCAGTTACTAGTTCAGAGACCGCCGATCATCCTTCCTGCTGTTCTGGGCTCTGGCTCACGCATTTGTTCTAATTTGTGCACTGCAGGTCTGCCGTGTCAAAACTTATCAGGGAGCTGTGCCGCCACCCTGGAACCAAATGCTACGACCTTGTCAGAGATTTCACAGGCAATTAACGTTTCACGCTCCCTTTTTTATTTTGCAAAGGTTTCAGGCTTTCAGCCATTCTGATTGCTGTGTATGTCAGGAAATAACTACTGCCTGAACAATTCGGCTGTCGACGTCTTCCTCCAGTACGAGCCCCAGCCGACATCCACCAAGACCATGATCCATCTCGCCCAAAGTACCATATCTTCTTCACAAATTTTCAAGCTTCTCATACTAATCTACCCTGCAGTGAAATACTCTAATTCCATTTCAAACTCAAAATGACCACAGCGTTCCGGGACGGCGTGGTGTCCAAGTACGACTACGTGTGGCCGAACGTGAACATGGAGAAGTACGGGCAGCCGGACCCGCCGTCCTACAACATGTCCAACATCCCGCCCACCTTCCCGCTCTTCCTCAGCTACGGCGGCCGGGACGAGCTGGCCGACCCCGCCGACGTGGGGCTCCTCCTCCGCGACCTCATGGCCCACGACCGTGGAAGGATCACGGTGCAGTACCTGGAGGAGTTCGCGCATCTCGACTTCGTCCTGGGCACCTGCGCCAAGGACCGCGTCTACGGCGAAGTCATCTCCTTCTTCAACCGCTTCAACTAGCAAATAAATTAAGATCGTCTCCGACACGAGGAAGAAAACAGAACAGCTGTAGAGTTGGTGATATAGATTATGGAGGGGAATTACACTGACATATAGCTGTGGATATACGTGACTTATGTTGGAACCTGTGGGGTAGCGCTGAAACAACGGCCACGTGTAAAGTGTAAACATAACTGTACTGAGATAACGTCTACAAAAGGGGAAATACTATTTACTAGTACTGATTCATGTAATGTGTTGGAGTATGGTATCTCAAAGAGATTCGAGAGAGGGTTTTTTGAGGCCCCATCATCCGAGGTAGCTAAGTGCATAAGCACATCTGCATGTTATAGTGTTCAAGTCGTTATTAATATAATACTTACGATTTTTTCAATCGTAGGTATCACATTCCTTAAAATGATACAACTGAAACATTAAAGATCCATAACATTTACATGTTCATTATTATTAACCAGAAATGTATAAATGTTACAAAATCCTCGTTGATATAATGAGCATTGCAGAATAAACGAAAATCCAAACTAGCTATCTTAAATATGAATGAATAGTAGTAGCACACTTGAGCTTAACAACTTTATTTAGACTATTCTATGCCGCTGGACTTGTCTACTCCTATTCTATACTATCTACTCTTTCGTTTTTCCGGCTTCAGTTTTATAGACTATACCATAGTCTACTCCTTCAATGTTTTCTAAAAAATCTTACTCTCCGTAATAGATTTCGCCATCATCTTTAGTTCTCTCAGTAGTTTCATCATCGTAGCTCTCAAATTTTAAACATTAGTTTTAAGAAGCTAGATTGGGTACGAACATACTCTGCAAGTTTTATATAGATGGTTATTTGATGCTCTATCTACATGCATGGATAAGAATCGGAGAGTATGTATATACGCTTGTACTCTGCAAGAGACATGGCTAATGTTAGTTATAAAAAAATTATGTCTGTTAGTCTTCATAGGTTGTTAGAACTGGTTATTATAGATGAACTGACGAAGTGCTAAACTGAAATTGGAGATTTTAAGAAGTCGTACAACGTGCCCAAGAAGCCGTGGTCAGCAAACCCAATAGAACTTTAATTGGGCCTAAGATCTTACCTTTTGGGTTGAAACGAGCCTAGATATTTTCACCTTCGGATTCTCGTATGTATCACAACCAAGCTGATATCGAGGCAGCGGCGCCAGCCTTTAAGGCGCCATGGGCGTCATGAAGGCTCTGGGATGGAACTGCCAAGGGATGGGCAAGTACCTTGGCAGTAAAAAAAATGTCTCATCTTGCTAGGATGATCCACTCTACAAAACCACATGTAACTTTTGTTTCCGAAATTAAATCTTCTAAGGTAAATCCCTCTGATCTTAATGCTAGGTTTAACATGTGCAATAGCTTTGTAGTGCCCTCTTGAAGACGATCGGGTGGGCTTTGCCTGATGTGGAGTGATGATCTGCAAGTGCGTCATGAAGGCTCTGGGATGGAACTGCCAAGGGATGGGCAAGTACCTTGGCAGTAAAAAAATGTCTCATCTTGCTAGGATGATCCACTCTACAAAACCACATGTAACTTTTGTTTCCGAAATTAAATCTTCTAAGGTAAATCCCTCTGATCTTAATGCTAGGTTTAACATGTGCAATAGCTTTGTAGTGCCCTCTTGAAGACGATCGGGTGGGCTTTGCCTGATGTGGAGTGATGATCTGCAAGTGACTGTTCATAGCTCTAGTTTCTATATTATCTTAGCTACTGCTGTTCATAGTACTAGTAATCAGAAGTTCGGCTTAGTTTGTATCTATGGTGATCCGTATCATCGTCAAACTAGTCAGATTTGGGATGAGATAGCTACTTTTGTGTATGATAACTCTAGCCTGCCTATGCTTTGTATAGGTGACATGAATGAACTTTTGTATGACATGGAAAATAGCTCCCCTAATAAATCATATGCCTGTGTATGCTTTTCGCTTTTTTGTCAAAAATTGTGGTCTCTTCGATTTGGGTTTTAGTGGACCGTCTTATACCTGGACTAACAAACGTTTCTCTTCTAAGCCTACTTTTGAAAGATTAGATAGATGTTTGGTCAATGCTGAATGGTGCAATGTTTATCCTATTTCAAATATTTATAACATGCCTCTCATTCATAGTTTTAGTGATCGTGCTGCCATTCTCCTAAGGTCCTGTTCGTAGAATTAAAAAATCTTTTAAATTTGAAAATTGGTGGCTGAAGAAAAATGATTTTCATGAATATGCCAAATCCATTTGGATAGCCACAAAGAATAAATATTTATCGAATAGAACTAATCATCTAGGCTCTCTCAAGATTTGGTACAAGAAAAAGAAACCATTGCAGCAGGAGTTAAACAACCTGGAGGATCAGATCAAACAAATTTAAATAAAACCTTTAGACCAGCTAGACCACGCCATGGAAGCTTCTCTAGTTGAAAGATATGAGCAAACCATGACAAATCTTACCGACTCTTGTATGCAAAGAGCTAAGAAACAATGGATCAAAGATGGGGACATGAATACTAATTTGTTTCGCAGGGCCATTGTTAAAAGAAGAAGAAAAAATACCATAGTTTCGGTCAAAGACGAGAACAACGTTTTACAATTTATGCCGGACAGAATTAGCTATACTTTTGTTAATTACTTCAGATCCATTTTTACATCCACTCAGACTAACAATGGCAGGTCTTTTATACACACGCAACTTTCTCAAGATGCGCATGACTACACTTATTCCATTCCATATGAAAAGGAGATTCTTGAGGCACTCAAAGATATGAAACGAAATGCGTTGCCAGGACCTGATGACTTTAATGTAGAATTCTACATTGCAACTTGGGAGTGGATAGGGCCAGATTTCATGCAACTGGTAACAAATTTCTTCTAAACAAGCATTATGCCAGCTCAAATTAATGATACTCACATTGCTCTCATTCCAAAAAAAGCTTGTTTCTTTAGTTCCGGCTGATTACAGACCGATAAGTCTTTGCAATGTTATTTACAAACTTATTGCCAAATGTATTGCAAATAGACATAAGCCTCATTTGCCGGATTATATTCATCCTTCTCAACAATCTTTTATTGAAGGCAAACGTATAAGTAATAATATTATCATTGCTCAAGAGATTACACACTCTTTTGCTCTTGCCTCTTGGTAAAATGAAGTTTTCATGCTAAAAAATGATCTTGCTAAATGGAATTTCATTGTCTCCGTGCTAGCACGTAAAGGTCTTCATAGCCATTTTATAAATCTGATCCATGCTTATATCTCTTCGCCGATTTTTTCTGTTGTCATTAGTGGCCAACCTTTCGTGAAATTCAGATGAGACAGAGGTATCCAACAAGGTTGTCCCTTATCTCCTTATCTCTTTGTCCTTGCGATAAATGAATTATCTATTGATCTGCAGGAAGCTATGGCAGCTAATAATTTTGCATGGATAACATTAGGGCCAAAGTGCCCCCTATCCATTCGCTTCTTTTTACAGATGATCTTTTAGTTTGCGGACAAGCTATAATGCAAGAAGCTTTCAGAATGAAACAAATGCTATATGACTTATGCAGGCAATCGGGACAAACAACGAATTGGAAAAAATCTGGAATAATATTCAGGATGTATGTTTCTCCATCCATTCGCCAAACCATAAAGCAGATTTTCCCTATCCCGGATATTGATACCAATTTCATACACCTTGGGCATCCTCTTATCATTACTGGTAAGGATAGAACTGTAGCGTACAATTTTGTGTTTGACAAATTTAAATCAAAACTTTCAACTTATGTAACACCCTCAGAATCAACCCTATGCAAGTTTCAGCGATTCCCGCCAAACCCGCATAGAAACGATTCAAAGGTGCCCACCAGACACTTTCGTGCGGGTGGAAAACGAAGTAATAACATTACACACCAGTCCTCGAGGGGACCCACAGAACAGATATATATATACAACACGACTCCAAGAGCCAAGGATACAGATATAATATACAAAGATCCAAATCACCTTGAAAACGGTAGAGCGTCCGACTACAGACAAGATGCAAATGGGGCTAAGAGCCCTGAAGAATAACCAATGGCGTCCATAACCCTGCCCAGGCCAAGCCGGAAGGGTAACCCTGCTAACGACGTCGATCTCAAAACCTGCTAAAACAAAAGGGGTGCCGACAAAGGGCAAAGGAAAAAGAGGAGCGTCGATCGAGGCGACACGGCGAGGCTAGAATTGGCGGTCCTCGCCACGAGGTATGGTGGATCAAGCGGCGGCAAAGATGCACTAAACAACCTATAGAGACTCGATACAACTGGCGGCTGTCAGAGAGGGATAAGAAAGATCTATTCGGATCCAACCTGATTCTACGCCAAACAAACCCATCCTGGTGTTTCCCCCTCGAGACCAAACGAGGAAGTCAACCGAGAAACTCACACAGTTGGCAGTTTTATTTATTCAGTTATCGTTGCAGCAATTACTAGTCAGGTGTAGATAGTCATCCTGATAAAATAAGCAGTGGGCACTTTTATTTAACCATTCCATTGTAGTTGCAACACGTACTAGTCAGATACAATTAGCATGAGATAGCCCAAAACCCGGCAGTTGTTGGTACTTTTATTTAGCCATTCCGTTGTAGTTTGCAATACTTACTAGTCAGATACAATTGTCGCAAGCGACAAACCAAACAAGCAATTGTTGGCAGTTTTATTTAGCCATTCCATTATAGTGAAGCTGATTACTAGTCATTATAAAGTCAAATTTATAGCACTACTTTAGTTATAGTTGTCTATGATCGAGATACTGTGCTCCAAGTCGTCCATAACCGCGGACACGGCTTTCAGAAAGTTTTAACCCGGCCGGGGTGCACAAATAGCAACACACACTCGATCAACCTCGGAAAAACCAAATCAAAACCCAACGAGGCCTTCACGACAAAGCAATCACAGGATTCAGAATTATTTCAGGGGGCCACCCCATTGAGTACACCCGCAACGAAGCTAGCTGACTCCGAGACGGACCCAAGGTTTGGGTGGACGGCTGTGAACGACTGGGAACCCAAAACTGGGCTTGTCGACACCGGAATCATGTCCCGATCCTAACAAGACAGGTGCTCCTCGCACAATCGTAAATACAGTAGTAGCATGGCATAAGTACAGGATAGTAAATAAAACCTCAAACTAGTTTGTGGCCTCAAGAAATAAGACTGAATCAAGCTCTGGCTCAGGGGAGTCCCATAATCCTCCCGGATGTGGATAGCGCGATAAATCAAGGAACATGTATCAAGCACTCGGGGTCCTACGGGACACAAGTGGACGGTTAACAACCAAATAGCATCTATTGCCCACCTGTGCCTCTGCTTACTTACTTCAATTTTAGTTGTTAAACAGGAATTAAAGTGAACAATAAATAAAGTCATGATCATCTCCAACATCAAACATGTGGCAATACTCCAACAACTGTGGTACTTGGCGACACGCAACAACACTTTGAGCAAGCAACTACGACGCGCAAGTCCAACTATCTACCAAACAACAGGTAATGGGATGTGTACAAGGCAATATAAGGCTGCAAGGGATATCACAGGTACGAAACTAGAGCAACGCAACACAGATAGCAATAGATCAACAGGAGGGAATAAATACTATAAAAGTAAGATAGGTAGAAAGGGGGAGATGCTCGCCTGGAAACATCGTCGAAGGTTCAACCGAAGATCGGGTCGTCACTCGCATCAACTCAACGGCCTTATCCGCGAAAAAGCAAAACGCTAGAAGAAACACCGGATGCAATATTTAATACTACGGCAAAAGATCGGGCATGATGCATGTATGATGCATGACATGGCAGAGGTGCAATGCAATTAGGCAAGATTAAGCGGAACCGGGGTCCCGACAATTAAATATATGGTTCTAGTTGTTTAGATACCCCGCATTTTAAATGTTGTTTAACAAGGCAGACTATATCACCGGTTCGCTACACAAATTTAAATGAGGCCAATATGAGACTAGATTTGCCCGCATATGGGCCCCATATTTAATTATGAGGTGAATCGGCATAAGGCCCCCAAACCACAGACAAGTATGCATGCATGATCAATTAATATGCGACAGTTTATATTTCATTTTATAAAATAGGGCTCGGGAAGGGAATCACATTAGGGTTCGGCGATCTTGGGTTCCGGGGTTCGGGGTCGGGTATCGGGGTCCGGATCTGGGGTTCGGGGTTCGATGGGCTCGGTCTCGGATAACGGAGGTAGGTCTTGTCGCATCCGGGAAGCAGGGCTTGGTTCGGTCGGGCGATCGGATTCTTCCGGGTCGATGTCGTTCTTGTCGTTGCGAGAACTTGTCGGGTCCTCGAATCAGATCGGTCTTGGCGTTCGGGGTGAAGATCTTGGCGTCCTCGAGGGAGTACTTGGTGTACCCGTGTCGTGGTTCTTGTCGGGGTTCTCGGCTTCGGGCGCCGGGATCGGGCTTCGCATCTGAGAAGGTGGCCTTGATGGAGAACTCGGTGTATCCGTGTCGGCGGCCTTGGCGGTTATCGGGTTCGGTCGCAGCGGGAGCGTTCTCGGTCCCCGAGGAGAGCTCGGAGTTCCACGATGAGGTTACTAGCGGCCGTGTTGGAGATCCTGTCGGTCCCCGGGGCCGGGCTTCAAAGCCAGGAAGGAGTACTTGGCGTTTCTTGTTTTGTCGAAGGCCTTAGGGTTCCGTCTTGGTGTCGATGGCGGACTTGGGTTCGGCTGTCGGGATCTTTGAGCGAAGCCACACAAATATCTCACGGACATCACCTCGATGCCAGACGGCCTTCAGGTTTGTGCAGGAACTTACAACACATGACACAAGAGGCACTGAGTCAACTTGTTCTGTACTACTCCCGGGGCGATGGACACAGGCGATGCAGGGCCGAACCACGTCGACGCTGCGGTGGCGGTCTAGACGCGAGGTGGAAGAGGAAGGTGCGGGGAGGGCACCGGCGAGGCAGCACGGCGAGCACGAGGTCGCGGCGAGGGGAACGCGCGCGTGGGCGCCGGAGATGGCGACTCTGGCAGGACGGCGCGCTGAACGGACGCCTGCAAGGTGGCAGCAGCCGGCCGTGCTCGCGAGGCGGCGGCGCCGGAGAGGAGCTCCGCTGGTGGGGGCAGTCGGGAGGCGGGCGACGGCGGCGCGGGGACAGCGCGGTGCAGAGGAGCGAGGAGACGAGGATCCACGGGGCGGCTCGAGGAGGAGGCCGGCGAGAGAGGAGGTGCTCGAAGGTGGGGACGAACGGCGGAGGCGGCGGAAGGAGCTCGGGGCCGTGGGGTCTGCAGAGGGGAGGGGCGAGGTCGACCGGCGCCGGGGAGCTCGGGGCCGGGGTGGCGCAGGCTCGAGGAGGCGGAGACGCCGGAAGGCCGACGGCGGGGTCTGATTGGACGGCGGAGGCGGGCGAGGACGGAGGCGCTGGAGGGGGAGCCGCGGGAGAGAGCGTGCTGGGGAGGAGAGCCGGCGAGCGGCGGCCGGAGAAGGGGAGGGAGGAGCGGTGGCCGGAGGCGGTGGTGGCCAGAGGGAGGAAGGGAGGCGCGGGGCGAGCGCGTCGGGCGGGAGGTAGGAGAAGGTGGGGAGGAAGAGAGGTTGGGGCAGGCGGGGTCTGCGGGGGGGCCAGGGGGTGGGCCAGGGCGCGCCAGGTGGGGGTGCGGGATCCCGAGGTGGAACCAGGGATGGCTGTGTGGTGTGTGCGTCGTGTGCTGCGTGTGTGGGGTGGGTAGTTTGGGGCTGGGTGAGTGGGAGGTGAGGTGGCGGTGTGGGATAGGTTAGAGGGAGGGGAGAGGTGACGTGGCGAGAGAGGATTGGGTGGGGTGAGGTGGCTGGAGGGTGGGTGGATAGGACTGGGGTAAGAAAAGATTTGGGTGGGGTCTAAGCTGGACCGATTTTATTCTGGGGGTGGTCGTTCGGGTCGAATCGGCCCGTTCGACTGCCCCACTAAAAATAATTAACTATTTTATTTATTTCAAACCGGGCTTTTGCAAACCGATAGCAGACAAAACAAAATATTCCGGCGACCCGGGTTTTGCGTTTGAATAAAGATGGGGCGTTTAGAAAACAAAAACAGGTTTTTCCGTAAATAGTTTTATGCAAGCAAATGCAAGATGATGACGATGCTCAAATGCAATGTGGCATGATGACATGAGCATGCAGTCATGATGATGCAATGCACAAAAACAACGCGATTTTCTAGTAGTGGTTTTGTGGGATGCCACAATTCGACACCACTAACAATGGATCTCACCCTCGAGATCCGCCTCATGGTATCGGAAAGAAGGGCGGCGACCTGAATCTTCTCGCATCGTGTAGATCCTCGCGACACCACTAACAAGAGGTCGTTGTCCGTGATCGTCGAGAGAACACTCCGGGAACAAAAAGGTCGAAGGTAGAGGTATCAACAAATAAAGCCACCTCTAAGTTCGATAGAAAGAGGGAACCGATGCATTCTCATCCACTTCAATGTACAAAAGCGAATAGAAGGGGTAGTCGGCATGGGGGCCAATCCATCACGCACCCAAACTATTACTCCGCACAATCAGTGGAAAAGTGTGCAACCATTCTCGGAATCAGACTGAAGATCTCGACAATCGAGGTTCGGAAACAAAGGAGTGATGCAGACTCTGCATCGGATCTGGCGTAGATGATGTCGTCCCGTCGGAAAACACCGGAAGACACGAGAAGGATCAAACTGAAGTCCACCAAACGAAGGATTCCTCGGATAGCATGAAGACCAGATGTAGCAACACCGTTACCGAAGGAGGAAGCGAAACCCTGAAGGTGCGACGGAAACCCAACCACGAGAAATCCTGGACTCGAAGAGAGAGAAGAGAGCGGATTCAAATCACGTAGAGGTAAGAGGAGAATAGCAGAGGGGTAAGGAGTAAAATCAGACCTAATCAGAACTATCCAACCGATTTTACAAAAATAGTTTTGGCACTCTACTTCGGCCGTTAGCTAGGTTATCCTACAGGCTGGACTTGTGGGGTATCGCAACTGCTGAGCTCTGATACCACTCTGTAACACCCTCAGAATCGACCCTATGCAAGTTTCAGCGATTCCCGCCAAACCCGCATAGAAACGATTCAAAGGTGCCCACCAGGCACTTTCGTGTGGGTGGAAAACGAAGTAATAACATTACACACCAGTCCTCGAGGGGACCCACAGAACAGATATATATACAACACGACTCCAAGAGCCAAGGATACAGATATAATATACAAAGATCCAAATCACCTTGAAAACGGTAGAGCGTCCGACTACGGACAAGATGCAAATGGGGCTAAGAGCCCTGAAGAATAACCAATGGCGTCCATAACCCCCTGTGCCAAGCCGGAAGGGTAACCCCGCTAACGACGTCGATCTCAAAACCGCTAAAACAAAGGGTGCCGACAAAGGGCAAAGGAAAAAGAGGAGCGTCGATCGAGGCCAAGACACGCGAGGCTAGAATTCGCGGTCCTCGCCACGTAGGTATGGTGGATCAAGCGGCAGCATGCACTAAACAACCTATAGAGACTCGATACAACTGGCGGCTGTCAGAGAGGGATAAGAAAGATCTATTCGGATCCAACCTGATTCTACGCCAAACAAACCCATCCTGGTGTTTCCCCCTCGAGACCAAACGAGGAAGTCAACCGAGGAACTGACACAGTTGGCAGTTTTATTTATTCAGTTATCATTGCAGCAATTACTAGTCAGGTGTAGATAGTCATCCTGATAAAATAAGCAGTGGGCACTTTTATTTAACCATTCCATTGTAGTTGCAACACTTACTAGTCAGATACAATTAGCATGAGATAGCCCAAAACCCGGCAGTTGTTGGTACTTTTATTTAGCCATTCCGTTGTAGTTTGCAATACTTACTAGTCAGATACAATTGTCGCAAGCGACAAACCAAACAAGCAATTGTTGGCAGTTTTATTTAGCCATTCCATTATAGTGAAGCTGATTACTAGTCATTATAAAGTCAAATTTATAGCACTACTTTAGTTATAGTTGTCTATGATCGAGATACTGTGCTCCAAGTCGTCCATAACCGCGGACACGGCTTTTAGAAAGTTTTAACCTGGCCGGGGTGCACAAATAGCAACACACACTCGATCAACCTCGGAAAAACCAAATCAAAACCCAACGAGGCCTTCACGACAAAGCAATCACAGGATTCAGAATTATTTCAGGGGGCCACCCCTTGGAGTACACCCGCAACGAAGTTAGCTGACTCCGAGACGGACCCGAGGTTTGGGTGGACGGCTGTGAACGACTGGGAACCCAAAACTGGGCTTGTCGACACCGCGGAATCGTGTCCCGATCCTAAACAGTACAGTGTGATCCTCGCACAATCGTAAATACAGTAGTAGCATGGCATAAGTACAGGATAGTAAATAAAACCTCAAACTAGTTTGTGGCCCCAAGAAATAAGACTGAATCAAGCTCTGGCTCAGGGGGGTCCCATAATCCTCCCGGATGTGGATAGCGCGATAAATCAAGGAACAGGTATCAAGCACTCGGGGTCCTACGGGACACAAGTGGACGGTTAACAACCAAATAACATCTATTGCCCACCTGTGCCTCTGCTTACTTACTTCAATTTTAGTTGTTAAACAGGAATTAAAGTGAACAATAAATAAAGCCATGATCATCTCCAACATCAAACATGTGGCAATACTCCAACAACTGTGGTACTTGGCGACACGCAACAACACTTTGAGCAAGCGACTACGACGCGCAAGTCCAACTATCTACCAAACAACAGGTAATGGGATGTGTCCAAGGCAATATAAGGCTGCAAGGGATATCACAGGTACGAAACTAGAGCAACGCAACACAGATAGCAATAGATCAACAGGAGGGAATAAATACTATAAAAGTAAGATAGGTAGAAAGGGGAATATGCTCGCCTGGAAACATCGTCGAAGGTTCAACCGAAGATCGGGTCGTCACTCGCATCAACTCAACGGCCTTATCCGCGAAGAAGCAAAACGCTAGAAGAAACACCGGATGCAATATTTAATACTACGGCAAAAGATCGGGCATGATGCATGTATGATGCATGACATGGCAGAGGTGCAATGCAATTAGGCAAGATTAAGCGGAACCGGGGTCCCGACAATTAAATATATGGTTCTAGTTGTTTAGATACCCCGCATTTTAAATGTTGTTTAACAAGGCAGACTATATCACCGGTTCGCTACACAAATTTAAATGAGGCCAATATGAGACTAGATTTGCCCGCATATGGGCCCCATATTTAATTATGAGGTGAATCGGCATAAGGCCCCCAAACCACAGACAAGTATGCATGCATGATCAATTAATATGCGACAGTTTATATTTCATTTTATAAAATAGGGCTCGGGAAGGGAATCACATTAGGGTTCGGCGATCTTGGGTTCCGGGGTTCGGGGTCGGGTATCGGGGTCCGGATCTGGGGTTCGGGGTTCGATGGGCTCGGTCTCGGATAACGGAGGTAGGTCTTGTCGCATCCGGGAAGCAGGACTTGGTTCGGTGCCGGGGGCGCATCGGATTCTTCCGGGTCGGTGTCGTTCTTGTCGTTGCGAGAACTTGTCGGGTCCTCGAATCAGATCGGTCTTGGCGTTCGGGGTGAAGATCTTGGCGTCCTCGAGGGAGTACTTGGTGTACCCGTGTCGTGGTTTTGTCGGGGTTCTCGGCTTCGGGCGCCGGGATCGGGCTTCGCATCTGAGAAGGTGGCCTTGATGGAGAACTCGGTGTATCCGTGTCGGCGGCCTTGGCGGTTATCGGGTTCGGTCGCAGCGGGAGCGTTCTCGGTCCCCGAGGAGAGCTCGGAGTTCCACGATGAGGTTACTAGCGGCCGTGTTGGAGATCCTGTCGGTCCCCGGGGCCGGGCTTCGAAGCCAGGAAGGAGTACTTGGCGTTTCTTGTTTTGTCGAAGGCCTTGGGGTTCCGTCTTGGTGTCGATGGCGGACTTGGGTTCGGGTGTCTGGATCTTTGAGCGAAGCCACACAAATATCTCACGGACATCACCTCGATGCCAGACGTCCTTCAGGTTTGTGCAGGAACTTACAACACAGGACACAAGAGGCACTGAGTCAACTTGTTCTGTACTACTCCCGGGGCGATGGACACAGGCGATGCAGGGCCGAACCACGTCGACGCTGCGGTGGCGGTCCAGACGCGAGGTGGAAGAGGAAGGTGCGGGGAGGGCACCGGCGAGGCAGCACGGCGAGCACGAGGTCGCGGCGAGGGGAACGCGCGCGTGGGCGCCGGAGATGGCGACGGCTCTGGCAGGGACGGCGCCGCGGAATGGGACGCCTGCAAGGTGGCAGACGGGCGGGCAGGCCGTGCTCAGGCGGCAGGCTGGGGCCGGAGGAGCTCCGCAACGGGGGTGGGGGCAGAGCCCGGGAGTGGCGGGCGACGGCGGCGCGGGACCGGCGCGGTGCAGAGGAGCGAGGAGACGGGGATCCACGGGGCGGCTCGAGGAGGAGGCCTGCGAGAGAGGAGGTGCTCGAAGGTGGGGACGAACGACGGAGGCGGCGGAAGGAGATCGGGGCCGCGGGGTCTGCAGAGGGGAGGGGCGAGGTCGACCGGCGCCGGGGAGCTCGGGGCCGGGGTGGCGCAGGCTCGAGGCGGAGACGCGGAAGGCCGACGGCGGGTGTGATTGGACGGAGGCGGGCGAGGACGGAGGCCTGGAGGGGAGCGTCTGGAGAGAGCGGCCGGGAGGAGAGCGAGGAAGGAGGAAGGGAGGGAGGCGTGAGGGCGGGAGGTAGGAGAAGGTGGGGAGGAAGAGAGGCAGGCGGGGTGCAGGGGGGGTGGGCAGGCGCTGTGGGAGTGCTGGGATCCCGAGGTGGAACCAGGGATGGCTGTGGTGTGTCGTCGTGTCTTTGCGTGTGGGTGGGTAGTTTGGGGCTGGGTGAGTGGGAGGTGGCGGTGTGGGATAGGTTAGAGGGAGAGGTGACGTGGCGAGAGAGGATTGGGTGGGGTGAGGTGGCTGGAGGGTGGGTGGATAGGACTGGGGTAAAAAAAGATTTGGGGTGGGGTCTAAGCTGGACCGATTTTATTCTAGGGGTGGTCGTTCGGGTCGAATCGGCCCGTTCGACTGCCCCACTAAAAATAATTAACTATTTTATTTATTTCAAACCGGGCTTTTGCAAATCGATAGCAGACAAAACAAAATATTCCGGCGACCCGGGTTTTGCGTTTGAATAAAGATGGGGCGTTTAGAAAACAAAAACAGGTTTTTCCGCAAATAGTTTTATGCAAGCAAATGCAAGATGATGACGATGCTCAAATGCAATGTGGCATGATGACATGAGCATGCAGTCATGATGATGCAATGCACAAAAACAACGCGATTTTCTAGTAGTGGTTTTGCGGGATGCCACAACTTACAAGGTTGATCAACTTTCTCATGCTGCTAGGGTTGAGCTTATTAAATCAGTTTTCTCTTCTATACCTGTTTATTACATGTCAAACATTATGTTCACTAAAAAGTTCATCGCCAAGCTAACTTGAATTATTAGAAACTTTTGGTGGACGGGCATTAGAGAAGAAACCAACTCAAGAATCCTTTGTTTGAGAGCTTGGAAAGATATTTGTTCTCCGAAAAATAAAGGAGGCCTTGGAATTAGGAATTTACAGGCAATAAATCAGGGGCTAATTCTTATGGCAGCGTGGAGAATTGCAAATTAGCCTCATGACTTCCTCCATGTTGTGCTCAAATCGAAGTATTTCCCCGACTCCTCTATCTGGCGCCCAAAATCGAATGTTCCCAAATCAGCCTTCTGGGCCTCCATAATCAAAATCCTCCCCACTCTAAAGGCACATTCTTTCTATCAAATCTCAAGTGGCCATGTTTCTATTTGGAGTAGCCCATGGGGAAAAGATTGGGTTACCATCTATGATTTCTTGATAATCCAACTAGATAACTATCCTTATCCAGCTCATGTTAAAGATCCGTGGGTTCCTAACCAGCAAGCATGGAATCATCATCTCACTAACACTCTTTTCCAACCTCCCATGGCTACAACTATTAAAAACATGCCTATAATTTGTTTACAAGATGAATATTTCTTATGTTGGAAGCTCACTCCATCAAGTAAGTGTAATTCTAGAAGTGCATACCGTGCTTGTCTTCAAAATTTGCAGGATTAGGGAGAACCAAAGCCAAGACAGGTGCAACCCGTCACCAAACAAATTCTAAGTCAAATCTGGAAAAACAAAAGCATAACACCTAGAGTGAAATTTTTTGGTTGGAGACTCCTCCAAAAAGCAACGCCACAGTAGCTCGAGCAGGTAAGTATAGCAAACACATAAGTAAATTATGATGCAGGTGTGGAGTTGAAGAAAGCGATATTCATCTCTTGTTCACCTGTCCCTTTGCCAGAGCTGCTTGGTTCAGTCAACCTTGGTATTTAAAATATGACATCCTCCTTTCTGGTGCTGATTCTCTTACGCAAATTCTTTTAAATTTTCTAAACATGAATCATCCTCATGGGAACTTGGAAAACATTCTTACTTTCATGTGGTGTATTTGGAAAGCAAGAAATGATTGCTTGTTTAATAGGAAATAGAGTCATCCATTGAAAATCCATCAGACAAATGCAATTAATAGAAATATGGAGATGTTGGATCCTTTGCAGGTTACTATTTGCAGGTATGAAATAAAAGGAAGGACAATTAACTCTCGTCATGGTGCTGTCCCAAACATGCAGACATGCAACATGGAAGATGCCCGATCTCATGAAGAAAGCTTCAAGCAAGGTGACAATCAAAACAGATCTGACTATTCAGGGAAACAAAATCTTTACAGATGCAGCTTGGAAAACAAAAAAAAGTCCTAGGATCTCAGGGAAGAACTGCTACATGAATTGGAGTTTATTGTCTATTTCAGCAAAACAATCTGAGTGCAATAGTGTTGATCCGGGCCTCATCCCCAATGGCTCCATCACCTCTTCATGCGGAAGCAGTGGCCCTACTTTTGGCGACCCAGCTGCGCAGCAACTCCATGCCCACAAGGTTACATTCCTAACTGACAACCTAACACTGGCAAGAGCGACCGCAGCATCAAGAACAACTATCTCTGAAGCTCCATGGGAAATTCGCGAGCATATTGCATAATATCATAAGGCATCTAGGGACCTACAATCAACTATATACCATGTGAAAAGAGACCTCAACAATGTCGCTCATGACTGTGTACATCAGGCTATTAGACAATCTCAATCTAGGCCTACTTTTATTTGCTCTAATTCAGCTCATGTTCATGGCAATTGTCACATAGTTCTAGTTACTCAAAAACTTATCTTTCAGGGATTTGTATTGCACTATTTACATTGCTTATGAGCTGAATAAAAATTGGTGCCTCCCTCTGTTTAACAAGTTGATGTTGTGCGCACGCCGATGATACAAAAACAGCCGCCGCCTTCGAAAAAACAGCCTCCCGCCTCCGCCTCTTCTGTAGACTCGGTTCCCCCTCATCTGGCCGGTTTCACCGGCAAAAAAAAGATGAAAAAAACCCGATCTATCAGTAAAGATTTTATTAACAATACTGATTTTGTTAGATTAGGTTTACGGTTTTGCTGGCCATCTTCGCTTCAATGGAGATGGCATTATCTACAATAAGCGATCTTCGGCCATTCGTTTTGACAACAAAATCTCTTTTCTGATGTCAATGGTGGTGTTAGAAGATTAAATTTCTCTAGGTATGGGTCTTCAGATCTTACTTCGCCAAATCTATTTTAGATTTTTTTTTCTCATGGTTACAGCGAGGTTTGTCCTTGCAATATTTATCCCGACGGCTGTGTCCTTGGAAATAATGATTTCTACTATTGGCTCATCAGCGATGTCGACCAGGCTGTTCGGTTATTATTTCCTAAAATATTGGTGTTGATACTTTTGCCGATATTGGTTGATTATTTTAATGGCCGTGAGCGAGCGTGCATGTAGCCTTGGCATTGCGGCGCAGATTAAAAAGATGGGAGAACTAGCGTTGGTATTTACAGGTTTCTGGTTTGGTTTCTATATCAGTTAAGTTCGTCTGCCTTCAGAAAAGTGTAAGATTGTATCCTGAAAGAAGAGAGAGTATGAATAGCTAGAAGATTTGCTAGTTTCTTTAGACTTTATTTTATAATCGTTGAAGTCAGCTTATGTATCTCTATCATGTACTATTTGCTTCATTAATATAATATGATATTCATGGGATTGTTTTTTCTCCTGAACTATGTGCCCCCTTCATTTAAGAAAATCATATTAAGTATAAAAATAAAAAACTGAAAATCAATATTAGCCATAACCAATGATGTATCCTATACGTATGCAAAATCTCAACCCAAAATATTTATATTATGGGATAACACAAAAATGACAAAATAAGATAAAATTTAGAGATTCGAAAATATATATGCATATTTAGAACCACACTTTTGTTATTTTTGTGTACCTCATAGTACAAATTATTTTTTAAATTGATATTCTGCAAATTTGTGGGATACAACTTTTTTCGCGAAAACGCAAATGCTTTGCGTTTCGATTTATTGATAGAAAAAAAAGTACAATTTACAAACCTAATAAAAGGCCAACATCCATAATCACAGACCCAACACTCAAAACAAGACTACGTCTAAATGGACAAAATCCGTCGAGGGCTTCTCCAAGACGCCATAGAGTAAGCTCCTCCGCTAAACAGAACCCTTGCCAATGAAAATCGCAGTGCTTGTGCATCGACAAAATTACCAAGAGCCCACCAACCGCAGCCAAGACGCGTTCCACCTGAATCCCGCGAGCCAACAACAGCTCAGCTGGGAGCATCGCTGCTCCGGCCTCAGCCCAGATCCGGGGTACGTCGGCGGCGCAATGGCTACCTCCCAGCAACCTTAACAGACGTTCAAACATGCAGTCTTCAGCAGCCCGCCATCAGGCACAGAGGCCAGCCCACCACTTCTCATCCAGAGGCTTGCTCGCGCTGTCCGAGGAAGATCCTCGTCGCGCAAGCCACCGCGATACCACTCTAGAGGCCAGCACGCCATCTGCACCGCAAGACGCCTCACATGTGGCCGACACTAAGATCCATGATAAAGAACTATGGCCCGAACCAAAGAGTCAAGTCCCCAAGACGACACCTCCATGGAGGGTGCGACGTCAAAGCCGTCATAGTCACCCGATTTGGCAAGCCAAATCTGAGGTTTGCACCCGTGACAGGAAACTCTAGGCGAGATAGGTGCCGAAACTCCTCAATGACGCCTCATAGGGAATGGCGCCCTCAGGCGTCGCCGTCATCAGCTCTGAAAGGCAGGGCTTTTGACCGGAGCATGGCACACAATCACCGCAGCTGAGCATTGTTCGTTCTTCTCCAAGAGCTCCTAGGCTGGCCCATCATGGGAGGATTCGCCGGCAGGCCCGCGCACAGCCATCTCAGATTAGCATCGCCGGCCACCTAGCACCGCCCACCCCGCCGTCAGTGCCGCACAGGCGCCATGTGCCGCCACGCCAAGTTGGCGTTGGGCTCAGCTCAACCAGGCAGAGCAGCAGCACGATGCGCTCGAAACCTAGGAACACGGGCGATGAGGGGCACCCAGGCGCGGGGGCCAGAACGGCCAGGGGCCGCTTGACCCAGATCGGGCCCGAAGGGCCCAGATCTAGGCCAGCAGACCAGCGCCGCCATGGCACCATCCCCGGCTGCCCAACACCTCCAGCAGCCAACACCGTCGCTCGTCGTCCAGCCACAGCGCGGCCAGAGAATGATCTGGTATCGGAGCCCGGTTGACCCAAGCAAGGGCCAAGCAGCAGCGCCATCACGCCCTCCACCATCCGCCGCCATCGAAGCCTCCCCTGGCCGAGCCACACCAACGCCAAAGCCGACAAGCCCCGCCACCGCCGAGTCACTCCACCACCCGCCGGGATTTCCTCAGCGCACCGCGCCGCCCCGCGCAGCCTGACCCGCGGTCGGGTAAAGGTCGGCCCGCCGCCGTCGGCATTGCAAGGGCTTTGCCCGGCGGCTTGCGCCGACGGCGACGGAGGAGGAGAGAGGAGGGGGAGGGCGCGGCGAGGGGCTAGGGTTTTTGCCTCTGGTCGCCCGTAGGGAGCGAGCCAGGGGTCGGGCTCGATGAGAGCCGTTTTCGGTGAAGCTCTCAGCCTGTGGGATACAACTTGGCTTCATCCGTATTTGTTTTAAGAATTTGTTGAAACTCGAGAATATAATTTTCAGTTAAAAACAAGATCATTGTTGGTTATGTGCACCAAATCTTCACTCCACCACGCACGCATATGCTAAAAGAAAGCTTTTCCCTACACATAAATCGTAGTCATCACTAGTCACCAGATCACGAAAAGAAGCATGCTGGACGCACGCCAGAAACCCAGTGTTGGCATACTTTCTCCGACCCATATTAGTTGACTTAGATTTGTCTAGATTTATTTAGTGTATAGGTTTATCCAAATTTTAAAAATCCAAGTCAACTAATATGGGTCGAGGGAATACTATAAATTTCCTCAGAATACCAGAATAGTCGTCCAATGTCAGAAGAGCGGGAGCATGGATGCTCCCGTCGTCACCAAGCTAGAACCCTGCCTGTTCTTCAGGCGCTGGCTTGCTTCAAAAGAGAAGCAATTGATCCATCATCCGCACCAGTAGGATAAGTCAGACAGAGCATACCATTCCTTCCGCTCCGTCACCCGTTCTTTCCCAAGAGAACCAGACGTACGTGTCGCGTGCACTAGCCAACTGCTTGGTATATCCTGATCTTGAACTTGCCTCCACACATGGCCACATGCAAGCCAGATGATCTGAGTTTACTCCTTGGAACGGGAGTCTGAATACTGTCCGAGATGCAGTTCACTGAGCTTCAAACGTGTCAAAGTCCCCTCGCTTAGGCTTTGCCCGTACTTTGGCTGCAGGCTATACGGGCACTTTACAGCGAGAGTGACTGCAGGTTTGCTTCAACAAAACAAAGGACCAGTGGGAAAACTGAAAAGGCCCAAGAAAGCTTGTCAAGTTCAGCCGAACTTTAATCATGTCGCATGATTTGGATCACCATCGTGCAGGCTAGCGCATGCATGATTTATTAATTTCCTACGCGCGTGGTATACTCTCGAATCGATCGCACTTGACCCAAGTTATGTAGATGTCAAACACAGCTAGCAGCAGGTCATCGAAGCAACCAGCAGCTCAGTTACCAGAGCACTGCTATATCTATCTTCTGCACTAAGAAATCCAGCCGTTCACACATTCCCTGATGAGCACACGCACATACGCCCGCAGCGGTGGTATGTTGGGCCATGCCGCACATGCGCTTTCAGTTCAGTTACCGACGCGAGAAGGCCTAGTAGTATACCATATCCGCCATTACTCGAAGCATTGTTGCTGTTACGACGTTAGTATGGGAGACCAGGATTCGGAAGAAACCGGTGGAGGATTGAGTGCACGCCTGAACTGGGAAGTAGTATGTCCGTTTCTCACCTCCGTTTCGCAGGGAACATTCGCGCGCGGGCGTCCCCGGTTGGGGCATACGCACATGGCTTCTTCAGTCTGAACCCGAGAAAACCAAAAAAGGAAGATGGAATTGGGTACTGACAGCCAATTGAGTGTTCATGCTGGAACCAGACTTCAGAACGGAGACCAAACTGAGATCCTCCACTCCTAATTGGACATAGCTGGATGGCTCATGGCTGCACGTATATATCTTAGGCCCATGCACCCCGCCGCTCTTGCAAGTTCTCTTCCGTACAAACAGTGGTATCCTATGCGCGTCAAATGCGTTCATTCATATTTCATAGCCGACCGCACTGAATGTGTACTCGTTAGAGATGCAGACGTGTGTGTTTGCGTGTGCTTGCAGATTTGCCATTCCATGGCTGGTTTGTCTGCATGTATATGCATGAATTTATGGCAGTGCGGGCGGATGCAAGGACAAATTAGACCAATTTCTCTATAATTTAGCTCACCGGTTGACCTCCTTGGTATCTGAGATTTGGGCAGAACGCGAAGTATATGTGAACGGATGAAGTATATCTAAATTTCGGTTGCAGGGTGTAGGAGTCATAGATTGGTTTGTAGATCAATGATTACTATGTTTTTTCATATGAGGTTTGCATATGCCCGGGTTTGCGCCATCATTAATGTGTCTCAATTTTTATTTATTTTTAAGGTCAACCTTAAGTTTAATTTTTCTGAATGATAATTAGCTTAATTCTTACTCGAATGACACCACCATATTTGAAAAGAACATTTCAGTTGCAACCATAGTCCAACGAAAATATCAGCTTAAAATGAAAAGCAATCTGTTGCAACCTACTATATGCAGGTAGAGAAACTTTAAATAGCAACCAGAGAGCAGGCACCTGAATATAACTCGGTTGTAACCACAGTTGCAGCCATAGTGTTGCTTCCCGGTTGGGGCATACGCGCGCACACGGCTTCAGTCTGAACACGAGAAAAGAAGAAAGGACGGAAGAATTGGATACTGACAGCCAGTTCAGAACTCGTGGAACCAGAGTTCAGAACGGAGAGCTCCTGGTGTCCTGGCTCCTGATAGAGTGGATAGAGCTGGATGGCTACATGTGCGCGCCTAATCCATCCGTCCATAGCCGATATCAGAATCCAACAAAACACTCGAAGCCTTGTCGGTGTTACGACGTTAGCATGGGAGATCGGCAGGATTCAGAAGGCTCGGGGTCGACGATTGGCCGCTGGCTTGAGCTGGGATCATGTCCGTTTCTCACCTCCGTTTCCGAGCGGTCCGGGGGAACTTTCGCGCGATGATGCCTGTCGGGGCATATATGCATGGCTTCACTCTCAAGTCTGAAACCGACAAAACCCAGAAACGCTGATGGATGTGTGTGTGAAGAACTCAAGATGGAAGTGTACTCATTGGGACAGCGTCAAGGAAAGCAGTCCAGTACATACCATCGTTCATCAGAACCAAGTCCAAACGGAGCTCCTGGGTGGATACTGCATAGTACTCCCTCCGTCTCAAAATAAATGTCTTAGATTTCTCAAAATTTAGATAAATCTAGACACTATTTAGTATAATTGTTTATCCAAATTTTAACAAATCTAAAACATCTATTTTTGGACGGAGTGAGTACATACTATTTTTGGCCATGCTTCCCGCCGTTCTAGCTAGTACAGTGGTACCTAATGCGTTTATAGCCTATCCCACACTTTCGTCGGCAGAATGTGGGAAACCAAAGGCAGCGTGCCGAGAGTGTGGCGAGCAGACGAGTCTCTGACAGACTGACAGATATGCTAATATAAGCTGCTAAGACGTGCGACGCACCATAACCGTAACTAGTAGTATGCGGCAGGCAATAGTCATATCTCTGACTTTTTTTTGGAAAAGAGCATATAAGTCATATCTCTGACTAAGTTCAGCAAAGTGCAACTTTACAATTTTAGCTAAATTTCGGTTGCAGGTGTAGGTGCCCTAAACTGATTTGTAGATCAATGGTTGCTATGTTTTGTCATGTGAGGTTTGCATACTCCCGAGTTGCTCCATCATTATACGGCCTACTAGCTATGACCCTCTTTTCCATGACTAGCACGGTGGGCATCATCTTAAATGTGTCCAAAAGAAGTGATACCTCTGTTTCATATAGCCTACCAAAACATCTGATATTATGGAACAGAGATAATAACATTTATTTTAGTGTCCACCTAAATCAAGTTCGAATGCGAGCACCACCACGTTTGGAATGAAAACAATTAGTTGCAACAACCAGTCTGTAGGTAAAAAAACTTTCAGTTATAACCATAGTTCATCGGTGTTTGGAAGAAATTCAATCACAACCACTATTTGTCGAAAGTAGGGATGCAGAAGTGGGACAATTGGAACAAGTGGGATATCACTTTTAGACTACTAGACCAATTCAAAACTAAGTGGGACAAGTGGGATAAGCTAGATTTAACATATCACGCTTATCCCACTTATCCCACTTAAATTAGAGTTAGTCTAGTAGTCTAAAAGTGGTATCCCACTTGTCCCAATTGTCCCACCTCTGCATCCCTAGTCAAAAGAGACTGGAACTGCTAAGACGAAGCTTCTCTCCCTACTTCCCTGGACGGGTGGCATTGGTGCTCCGGGCAGCACGCTGTTGGCGGATGGGGCTCCGGTGTGCGGAGCCTTCGTCATGGTTCCTATGCTTTCAGAGCGTCTGGACGAGAATTCTATGGTCAAGGCCATGCAAAGAAAGGCGAAGAAAAATCTAGATTCTCAGGGTATTAAGATGTCTTCGAAATCTTTTCTTTCTTTCTCTACACCAGTTATTGTTGATAAGCTAGCCAATGCTGGTATTAGCATGGGTAGATATATTAAGAAAGTTATTTTTTCTATACTGTACTGAGACACATGGAGGTTATACGTTTAACGGTTATTCCTAATGTTTCTGACTCTTTACCGATGGAGGAGAAGGAGTTATATGCCATAGTAGATGATCAACTCCTCTCTTACTTAGTTGGTGAAGTGTCAGATGTGGGCTTTGATGAGACAGGGCTAGGTTCATTATATGAGCTTAAAGCTTCTAGTCGAAAATCAAAGAGCCAGAACTCTCGAAAAAGACCCCGTGTATTCAAATCTTATATTGTTTCTCAATGAAGGACAGGTTTTCAAATAGCAGAGGTCTTCGTGACTTGGCTAAACATTTGTTCTTTGCCAATTGTGTGAGAGATCATAGATTGGATTTTATCGGTATTTCTAAGACTAGTAGACGGGATTTCTCACAAGCCCTACTCAATCTTCTATCTTGTTTTTTTAGTTACCAAAAGGTGTCTTGAATAAAGTGGATTGTTTCCAAGATTCTTTTTGGAAGGGGATAGTGAAAAAAAAATATCGACTGGCCATATCGAATGTGGTTTGCTGCTCGAAAGAATACGGTGGACTTGGCATACATGATTTGCAAGTCAAAAACACCACGTTTCTGGGTAAATGGCTATTCAAACTACTTACAGAAGATGGTGTCTAGCAAACCATTCTATGGAGGAAATATGTTGGATCCAAAGCTGTGTCTCAAGTGGATTGGAAATCCGGTGATTCACACTTTTGGGCTGGACTAATGGCGTCCAGAAAACATTTCTTCCGTTTTCGTGTTTTCAATATTAAGGATGGAACACATATTAGATTCTGAAAAGATAGGTGGCTTGGCCAAACTTCTCTTCGTGAACTTTATCCAGCTCTAATGGAATCTATTCCTCCTAATGTTAGACACAAAGGAGTCACACTTTCCATTATATGAATCTATTCCTCCTAACGTGTCTTTCAGAAGAATCCTCATAGCTCCTAGACTCGTATGTTGGAATAATCTATTATTACGATTATCCATGATACAACTATCGGATGGTGTGGACGAGTTCAAAAGTGGACTCAATGTATAGAGCCTTGACCCAACCTGATATTTTAATAGTAAAATTTGGAAGATAAAAATACCCCTAAAAACAAAGATATTCGCTTGATATCCCCGTAAGGGGGTAATTCTTACAAAAGATAACCTTGTTAAGAGGAATTGACATGAAAATACACAATACGTTTTTTGTCATCATGATGAGACAATTGGCATTTATTCTTTCAATGTAAATTTGCTTGTGCTATATGGTCAATCATCTAAGTAGCCTCTGGTTTACCCCCCAACACACACACATCCCACGTTCGGTGGCCAATATATTTGGCAACTGGTTGCATGGAATTGAGGATAAATACATGACTTTGTTTAGGGTGGAAACGCTTGCCATTATTTGGTCCCTTTGTCTATGTAAAAATGACAAGATTTTTAATAATATTGCGTCTTCTTCACTACAGGTTATCTATCGGATCACGAATATTCTCCGATCATGGACTACTCTCCATGTATGGAGTTTCGCGACTTATTTGCGGAGGGGTGTACGCGATTAGAGGATACAGTGATGGATTTTTTTCCGACATGGATGGCCGCGTGAATTGCGGATTGATCTATCATAGGCCGAGGTCGTTTGTTTTGATATAGATATTTGTAGTTTTGGTCTTCTTACTTTATTTTGTAGTCCAATGGATTAATCTGTTGTGTTCATCTTAGCTATTCAGAGACCGGATGTAAACATTACGTTAAATAATAAAAGCGCCCATTTTTTTAAAAAAAAACTCCTCAAAGCAAATTAGAAAAGATCGGCCGTGCATGATGAAATTCATGAATTTGATGACCTTTCACTAAAACATGTAGATAGCTATGATGGACAAAACTTGGAATCTGTCACGAAAGATCGCATCACGTCGTTGATATATATCTTACATGTAGACACTAGTGTGAACCGAAGCTTTGCCTTAGTAGAGATAAGATGATCAAGAAAGATGAAGGCGAGAAACATAAATGAAGGTCAATCATCATCAGGGTAGGTTGTCGTGGTAATGGTAGATATGGTGTTTGAAATAGAAAAATAAGTTACAACATAAAAGTTGTGTGGAATGGTGAGGTGAATCTCTTGCTCAACGGAAATTGGAAAATTTCGATCGTGCGCAATGAATTGATCTCCATAAATCTTGGATGGCAACAGAAAAATGTAGAGCTACAACCAACTAAACTCAACTTGTCATGCATACATTTTTCGTGTAGAGACCATTCTATTGAAACTTGGGTTTAAGATCGGGGAGAGAAAGATCACCGGAAGGTACATCTGCAAGGCTAGGTACCGATATTGCATCTTCCATGTGCTTGCCATGGCTGTCCTGGCGCAAAGGGACAATAATAATTTTAGGATAAATTATGAAAGTTATAACTCAAATTCAAGACATTAGACTCTGATACCATGTCAAACTTCATGCGATCAACGCAACCAAAAATCTAAATTGACGAGGAGAACTAGTGTGTGTATCACGTATACACTTCAACACTTTAGAGGTATATACATGAAACCAGTAAAAACGATACACACGGATATCATGTGTATCGGAAACAGGAGTACAAGTAGTATTTATCTTGTATTTGGAATAAAAAAATTAAGCCTTGCAATAATTTAGTTGTTTTTTTCTTCCTTTTCGGAGATAGACTAATTACATGGAGTGGTTTTTTTTTGAAACATCATATATTGAGCATGCAAGCCGCCTCATTAAAACCTTTCAGTCCTTTAAGTATCCTAGTAAGGAAAAAGGGTGCGTCCGAAACTTGCAGCTCATCAAATAATAGTTACATCATTTATGAGTTTACTAAGAATAAAGCTAGGGGGATCATCGTCCCAATTACAAAAGATATTATCAGAAAAACACTGTATAGCTAATTCATGGGCCACCTCATTTGCCTCCCTTAAAATATATTTGAATGTAACACTTCCAATCATAGATGCCAAGTCCACACAATCCGCATAGATAGCAGAGAATTCTTCCCACCACATTTGTTCACCCGAGCATGCTTCAATTACTTCAGTTGAATCCGATTCCATGATGACATTACTACACCCCAGCCTGATTGCCAATGATAAACCCTCTCTCATAGCAAGAGCTTCCGCTGCTACAGGTGATAAAATATTAGGCAAATACAATACAGAAGCTGATAAAAATATTCCTTTAAAATCACGTGCCACTACCCCAACCGATCCTGCATGTTCATCATAGTGGAACGAACCATCCACATTAATCTTCACTTGCCTAGGGTCCGGCCTGGTCCAGCGCTGCTTAAGAATATTAGTAACCGTAGAAACCTAGTAGGCATTAGCAGTAATAGAGAGGACATACATCATGCACCGCTTCATCAGAGGTACAACCTCATCATGAGTGACCTGCCGCCGCATCCACCATAGATACCAACAAGCAACAGCTATAGTTTCCTTCAGCCCAATATTAGGCATTGGGAAGGTGTTGTCGTCACGCCTAATCAGGCCTTCCAGAACAGCAAACCCAGATCGGTCAATATGAAGGGCATCATCAATGATCGCTGATATGCCCAATGCATTCCACATCGCCAGTGCAGTAGGGCACTGAAATAACAAGTGGCTCACATCTTCAGCATGTATGTGGCATATTGGGCACTCACCGCTTAAAACCATGTGCCGATTCACCAAAATAGATTTCAGTGGTATGATTCCATGCAAAGCTCGCCATAAAAAAATCAATCTTGCTGGGAAACCTTTAATTTCCATAGTATTTTCCACACCGGGTTAGTAGCAGAGGACCCGGGCAAAGCAAGAGCAGCTTCCCGATGTCTAAACAAGTGTCACCATTGCAGGTAATATCCAGACCTAACCGTATATCTGCCATGTTTTATAAACTGTCAGGCAATGAAGTCCTCAAAACCATTATTGTTTAAGGGAATGCAAAGGATACGATTCACATCAACAGGGCTGAAGAAATCCCGAATCAATACCTCATCCCACTGTCATGTAATGGGGTCAATCATCTCGGACACTTTGGAGAACACCACACCACCTCTTGGTGATATAATTTTGCGGTCTGGACTAGCAGGTATCCAGGGGTCGTCGTAAATTTTGATACTCTCCCATTGCCAACTCTCCAAATATATCCTCTCTTAAACGTTGTCAGGCCAACAAGTAGACTTTGCCAAGTAAAAGAAGAGCCACTTTTGGGGCCTGCCTTTAAGATATCCCCATGAGGGTAGTACTTACCCTTCATAACAGTGGAGCATAGAGAATCTGGATTATTAATCAGTCTCCATATTTGTTTAGCAAGCATAGGTAAGTTGAATGAATGAAAGTCTTTAAAACCTATCCCACCTTCATTCTTAGGGTAGCACAACTTTCACCAAGCCAGCCAGTGCATTTTATTACTATTCTCATCATCACCCCACAAAAAGCTCGATATAGCATTCATCATCCTCTTACAAACTCCTTTTGGAATTAGGAAGATAGACATAGCATAAATAGGAATTGCTTGAACAACAGCCTTTAAAAGAATCTCTTTACCTCCAAAAGATAAGAACTTTTCCTTCCACCCGTTTATCCGCTGAATGATCCTCTCAATAAAGTGGACAAAGCAATCACTTCTATCAGTCCCTACCAGTGCAGGGAGACCAAGATATTTTTCTGAAAGAGCTTCTGTATTGATGTGCAATGTCTCACAAATTTCTTCTCTCAAAAGCACATGGGTGTTGGGAGAGAAGAATATGCTTGACTTTGCCAGACTCACCAATTGCCCCAAATTTGCACAATAAGTATCTAGAGCTCGTTGTAAGGAAGTTGCATTATTCATATCTGTCTTCATGAGAATAAGGGAATCATCAACAAAAAGTAAATGTGAGACTGACGGTGCATTTTTGCATACCCTTACCCCATCGATGCTGTTAAGAATATAATACACATCTAGTTCTTTCCATCAGTTCGGACTTTTGGTTTAGATGGCTAGTGCATCAATCCTTCATGGTATCAGAGCCAAGAGGTCTCAAGTTCAAGACCCTGCTCACGTAGTTTAAAAAAAAGATTATGCGGCCTGCACCGAACCCACGCTAAGGACTAAAATAGCCTAAACGTGAGGGGGAGTGTTAAGAATATATTACACGTCTAACTCTTTCCATCAGTTCGGACTTTTGGTTTAGATGGCTAGTGCATCAATCCTTTAGATGCCACCAACTTGTTCTTCATACAACAATAAAATAGATAAACCTTCTGCACACAATAGGAACAAATATGGAGAGAGAGGGTCCCCCTGACGAAGACCCCTAGTAGGACTGAACATCTCAGTTTCTTCAGAATTAAACCTCACCTGATATCTAACAGACTTCACACATGCCATCATAAGAGAGATCCATCTCTCATGAAAGCCCAATCTGCGCATCATATTCTCCAAAAAGATCCACTCCACACGATCGTAAGCCTTGTGCATATCCAGCTTTACTGCACAAGCCCCATTCACGCCAGATCTCTTCTTCTTTATAGCATGCACCGACTCATAGGCTACCAATACATTGTCGGTAATCAGTCGTCCAGGAACAATAGCACTTTGCATAGGGGAAATAACTTCAGGTAAAACACCTTTCAACCGGAGCGCCAACATTTTAGAAATGATCTTGTATATAACATTGCACATGCTAATTGGACGGAATTGGGTAACATGCTCAGGAACTATTTGATGACTACAATGGAGTATATAACATTGCACAGGCTAATTACATGGAGTAGGTTACTTGATGACTACATGACATATGCTGATCCGGTCTGTTTCTCTAATATTAATTTGGGAAGACACTAGATGTGGGTAATCGGGGGAGCAACTATTTGCAGTAAATTAAATAGTGTGTTAGCCGGGGTTTAAACTTGAAACCTTCTGATACCATATTGAATTGATGCACTAGCCATTTAAACCAAAAGTCCGAACTGATGAAAAATATTAGGCTATATATTTTAACGCTTCCCTCATGTTTAGGCTAAACAATTCGGAAGACACTAGACATGGGTAATGTTGGCTCTGATATCATATTAAATTAATGTACTAACCATCTAGACCATAAGTCTAAACAGACGAAAAGGACTAGTCTATATATTTTAACATCCAATTCAGTTAGATTCCGGTACAGTTACATGGAATTTCGCGAGACAAATATAACTGTGGAAACGCACGCACAATAAAATTAGCGGACGTGCAATCGTGCAAGCAAGGCAGCATGGCGGTTGGCGCTCATCCCCATAGGGCTAGGCCGAGATGAGCTTAGCCAATTAAAGGTGTCACGCTGAAGAAAGCAAGAGACCATGCGAGAGTACCTCATCAGTCATCTCACGCACCGGCCGGTCCATCCTTTCAGACGCAGCAGCTCACCTCGCCGCGCCGGTTCACCCGCGGTGCAGCACTGACCTCCATCTTTCTCTGCACTAGCTACCTCTCACTTTAAATACTCCCTAGCTCGATCGCAGTCAGCAGCACTACACCCGCACACAGCACCACACCACCTAGCTAGCTAGTGGCCGCCTCCCGCACGGCCAAGCATGAGTTGCCCTGCTGCGTGGCGCGCCGCCGTGGCCGCCGCCGTCCTGATGATCATCCTCTGCTCGCGTCTCGCCGAGGCGCGCGTGCACCCGAGCCACGGCGGTAGCCTCGCGACGAGGCGGCGGGACAATGTTCCCGGGGGCGCCGGCGGGTGCGCGCTGGCCGTGGAGCCCTTCGGCTACCCCTGCGAGGAGCACGAGGTGTGCGCGCGGCCGCCTTGGTCTCGGACAAAATTCGACATGATCAATCAGTTTAATCGGTTTCTTCATTGGGATGCATGTAGGTGACGACGGTGGACGGATACATCCTGAGCTTACAGAGGATCCCGAGAGGCCGGCACGCCGGCGCCGGCGCCGCCGCCGGTGCCGGCCTCGGGCAGCCGGTGCTTCTGCAGCATGGCGTTCTTGTGGTACGTGATGCGCACGGTCGTTCGGTCGGTCTGGCATGGCGCCAAACCTACATTTATGAACTTTGTTGCGTCGCTCCGCACCTTATGATCGGTGCCGCCCGTCATGCATGCCGGTGGACACCGTCGCGTAGTCGCGCGGCAGATCGGTGCCGTCATTGGAGTATTTATGTTGAGAGTGTGGCACAAAATATACTGGAAGAAAAACAGAGTCGCACTACATTAATGTCCAGCGATAAGGATGAGCAACTAACTAACTAACTGACCGACGCGCGGTGCTGCAGGACGGCATGACATGGCTGCTGAGCTCGCCGGAGGAGTCGCTGGCGTACATCCTCGCCGACCGCGGCTTCGACGTGTGGATCGCCAACACGAGGGGCACCAGGTGGAGCAGCCGCCACGTCTCCCTCGACATCTCCTCCAAGGTACGCACCACATTTTGACTAATAATCGTCTGATAAGTAGGTCGAGTTATACTCTTTCTTCTGCTCATTAATTAAAGTTTCTCCTCCTTGCATGCGTGGGCTGCAGGACTACTGGGACTGGTCGTGGGACGACCTGGTGGTCAACGACATGCCCACGGTGGTCGACTATGTCTGCACCCACACTGCGCAGAAGCCGCACTTCGTTGGCCACTCCATGGTACACTCGCTGAATTCAGAGTTTCAGAGTGTTGGGTAGGTTCAGTCCGCTCCTCCGATCCATTACTGACAGAGCACGGTGGACTCTGCTTCTGTCATGGATGTACGCAGGGGACGCTGGTGGCGCTGGCGGCCCTGTCGGAGGGAAGGATGGTGGACAAGATGAAGTCAGCGGCGCTGCTGACCCCGGTCGCCTACCTCGCCCACATGACCACTCCCCTCGGCATACTGCTCGCCAAGGCATTCGTTGGGGAGGTACGCACGCACGCACACTCAGTACCTGAAATGATCGAATTTCTTCTTCTGAGCTCACTCTGATTTTTTTTGCTCCATGTTGATCGACCAACCAGGCCATCTCTGTCCTCGGTGTGGCGGAGTTCGATCCAGTAGCGTACGTCGTTCTCGCCTGATTCAGTATTTCCAGATTTGGAGTCGTCGCTCGTTGACCCATTTTGTTCTTCTTCCTTGTTTGCTGCAGGCCTGCGGTGACGAACCTCATCAAGGACTTGTGCCGCCATCCTGGGACGAATTGCTACGACCTCCTCAGAGATTTCACAGGGAAGAACTACTGCCTGAATAATTCGGCCGTCGACGTCTTCCTCGACTACGAGCCCCAGCCGACGTCCACCAAGACCATGGTCCATCTCGCCCAAAGTACGAAATCTTTTTTTCCCAAATACAAATAATTTACCGTGCATTAAAAACTACAGTAGATCTTCCGATTAATCCCTTTGGCTTCAACTGACAGCGTACCGCGACGGCGTGCTGTCGAAATACGACTACATGTGGCCCAACATAAACGAGGAGAAGTACGGGCAGCCGGACCCGCCGGCGTACAACATGTCAAACATCCCCGCCGGCTTCCCGCTCTTCCTCAGCTACGGCGGCCAGGACGAGCTGGCCGACCCGGCGGACGTCGGCCTCCTCCTCGGCGACCTCATGGGCCACGACCGCGACAAGATCACCGTGCAGTACCTGGAGCAATTCGCGCACGCGGACTTCGTCATAGGCACCTGCGCCAAGGACTACGTCTACAACGACGTCATCTCCTTCTTCAACCGCTTCAACTAGCCACAAGCTACTAGTACTAGGTTGTTTCCAAAACAGAGAGAGTAACAAGGAAGAACAGAAAACACGAAGGCTACATATATAGTTGGTGCAATATTATGGAGGTCGATGTGAATATGTGATTAGTAAGAATTGGAGCCACGTAATTGTATTAGAGGTGATCGCTGAAACAGCGGCCTCTCGAATAACTGTGTACTGAGATAACGTCTATAGACAAATGAAAATTGTACACTCGTATTCAACAGAGGATGTGCTAACAGCATCTCTAGCACCATCTCTAGAAAAACGCGAACTAGAAAACTGAACTTCAGTTCACCGAATTCGTGTTTACGGATCGAAAAATGGCTGGCGCATTCTGTTTTACAGTTTTGGTTTACGGGCTCTGTTCTGCGTCAACGGCTTCCAAACCCGTAAAGGCAGGGTTTATCAAAGAATTTGCATATAATCAAAGAAATGACATAATCAAATGCAAACAACTCATGTATAGTTCATAGTGCAGACATCAAATGACACAATCATAGCAAATAGTTCATAGTTCACCATCTCCTCTCACCGCCGGCATCAAACCGGGATTGGCCCGCTGAAATGATACAGATGTCGCCTAGAGGGGGGGGGGGTGAATAGGCGATTAAAACTTTTCCGAGAGAGGCTCGACAAAGGCGGAATTAAACTAGCGTTTACTTAATCAAGAACAACCTAGAACAACTAGGGTTCACCTATGTGCACCAACAATTTATGCTAAGCAATACAAGCAACAATGTGATAGCAAGATATAGATTACTTTAAGCACGAAGGCTATCATAATGTAAAGTGTATAAGTAAAGAGCTTGGGTATAGAGATAACCGAGGCACGCGGGGACGACGATGTTTTACCAAGTTCCTTCTAATATGGAGTACGTCTTGTTTGGAGAGGGGGTGGTATCAAACCACCAACGCCATAAAAGGCCTTCCTTATTCTCCGGTGAATCTCACCCCAACGGGATCGATCCACACTTTCACTATCGGTGCACTTGTCGGTGGCAAATCGGAACCTCTCACAAGGTTGGGGCACTTCTCCACAACTTAATTGGAGGCTCCCAACAAACACCACCAAGACCACAAAACCGTCTAGGTTTCCAAGAACCCAAGAGGGACAAGATTCTATGAGTAACACGAACCAAATCCTCCGAGGAGAACTCAAACCGATGCACCAAATACAAATGACAAGAACATCACAAAGATGCTCAAATCCCTCACTCTCAAGTTCCAACAAAGCTACTAAAACTATTAGTAAAACAAGAGAGGGGGAATCAAAGGGGAACACAAAATTCCCCAAAATATAGATCCCAAAGATACACTCACAAAGAGATGTTTTGGTTTGGTCAAAACGTAGATCTAGATCTCCTCTCTCTTCCACTCAAACATGGACAAGAATCATTGGAGGGGAAGAGATTAATCAAGCTTTTAGAAGTAGGGCAAATGGGGGCAAAGCTTAGACAAATAGAGGAGGAAGAAGCCCTTTAAAAAGACAAAGGAAAAAGGCTTAAATAGAGAGGGGCCAAAATCTGCCCGTTGGGGCGATTTTCCTGGACGGACCGGTAGTACCCAACCAGCGACCCTACACAGCGAGCGAGCGAGCGAGGAAATTGGGGCGATCAGCGTGCGGTGCAAGGAATGTGCAAAGGCGGTAGCATCGTGGGCCATCAGCTGGTCAACGCATAAGCGAGCGAGCGAGCAAGCGCACGACGAGAGGCGCGCGCGAGCGGCTGCGGGCCTAGCGAGGCGTGCGAACTAGCGGTGGCCACGCGCGCTGGTAAACGCGGGCGGGCAACGCAGCAGGGCGCGCGAGGGATCGAGCCGCGATGCGGCGGAAGATGCGCGGGTGGGTCGCGGCAGCCCAGCAAGATGGTGGCGGCGGCAGACCAACAAGCAAGGCAACTGACGCGTGCGAGGCCAGCTGGCGCAGGGGGCGACGAAAGCGGATCAAGCTCGCGAGCACGCGTGAGCGAGGCAGGCGGCAGGACGAGTGGGAGCAAGCGCGGCTATGCGGCTCTGGGATGGGAAGCTGGGCGCTGGGACTTCCTGGGCCGGCCTGTAGTACCGGCCCATCCGGGCGGTACTACCGGGCCAGGCCGGTACTACCGGACTGGACTATTGGGGGAGACATAGAGTAATGCGCGGGCAGACTGGGCCGATAGTACCCAGCGGTACTACCGCTCGGTCCAGAAGGTTATTTTCTTTTTCCTTTTCAAATCAAATAAGAACGACAGATATTCAAACGGCTATAACTTTTGATTGGTAACCCCAATCGACCTGATTTCAATTGCGTTGGAAGGAGGACGACATGAGCTTGGTTATCACCAAGTGATAATGTATCAAGTATAATAATGCAAGATACCTCACTTGGTGAGAAACCAGGAAACCGTATAAATCAAAATTGCAACAAGATACAAACAGAAGATCCGATTTTGATGAACAAGAGCTTGTTATGGAGATTACCACAAGCTCTATATACTCACATGGATAAGACCAAATAACAACCAAATACAATGATGCAAGTATGCAAAGGTTTGAGCTCTCTCCGAATGATGTGATTGAGTTACTCATTCGAGAGCCCCTCTTGATAGTACGGCTACCTATCCTAAACCCGGTCTCCCACACACAACACGAGACCGGCAAAAGGGAAAACCTATCAAGATTATACCTTTGCCTTGAACATTCCACTTGAGCTCGATGTAGACGAACTTGACCTTCTCAAGATGGAACGCCTTTCTTGATTCCTCATCATCGATCCATGATCACCGAGGATAGCAAGCATCAATAATGAGATCTTCTATAGATGGCGCATTTTGAGCTTGCACAACACATCTTCTTCTTATTTCATCGACCTTGAAGCCAACACATGGTCCAAGCGATGCCAATGGACAATTCCTACATGTGCAACTTAATACACACATTAGTCCATAAAGATTGTCATTAATTACCAAAACCACACATGGGGGTCCACATGTTCTTTCACCCGCCATGACCATCATCGCCACCAAGCTTGGCACAAGGTGGCGCCTTCTATTTCCGTGTAGTTGTTCGCCCGTCTCTTATTCCTCTTTCCATCGGCCTCCACCTCGACCACACCCTCGTCCCCTTTATATTCTCCCCCTTCATCCCCTTCTCCCCCTTCATCCGCGTCGTCCTCATCTCTGCCCATCCCAGCGTTGAACGGAGCGAGTGGGGTAATGTTTACCTCGTCCAACAATTCCATGTACGAGGTGTTGTCGTTCCTAATAGTACGCGGCCTCAATATATACTCACAATGAAAATCGAGGAAGAGTTGTAATTTGTACCTTGTTGACCAACCGTCGAGAACGTCCTAGGCGATGTTCGCGTTGGCGGTGTTGGCAGGGAGGGGAACAGAGGTGGGGCGCCACGACTCGTCGTTGCCTTCACTTTCGTACTTTTGGGCGCCGAATTCTTCGGTCTGGCGCGGGATGCCTTCATTGCGACCGTCGGGACATCAGCGCTAGCCGCCGTGGCACCGGCTTGCGGGACCACATGCGTTCCCACGCGTCGCCGCTTCACCGCGCTCGTCGACGAGACCGTGGTAGCGACATCCACGGGGGTCGCAGGGGTCGCTAGGGTGGTTGGTGTAGCGGCGGAAGCACCGGCGACCGCGAGAGAGGGTGGCGGGGCCTGCGAGCTAGCAACGGCGGACGATAGGGTCGATTCGAGACTCATGGTGGAGAAATCGGGCGACAGCAGCGCAGAGAAAGGTGAGGGCGTGCAGATCGGTGGCGACGATGGCGGTTGGGAGGAGCTGAAACTTCCCTCGCGTGTAAACTAGGGATTGTGTTTGTGTTGTGTTCGGTTTGCTCCGTTGACCCCTACAGATATGGGTTTCGTTCTCGGCCCAAAATATTTTTTCAGTTTCGCCTCGTTTACGGGAACTGATCGGCCCTATTTTTCAGCCCGAACCCATAAACTGGTGGTTATTTTTCGGTTTTGGCCCTTTTACGGGCTCTGCTAGAGATTCTCTAACATTTCATAGTTGGGTATGTTTTTCTAGGGTTTAACGGGGGGGGGGGGCGATAGCCCACCTGAACGCGATCTCATTTTCATTAAAACAGATTTACATGGCAGCGCCGACACGAGAGACCATGGCAGTGCGGGGGTGGGCATACCACCCCGTAGAGGTACATGGAAGGGAAAGGTGGAAGCGTAAGAGGAGGGGGAGGCTACGCTAAGTAATCACACCAAGCCCGAAGGGGGCCGAGATCTACCCAACGGGGAGCCCGGACGACCCACCACCGCAGATGTTCCACGACCAAGGAAGCAACTTGACCGATGGTGGAGGAGGCTCTATCAAACACCATGCGGTTGCACGATTTCCAGACCGACCACAGTATGGCAAGTAGAACCATGTGGACAACCGAGGTGTGCATATGAGGGAGACGATCGAAGAGCATGTGTAGTAAGACAGCGACCGCGTCGGGTGGCAGCCACAGGTCGCTCGCAAGGCGCGTCAACAAGGGGGACAAGCGGGGGCACCGTACAAACATGTGCTCTAGGTCATCAGGGATGCCTGGGAAGAATGAGAAGTACGGGGAGGCGACACACCCGAGATGGAACAGGTGGGCGTGCGCCCTAATACGACCGAGGCGCAAAATCCAGAAGAACACCCTGACCCGGGGCGACGCAAAGTTTACCCGGTTGACTTCCTGGTGCGGCACTATGCACCCCAAGGAGCACAACGCTCGATACACATCCCTAGATAGAAACTCGCCCGCGGGGAAAAGCGTAACAATGCGGCTGTCAGGGGCGCTGGAGAGCCGGAGAGCACGCAAGCGGGTACGCAGGAAGGTCATCTCGGCCTCCGCCTGGGGAGTGATGCGCAACCGCAACAGAATGTGGATGGTGCCATCACCGACGGTTTTGGCCACCGACAATATAGGCGAGAGGCAGTGTGAGAAGGCGGCGGGGAGGGCATCGTCTAGTGGGCCAAGCGGCGTCCATGAGTCAAACCAGAGGAAGGCCGACACCCCGTCCCCCGAGACCACTCGTGTGATGGAGTGGTACAAGGGGATCAAGGACTCAAAGCCTCGCCACGAGGGCGTAGAAGGCTGCGGCTCCAAATACAGGTAGCTCCGACGGACCCAGCGCTCCCAGGGGGTATCTCGCCTAGAGAAGAGAGCGTGGACGTTCTTGAGCAACAGACATGTGTTTTGGAGAGCGAAGTCGACCAAACCAAGACCACCCTCAGACCGCAATCGGCAGACCAGGTCCCATGCCACTTGGTAGTCTCCGCCATAGCATGAGGCGGCGGCCTTCCAGAGCATGGCACGTCTAGGCCTGTCCATCTTTGCGAGGGTGCCATTTGTCAGTGGCAACACAGACATGGCGAGTAAGGGTATCACCGAGAGGACGGACGTGGCAAGGGTCAAACGACCACCTATCGGGATCAGAGAAGTGCACCATCCCGGGATCTGGTTTGAGATCCTCGTGGCGAGGAACTCCAGGGCAGCCGCGGGTAACTTCTAGTCCGAGAGGGTGTGAGATCATGGCACTTAGCTTAATATGATTGATAGGATACCCATATGAACAAGTTGCAACTTCTTTTCCAGAAGCTCATCTGGAAAAAAAATCTAAGGTTAAACATGCTTGGCCTAGAGCAATTTGAGGATGGGTGACCGATCAGGAAATGGGTATCGGGTGCGCACGAGTGAGAACAAAATGCGCAGAAAAGACTAGTGTTGGTATGTGAGATTAGTCTAGAAATCCTATTGGGCTGCTAGGAGTGACAACCACTGGTCCGGAAAGGTTGGGGTCTTACAATTGGTATCAGAGCCAATCCTCATGGTTACATGGATTGTGCGGGTCAGTGGCGGACATGTAGAGCATGCGCGTGTGGTCTGGAGTGGACACGATATGGCACATGTGCCGGCACTGGACGCACAGACGTGTGCTAAAAGGGGACGTTTCTGACTTGTGGTTAATCGACGAGGGCGTCAATCTTCTAAAGATGAGTGTACGTGAGATTCTGACACTTGGCTTAATAGGATTGATAGATACTCATATCAACAAGTTGCAACTTCTTTTCTGAAAGCTCATCTGAAAAAAACTTTAAAATTAAGAGGGCTTGGCTTAAAGCAATTTGAGAATAAGTGACTGTCCGGAAAGTGTGTATCGGATGCACACGAGTTAGGACAAAGTGCATAAAGAATACTAATATTGGTCTGTAAGGTTAGGTTAGAGATCCTATTGAGCTGGCAGGAGTGACAACCGTTCGTCCGGAGATACCGGGATGTTACAAATGGTATCAAAACCGATCCTCGCAATTACATGAGCACATACGGATCCGTGACGGACATGTAGGACATGACGCGTGTATCTCGAAATAGACACGGCATGGTCACATGTACTGGACGCACACACTGTAAAGAGATGACGTAAAGAGTCGATCGACCAGGAAAATCTTTCAAAGAACCTTTTGTGATTGTGCAAGTGCAACCTTGCTTCACTGTCACGGTATGTCAACGATCTTGTAATGTCATTCCCAAAATAAGATTTTGATGCGATCGGTATATAAAACGCCGTAGCCTTGTCAGATTACACGGAGACGATGTTAGTTTAGTTGGTGATTTTGTTTCCGCCACAATTTGCCAAGCCAAAGTGAAGCCAAACTTTGACAAAAAGATTAACTCTATGATAAATGGGTCATAAAAACAATAAAGTATGGCAAGCCAAATTATGACAAAACCAAACGAATGCCAATAAAAGCGTGGCTGCTAAATTTTGGTTTGGCAATGTATAACCTAGAACCAAACGTGCTCTGAGAGTTCTGTGGCGATAACTAAGTATAGGTATAGCCAAACTAACATATACAAATATAGATATACGTATAATTGTAGCTAGACTGTGGCCATAACTGAGTAGAGGTAGATTCTCAAATACCAGCAACTCACTAGTGAAGACAAGACCTCTAGTCCTGGGCCGTAAGGGCCTCTTAGTCCCGGAACCGGGACTAATCAAGCGGGACTAGAGGTCCAACACTAGTCCCGGCCCAGTTACCAACCGGGACTAATGGATGTCCACGTGGTTGTCCCTGCGCGTTCAGGGTGCATCCCCACTAGTTCCGGTTGATGCCACAGACCGGGACTAGTGGGTCTCTGCCGCGGCAGCATTTTGCGCCTATTCTCTGTCGCGGCAGAGCATTACCTCGGATTAGTAATTTCTCTGCCGCGGCCGAGAATTCATTTTGTATTGTTTTATTTATTTATTTTTCATTCAAAATGGTTTTTGAATATTTGTACGCCACCACATATCGTACATGTTTTTGCATATATATAAGATAACTTGTATTACGAAATCGAGCATACAAATATATACAATTTACATAGTTACATGGAGATCACAGAATACCGGGACTTGAGCACAAAATAGTTCGATTACATGGAGATCAGTAGCGCCTATTCACACTAAATTCTCCGGCATCGTCTACGATCTCTTTGAAAATAAATCTTGCCAACTCCTCCGCAATTGCTAGTATGCGTTGCTCTGGTAGTAGTTGATCCCGCATTCTCTCGAACTATATATAAGAAAAAGGAGATCAATATGTATCAATCATGATAACAAAAGGTGACGGCAATAAAATGATGGTGTGAATGCATTGCTTACGTCGACTCTATAATCGTTGTGTTCGGTGGTAAACGTGCGAATGAACTCGCAAACGTAGAATCCACATAGATTCGACCCCCGTGGCTGTCTCGCGCACTTTACGAGAATATAATTTAATCAAAATAATAATCTAAATCATCATTATTGTATTGAAACTAGAAGTAAAGAGATGCGCGGACATATCACGTGCTACTTACCGAGACCGCCTTAAACGTCAGCTTCTCACTAAATACACCCGTAACCTCGCGCTTGAATCGGATCCAAACCCTGTCCGACGAAGAAAATAAATGAATGAGTTATTCATTACCTGATATCTCAGGAAATCAACGAAAGATACCGATATAGCGCGAAACTTACTTCTGGAGCATGTCCTGCATGCCGCGGAAATCTTCCAAGTTTCTCTTTGATGGGTCCATGACATCAACTCTGCTCTTATCAAGTTGAATGTCTAGCAGAACCCAGTAGAAGCTGCAAACATTTATATATACATCAGCTACACTTATTAGCATCAACTAATCAAAAATGAATGTGTACAAAAGAGTAAGACCCTCACCTAAAATTGTAAGGAAATAGTATGTGGTTAGAGAAATTTGCTCTAGTAGAAACCTTAGAATGTTTTCCTCCGTCTCCTCGGGGTTATCCCTTAGCGTGGCTATACGCACTTTATTTGGGTCAATGAACCCGATATTATAGATTCTTTTTCTTTTACATTCCAGCATCTTCATTCTGCATAATAAGGATAATTACATGTTCTGAACTGAACAACTGAAAAACCGAACATGTAGACAATGAATTCAACAACTTACAGACAATAGCAGTTGAGGATGGATTTGTCCATGGTGTCGAGATGGTATAACTGGAACAGTTCTGGAAACTCAATATGGACCTCTTCGGTTCTAAAGTAGTACTCACGTGGAACTTTGGCTACGATAAATATTCCCCTGCTTTATGACCGTCGAGTACCATTGATGGAGATTCCGCATTTGTGTTCGCAGTTCTCTCAGCCTCTCTTTGCTGACCAAATCCTCACCTGCGGCATATTTATGGGCTAGTGGCATCTTGGGTAGATGGTCGAGTTCGGGGCCTAACAGTTCATCAAGTGTAATTTCCATGTTGGCCGCCAACTCCGCAGCTATTGACATATCAAGTGGCTATTGTGCAAGGAGTGGAACGTTTTGTGAAACCACCTTGAGGGGTGCGATTGTTTGTTTTGCCTATTTTCCGAGAAGGGGAACGTCTGATTTTTTACTGATTGTATTTTTGGTCCCACTTGCACCTGTGATTGCTGATTTTTTACCGCTTGCACTTGATTTGCTTGATTTTCTCTTCGCCACTTCTTTCTAAAGTGTGCGTAGATAGTCATCTGGCTTATGGTGCAACTCATATTGCGATGGTGTGTTCAGAAAATCAAGTGCATATGCCTTTTGTTTCTCGGTGTATACCGGAGCGGGATCGGGTTTCTTCTTCTCAAAATGCGCTGCCACTTCGGCCTTTGATATCGCTGCAGATTCCGCATCAATACGATCATAAGGTCTGATGGGAAGATTCTGATGAGACACTGTTGGGAGGGGAGACATTTTCCGTTTTAGGCTGCCGCGTCCTTTAGTACTCACTAACGGAGCACGCTTCCGCTTATTGTCCTTAGCGGGCGGCGAAGACTGCTGAGCCTGCGGCGGAGATCGAGATGGACTCAGGATGTGGTGGTCGTAGTCATCATGGGGTGGGCTTCTTGGAGGTGATGAAGGTGGAGGTGGAGGTGAAGGAGACCTGTAACGACTCAGAGGCGGTAGTGTTATCCTTGGAGCCGAGCCTGGAAACCGTATGTTGTTCTTTTCCTAGAGAATGATCCCACCAAGTACTTCTCCCAGTGTGATCTCACCTTCAGGTCCAGGGATGTCAAGCTCCATTGACTCCCACTCCTTTACGATTTGATTCACCTCGACTTTAGCATAGCCAGGTGGAATCTCACGGCCATGCCAACGTGCGTCAGGCGGACAGGGCAAAGCCGATCCGACCGCCACCTTCACATATACGTTCTTCAATTTTTTATGGAGCTCACAATGTATCTGCTCCTTAATTCCATCCAGCCGGGACCGCCATCTGTAGTATAGGATGCATCGTTAGACGAGACTTCCGATTCAGCGACGTTGCTTCTCCGCTGAGATGGGTTGGCGGTAATATCGAGTGAAGGATATTGCTGCAACCGCACTATTCCTCTAAGTCCGTCGATCTGTTGCTGCTGCTTGTCAAGTCTTCCTAGCAGCAGCTTGAACTTGTCTAACTCCTCCTCCTCCCGTCGTTGCTTTGCTCTTGCTCGGCTTCTATAGGTACCCTGGTCCTTAGGAAACCCAGTCTCCCACGTGAAACTCCTGTCAAGGCCTCAGACTCGTCCTGTATGTTCGCGATTCCCAAGGACCAAGGTCAGCAAGTCATTCTCTCTATCGGGATGAAACTGTTTTATTCCATTTTTAATATCTTTGACCACTTTTAGCAATGCAGTCCTGGGTACCTTTATCCCGTCACTGCAAACAAGGTCCCCTGTAAGTTCGTCATATGTACTCCCATGCCCAACGAACCAATTTCTTGCCCTCAAATACCATTCTTCGCGAATTGGTTCTGGAATGATCCCTTTATTATGAAGCTCTTTCTCTTTTGCATACCACTTAGGCATGGCAGCCGCGTAACCCCCTGGCCCCAAGTTATGGTGATATTTCTTCTTCGCAACATTTATCTTGTTTTTTTCTGACTTTTCTTCTGCAACTCTTGACTTCCTATACAGCACAAATGCATCCCAGTAAGGCTGCTGCTTCACTAGATAGCCTTCGAATAATGGGGTTTTCTTGTCCTTCTGATATTGTTGCCATAATGACTTCTTCCAGTTCTTGAATAGTTCGGCCATCTTCTTTAGTGCGAACTGCTTGACTTTCTTTCTCATTTCAGCAGTCTCGTCCTCAGTGTCACATTCTGTCAGCTTGAAATGTCCCATTAGGTCATTAAAAAGTTCATCTTTGAACCTATCGTCGATATACACATCACTCCATTCCGCCTCTTTGGGCTTATTCCACTCCCGAACAGTGATCGGGGTTCGATCTCTAGCAACAACTCCACATTGTTGTACAAATAGTTGTTTTGTTTTCTTTGGTTCCAATGGTTCGCCGTCTCCTGAAACCTTTGTAATTTAATAAATAGTACCCAAGGGAAACTTTTTGGCTGGGCTGGTTTTCTTGCTCGATGTAGAGGCCTAAGAGAAGAAACATTCGTCAACATTATATATATACAACTAGGTACATCTAGTGACGATCATCGGACATCATATATATATACCTCGTCGATCTGCGTTACACGTCCATGGGCTTCTTGATCTTGTCTGTGGGTCTCCTCTCCCTCACCGGATGAGTTCAGATACCTCGAGGGAGATCCCTCATCGGCATCGTGAATCATATCCTTGAGCAAGTGTTCCGAATCTAGGTCTCTGCGGACTGGGGGACTAGGTGGATCCATAGTTCCTGAAAAATGCACACAATATTTATTTGAACTTAACAAAATAAAACCTAAACCCCTAAACCCGGAGGTGCGGTGGGTGATGGCCGGTGATGGTGGCCGCGGGAGAGGCAGGCGACTAAGCGGCTTCCCGCGAGAACCACCACCCTAACCCTAACACCGGTCACCACCCTGAACCCTAAACCCGGAGGTGCGATGGCGGTGGCCGGTGATGGTCGCCACGGGAGAGGCGAGCGACTAAGCGGATTCCCGCGAGAACCACCACCCTAACCCTAACTCCGGTCACCACCGAGCACCAACACCCTAACCCTAATTCTAACTACGGTTACAAAGAGGGTCTTACAATAAAAATACTATATTACACTATTATATTACAATATTAAACCCTATAATAAACATAACTTACAATATTAAACTATAATCCTAAAATATACATTAAACTAAAAAATCCTAAACTATACACTAAACTATAATCCTAAACTATACATTAAACTAAAAAATCCTAAACTATCTAATCCTAAACTATAATCCTAAACTATACACTAAACTATAATCCTAAAATATAATCCTAAACTATACATTAAACTAAAAAATCCTAAACTATAATACTAAACAAAAAATCCTAAGTACTAATCCTAATCCTAAGTAAAAATCCTAATCCTAATCCTAAGTACTAATACTAATCCTAACCCTATACATTAAGTACTAATTAAACATAATCCTATAATATAAAAAACTAATTTACCTATATTGATGTGGAGGCCGAGAGGGGGCCGAAGGTGGCCAGTGGCGGGGGCGGTGGCCAGTGGTGGGGGAGTTGGCGGCGCCGATGGCGGAGGTGGGGTGCCAACGGGGCGTCGCCGGCATGGGAGCGAGAGAGAGGTGCGGGGAGGCGGGCGCACGGCGGTGGCACGGCCGGATCGGGCGGCCGGAGTGGAGGGTGGAGGCACGGAGCGGGTGGAGGCGTCGATCGAAAATCCGGCAGCCTGACGGCGATGCTCTGTTTGTATGGCCTCCAAATCTCCTGGTGCGTGGAACGCATCGGGGGAGAAGGTCCCTTTTTATACCCAACCCCCTCTAGTCCCGGTGCGGTCTCTAGTCCCGGCTGGTGCCACGCATCGGGACTAGAGGGGGGGGGTTTCGTTTTTCGCGCGCTAGGGACAGACCTTTAGTCCCGGCTGGTAAACTGGGCTGGGACTAAAGGCCCAAATTTGCGCGCGCTGGGCCAAAAACCCCGGCGCGCGTTTTTTTTTCATATTTTCAAAAATATCATTTAAAACATTTAAATTATACTTTTGTGCATACTTGTGAATTTGACAAAACTTTCAACATCAAAAGTTCTTTGAATTTGAATAATTAATCCAAATCCATTTTATGTTTTATCAAGTAATTATTTTAAGTAGTCAAATTATTAACCATTTTGCCATTATCAATTTAAAAATGCATTAACTATTATTTTTTTTGCATATTTTTGAATTTGGCAAAACTTTCAACATGAAAAGTTCTTGAATTTGAATAATTAATCCAAATCCATTTTTTGTTTTATCAAATAATTATTTTAAATAGTCAAATTATTAACCACTTTGCCATTATCAATTTAAAAATGCATTAACTATTATTTTTTGCATATTTTTGAATCTCACTAAACTTTCAACATGAAAAGTTCTTGAATTTGAATAATTAATCCAAATCCATTTTCTGAATAAGCTTTAGTCCCGGTTGTATCCACTAACAGGGACTAAAGATTTTTCCCACCATTTCTCACCGCTTCCCGCCAAGTTTTTCCGCCCTTTCCTCTAAACCGAGCTTTTAGTCCCGGTTGTAGCCACTGACAGAGACTAAAGATATTTTCCGCCATTTCCCACCGCATACCGCCATGTTTTCCCGCCCTTTACATCTATATATAGGCCGACCGCGCCATGGTAATGCACACATCCACACCTTCCTCTCTCAAAGAAATGGACAGCGCCTACTGAGCCATTCTGACCCTCGAGGAGACGGAGGCGCTGTGCGCCTCAAGATACCCTTGCCCACCAGGCTACCGGCCGCCCGACGGCTGGATGCTGAGTGTTGGAGGTGTTCCTGTCCCTCCTGTGCCTCAAGGCTCCGCCCGACAGGCGGCCATCACGAACCACTTCTACCACGAGCTCACGCCGGAGCAACGGATGGATCCCTAGTGGGATCCCGACAACTACGATACCTGGAATGCCTTCTTCGCTAACCGGCGGGAAAGGGAGCTCGCTAGGTACGATGGTGATGGCCCGCCCCCGGTGAACCACAATGAAGCCGGCCGCCGTCTGTGGTGGGCGAACTGTACTATCATAGGCGTCATGAGATATATCGTCGGGGGAGACCATCCTTGCCTACGATGCCCACAAGTACACCCGCCCGCCGTGAATCCGAGGCCGGAGTGGCAGGTGCCCCCGGTATATTCCATGGCTAGGCTCAGGATCCCCGGAGTGGCAGGTGACGATGACAATAATGATGACGATGACGAAGAAGACCCTGAAGCTGTGTACTATACGACTAGGAATGATTATGACTAAAGGGGGCGGCTTTAGTCCTGAGTGTTAGCTAGTCCCGGTTTGTCCCAGTTTTTAATATTAATAAATGTATTGAGTGTTAGTCCCGGTTTGTGGCTGGACCGGGACTAAAGGGGGTCTTTAGTCCCGATTCCGTAGTCTCGGTTTTTAAATATTAATTAATATCTTGAGTGTTAGTCTCGTTTTATGGTTGGACCGGGACTAAAGGGGACCTTTAGTTCCGATTCATACTTACCATGAAGATCTGATCTCCAAACACGTAAAACTGGCTGTAGTGGTGTCCCTGCTCTCGAAGACCATCTTGCAGCTTGTAACTTCTCTAACTAGATCAATATGCCTGGGAGCTAACCTAATTTCACATATTAGGGAATGCCTCTATGACCAGTTTCTTGGAGATGCCGGAGGATTGGGCTCCGGCGGCATCTCCATGAAACTGGCCGTAGTGGTGTCCCTGCTCTCAAAGACCATCTTGCAGCTTGTAACTTCTCTAACTAGTTCAATATGCCTGGGAGCTAACCTAATTTCACATATTAGGGAGTGCCTCTATGACCAATTTCTTGGAGATGCCGGAGGACTGGGCTCCGGCGGCATCTCCCTGAAACTGGCCATAGTGGTGTCCCTGCTCTCGAAAACCATCGATCTTGGAGATGCCTCAAACTGGCTGGAGGACTGGCCTATTTATAGTACAAGCAGCTCGGCATAGTGTCGACACTCACGACATAATGTCGACACTTACCCCTATTATTAGCGCTCACTCGTGTTTTGTCCCGGTTGCTGTCTCTAACCGGGACTAAAGGTTCATCAAACATTAGCGTAAAATTTCCTAGATAAATTTAGAAATGCATCTTTGTTGCAAAAGATGTATACGATTTTACATGAGATTTATATATCATCATTTAGAGGGATAATGTAGATGGTCTCTTTCGCCCCCCCCCCCCCCCCCCACACACACACACACACCCCACACACACACAACCCCAATCACCTAATCCTGGATCTGCCACTGGTGGTGGTACTCCTTCGGATGTTGCAGCGGTTATGGGTCCCCTTCGTTTAGTTGATCCGCCGCCTATGTCTCTATTTTGTTTATTCTTTGTTTCTTTGCGCGTGTGTTTACTGCTGCCCCGGCATTTTCTTTTGTTTCGAGGCTATTTTGGTTGTATCATGGTTGATTGCTATATTAATATAGCGGAGCGAAAACCTGATTCGAGGAGGTGCGAATTGACGCACAGAAATCCTTCAATTACAACAAGGGACTCTACTTCACATGTGGTGATGTGGGGAGAAATGGAGCCGTAATTACAAATGTCCTGCTCAAGTGCCTTTGCGCATAATTGAAGAACCGTTGGAAGTTTTGCAAATTCAAGATCATCCTGATCAGAAAAGCAACAGTTCCTCTGAGTCCGAAGAAGACAATGTCATGCGTTTGGGAGGATCGGTCTTTCCCTAGTCCTGCTCGAGGACTTCAGGATCCTTCGATCAAACGAAAAACAGTACTACAACGGGGGCTAATCAAACGCTGCATCTCTTTTTCTGTTGCATATGCCCAAATAGCCGAAATCTTGGCTAACCAAACACACGTTCCTCTGTAATGTTTTCCTTTTTTTTTGACGGCGATGTCATCGATGTTTCGGCTCCACGGGACCAACCGCGGTCGGTGCTGGTGCATGCTTAACTGCTTGAATCGAATGAGACTACGAGTGTGTGCTGCGCGCGTGAGCAAGTTGTACATTTCGTAGATTCCAAGGGAAGGAACGAAAAAACAAGTTCGGAGTAACCACATTTCTCAACAGCTACAAAAAGTACAGAGTGGCAGAACAGAAAATTTGACAATTACTTGATCAATTTTCCAGGTCTGTGAGTGCGGTGCGCAACTGAACAAGTTCATCTCGGTGTGGATATGAGTGAGTGCGCAACATATTGTCAGACAGTCAGAGTATACAACAATATACATTCACAAAATATACAAGCATGGATGAGATTAAATAATCTCTCTCTCTCTCCATACAAGTTAGTACGTTTATACAAGTTACAGCAATTTATTTACAAGGGAAAAACGAATCGAACAAATAATTCAGCGCGCGACCGGACCATCAGCGAGGCCATCGGAGAGGTAGCACGAGGACGGGACGAGCCACGTCTTGGCGACACGGTTCCGCGCGCCCTTGCCGAACTCCCACGCCGCGCCGGTGACCTCCCGCTTGCTCAGGTCGTACTCGACCACCTTCCACGGCGACCACAGGTACACCACCGCGTCCTTCTCCGGGTGCATCGCCAGGAACCTGACCTCGCCACCGTCGTTGCCGCCTTCCACGACCTCACCGACCCTCACGGCGTGCTTCAGGCGCCACTCCTGCTGCCGCGGCGCGGTTGCGGGTGACGGCTGAACGACGTCTTCGAGCGCCCAGACCCTGAGGAGCTCGCCGTCGCTGCCGACGTAGTGGAGGCGGCCGCCGGAGTGCGTGACGCGGCCTTCGCCGTCCGCCGGGTCCGGAAGGGCGAGGACCGTGCACGCGAGCCCGGCGGCGAGGTCCATGCGGACGACGCAGTCCGGGTCGGACGCGAGGAAGTACACGGCGCCGTCATGGCAGTGCAACGAGGCGCCGGAGAGGGAGCCCGCCGGGACGCCGGCGAACTCCGCCTCGTGCGCCGTCCACGCCCGCGTCGCGGACGAGAACACCTCCACCGCCGCGCCGCGCTCGCGCCACCCGGTGAAGTTGATCACGTGGTAGTGCTGCTGCGGCTGGGAGGAAGTGCCGATGCCGAACGGGTCGAACGCCAGAAGGGACAGCCGCGCGTCCTTGGCCGGCCGCGGGAGCGCCGCCCAGCTCCTCGTCACGGGGCTCACGACGTAGAACTCGGGCGTGCCAGGGTCGCGGCACAGGAGCAGCCCGTTGCACCCGTCGCAGACGACCGCGCGCTCGTGAAGCGGGAAGAAGCCGAGGTCGCGGCCCTCGAGACGGCGTCCCTCGGCGGCGCACGCGAACACGGGCCTGCTTCCACCACCGCCGCCAAAGGGATCGTCGTTGTCGTTGTCGGGGAAGCAGATCATGGACATGTGCAGCGGGAGCCGGCGGCGGAGGTAGCCGTCGGAGATGGCGGCGCACCAATTCTTCGAGACGCCCCTGGAGCGCGCCACGGAGTCCAGGGGAAGCCTCACGATGATCTCGGCGAGCAGGTCATCGCCCAGGTCGATCTCTTCCGGGAGGAAGCTCATGATCGTGGCACTCGCGTCGCTGTCGACGGAAGAACTCTTCAGGATTGCCATTATTGGCACGTACGCTCTGTTCGTGTCTGAGAAAAGGGAGTGTGTGTTGAGCAGACGCTGCACCAGAAATTCAGAAGATGACGGTGCAGTGGGACGGAATGCTGAGGTTGATTACATTACTACACGAGGATGCACTATAAATAGGAAACGTCTAGTTCGTTAGACGACGAAAGCGGCTTCCACATCGCGTTCGGGGCCCGAACTCGGAGGACAGCGGATGGCCGAGATCTCATGAGCAGTGCGAAGGTTTTTCCCGTGAAACCTAAGCGCTTTAGCACCAACGGTGGTGATACCTACTGGTGTTGTTATTTTTTTTTTAGGCGCCAAAGTGGCAATACCTACGGGTGTGTCGTAATGTTTTTTAGGCGATGTTGTGGTTATCTTTATGTCTCAAGGTGAAACCCTTGACCATTGCAGTATCAGTCGCTGGGGGTGTCATGCGTTGTTATCCTCTTGAGGGTGTCATTGTGGAGCCTATATTCTCATCTCATTAACTTGTATTGGTTCAGTTCGTTGTACTAGTTTATTTATATCTATAAAACTTCTCCCTTGAGATTATCATTTTAGTTTGCTGGGCTATCCGGGGCAGCAGAAATGACTTCATCTTCAAAGGGATTCAGCCAAGCCTATACAGAACAAAAAAGCTTTTTATAGAGAAGCTAGCTCTACTCCAGTTTAAGGCTAAAAGGAAATCCTACCAAGGACTGCAAGACTGGGCCAAGCGTTTTGTTTAAGTGATCTCTAGGAGCTTTTCTCTAGTTCCTTTTGTGTTGCTCTTGTATTACCCTGGACTCTTGTTTATTATTAATATTAATAAAAAATATAACAGTAGGGAAACCCACTGTAAAGCTTCAAAAAAAAAATCTATAAAACGAGACGAAAACATGTTTCACTACGTACGCTCTATAGACCCGATTGGTTCAATACTCAACTGGTTATCTGGTCGGCAAGTGTATGTCTACGTTGCACACACGGAATTATTGGAGGCTGCGTGTGCACCGACGTGTACCCGGCAAGCGGCAGCCCAAGTAAACAGCAAAACGGAACTCGCCCGGCGTGGGCAGAGCTCGATCAGGATATTGCGACACGTACTTACCGGTATCCAACTGAACTTGGCGAAGTGATCCGTTCCAGTTTCTCTCGTCGTCACTAGTCGCCACCGCGTAGACAAAAGAACACCGCGGAAAAGAAGGTGGTGGCGCCCGCAATCCGGGCAACGGTTTTCGGGTGCGCGATGGTGGCACCGCCGTCCCCCATTTGCCAAACGTGGTGGCCGGTGGAATAGTAATCGAGACCGCACCGCGTCGTGCTGAACTGCACATGCTTTCTGCTTGCCCTGCTGGCTCCGAGGTTAGAGCATCTTCAACCGCCCTTTCAAGTCGTTTTTCGTCAATGTAAATAATTTCTCATAGTCGGCCCACAAGCTAAAATTTTATAGGATTTAACCGATTTTTTATTTTTTTTGAGCAACCAGCAGGAGCACTGCCTTTTCTATTAGAAGAGAAGAGAATTGACCGGTTTGGAAGGAAAACCGGCCAAAACCCAAAACAGACGTATAAACACACGGGTCCGGTGAAAAGGGGAACCGGACCAAAAAAGACCCTGAACGACACAGTTTTAAGGAAAAACTAGCAGAAACCACACGAGACCGCACTACCTAGGTCGACTAGGTCTGGAGCACCGCCGAGCGACACGAACACAACGGCAACAGCGAGCGCAACGAAGAGCCTGGTCCATGTCCCCAGAGAGGAAGTCAGAGCCGAAGGAACGGCTAGGCCTCTCGGCTTCATGGCGAGAGGCAGGCCGCAGGGAACACGCCGGCGGTACCCGCACGCCGACAGGGCTCGAAGACAACGACTCAACCGGCAACACAAACACCCCAAGAAAAGGTTCCGCACACTCCAAAAAATGACGCCTCCAAGGGGGGTAACGACGTCCAGAAGACGCACCGTCATCCAATCCGGCAAGCCAGATTTGGGTTTTCACCCCGGAATGATGGACAGAGGGGCGTCGGGGCTCCACGACAACGCCCTCAAGAGAGATAAACAACGCTCACAAGCGCCGCCGTTGTCGGCACCAACCACGTCGGGCTAGACTTTCGTCCGGAGACCTCGACCACCACCTCCAAGGGACTATCAACTAGGCAGTCCATGCCGCTCGGCGAGCTAGATCACCGGTGAAAGAGACGCCGTCCACGCCCACAGAGCCACACCGCGCCGCCCCCGCGGCCAGGGCAGAGCATCACCACCATCTCGATCCGGAGCCGCCGCTCCGGCTTTTGCGCATAGCACCGCAGCACCCCATTCCGGTCTGCCACCGCCTCAGATAGCCAACCACCCCGCGACGACCCACCACAGCCGCCAAAGCACCAGTGGGGTAGGGCGCGGCCGCGACGATACCTTCACGCCGAGACACACCCAGCCCGCCGTCCTCCATGCCACCGAAGCGTCGAGGCAAAACCTCCGGCCGCCGACCGCCCAAAAGTCGTCGCGTCCCCGGGGCCGCCGCCCAGCATCCACATCTCCGGCAGAATGGACGCCACCGACGCCGGAGAAGCAGCCCGGCCACCCCTGCCGGCCGCCCGAGGTCAAGGGGCACCGCCCCGGGCGAAGCCCCGCTCGAGCCCGCCGGCTCGGCCTCCCGAACGGACACAGAGAGGGACGCCACAACCGCAGCCCGCCCTGGCCCGTCTAGGGTCCAGATCGGGCCCGAACAAAACCCAGTCGCGCAGATCCGACCGCCGCCTCCCACTCCGCCGAACGCCGCTGTCGAAGTCCCCGCTCGCCGTGCAACCGCCCGCCGCCCGAAGCGCGCGGCCACCCGCCCGCCATGAACGCCGCCGCCGAGAGCTCCCCTACTCCCGAGCGCAGCCGCGGAGAAGCAAGGTCCCGCTGCCACCGGCTCCACCCGGGTTCCCGGTGGAGGCGACCGGCGATGGCAGGAGGGAAAAGGAGGGAGGGTGGGTCGACAGTGGTGGGCGGTGTCGCCTCCCAGGTCGCCCCTGGGGAGGGAGCGACGCGGGCGTTCAGGTGCCGGTGGAAAGAAAAAAACATGCCAAAAACCTATTCTCTATGTGGCCCTGTCATGTCATTGAGCCGAAGTCTTGTTTGAAAAGCTAATAAGAATAGGTTTGTTGGGGCTGGCTCGGCACACAAGGGTCTCATTATATAGATCAAGGGGTTACAAAGTTAGGTACAATACAAGTCTAACTCTACGTATATACGTATTCTAACACCCTCCCTCAATCTCAACCAGGTAACAAGAGGTTGAGATTGCGCTTACAATGATCATACAAAGGCAACGGAAGTGGTTTAGTAAAGATATCAGCTACTTGATCCTTAGATGAGATGAATCGAATTTGCAGCTTCTTCAAAGAAACCTGCTCACGAACAAAGTGGAAATCAACTTCAATATGCTTTGTCCGTGCATGGAAGACTGGGTTAGCTGACGGGTAGGTGGAACCAATATTATCACACCATAACACTGGGGCTGAGTTTGCACAACTCCAAGCTCCTTCAACAAGGACGGAACCCAAATAAGCTCTGATGTAGCATTTGCCAAATACTCAGACTCGGTACTGGACCGTGAGATAGTAGACTGCTTCCGAGCACTCCAGGCGATCAAATTTCCTCCATAAAAGATGGCAAATCCCCCGTGGATCGCCGATCATCCATACTACCAGTCCAGTTTGCATTAGAGAACGCAGTCAACAGAGTAGAGGAAGAAGACCGAAACTGAAGACCAATGTCAACTGTGAACCGTACATAGCGATGAATACGTTTGACATCATCCCAATGAGGAGTGCGAGGTGCAGAAAGATACTGACACACCTTGTTGACCACAAAGGACAAATCAGGACGTGTCACTATCAGATACTGTAGGCCACCACCAACACTACGATACCGCGTGGCTTCCTCAGACGAAAGAGCATCACCATCAGTACTACAGAGACGCTCAGAAGAGGACATAGGAGTAGTGGTCGGGCTGCACTTCAACATATTAGCACGCTCGAGGAGCTCCAGAGCATACTTGCGCTATCGAAGAACAAGACTGCCAGAAGAGGATGTATCAACCTCTATGCCCAGAAAATATTGGAGAACTCCAAGATCTTTCACAGAGAAATCAGCTCGAAGTTCAGAGATCAACCGAGTAATAGCAGCAGCAGTAGAGCTAAGAACAATGATATCATCAACATTGACCAAGAGATAAACAGTCACATCTGGCCGTTGAAGAATAAAAAGTGACGTATCAGCTGTCGATGGTCTGAATCCTAACTTGCCAAGCACAGAACTGAGACGAGCGTTCCATGCACGAGGAGCTTGCTTCAATCCATATAGAGACTTGACAAGGCGACAATAATGATCAGGCTTATCGGGATCAGCAAAACCAGGAGGCTGTCACATATATACCTGTTCATCAAGGAACCCATTGAGAAAGGCATTATGAATATCAAGCTGACGAAGATGCCAACCACGAGATAGAGCAAGAGACAATAGCAGGCGCACAGTAGCAGGTTTTACCATAGGGGAAAATGTCTCCTCATAGTCCAGACCATACCTTTTCTTAAACCCTTTAGCAATAAGACGCGCCTTGTAACGCTCAATAGATCCATCAGCATGAAGCTTAACCTTAAACACCCAACGAGAATCAATTAGGTTAACACCATAAATAGGAGGTACAAGAGTCCATGTACCATTGTCCTTTAGAGCCGAGAATTCTGCCTCCATAGTTGTGCGCCAATGAGGAACACAGAGAGCTTCTCGAAAATCACGGGGTTCGACAGTATCCTTGGACACAACAAATGCAGCAAGAATAGTATTCCAGGCCACAGTAACATCAGTGTGGACCTTGGGTTGTGAGATGCCGCGATGAAGCCTTGTAACAGGGCCAGCAGGCAGTGCAGCAGCAAGCGATTGATGAGATGCAGCTGCTGGCGACAGAGGCTCAGGAGACGACCCAGCTGAAGATGACGATAGAGACGGCGGCCCAATAGACATGGGCGACGCGGAATCCCCGTCACAAGACGGGCAGTAAATGGTAGCGAGCGAAGGCTCGATCCCAGCCTGGGCTGGGCCAGGAGGAGGAGAAGCCGGAGGAGAGCCAACTTGGGCCACCAGGTCGGGGCCAGCTGATGGCGCCCAGTCCGAGGGCGAGCCATGCACGCCATGCACCAGATCGACGTGCGTCGCAGGCACGCGATCAACGTGAGGCACTGCAACCTCGGGCGTAAGAACCTCCAAGCGAACTCCTCGGGGATTACCTGCACCATGATTAGCAAGAAAAGGCAGAGCATATGCAGTATCCATAAATTGGTGAGCGGAAAGTAAAGACGACTCCATATGTGGTGGTGAGAGGTGTGCATTGGGCATATTGGCAAAAGGAAAATGACTCTCATCAAAGATAACATCCCTAGAGATATAGATTCTATCTGAAGGAACATGGAGACACTTATACCCTTTATGCAACACACTATATCCTAAAACACACATTTTTTGGAACAGAAATCAAGTTTGTGACTATTGTAAGGACGAAGGTGAGGCCAACATGCATAGCCAAACACCTTAAGAAGGTATAGTCAGGAGATTTATGAAGAAGACGCTTAAGGGGAGTCTTCATATCAATGGTATGACTAGGCAACCTATTTATAAGAAAATAGGCTGTAGCAAAAGCATCACTCCAATAGCACAAAGGAATAGAGGCCTGAGCAAGGAGACTAAGACCAGTCTCAACAATGTGTCGGTGTTTTCGTTCAGCAGTGCCATTTTGTTGATGAGTGTGGGGACAAGACACACGATGAGAGATGCCTAAACTGTGAAATAAGGGGTGAAGCTTCTCGTACTTACCATCCCAATCAGTTTGGACATGCAAAATTTTACGACCAAGAAGACGTTCAACATGCTTTTGATACCGAAGGAATACATCATAAACATCAGATTTGTGTTTAAGTAAATAAAGCCACGTGAAACGACTGTAAGCATCAACAAAACTCACATAAAAACAATGTCCACTGACAAGATTCTGGGCAGGCCACCAAACATCTGAATAAATAATCTCTAATGGATATTGTGTTACACGAGTTGAAGGGGGAATACCAATCAGGGTATACCCGTGAAGCGGATTCGCCAGCTGGATCGAGCCGACTGGAACCTAGCCTCGAAGGGTCGACTAATATCACGGCGATGAGCGTCTGGACCTGCACGAGTGGCGCCGACTGGAGGCCCAAGACGACGACTCCAAGACAAAGACCACCAAACACTTGTAAACCCTAACTGGCTGCATATATAAAGCCACCAGGGGCACCCCCACGGGGCAGGCTCCCTCATGTCATATTATATGTTCTCTCTCATCATATTAGATCTAGTCTCTCCCTCCGCCTACGGCGACTCCCATGTAAACCAATCTATGATCATATACTGGATTGATAGCAGGACGTAGCGATCCTCCACCGAGGGGACGTGAACCTGGGTACATCGTGTGCCAATCTCGCTCCCGGATTCTCCTACGTCGCCTTGCTCCCTCTATGTAAGCTACCCCCAGTAGAATATTCCATGCAATACCACGACAGTTGGCGCCCACCGTGGGGCAAGCGGTGCTTGGAGGGTGATAATCTGGGCGAGATCCCTCACCGTCGCCGACGACTAGATTGCATCTCGTGTGCGTCTAGCAAGTGCTACCCAAGGAATTAGGTGTTGGAAGCCGGTGGATCCGACCCAGCGGCCGCGTGACGGAGCAAGCGCATGCGTGCGAATCGGAAAACTGCAAGGCACTGAAAATCTCACCGACGCGTACATACGAAATCTACTCTACATGGCTGATCGATGAGTTTTCTATTCTATTTTCATCCTTTCAGTTATCACTCGTCCTATTGATTATTATATTCAGATCTAACCTGGCATGCACGTTCGTTTATGTGCACCGTTTGGTCAATTATGGATCAGACTAAGATTATTTGTGCACTTCGTGGACTACTCCATCTACAAATTGCGGGCATGTGTTCGAGCGAGTACGGCGAGCAGCGGATCAATTTGCCCCGTGTGCAATTACGACTAGCACAAATGAGAATATTTGCACTTTCCGATCGCATCTCATCGTGGCTATTGGGATTTTTCCATCCAATCTCATATTTCTTATACACTAGTTATTGAGTTATTGTCTAAGTCAATTATTATTTTAGAACTAATGCTTCCGGCTTGCACGATTTTTGTCATATATGCACCATGTGACATGGATTTGATCGTGCAAACAAGATAGAGAGCACGTATACTATCTGAGTCCACCGCCGCGACTTCGAAGTCCTGATCAGAGTCGAGGTCCCGTCTGAAAGCTTGGTCAACCGTGTTGCTACAAACTGTTTTGACTTCGCCGTCACGTTACTACTTCGCCGGCAATAACATGGCTATGGCCAACAATCTCTTTCCTCTCAAACTTATTTAAATTTCTATATTTTATCATATCTACTAATTGTTTGGTCTCTCTGAGTACGAGGAAAACCAAGTCGCAATGTGCAGTTCGCCGAGCGCCGCGCCAATCAGTTGTGGGGTCACTCGCTGCTGGCTCGGCTTTCGTTGCTCGCCGCCCTCGCGAACTCGCCCACGGCAAATTCGCCACGCTCCGGGCCTCGCCTAAACGCGGACACGCTTAAACGCGGACTCGCTAGGCTCGGGGACTCGCCCGTTGTGGACTTGCCTGCCGCGTCGACATCACCATAGTGCGACCTCTGTCCGCCGCGTCGACCCCGTGTCCGCCGCGTCGACTTCGCCATAGCGCGACCTCCGTCCGCCGCGTCGACCCCGTGTCCGCCGCGTCGACTTCTCCATAGCGCGACCCCCGTCCGCCACGTCGACCCTGTGTCCGCCGCGTCGACTCCTTCCGGCTACGTCGAATGCGTACGCCGCGCCTGCTAAGGTACCTTCATCGTCCGAGTCGCCAGAGAGGGTCGCATGCCACGCTGCATGGACTCACCACTGGGTGTCTCTTTCCCCCGGGAAAAATCTATTTGCCTTTGTCAACCTTTGAAAAAGCGACTCGCAATGGCCAAGTAGTGCGGACGAGGACTGCAAACCGAGCCTCGGATCGCCCATAAAAACGCTAACCGAGAGCCATCATTGAGTCGCTTTGCTCGACTGGCCTTCCGCCAAGACAAATGGTAGTGCTACAAAACAGCACCATGTCCTCCTCAACCTTAGACAAGGCGACTCGCACGCGGCTAAATCGCGACGAGGACTCACAACCGAGCCTCGGATCGTCCAGGAAGAACGCCAAGCCGAGAGCCATCTTTGAGTCGCCATGCATCGCCCCGGCCAAGACGAGACTCGCTAACGAAACAGCGCAATCAACATCATCGCGGACTCGCATCATCGCCAGCGGACTCGCCACGCCGGGACTCTCCCCACGCGACTCGCATCATCGCGGACTCGCCACGCCGGGGACTCTCTCGCGGACTCGCAATCATCGCGACTCGCCACGCCGGGCTCTCGACTCGGACCGCAATCATCGCAGATCGCCACGCCGGGGACTCTCTCGCGACTCGCAATCATAGCGGACTCGCCACGCTCGGGGACTCTCCCCTCGCGGACTCGCAATCATCGCGGACTCGCCACGCTCGGGGACTCTCCCCTCGCGGCGCAACCATCACGGACTCGCCACGCTCGGGGACTCTCCCCTCGTGGACTCGCAATCATCGCGGACTCGCCGCGCTCGGGGACTCGGCGCTCGCCGGTCACTCGACCTTGCCACTCGCCGCGCTCAGGGACTCGGCGCCCGCCGGTCACTCGACCTCGCCACTCGCCATGCTCGGCAACAACCACTACTATTTTCAAAATACGAGCCTCAAGTCGTCTCTACGAGCCAACTCGATCCTCGGGGACTACTCCTAGGCATGCTGCGTGTACGTGTGGTTCCGCGACCGCGGATCGCCCTCGTCGACTCGCCACCGTGGACTCTCCATGCTCGGGGACTCTCCACCGTGGACTCGCCCTCGTGTACTCGACACGCTCGGGGACTCGCCACCGCAAACTCGTCCTCGCGTACTCAAAATGCTCGGGGCCTCGCCACCGCGGACTCGCCCTCGCGTACTCGACACGCTCGGGGACTCTCCATTGCGGACTCGTCCTCGCGTACTCGACACGCTCGGGGACTCGCCCTCACGTACTCAACACGCTCGGGGACTCGGTGTGCTACAGACAACGCCATTCGCCGGTCGCCCAACCTCGCCACTCGGCGCGCTCGGGAGCACGGCACTCTCCGGTCGCTCGACCTTGCCACTCGCCACGCTCGGGACTCGGCACGCTCCATGTTTGGGGACTCGCCACAACTGGCAGCTTCACCGACACCCTGCGTATTTCGCCAACTGGCCATCACCGACTGGCTCACGCCGACCGCCTCTCGTTTCTCGGTTCTTTTCTCTATTCAGGAGCTCATCGCCGATTCGCCACGAGCCATCGTCGAGACTCTCCGCGCCCTGCCTCAAGCCCGCGTCAAATCGACAACGCGCTCGGGGACTTCTGATGGGGGAATACAAATCGGGGTATACCCGTGAAGCGGATTCGCCAGCTGGATCGAGCCGACTGGAACCTAGCCCTGAGCGGGTCGACTCGCCCAATACGGCGACTGGCGCGTGCTGGACCCAGACGAGTGGCGCCGACTGGAGGCCCAAGACGATGACTCCAATACAAAGCCCACCAAACACTTGTAAACCCTAACTGGCTGCATATATAAAGCCACCAGGGGCACCCCCATGGGGCAGGCTCCCTCATGTCATATTAGATGTTCTCTCTCATCATATTAGATCTAGTCTCTCCCTCCGCCTACGGCGGCTCCCATGTAAACCAATCTATGATCATATACTGGATTGATAGCAGGACGTAGCGATCCTCCACCGAGGGGACGTGAACCTGGGTACATCGTGTGCCAATCTCGCTCCCAGATTCTCCTACATCGCATTGCTCCCTCTACGTAAGCTACCCCTAGTAGCATCTTCCGTGCAATACCACGACACGAGTGGACAGAGAGAAAGGAAATTGATGACTTTTCCCTTGTTGACATGCATCACAGACTGACGAAACTCTATTTGAATCTAAGATAGATGGTAAATCATGACTACGAAGAACATGCTGAACAATTTGCAAGTCTGGATGTCTTAGATGACTATGCCACATATCACGTGATACCTTGACACTACTGAGCGCCTGTTTGATAACAAGTGCTTTAATCTCATAGAGACCACCGAGCTGACGACCTCTAAGGATAGGCTCATGCGTGTCCCTATCCTTTACAAAAAGATCATAAGGATGAAGTTCAATAAACACATTATTATCACGTGAAAGTTGACTCCTAGATAAAAGATTTCGGGTAGCATCAAGAACATGAAGAATATGGTTGAGATTAAGTGGTCTAGACGACGGAGTAGGTAAAAGTGCATGACCAATATTATGAATATGCATACCTATTCCGTTTGCTGTATGGACTTGGTCGGTGGCGTGGTACGCCTCCCACGAGGTGAGCCTATCTAGCTCATGCATGACGTGGTATGAAGCACCAGAGTCCGCATACCACGCCGGGTTGACCTGAGGAGCTGGTGCAGTAGAGGAGCCAGCCTGCATGTGTGCATCATGAGAGGCTGCCATAGCCATGGCAAGCTGACGCTCCGTACCGCTACTGTTGTTGACGACGCCAAGGAATTCCTTGTTGAACCGCTTGTAGCAACGTGACGCGGTGTGGCCAGGGATGCCACATAGCTGACAAGTGACATCGCGGCCGCGACCCTTCCCTTTGGCGCCAGAGGCGCCGGCAGGAGGTGGAGCAGGCCGAGGCTGAGGAGCATGGGCATAGGCTGGAGCAGGCGAACGATACGTCGGCAGTGCTGGGCGGTACACATGCCGATACCTAGCACCATAGGCAGCGCCATAAGCTGCAGCAGGAGAAGCGTAGGCGGCGTGTGTAGCTGGGTAGTGCTACGCCGCGGCCTCGGTATGCCTTGCCGAGACACGGTGCTCCGTAGCCTAAAGTTGAGCGTACAAGTCACGAATGGGCATAGGGCCCTGACGCGCGTGACGACCTCATAGAGGGGGTCGTAGTCGCTGTCGAGTCCGGCGAGGAGGTAGCTGATGAACTCGACGTCGCGAAGAGGCTCGCCAATGCTTGCTAGCGAATCAGCAAGAGCCTTCATCTTATGAAAATACATGTTGATGGTCAGATCATGTTTCTTCAATTCCGCCATCTATTGACGGATGCCAGAAGAGTGCACAATGGATGCCGACGCAAAGGCACCGTTCAGAGTCTCCCAGGCTTCACATGTGGTGTGGGCAAACATCACCATACGGAGCACGCCCTCCGTGATAGATGATACGAAGGCCGAGAGGATGGACTGGTCCTGCTAGATCCAGTGTTGGTAGGCCGGATTGGCCTGAGGAAGCGTCACCCCGCCGGTGTAAGTGACGTCGATGTGTTTAGGAGGATAGGGCAGCGAGCCGTCGCAGTACCCCATGAGCAGTTGACTGCGAAGGAGGGGAGCGACTTGCTCCTTCCATAAGAGAAAATTCTCGCTGGTGAGGCTGATGGTGATGGAGGATTGGATGTTGATGATGCCGGCGAGCACCGTGTTGGAGAAGGTCGGCGCTGGGGCGTTGGTGAAGTAGGAGGCACCCGCCGGATGGGCAGACGGAGGGATCTGATCAGCGCCATATGTAGGCACAAACCCCGCCAGGGCGTTGGTGTACGCCGCAGTGCCCATCAAGGAGGAAGGTGGACGCGCAATCTGGCCGCCCATCGAGAGCGACATGGTGAAGGCGGGCGGGCCGCCCATAGATGGTGGCATGATGAAGGCTACAGGCGGCGTAGAGGAGGCCATGGAGAGGGCGTCAGTATACAGCACCGCCATGGGGTTGTAGGACGACGACGACCCGATGAAGGGCAGCGACTGACATGGTTATACCCTGCGGGTACACGATCTTATCATACCTAGTCCAGCCCAAGGAAGGCCCACGAGAACATGCGCCAGCCCATGAAGACTTTCAGGTGGCCAGGGCCCATGACGCCTTCGGATCCTTGGAGAACAAGACTAGAGTAGATAGAATATTCAAAGGGGCAAACCCTAGAACCTGTAACCGAATCGATCTGTGCCTGAGACCTGCCTATATCTATATAAAGGCTAGGAGAGAACAACGAGGAGGGAACTTCGCATACCACCGCATACACACCTTAACGCTAGATTGCATCTGCGCACCCCTGTACTTTCGGTTCCGCCGTAATCAAAAGCAGACAAGCAGGAGTAGGGTTTTCCCTCCGGGGGTCTGAACCTGGGTAAAACTCGTGTCCCCGTGTTGCTTGTTTGCTAACCATTCCGCGATCTCCAGCATCCCCATCTTCTCCAAAACCCAAGCTCATAACAATGGGCATTGGCGAGATTAAACCTCGTCAATTGGCGCCGTCTGTGGGAATTGGGAGCGCTGATTGTGCGATCGTGACGGTCCCAACCAAAGAGATCTACAACTCCGCGGTGACGGATAGTCATCTCCTCTTTGGCGCTTTCGACTTCATCGCCCACTCACCAGCCACCCTGAAGGACTTCGAGGCCGTTGGCGATGGACTCGAGATCCTGTTCGGGAGCTTCTGCTTCCAGGTGGGGTAGACCGGCACTCTCCGTCTCCCAGAGCGGGTGCCCCAGCCATCGATCAGGCCCACTTCGTGGGGTCCACATCCCGTGCTACACACATCGCCATCCACAGATGAGTCCTATGACAGAGCAGCTGCAACTCAGATGTGTGCGATCAACCATCGGATGAAGGAACCTATGGTTCCGGATCCGAAAGCTGTGGCAGCAGCAATCCGATCTACGAGCGCTACCAATGCGCCGCAGTCATCCAGAGTGATGTGGATCAGGAGCACAACCCGCCACCCAACCCACAGGGTAGAAACGGCGAGAACATAAGAAGCCAGTCCCCCCGCCCAACAGTGACAACACCGATCGGGTCATCCACCTCAGCAAGGAAGGATGGGCTCAAGCATGCGAAGCCGTAGCAGGCAACAAGATCCTGCCCGTGGGCGCCTCACGGGAGCTGTTGATGGCATACCACATGCTCCTAATCGAGGAGCACAAAAAGCAGGTGAAGATGCAAGAGGTGCTTGACAAACGCAAGCAAGCAGCCTTGGAGTCCAGTGCGCAGCGAGATGCGCTCTCCGCCATGGGCATCGGCTCCAGATCGCATGACAACCATGGCAACAAACACCGTTCTCGCACGAAGAACATGGATCCCAAGGCACGTCGCGAGGTGACTCGGGCCCTCAACGCGTCCTTCATGGAGATGGATGCCGATGGTAACGTCATCCCGAAAACGCCGCAAGCTACGATCATGGCAGCCACCACGTACCTCGCGTCCCACCCACCTCGGAGGGGGATCCGAAAAGGGCCATGCACAAGTCCGCGCTTACCGGACTTGGACTCATTGGAGCTGCGCTCCACGGAGAGGCTCCTATGGAGCCAAAGAAGAAGGTTGCGGTCAGGTTCAACCGCATCCCCACGCCCTCATCCAAGGGTGAAGAGCATGACCTTCCTCGAAGGCACAAGAGCTCGCGCCATCGCAACCGCGATTACGACGCTCGAAGCGAGCTAACCCAGCGCAAGATCGACAAAACACGTGCCAAGCGCGTATGCTCGTCCGAATCCGAGGAGGATGACGACGAGGGAGAACTCTGCGGAGCCCGATGCTTCAGTAGATCCGTTCGACGGACACGAATGCCGTGGAACTTCAAGATCCCTTCGGACACTCCGAAGTTCGACGGCACACAGGACCCCAAGGCGTGGCTCAGCGATCACCTATCGTCTGTCAAGCTACACAGCGGTAACAAGGAAACCGCCATGCAATGCCTTCAGCTACAACTGGCAGGCGCAACCCGGATCTGGCTCAGTAGCCTATCCTCGGGATCCATCCGAAGCTGGGAGGAACTGGCGTACAGTTTTGTCCAAAACTTTAAAGGCACCAGCAAGAGGCCAACCTCGATCGAGGAGCTACGGGCCTGCACCCAACGAACGGGCGAATCCATTCGCTCGTACATATTACGTTGGTCCAACACCAAGAACTCCGTGGCACACATCTCTGAGGAGAGAGCTATCGACGCCTTCAAGGACGACGTCAAACGCTAGAACTTCAAGGAAGAACTTGGACGCGTTAAGCCCAAGACACTCGACCACCTCATGGACATCACCAACAGGTGGGCAGATGGCGTGGACTCTGTCCACCGAGCGCACTCAGAGGAGGAAGATGACTACGACCAGCGACGTGAACGCCGTAGCAAGAGAAGATCGCGCATCTACGACGATCGCGATGGACCCAACATGGTCGCGGCTGGCTACGCCGATCGCCGCAGCGACGGCAACTGCAGAAGCGGAGGATACCACGGAAGCAACTTCCGCGACGGAGGACGCCCAGCACAGACATGGTAACGTCGCGGTCGTGACGACGGACCCTCAGCATATGACAAACTGTCGGGTCCATGCACCATCCACTTCTACATCGACAAGCAGGATGGTAAAAAGAAGGCAAACCACATGCTCAAGGACTGCCGCGAGTTCCAGAAACTCAGCGAGAGCATGACTCGGATGAGGCAGCAAGCCCCGAACCCTGGATACGGGAACGCGCCCGTACCAGGTGAGATCGCACACGGAGCTCCTCCACCACCACCTACGGGACCTCCGAACCACCCAATCGCACCCACGCAGAATAACGGTGGGCACGGGTACCCCACGCCAAAAGGATCACTGATGATCTAAAAAGGGCGCCCACAAACACGGTGCAGAACAAAATCACCCGTCAGATCAATCTGGCTATGACTGCTCCACCCGCCATCCCTGAGTACCTCAGCAGATCGGAGTCCTGCATCACGTTCAGCCGTTCGGATCACCCTTGCCAGGTCCCTCGCCTAGGTCATGCTGCCCTGGTGCTTGAGGCGCATATCGGAGGCTTCCACATGAGCCGCGTCTTCATGGACAGCGGCAACGGCATCAATCTGATGTTCGCCAGTACCTTAGCAGCAATGCGGATCCCGCTGTGCAGCCTGGAACAATCTGACACAACGTTCCACGACATCGTCCCAGGGAAGGGCATATTTCCCCTGGGAAAGATATGGCTCGACGTCATCTTCGGAAAGCCCGATAACTTTCGGTGTGAGCGACTCGAGTTCGAAGTGGTGGACTGGCCATCACAATACCACGCCATCCTCGGGCGTGTAGCATTCGCACGGTTCCTGGCAGTACCGTACTACGTGTACCTGCTACTCAAGATGCGAGGACCAAAGGGCGTCATCACGGTCCACGGGAGCTTCACCCGATCGAACCACTGCGATAGGGACTTCAATAGAATCTCCCAATCATTCGGCATGGAGGAGGATCTCATAAGGCTCTGAGAGGTGACGGACAACGGGACACCCCCAGTCGCAAGACAGAACGCGCCAGATATGTCTTTCGAATCCACCGTCAACACAAAGAAGGTGCAGGTCCACCCGACGGACGCCTCCAAGACGACGCTGATCGCCAACGACCTCAGCTCCGCATAGGAAAGCGCGCTCGTCGAATTCCTCTGTGAGCGCTGGGAAATCTTCGCCTAGTATCCTGCGGACATGCCAGGAGTTCCCAGGGAATTCGCCGAGCACGCCCTTAACGTCTTTCCATATGCCAAGCCCGTCAAACAGTCCATCCGACGACTGTCTGAGCCGCGGGCCGAATCTACCGGAGTCGAAGTCAATAGACTACTCGACGCCAATTTCATCAGGGAGATCAAGGAAAGCGAGTGGCTCGCCAATACCGTGATGGTCCCCAAAAAGGACACGGACATCCTGCGAATGTGTGTGGACTTCACATCGCTGAACAAGCACTGCCCAAAGGATCACTTTCCTCTTCCTCGGATCGATCAAATCATCGATTCGACTGCGGGATGCGAGAAGCTCTCCTTCCTCGACGCCTACTCAGACTACAACCAGATTCGACTGAAGGTCGAAGATCAGGAGAAAACGGCGTTCATCACGCCGTTCGGAGTGTTCTGCTACAACACAATGCCCTTCGGGCTGAAGAACGCAGGCGCCACGTACCAATGGTGCATGCAGGCATGCCCGAAGGACCAGATCGGCCGCAATATCCAAGTCTATGTCGATGACATAGTCATCAAAACAAGGGAGGACAATACGCTCATCGACGATCTCCGCGAGACATTCGATAACCTTGATCGATACAACATCAAGCTAAACCCAGAAAAGTGCGCCTTCGGCGTCCCATCTGGCCAGCTGCTAGGCTACTTCATCTCCCAGCGAGGGATCGAGGCGAACCCGAAGAAAATCCGGGCCATAATGGCCATGGAGAAGCCGAAGAACCTCAAGGGCGTCCAACAGCTTGCCGGGCGAATCACGGCATTGAGCAGGTTCATCAGCCGCATGGGCGAAAAATCTCTGCCGTTCTATCAGCTGCTACGCAAGGCAGACAAATTCGAGTGGACGCCCGAGGCGGACGACGCATTCGAAGATCTAAAGCGGCTGCTCTCCACCTCGCCTGTCTTGGTCACGCCAAAGGAGCGCGAGCCCTTACTGTTGTACATAGAAGCTACGCACCAGGTGGTAAGCACCGTGCTTGTGGTCGAAAGACCCGAAGATGGCAAGACCCACGGGGTCCAACGCCCGATCTACTAGCTCAGCGTGGTATTGATGAAGGTTTTCGCAGCATAGTAAATCAAAAAATTTCTACGGATGCGAACGGGAAAGCCAAGATCTAATCTAGGAGATGCAAAAAATGAGGGGGAATAGATGAGATCTTCATACCCTTGAAGATTCGCATAGCGGAACGTTCGTCGGAACGTGGGTGATGTAGTCGTACTCGCTTCTCCTCCTCGCGATCCGATCCGATCTAACACCGCAAGTGGCGATGCCTCCGAGAGATGCACACATGCGGCACCTCGACGTATCCTCCTTCCTCGATCCAGCAAGTATGGTGGAGAGACGGATTGGATCTACAACGCAACGGCGCGGTGTAAGTGGTGGAGAGTTTCTGCAGCAGGGCTTCGCCTACGTGCAGTCGGGACGGAGAGAGAGAGGAGGACAGCAGGGCGGCTAGGGCTTGAGGAGGAGGTGTGGGAGGGGGTGCGCCCCCAGCCATCTTTATATAGAGGGGTGGGCGGCAAGCCCTTTCCCCTCCCCCAAACCCTAGGGCCGGCGGCCAAGGAGGGAGGAGTGGGGGGCAAGTTCCCCCCCTTCTAGAAGCTCCCCTAGGGTTTAGCCCTAGGTTGGCCGGCTGGGCCCTATGGGGCCTTGTGCCTCTGGCCCAATGCGGCCAGGGCACTCCCTCATAGGCCCATGCCCCCTCTCGGTAGGTGGGGCCACGTTGGTCCCCCTCCGGAAGGTTCTAGAAGCTTTCGGTACAATACCGATTTACCCAAAACAATTCCGAACTCCAAAAACTGCATTGCCTTATATGAATCTTATTCTCCGGACCATTCCGGAACCTCTCGTGATGTCCCGGATCCCATCCGAGACTCCGAACAAAAACTCACAAACCAATTATCCAATCTATCCTAGCGTCGAGACACGTTAAGTGTGTGACCCTTCGGGTTCGAGAACATGCAGACATGATCTTCTATCAATAATCAACAGTGAGTGCGAAACCCATATTGACTCCTACACATTCATCGATGATCATATCGGATGAACCACGATGCCAGATTCAATCAATCCCATATATATTCCCTTCGTCTCGTGATATTTTACTTGCGAGATTTGATCATCGGTACCGTCATACCTAGTTCAATCTCGTTCACATCAAGTACTTTACTGCTCGTAATCCGATATCAGTTTGTGATTAAATCTTAACCACATGCTTGCAAGGTGTTGATATCGACACGAGTGGGCCCAAGTATATCTCTCCGACTTGAGGAAAAATCCCATCTCGATACATACAACCCAACAGTACTTTCCGATCACCGAGAGACACCTTTATGATCACCCTCTCATAGGATGACGTTTGATGACCTCAAAGCTTTCCGATACCAGGGACTTGTATTATCTCATGGTCTAAGGAATACAATATTTGACATAAGAAAACTTCGCAAAGATGAACACGATGACACGATCTAATTGTTCGCTTAGTTTGGTCATCCATCATATCATTTTCCCAATGATATGATCTCATTATTAATCGACAACTCATGTCTATGGTTAGGAAACCTTAACCATCATTAATCAATGAGCTAGTCCATAGAGGCATACTAGGGACACGGTGTTGTTCACAAATCACACAAGTATTAAAGTTTCCGCTTAATACAATTCTAGCATGGAATATAAACTTTATCATGAACAAGAATTATAATAATAACATCTTTATTATTGCCTCTAGGGCATAATTCCAACAATTGACGCCAACAAAGCATAGGTACCCTCATTACCAGAAACTCGCCTACGGCGTGTTCATGATGGCTCGTCGGCTGAGCCACTACTTCCAGGAGCTTCAGGTGATGGTCGTCAACGAAGCAACTCTGAACAGCATCCTGAACAACCCGGAGGCCACATGACGTGTGGCCCTGTGGGGGCATCGAGCTGTCACCTCTAGACATCGTCTACGAGAAGCGCCACACGATCAAGTCTCAGGTCCTTCCGGACTTCCTCGTCCACTAGATGGAACTGCAGCTGCCAGACACGCCGGACATGACACAATCATGGACGATGCACTTTGAAGGCTCCAAGCGCGAGGCCGGAGCAGGAGCCGGGGTCATACTGACCTCTCCGTAGGGCGACAAGATGAAGTACGTCCTCCGGATGAAATTTCGAGCTTCCAACAACGAGGACGAATACGAAGCCCTCATCCATGGCATGAGGATGGCCAAGATCTGCGGCGTGACGCGCCTGGTCATCTACGGAGACTCGAAACTCGTCGTCCAGCAGACGATGAACGAGTGCGACGCACATGCCGCCAACATGATTGCGTACCCGAAGGACAGGAAGGACCAGAAAAACTCGACACAGAGGTCGCAGTGGTCAAACTGATGCAGGTCATGGCAGTCGAGGAAACATGGACACAGCCATACCTCCGATATCTGATAGACGGGGAGCTGCCTGACAGCCCGACAGATACCCGACGCATATCTCGCCGGTCCAAGGCATTCACCATCATCAATGGCGAGCTGTACAAGCGCAGCATTTCGGGTGTACTCCAAATGTGCGTCACCATCGGTGATGGCAAAACCATCCTCCAAGACATCCACGAGGGCATCTGCGGCCATCACGCCTGCAGTCGCGCCCTTGTCGCCAAAGCTCTACGAGCTGGGTTCTACTGGCCAACAGCCATGAACTACGCCAAGGACATCGTCCGAAGGTGCAACGGGTGCTAGAGGTTCGCAGATAAACCGCACGCACCAGGATCGGAGCTCAGGCCCATACCCCTGGCCTAGCCCTTGGACCAATGGGGCCTCGACATGATCGGCAAACTGCCCAAGTCCTCGAAAGGAGGCCACGTCTACCTCCTGGTCATAGTCGACAAATTCACCAAGTGGATCGAGGCCAAGCCCGTTACTAACCAAAAAGGCAAAACGGCCGTCAAGTTCTTTGAATCCATTGTTTATAGGTTCGGCGTGCCGCACATCATCATCACCGACAATGGGCCGAATTTCATCTCCAAGGAATTCTAGGACTTCTGCGAAGACCTCAGAATCAACAACACATACGCCTCCGTGGCACACCCGCAAACAAGCGGACAGGTCGAAAAGGCCAACGGCCTCGTCGGTGGCAGCATCAAGAAGCGCCTAATGAGCCCACTCCAGCGACTCGTAGGAGCCTGGACGCAAGAGCTGCCCTCCATCCTCTAGAGCTTGCGCACTATGCCAAACAGCTCAACTGGCTACACGCCCTTCTTCATGGTGCACGGAGCCGAAGCCGTCCTGCCTACGGAAGTACGCCACAAGGCCCCACGGGTCGTCGCCTACAACGAAGCCGAATCGACGGCTGCACTTGAAGACGTCGTTGACACACTCGACGAGGCACGCGACATCGCCGCGGCTCGATCAACGGTCTACCAACAGAGTCTCCGCAACTACCACAGCTGTCGGCTGCGCACAAGGTCCTTCGTCGAAGGAGACCTAGTATTTCGACTCAAGCAAGAGCGACCGAAGAAGCTCGAGTCGCCCTGGGAAGGACCCTACATCGTCACTGAAGTCATTCCAGGTGGTGCCTATCGCCTCAAACACGTGGAGTCTGGAGTCGCATATTCCAACCCATGGAACGTCGCACAACTGCGACGCTTCTACCCCTAGCTACCCCCCTCTTTTACTTGCAATAAGGCTATTCAGTCAAGGCTACTCAGCCGAACAATGTACCTCCTCCTTACGATATGAATAAAGCTAAGTGTCTCGTCCCAAAATTTTCATCTATTATTTGCATTTTTCTTCATGTTACAACACACTCGTGGGCTCCCCTCACCTCACGACTTCGTCGACTGAGGATAACGCGTGTACACCTGAGTAGTTGACCACGTCAGGCTAACGAAAAGGACACGCACACAAGAAAAGCACCACGTGATAACAACAAACCTTTATAGCAAAGGGCATAACACGTCCAGTCGAATAAATACAAATTTTACATCTATCTTTTTACAGGTCCTACCTATTCTGAAGAATCACCTGTGCACGCTGCTCAAATAGATCTACAATTTTTTTGGCATACTGCCTTACAGCCGCATAATGTGGACGCATATCCCACACATCACCATCCGGCCGAAGAGGCGGCCCAGCTGCCACAGCAGCAAGGTCCACATCAGGACGATGTAGCCGCACGAGGGAAAGCGCAGCCTTTACCCCTGCAACTAGCTGATGCCGTACCAGCTCCCTGGCATGATGCACATCCTGAAACTTCGCCAGCAGGCCCCATAGAGTCGACGGTGCCTCATCCAGGGGAAACATCACGTGAAGAACCGACGCCAACGAAGCCTTCGCTTAACGCAGCACCCGTGACACCTCATGAACACGATCCTACACCATCGCAAGGACCATGGCACGATCACGGTCCATCCAGAAAAAACCGCCGGCCTCCATGTCCTGCTGGGTCAAGCAGTTGATCCGAACAGCAACACGCTCCTTTTCCTCCTTAGGAACAAGGTTAGCACCTGCAACAATGGCAAAGTAAGATGACAGGCCAGCAGCCGCATCCGAACAAATGAGCAGCAGCTCAAAAAACTTACATTGAAGCTGTTCGGCCAGACGACGCAAATCCCCCATCAAATACTCCTCTCTGGCAGCAGCCCGCTCCGCCTTTGACTTCCAAACATCGGCGTGGCTGCGCACTCCAAGCAATTATTTCTCAATACTACGGATGCGGTCACGAAGAAACAAAAGTTGCAACGCACCATCCAAGGATGGTCGCAGCTGTGGCACGGGCGAAGTGCTAACGGGATCATCACCCGAAGGTTCCTAGAGGAAAGGAAGGCAAGAATATGAATAAAAGCACGAATACACAAACAGATTGGAGACTCATTATATACAGCAAAAGTCACTGCGTGGCACAAGGAGTGTTCATAGATACATCAGACCAAAAGAAACAAAAGCTATCCTACAACTACAAGGCCTAAGAAGCTGCATCCTGAGTAGCCTCGGAGCCAGATTGCCTTCCCTTCCCTCGCCGCGTACTCCGCCAGCAAGTCAATCAACTTCGGCCCATAACGTTTACAACGAACAGCGTAGAGGGCAAAAGCTACCTCGGATCCGTCAGCAGCTGTCGACATCTGGGAGGTGACCTAATGAAGATCCAGCTCCGCACCAGACACCAGGGCCATCGCCAGCCCCACGGATGCACCGATGCCTTTTTGCTTGCGCTTGTACGCCACAGGCGCTTCGGCTGACAGCGCATCCGCCAACGAGTCGACATCCTCGAGGGTGACGCCCTTGGGGACGAGCTCCTTATAGAAGCACCCAAGAGCCTCCTTGGCCTTGGCGAGTGAGACGACCAAGGTACTGCAGCGGTCTTCGACCGCCGCAGTGGCATCATCCAGAGCACTTCCGTGCTCCAGAGCACCGCGGTCAAACTCGATGCCTGCAACATCTAAACAAACGGAAGAAGCAACGTGAATAAAAAGCAAAACAAGAAAGGACAAGGTAGCCGAAAAGGAAAAGAAGAAACCACTCACCCGAAATAGCCTTGGCAGTCGCCATTAGCTTGCCGGCTACCTCCTCCCTCGAGGCCACAGCAGTGGCGAGTTGCTCCTCGCGGTCCGTAGCCTCCTACTGCAGGCGCTCCTTGGCCGCAGCTGCGTTGGCTAGCTCCTGCTCGAGGCGCTCCTTTGCACCAACGGCGTCCTCGGTTTTCTTCTCCGCTCGCCCTAGGATCTTTTTGAGAGCATCAAGCTCGCGAAGGATGGTATTGTTGTCCTCTGCAGACATCAGAACACTTATTAGATCGAAGAAAAAGGAAATAGAAGAAGACGCAAAAAGACCAACTCATGAACGTACCCTGAAGATGCTTGAAGCTGGCCTCCAACACCAGGTGCTGCTGCACCAGTTGGTTGGCGCCTTGCACAAAAGGCTGCAAAAATACACTACTCGTTAAAAGAAAGGCTCGGGGGCTACGCCCAAAGAATGAGCAAGACAGATTACACATACGAAAAACGCTCGGGGGCTCCCCCCGAGACACAAAGCAAAAACGATCAGCAGATCATCGTACAGATGCTCGGGGGCTCCCCCCGAGACACGAAGCAAAAATCAAAGTGATCAGCAGATCATCCAAAAACGCTCGGAGGCTCCCCCTGCGGCAAGAACAAAGATACTTACATGATCAGACGGCGACTCTGAAGGTCCAGCTGAAGTCTTCTAGGGTACAACAACCCGAGCCTCCTGCGGAGAAGGGTTCGGAGCAGCGCCCTCAGAGGTGGCCACCGACTGAGGAGGAGGAGGAACAACTTTCGACTCCGCCACCATCTCCCGAGCGCCATCGCTAAAGGAGCCATCGGAAGAGTGGTTACAAATAGAAAAAGTCAGCCAAGTACAAGCAAAAGATGAGACAAAGCAAAAAAGCAACTGAAGAAAACTTATGAGTCGAGATCGCTCAAGTCAAAGACAGGCGGGGTCCTCCTTCCCTTCTTCTCTTCCTTCTTCTGCTTTGCCGGCGGCTGCGGCGCTACAGCCCGCACAGGAACAACAGGAATAGGAGAGGAAGAGCCATCATGACCCCCACTGTGACGCTCAAGGCACATCGGGTTCCTAGGAGTCGGTGGATTCGAAGCATCCGACGTTTTGCTCGAGCTCCGCGTCCGCTTTCGAGTCTTCTCCTCGCTAGACTCAAAAGTTTCCTCAGCCGGCAACCGCACCGAAGGAAGCTCAGACATGGATTCCACTACCTCATTGTCCTGCGCATCCGGAAATAGTTCGGGTTGTGGAGGCGACATGCCCGGTACCTTGAACTCCTGCGGAAAAGAAACAAACTTTCAGCACGCAAGCAAGTGCAAGAAAAAACACAATCGAAAAAAGCGCTATGCGCACGCCCCAGATCTACACATGCGGAACGGGACGAGAGACGGCGAACGGAGGAGTCAGCGACTTCCCCGGGAGATCCTCTCCAACTTTGTACTTCAGCAGCGGCCGAAGAATCCTGTCGAGATCCCCCTTGGAGAACTCCTCAGCCGAAACCCTAGTAGGATCATGACGACCAGAATAAAGGAACATCGGATGTGCCCTAGCCTGAAGCGGCTGCACCCGACGTTTGAGAAAGGTGGGGATGATATCCACACCGTTCACCTCTTTATCCGGAATCAACTGAAGATCTTCCACCCAACGATAGAGCCCCTCTATCTCAGCTACCTCATCGTCCAAGATGTGGTTCTTCCAGGATTTCTTCGGCTCGATTTTCTGAGAAGGGTCGAAAGGAGCAAGGCCAAAGTTCTGTTTGGCTGCTGTGGAGTCGCGGATGTAAAACCATCGCCTCCGTCAGTACTGGACAGATTCGTACATAGAAAAGGAGATCAAGAGAAAGTTGGATCTAAGGGAAATGATGCAGCCGCCAATGGGATAAACACCATCGGAGTCAGATTGCCTCTTCACGGATAGAGCTTCCGGAAGAGGCCAAAGTGCGGCTCGATACTGAGCCAGCACTCGCAGAACGTGATGAAACAGGCGACATGAAGAAGAGAGTTTGGTGAAAGATGATGAAGCTGGATGCCATAAAAAAAGCAATCCACGGAGAAAATTGTGGATTGGGAAAGAAAGGCCCCGAAGGACAAAGGCGATGAACATAACCCGAAACCCAGCGGGAGGATGGGGAATTACCTCGTCGTCGGGAACTCTGATGGCATCTCTATCCTGCGGGATAAGACCCCGCTCACGGAGCTTGCAGAGGTCACCCTCACGTGTTTCCGATCGCCGCCAGCCACCATCGGTGACGCGAGTGGTGGCGGAACCCTTCTTGCCGCCAGCGGTAGCACTGGTACCAACTGCAGTGGAGGCCTTCCTGGACTTCCCCATCGCAGTACGACGGCGACGACGATGAGCACGCAGAAACAAGGAAGGAAATGCTCGAGGAAATTCCAGCGCGCAGTGAGAAATCTCAAAGAAGATGGGAGCAGTGAAACGAGAATGGCTGCGGTGAAAATCAAACTCACTTTTCCCCAATGATTATAAGGACAAGGACGATGCACGACAACCGTTCATCGGGAAGACCTAGAGCCAACATCAAGATCTGACCGTCCACGTGTCAGCACAGCAGCGAACCGTCGCTAACACGCCGTCTACTACACACGGAAATCGAGGCGATGCCGTAATTATCTCCACGCCACGCGTGACCAGTCAACTCAAAGTCAGAAGGTGGGACCCATGTTCGTCCGATCACGTCACCTCTAGTGCCACAGACGCTTGAGGTCATCGATCGTCAGCACTGACGTCATCAAAGCTATACTAGCAACGGTTACAATTTTTTGGCTATACAGCTAAGTGTACTCACTCGAATCTACGATTCGACTAAATATCAGGAGCGCTGGCCGCGCACCCGAAGTATAATTAAGGTACCACACCGCAAAACTATTCTTCGAGCCCTACGTCGAGTCTGCGACTTCACTACGGACTCGGGGGCTACTCCCATAGGGAGGATGGATTCAAGCATCCGAAAAATTTGTGTCCTATGGACCTGAAGCCAAACAACGGTCGAATTAAAGTCTCTGCTCGAGTCTACGACTCGAACAGACACTCGGGGGCTACTCCCATAGGGAGCGCTGGTCGCGCATCCTATGAATTCTTCGACTGCGATCCTTCGGATCAGCATGCAAAAACTTTTCAGCAACTCTGCCCCAATTAATGCTAAGTGAGTAGCGTCCTCCTTGTCCACCCGAAACACCTCCGCGGTGATAAACATTCGGATGCTGTGTTTACAACACAAAGATAAAATCTACAGATATCATCTAATGGCCTGGCAACGCACATGACTGCGCTCTGCTAGTAAGAATCCGTGCCAACAGGCACGATGAAAAATCTAGACGGACACGTTGGGTACATCATTTAAAATTCACTGGAATTCCACTCCTTTAAGTCCTCCGCGGCATGAGTCGAATTACGCCAGCATATGTTCCGGGTTCGAGTCGAGGGACTCGAATCTGAAGAAGATCGTGTTGTTTTGTCCCAAGACAGTTAACTGACCCTGATCTGTCGGGAGAGTCAGGAACACGCATCAACAATCCCTACACACTCAAATCATTCTCTAGACAAACAGAGATAGCTGCACCCGAAGGATTAAAGAGTCCTCAGCCGAATCTATGATTCGACTGAACACTCGGGGGCTACTGACATGGTTATACCCTGCGGGTACACGATCTTAGCATACCTAGTCCAGCCCAAGGAAGGCCCACGAGAACATGCGCCAGCCCATGAAGACTTTCGGGTGGCCAGGGCCCATGACGCCTTCGGATCCTTGGAGAACAAGACTAGAGTAGATAGACTCTTCAAAGGGGCAAACCTAGAACCTGTAACCGACTCGATCTGTGCCTGAGAGCTGCCTATCTCTATATAAAGGCTCGGAGGACACGACAAGGAGGCACTTCGCATAGCACCGCATACAAACCTCCACGCCAGATTGCATCTACGCACCCCTGTACCTTCGGTTCCGCCGTAATCAAGAGAAGACAAGCAGGAGTAGGGTTTTCCCTCCGGGGGCCTGAACCTGGGTAAACCTCGTGTCCCCGTGTTTCTTGTTTGCTAACCATTCCGTGATCTCCAGCATCCCCATCTTCTCCAAAACCCAAGCTCATAACAATGGGCATTGACGAGATTAAACCTCGTCAGCGACGGCGCGACAGATGGCGCGATGGAGGACGACGACGCGGAAGAAGGCGCAGACGTCATGGGGAGTGACGGCGCGACAGAGGCCGCCGATGCCGTAGGGAGAGTAGGGGCATAAGAGATGGTGGTTGCGGCGTTGGTCGCCATCAAAGAGACAGCGGTGGCGGCAGAGGTGGATAGCGGCTAGGTCAAGGGGCTAGCTCTGATACCATGAAAAGCTAATAAGAATAGGTTTGTTGGGGCTAGCTCGGCACACAAGGGCCAGCCTATTCATCTCATTATATAGATCAAGGGGTTACAAAGTTAGGTACAATACAAGTCGTCTCGTCTCCTGCATCGTGTTAATAGCTTCCCTCAGTCAGCTTTTCAGACACGCGTCCAATCGTGGGCCACACGGTGAAGTTATGGTGTCCCAGCACTTCGATTTTTCATCTAGCTTCCTGCATCGTCTACACTCCTTCCGCCTTCTCGCTCGCCCTATATAATCCTCCACCCTTGTCAGCGACAGCGCACATCCAAATCCCAGCAAAACACCCAACCTCCATCGGAACACCTCCAATGGCTGAAAGGTACCTCTGTGACCAGGCGGCTGCCAGCGGCTTCAGCCGTCGTTGGCTTCAAGAGTAGGAGGCGTGCCTCTTGTATGAGGCAGACTATTCGCCACCTCCGGACTTCCGCTTCCCATCGACATGGAATCTCAACGACGGCAACGTACCAGTGACGCTGGTCCCCGTCCGCCACGAGTTCCTAGTCCGAATCCAGCATGTGTACTGCCGGGCCGGTGAGCTCGCGAACTACGAAGGAGGAGGCCCACCAATAGCAAGAGGGAACTCCGCTGACTGTCGTATTTGGTGGGGAGTGCAAGGGTGTACGCTCGAGGTTGTCCTCACGCAGATCAAGGCCGGCAACTGCGTGCGCCTAACCTACCCGCCGCCTCTCTCCCGACGCAGAGGGAGCTCTTCCTCTTCGGACTCCACCTCGCATTTGTCGGAGTCCGCACCGGCAAAACCGTCGCCACGTCTCGTCGCCCAAGTCGCCTCCATCAAGGAAGAGCCCGAGGAGATGCCTCGCCCGCCACCGCGCACACGAGCGTGCTCCAGCGGCATCGTCATCAACGAGCACCATGCACTATCTCCCCCGTGCTGCAGCCTCCACCTCGTCAAGCCGAAGAGGGAGCACGACGCCGACGGTTCGTCGGCTAGAAAGCCAAAGTTGTCACGCCGCACAAGTACCTCCAAAACACGCTCAAGGTGGAAGCGTCGATGCACGATGCCCTGCTGATGTCGCTTGAGGCGGCGCTCGCCTGGTCGAAGGCCGAGGACAAGCGAGCGGCTGCTATACCGCGTCGCGCGTCGCCGAGCCGCTCGGTTTAACCGCGACGTCGTCGTCTCGACGACGATGACGCCATGCGGAGCAGCGCTCCTCCGCGAAGGCGCATCGGCGATGCCGGTAAGGGAAGCAACCACGGGCCACCGAGCGATGGGGACGACGATGATAATTACATGGCCTTCTACCGCCGCCTCGGCATGAACTAGCATTGTTTTGCTGTTTTAGTTAAATTTTCGTCGAATCTTGTATGAACTTGCCTAAATATCTATGAAATTTGTCTAAATTTATGAAACCCGCTCAAATTCGCACGCGTTTGTAATATGTCCCACCGGAGAAATAGCGTCTGGCGTCTTTAGAGAGGCCTATTTTTGCGGAAAAAACGATCAGGGTAGGACAGACGGGTGGAGATGCTCTCTAAGGGTCCCTATGCTTATCTTGCGCGCGCGCTCTAGAATGCGCGCACTTGTTCGTTTTCGTGTAACCGAAAATTGGAGTTTCGCATGTACTCCCTCCGTTCGGAAATATAAGACATTCTTGCTTTGTGAAACGAATGTATCTAGACACCTTTTAGGTATAGGTTCACTCCGAACTTCTACGAACCTATACACTAAAAGACGTCTAGATACGTCTTATATTTCCGAACAGAGGGAGTAAAAAACAAAATGGAGTTTCCTTTCTCGCGTTGTTTAACACGTATGCGATGATTCTCTTTCGGTCTTACCTTGGAATCCTACGATGAGTCTGGTCTGTCCGGTGTGGCAAATAATCATGAGTTGGCGGTGGCAATGCGTGCACGTCAACCTAAACAAAACTGCTGGGACGCATTAGAATATGAGCTAAGTGTACTACTAGTTGGATAAACAAATCGGTGGATTACTTTACCAGTATGCGTACGCTAACATGATTAGATCACAAACCGCAAGCAAGTTTCTTGGAATGTAGACCAAGTAAACGACCATTATTGCACCTGGGCAGTGGCGTGACACATAACGCGGATGGAAACGTCGACGACTCCCCATCATACAGGGGCGTTTTCGCCGGGCTGACCCATCCGATCAATTCAAACAATTCGTTTTTGGCTGTTTGAATCGAGCCGCGATTGATTTGGAAGGGGATCCGGCCGACCACGTCCAACGTCCCGACCCATCTGTTTTAGGGTTTGCAACATGGAAAATAAAAAATTCTATCACGGGCACACATAAAACTAAGATCTAATCTACGAGATCGGTGCAACGAGATTGTAGAGAATTACCCCTCGAAGATCCAAAGCGTTTAACGAGATTCGGATCTCGTTGTTGATGTACTCGATCACTTGCTGATCTCAAAATCGCGTAGACGATCCTTCCGGCGTCACGTTCCGGCAGTGCTTTCGCAGTCGGTCACACGTACGGTAGTCGATAAAGACCTTCCTCTCCCTTGTTCAAGCAGGGCAGCGGAGGTTGTAGATCTCCTCGGAATCCCAACAACATGACAGTGTGGTGGTGGTGGTGGAGGAGGAGGAGAGTTTTCTGCAGGGCTTCGCCTAAGACGGAGCAGAGTATGGAGGAGAGAGGGGTGGTGCCGGCAGCTAGGGTTGAGGTGAGGTGCTAGGGGGCTCCCTCACCCCTCCTTATATGGGTGGAGGGGGCGGCCAGGGTTCCCACCCCTGGCTGAGTCCTTCCCCAACTCCTCTAGCCGGCGGCCAAGGAAGGGGAGGGAAAACCTTGTCCCTCAAGTTTTCCTTCTCCTTTCCAACTAGGATTTGACTTTTTCAAACAAGGGTTTGACCCCTCCTAGTCCTTAACCGAGTTGTCCTAGGGCACGATGCGGCCATCCCCTTTAGGGCATGATGCATCCCAAGTGCCCCCCTCCGGGGTGGTGGACCTTCCAGAACATTCTAGAGGCTTCCGGTCAAAACACCGAAAGTATTTCCGAACCCCGGAAATTGACTTTCCTTATATGAATCTTATTCTCCAGACCATTCCGGATCTCCTCGTGATGTCCTCGATCCAATCCGAGACTCCGAACAACATTCGGTCTCCAACTCACATTCCATATATATTCAAACAACATCGAATCCTTAAGTGTGTCTCCCTACTGTTCGTGAACTATGCAGACTTGATTGAGCCACCTCTCTGATCAATAACCAATAGAGGGATCTGGAAATCCGTACGGCTCCCACATATTTCTACGATGACTTCGTGATCGAATGAACCATTTACATACGATACTGATTCCTTTTGTTGTGTGATACTTTACTTATCCAAGATTTGATCGCCGGTATCTCTATACCTAGTTTAACCTCGTTACCGATAAATACTCTTTACTCGTTCCGTGATATGACATCCCTTGTAACCTAGTCACATGCTTGCAAGACTATTAGATGACATTCCATCGAGAGGGTCCAGAGTATATCTATCTGACATATGGATGGACAAATCCCACTCTAGAACCATGTGCTTCAACACATACTTTCATAATACCTAATGACACCTTTATAACCATCCAGTTACGGAAGTGGTGTTTGATGTCATCAAAGTATCCATCTGGTGATGGTGATTAACATGATATCATGGTTGAAGGATTAGGTTACTATGAATTTGAAAGCATTTAGCAAACAAATCTCTAAATGACTTGATCTTATGCTATGCTAACTATAGGAGTGTGTCCATCACATCATTCTCCTAATGACATGATCTTGTTATTAATAACATCTAATGTGCATGATCAGGAAACCATGATCATATATTAATCAACAAGCTAGTTTAACAAGAGGATTACTAGGGACTATTTTATGTTTACAAACACACAAGTATTAATGTTTCCGGTTAATACAATTATAGCATGAGATACAAACATTCATCATAAACACAAAGATATAATAATAACCATTTTATTATTGCCTCTTGGGCTTATCTCCAACATATGTCCGTCTCCCTCCCGCTGTCACCGCTTTACACTCTCGCGATGGGGACTTAATGGCGACGTTACGTCGGCTATCAGCGACGGCGTCTTCCTGCGCGGACAGCGTTTCCCGACATCGTGTCCCTTGCGTGCCTCGCTTCCGGCGGAGAGAAAACTTTCCGTGCATCCTAGGTCGTTTCCCGCCTCCACCGTGGTCTATAAAAGACGTCCGCCGGCGCGGCGGAGGCAACAAGCCCCGAAGCAAGAAAAACCAGAAGCCGAACAAGCTTCAGCCACCAGAAGCCATGCCTCGTCGCAAGATCGCCACATGGTCCAAGATCTGGGACATGTGTTGCACCCACTATCCGGATGTGGAGGTCGACGAGGTCCACCGTGAGGCCACGTTGCTGGCCTGGTGCATGGGCGGGGCGTAGGTGATGGCCTTTGAGAAGGAAGGCAATATCACCGAGTTGGCGCTGCAGAGGGTGGTGGAGGCGGCGGCAATGGTGGCCTCTCAATGGGTGGTGACCGATATACACCACGTCGCCATGAAGGAGGCGGTGGACTTGGAGGCCACATCAACGGCTCTTCGCGAGATCCGCCACGAGGCGGCCATGACCACCCTAGAGGAGATGGCCAAGGAGTCCGACAAGGCCGCCATCCACGAGCTCCGCCACGCCGCCAAAGCGCACAACAACCTGGAAGAGGCGCGGTGCGAGCACGTCGCTGACTCGGTGGCGGAGGAGCGTGTGGCTATGGCCGATGACGCGGCGGTCGCGTGGGGTCTTCGACACCGACAACACGAAGGTGGCGGAGGACGACGACGAGGAGGGGGAGGAGGTGGACCAGATGGAGGCGCCGATCTCCGTCCCCGTGCAGATAGCGCAGGCGTTGGGCTTTGGCCCCAACGGTGCTCCGACGCCGGCTCCTTCTCCGGCGGAGGTTCTCGCCTCCTAGGAGGCGAGTAGCCACTAGGCCGTCGAGATGGAGAAGGCCCTGGCGAACTGGGTGGGGGAGGACCGGAGGAAGGCGGTGGGCAAGGCTGTGGCTCACTACCATGCACGCGAACGCATCCAGCAGCGGGCCATCTGGTCCGCTATGGAGGCGATCGATGGGGCCGGCGGCAGCGAAAATGGTGGCGTGTATCCTCCACTCCCTCCTCCAGCAGCAGACATAGCTGTAGCAGTAGCAGTCCCCCCTATTTTGTTATCGAACCAGAAGGAGGAAGGAAACATCACACAGGTGTTGCAAGCAACGTGGAGACCTGCACAACACAAACTCAAGACTTTGTCCCAATGAATCAATGAGGTTGTCAAGCTCACCGGTTTGCTGTAAAAAAGGATTAAACGTATGGTGTGGAAGGTAATGGTTTGCAGCAAGTAAACAGGTAACAGTGGAAGATGTATCAATGATAAAGATTGGACCGGGGTCCATAGTTCACTAGAGGTGCTCTCCTTAGATAAACAACATGGCATGAAGGATAAACAAATTACAGCAGGGCAATTGACAGGAACTGAGCAAGGCATAACAATGCAATTACTAGTCATAAAGATCCCATGAGATTCGATTGGACAATACAACAAGATACATAGACCGCCATCCAACTGCATCTATGACTACAAGTCCACCTTCAGGTTATCATCCGAACCCCCTCCAGTATTAAGTTGCAATCAATGACATAACTTTAAGCAAAGTGTGTAAGGTAAACAGTCCACATGTTCCATGAACAAGAGACCGTTGTTTTCTCCCTAGTGGAAACAACACATCTACAACCGAAGAGATTATTGTCACTTCCCTTGGAAACTAGAGGCATGAACCCACTATCGAGCATAAATACCCCCTCTTGGAGTCACTAGCAACTACTTGGCCAAGATAGCTACTAACAACGGAGAGCATGCAAGATCACAAACAAGACAGACATGATAGAATCATAAATACAACATGCATGATTACAAATAGATTAGATCTTGATCATGAACGGGTCTCACAAGATCTATACATGAAAGCACAAAGGAGAATATACAACCATCTAGCTACTACATGGACCCATAGTCCAAGGTGGAACTACTCACGCATCATACTGGAGAGAAGGCCTTCGGGATGATCTCCCCTCCGGCAGGGTGCCGGGAAGAACTTCCGATCCCCCCGATCTAGGGACGATGGTGGCGGCGGCTACAGACGGTTTCGTGGATATTTGATCGGGTACTCAAGGTTTCTGCATCGGGGGCTTCTTATAGGCGAAGGGGGAGACCGAGGCGGCAGCCAGGGCGACCAAACCCGCGCCTGGTGTGGGTCTGGCCCTCCTGGCTGGCCCCTCCGGCTCTCCTCTGGACTTCTTGCTCCCCACGGAAAGTATTTGACTTTGACGTTTGTCCCGTCCAATTTCGAGAAAATTTCTTTACTAAATTTTCTGAAACCAAAAACAGTAGAAAACAGGCATCTGGCACTATTGCAACTTGTTAGTAGGTTAGTACCAGAAAACATGTAAAAAGCACCTCAAAGTGTGGACAAGTAAAGCAAAGTAGATACTAAACAAGCATGGAGTATAAAAAATTATAGATACGTTTCCAACGTATCAGGGCGCCGTGCATTACCCGCGCGTTCGCACGGACAAGTTCGGACACGCTTGGCTAAGGGCATCTCCATCGGGCCGACCCATCCGTTCGACCCAAAGGTCCATTTATGTCTGTTTGGATCGGGCCGCAGTCGATTTGGGGAGGGGGTCCGGCATGTCCGGCCGACCGGCCCAACGGCCCGACCCATCTGTCTGTCTCCCTCCCGCTGTCACTAGTTGACACTCTCGTGATTGGACGTTAATGGTGACGCGACGTCGGCTATCAGCACCGACGGCTTCCCGCGCGGCTGGCGTTTCCCATCATCGTTTATCGCGTGTGCCTTGCTTCCCGCAGCGATAAATCTTCCCGTGCATCCCAGGCCGTTTCCCACCTCCGCCGGCGTGGCGGAGACAACAAGCCCCAAAGCAAGAGAAAACCAGCAGCCGAAAAATCTCCAGCCACCAGCAGCCATGCCTCACCGCAAGATCGCCGTATGGTCCAAGATCCGGGATATGTGCCACACCTTCTACCCGGATGTGGAGGTCAACGAGGTCCACCTCGAGGCCACGTTGCTGGCCTGACGCATGGGCGAGGAGCATGTGTTGGCCTTCAACAAGGAAGGCGATATCGCCGAGTTGGCGCTGCAGCGGGTGGTGGAGGCGGCGACAATGGTGTCCGCCCAATGGGCGGTCACCGACATACACCATGTCGCCACAAAGGAGGCGGTGTCCTTGGAGTGATGCGTCTCTTTGCGAGATCCACCAGGAGGCGGCCATGACCATGCTGGAGGAGGTGGCCAAGGAGGCCGTGATGCGTGCACCAACTGTTGATGTGGAGCACTTCGTTGGAACCCCAAGAGCAAGGTGTGATGGAGCATAGCAGCAGGTTTCCCTCAGTAGAGACCGATGTTATCGAACCAGAAGGAGGAAGGAAACGTCACACAGTTGTTGCTAGCAACATGGAGACCTGCACAACACAAACTAAGGACTTTGTCCCAATGAATCAGTGAGGTTGTCGAGCTCACCGGTTTGCTGTAACAAAGGATTAAACGTATGGTGTGAAGGGTAATGGTTTGCAGCAAGTAAACAAGTAACAGTGGAAGATGTATCAATGGTAAAGATTGGACCGGGGTCCATAGTTCACTAGAGGTGCTCTCCTTAGATAAAAAACATGGCATGAAGGGTAAAAAAATTACAGCGGGGCAATTGACAGGAACTGAGCAAGGCATAACAATGCAATTACTAGCTAGCAAGATCCTATGAAGTTGATTGGGCAATACAACATTATACATAGACCGTAATCCAACTACATCTATGACTAGAAGTCCACCTTCAGGTTATCATCCGAACCCCCTCCAGTATTAATTTGCAAGCAACAGACAACTTCTTTAAGCAAAGTGTGTAAGGCAAACAATCCACATGTTCCATGAATAAGGTACCATTGTTTTCTACCTGGTAGCAACAACACATCTACAACCGAAGATATATCTATCAGTTCCCTTGGAAACTAGAGGAATGAACCCACTATCGAGCATAAATACCCCCTCTTGGAGTCACTAGCAACTACTTGGCCAAGATAACCACTAGAAACAGAGAGCATGCAAGATCACAAACAACACAGACATGATAGAATCATAAAGATAGAACCATTAATCAAACCAACATAATAATCTCAATATCCATCGGATCCCCACAAAAACAACATGCATGATTACAAATAGATTAGATCTTGATCATGAACGGAGCTCACAAGATCTATACATGAAAGCACAAAGGAGGAGATACAACCATCTAGCTACTACATGGACCCATAGTCCAAGGTGGAACTACTCACGAATCATACCGGAGAGAAGGCCTCCGGGATGATCTCCCCTCCAGCAGGGTGCCGGGAAGAGCTTCAGATCCCCCGATCTAGGGACGATGGTGGCGGCGACTACAGACGGTTTCGTGGATTTCTGATCGGGTCCTGAGAGTTTCTGTATCGGGGGATTCTTATAGGCGAAGGGGGGAGTCCAGGAGGCGACCAGGGTAGGCAAACCCTACCCAGGCGCGGGTCCACCTGACCCCGCGCCTGGGGGGGGGGGGGTTGGCCTCCCTGGACCGCTTCTCTATCTCCCCTCTGGACTCCTTGTTCCCCCTGGAAAGTTATTGACTTTGACGTTCATCTCGTCCAATTCCGAGAATTTTTATTTACTAATTTTTCTGAAACCAAAAACAGCAGAAAACAGGCATCTGGCACGGTTGCAACTTGTTAATAGGTTAGTACCAGAAAACATGTAAAAAGCACCTCAAAGTGTGGACAAGTAAAGCAAATTGGATATAAAACAAGCATGGAGCATCAAAAATTATAGATACGTTTCCAACGTATCAACATCCCCAAGCTTAACTTCTGCTCGTCCTCGAGTAGGTAAGTGATAAAAGAATAATTTTTGAGGTGAACATGCACCCTCACAATAAATATCCAACCATTTGCAAGCATTGAAAGCTGGGATCAAAGAGCTCTAAACATGTGCATGAAAGATGTAGTTCTAACAATAGGACATCGTAACTATGCATGCAACATGGCAAGCTACAAACAAAGATCATGAATAGTATGCATTGAAAAACATTTGTTTGTTTCACATGCAGAAAACATAGCATAGTGACAATCAGCTTTTCCCTCATAGAATAGCAATATAAATGCATAGGACACCTGCAAAGTTCACAAGGGTGACTAGAAACAGATAGCATATGAACAAGTAATAACACAATATGCGTCAATTAATAAGATTTGGAACATTGCACATAGAATGACAACTATGCTCTCTTAATGGCACCTAAAGGTAGAAGGTGGATACTCAAATAATGGTGGAAGAAAGGCCTTTTGTAAAGGAAGCAGTGATTACAAGTTTCAAAAAGAGCTTCCAAAAATTATGGTACTTATTAGCTTTCAGCCCTCACTGCCCCTATCGTAAGCATCTTGAAGTGGCTAAGGTTAAAGTGGCAAAGCTGGAGTATATGCTTGACAAAGTATAAGTTGGCAATCTCAAGTCCCTTGACTATGAGGGCTGCACCTCATGGATACTCAACTTAGGGCCCAGGTAAGTTCTTGTCACTGTAAGTATTTTCATATCATTGAGAACCGCCAACGGGGTACCCCTTGCACTTGGTACAAGAGCTTTCCCATAACCAAAATCACAAGGCAAGCAGACAATGAGCATCTTAGCAATCTTTTTATTTACCATATGCATAGATTTTTATTGAGAATGCTTCATAGATATCTCACTATGGTGATGCTGCAAGTTTCCACCATGATTAGGCATGGCTTAGGCTAGCGGCCCAGGCGTTTCTTTAACACAGAATACAAACTCCGTGGACTTACAAGTTCCCACTTCATTTCACACCAGTAACATCCATAGACAAAAGAGCATGATATCAACGGAGTATAAAAAGTACAAGTGCAATGTTGAAAACTTTCCCCGTGACAGCACGGTTCTGCTAATCCCAACTTATAAGTGCAAGCATATACAACAAAGTTGCCTCAATGGTTCAAGTTTATTAGGGGCAAAGAATAAAATGTGCCATCAAGTTCGTGAGGGTTTTAATCACTAAGTTTTCACATAAAAAATAGTTTTTAATTGGAAGATAGTTGAAACACACCATGCATAGGAGTTTATAGTGGACACTTTGGAATAACTTGGTTTCTTGGGAGTTAGAAGCATGAGTAGAACTTACTCATACAAGTGGAGGCTAGCAAAAGACTGGGAGCAACCAACTAAGAGAGCAATAATGGCCATAATTATGCAATGCAACAAAGCAAACTAATCAAAGCAAAGAGTGGTACTACAAGTCAAGGACTAAATGATCATAGAGGCTAATGGTGACTTATCCTAGTCATAACATGGTGTAAGCATGTGCCAAGTCAACCCAAGCAAAACATCAAAGGAGAATACCACAATACTATGCTTTTGCATGCTAAAACAACACATAATTTATTCAAGGCACACTAAGCAATCCCAATTATTTGGAACAAGACATGCTACAAAAATAATCACTAAGCATAATGCAAAAAACAACACCTAGCATGTCATGCTAAAGTCTAAGTCATAGTCAATGCAAGCTCCTCTTGCACTTCAAGCAAGAACTTACTACTCCTTTCCAAACACCAAACAAACTTATTTGCAAAATAACACAGCGAGAGCGGGGTTCCAAACTACTAAAGCAAACTAAACAAACTAATCAAATCAAATGAAAACTAAGACGCTCCAAGAACAACACAACTGTGCATGAAACAATAAAAGTGAAGTGTCTAGACAGACCTAAGCTTTTTATTGATGAAGAAGGGGATGCCTTGGGCATCCCCAAGCTTTGACGCTTGTACGTCTTGGATATTTCTTGGGGTGACACCATGGTGGCATCCCCAAGCTTCAACTTTTGTCCATTCTTCATCTCATTGCATCATTCTCTCTACACCTGAAATTTTTCCTTCATACAAAACTTCACACTATTTTCATTAGCAACATTAGCTTATTCAAAAGATATTAGACCGCGGGCAAAGCTTTGGAACAGCAAGGCTTTTCACTAAAAACATAAGCTACTGTAGTAACTCCTCCAAAGAAACTCAATTTACCTGAAGAGAGCTCAAAAAGGAATCAGTAAGAAGCAAATGCAAATAATGGCAGAAATGTGTCAAAACAGACCAGCAGGTAGAAACGAATTTTTTTCGAACATCTTCTGTTGCTCAAATCAAAAAGTGTTTATCTAACGAAAGTTAGCCAATATACTGGGGGATTTATTCGTAAATTTTGAGCTCAATCCGAGTTACAGAGCCTCCTCACGATGTTTTTGGTGGAGGACAGAAATCTGTTTCGGGACAGAAACTCCCTAAATCTTAGTTCCCTCTCATTAGAGGTCATTCTTGGCACAAAAGCAAACAAAAAAGATAAGGAGAGGTCATTACAGTAGTAATAACTTCCAAGACTTAAGAAAACTCTTGGGTTATCTCCCAACAAGTACTTTTCTTTAACGCCTTTAAGTTAGGCACAAGAAGCAAGGAAAATCAAGTATTTTCAAATGAAGAAGAATTAACATTCATACTTTCAAAATCTTCAACTATGAAAGATATCTCATCCAAATGGGTTTTGTAGGATCCTTTCTCATCTCTCTTTGGTCTACTACCCTCATCAAAAAGATTTTCAGGGGCAATCCAATCAAAGTTATTTTCAAAAGCTTCATGCATTCCAACAAGCTTATAGGGTATGGGTATATTGAATTCCTCTCTAGGCTTAGTTTTATCAGAAATACCCACAACATCTACACTTGAACCTAGCATATTGAAATGTTCAAAAACCTTTTTGGCCTCCCTAGCAACATCATGGAATTATTTTTATAAAGTTTCAAGGATGAATTCCCTTTTTCAACATTCTTCTCTTCTTTTAGTTTTAGGAATAAGAATTGTATGAAGGGGTTAAGGCTAACAAACCTAGCCTCCAACATATGAACTAAAGAAGCTGCAGCAATCTCATAATTAGGAGCAAGTTCAGCTATAGATTTATCCTCAATATCCTCATGCTTGCTAACATATTTAAAGAATTCTTCAATATTATCTTTCCCAATTATGGAGTCACTACCTATTGCAAGATCTTTTAGAGCGAACTTGGGGAGAAACATGGTGAGCTATAGCAAGGTGGCAACTAGAGCAGGAACTAATTTTTTTTGTGTTTTTTGAATAAAGCAAGCAAACCAAGCTAGACTGATTTTTTTGGGATTTTTTTGAAAATAGGCAAACAAAACAAAGCAAAAGAAACTAAGCAAACTAAAAACAAAGTAAAGAGAAAGGAAGTGAAGGACTTCCCTAGTGAAGACATCCTTAGCCTCCCCGGCAACGGCGCCAGAAATATTTGATGCGTGCACCAACTGTTGATGTGGAGAACTTCGTTGGAACCCCAAGATCAAGGTGTGATGGAGCACAGCATCAAGTTTCCCTCAGTAGAGACCGAGGTTATCGAACTAGAAGGAGGAAGCATCATCACACAGGTGTTGCTGGCAACGTGGAGACCTGCACAACACAAACTCAAGACTTTTGTTGGAGATATGCCCTAGAGGCAATAATAAAAGTGGTTATTATTATATCTTTGTGTTTATGATAACTGTTTACATCCATGCTATAATAGTATTAACCGGAAACATTAATACTTGTGTGATTTGTAAAAAAATTAGAGTCCCTGGTAAAGCCTCTTTATAATACTAGCTTGTTGGTTAGTAGATGATCGTGGTTTCCCGATCATGAGAATTGAGATGTTGTTAACAACAAGATCATATCATTAGGAGAATGGTATGATGGACATACTCCTATAGATAAGCGTAACATTAATATCAAGTCATTTCCATAGTTCATTTGCTATAAGCTTTCTGATACATAGTAACCTAATTCCTTCGACCATGAGATCATGCTAATCACCATCACCGGAAGGATGCTTTGATGACATCAAACACCACACCGTAACTGGGTGGCTATAAAGGTGGTATTGAGTATTCGGACAGTATGTGTTGAGGCACATGGATCAAGAGTGGGATTTGTCCATCCATATGACGGATAGATATACTCTGGGCCCTCTCGGTGGAATGTCATCCAATTGGCTTGCAAGCATGTGACTGTCTCACAAGGGATCACATATCACGGGAACAAGAAAAGAGTACTTATCGGTAACAAGGTTGAACTAGGTATGCAGAGACACCGACGATCAAAACCTCGGATAAGTAAACTATCGCGAGACAAAAGGAAATTGGTATCGTATGTAAGTGGTTAATTCGATCACAAAGTAATCGTAGAAATATGTGGGAGCCATATGAATTTCCAAATTCCTCTATTGGTTATTGATCGGAGAAATGTCTCGGTCATGTCCGCATAATTCACGAACCGTAGGGAGACACACTTAAGGATTCGATGTTGTTTAGTAGATATGTAATTTTAGAAGGGATAACAAATGTTGTTCGGAGTCTCGGATGGGATACGGTATATCACGAGGAGATCCGGAATGGTCTGGAGAATAGGATTCATATAAGGAAAGTTCGATTCCGGAGTTCGGGAATGTTTTCGATGTTTTCATCGGAGAGGTTCTAGAAGGGTCTAGAAGGTTCACCGGACCGGAAGGGGAATGGACCATGAATGTGTCATGGGTAAGTGGAATGATTGGATCATATCCTAGGTCACTTGGTTTGGGCATTTGCAAGAGAGAATTAAAGCACTAAATTGAAAGTCAAACGAGAAGTTTAAAAAGTCAAAATGGAACAATGGTTTCCTAGTGGAAGAAGGAAAGAGTCCTTCTCTCAATCCAACTTGGGTTTGAGTTTGGATTCAAACCCACCCCTCCCAAGGCTGCCCCCTCTCATAAATAGAAGGGGAGGGCTGCCCCAAACAACCAAGCCCTAGCCCTCCCCACACCCGTGCGCCGCCGCCGTCGCCAAGCCGCCGCCAGCCACCGTGCCGCCGACACCTCCTCCTCCCGGCCTTCTAAACCCTAGATCACCGGGAAACCCTAGATCCACCATAACTCGCACCGGCTTAGGCAAAGCCCTGCGGGATCTTTCCTCTACTTCTGACACCACGCCGTCATGCTGCCGGAATCGCGAGGGGAGAACTACAACCTCCGTTGCCTGCTGGAACAAGGGAGATGAAGGTCTTCATCGAGTACCGAACGTGTGACCGACTGCGGAAGCGCTGCCGAACACAACGCCGGAAGGATCGTCTACGCGATCTTAAGATCGGCAAGTGTACGACTACATCACCCACGAGAATCCGCTCTCGTTAACCACTTTGGAATCTTCGAGGGTGAGTGCTTCTATCGACTCGTTGCTACAATCTAGTAGATAGATCTTGGCTTGTTTGTGTGCATGCGGTAGAATTTTTTTGTTTTCCATGCTACGAACCCCTACAACTTTGTCCCAACGAATCAGTGAGGTTGTCAAGCTCACTGGTTTGCTGTAACAAAGGATTAAACGTATGGTGTGGAAGGTAATGGTTTGCAGCAAGTAAACAAGTAACAGTGGAAGATGTATCAATGGTAAAGATTGGACCGGGGTCCATAGTTCACTAGAGGTGCTCTCCTTAGATAAACAACATGGCATGAAGGGTAAACAAATTACAGCGGAGCAATTGACAAGAACTGAGCAAGGCATAACAATGTAATTACTATCTAGCAAGATCCTATGAAGTTGATTGGGCAATACAACATTATACATAGACCGTAATCCAACTGCATCTATGACTAGAAGTCCACCTTCAGGTTATCATCCGAACCCCCTCCAGTATTAAGTTGCAAGCAACAGACAACTGTTTTAAGCAAAGTGTGTAAGATAAACAGTCCACATGTTCCATGAACAAGGGACTATTGTTTTCTCCCTAGTAGCAATATCACATCTACAACCGAAGAGATTTCTATCACTTCCCTTGAAAACTAGAGGCATGAACCCACTATCGAGCATAAATAATCCCTTTTGAAGTCACTAGCAACTATTTGGCCAAGATAACCACTAGCAACGGAGAGTATGCAAGATCACAAACAACACAGACATGATAGAATCATAAAGATAGAACCATTAATCAAACCAACATAATAATCTCAATATCCATTGGATCCCCTTAAACACAACATGCATGATTACAAATAGATTAGATCTTGATCATGAACGGAGATCACAAGATCTGTACATGAAAGCACAAAGGAGGAGATACAACCATCTAGCTACTACATGGACCCATAGTCCAAGGTGGAACTACTCATGAATCATACCGGAGAGAAGGCCTCCGGGATGATCTCCCCTCCGGCAGGGTGCCGGGAAGAGCTTTAGATCCCCCCGATCTAGGGACGATGGTGGCGGCAGCTACAGACGTTTTCGTGGATTTTTGATCGGGTCCTCAGAGTTTCTGTATCGGGGGCTTCTTATAGGCGAAGGGGGGAGTCCGGGAGGTGACCAGGGTAGGCAAACCCTACCCAGGCACGGATCCACCTGACCCCGCGCCTGGGGGAGGGGGTGGCCTTCCTGGCCCGCTTCTCCGTCTCCCCTCTGGACTCCTTGTTCCCCACGGAAAGTGATTGACTTTGACGTTCGTCCCGTCCAATTCCGAGAATATTTATTTACTAACTTTTCTGAAACCAAAAACAGCAGAAAACAGGCATCTGGTACTGTTGCAACTTGTTAATAGGTTAGTACCAGAAAACATATAAAAATCACCTCAAAGTGTGGACAAGTAAAGCAAAGTAGATATAAAACAAGCATGGAGCATCAAAAATTATAGATACGTTTCCAACGTATCAGGCCGCGAGGGCCGCCATCCGCGAGCTCCTCCACGCCGCCAAAGCGCGCAGCAAAACGGAAGAGGCGCGGCGCGAGCACGTCGCCGACTCGGCGGTGGAGGAGAAGCACGTGGCTCTGGCCGCTGTGGCGGCGGTCGCGTGTGGTCTCTTCGACTCCGACGACACGGATGTGGCGGAGGACGACGACGAGGAGGGGAGGAGGTGGACCAGCTGGAGGTGCCGATCACCGTCCCCGTGCAGATAGCGCAGGCACTGGGATTTGGCCCTAATGGTGCTCCGGCTCCGGCTCCTTCTCCGGCGGAGGTGCTCGCCGCCCAGGAGGCGAGTAGCCACTGAGCCATCGAGATGGAGAAGGCCCTAGCGAACCGGGCGGTAGAGGACCGGAGCAAGGCGTCCGGCAAAGCGATGGCTCGCGACCATGTGCGCCACCGGCACCCCGAACGCATCCAGCAGCGGGCCATCTAGTCCGCTAGGGCGGCGATCGACGGGGCCGGCGGCACCGGCAACGGTGGTCATGGCAACGACGGCGAGTAGATGTAGTCGTAGCAATAGCAGTCCCCCTATTTTGTTTAAACGGCCTTTTGTAACTGGCCGGGCTTAATCTAATAAAAAGCTATCGTTAAGCACTAATGTTTCACTTACATATGACCTCTGAGGCGCCAACGGCAGGACACTCGCGCTGCCGTGCGTGTCCGAGCCGACGCAACCAAGTCCCGAATTAGATGCATGGATGGGATGAGCCGAACGCGTTTGTCAGATAAGTCGGCCCGCTGGAGCGCCACGCACACCCCGCGCGTTCGCATGGACAAGTTCGGAAACACGGACCGGATGAGTCAGCCCGGTGGAAATACCGTCACGAAACAAACCCTGCATTTCCTCCGGCGGAAATGGTTCACTCTGTCCACCTGAGTTCGAATCTCCGCTGCCTGATGAAAGCGCAGGTATTACTTTCTCGCAGGTATCTACACTGCGCACGTAGAGAAATATTCTCAAGGGCATCATAGCTTGTTTTGATGCAAAGGTGAGACATGCACACGAAAATTTGACAATAATGCGAATGCAAAACATACAAAAACTAGTAGAAATATTCATTGGTAACACACATGAAAAGTTCATACTGCAAATGTGCGTAATTGGATGATGAATTCCCCATGGATTTGAGCTCTAAATAGTAAATATGCAATCCATTCAAATTCAGGGAAGTCATTCCTTTATATAATCTCAAGTAATATGCCAGCCCCGTGCCGACAGTTGTGGCTCCCGGTTCTTTAGAGTGAAGCTTCCAAAAAAGGAAGATGCCACTCTGTATTCAATCCTACTAAGCCTTCGACCAGATTGTCACATACACACTTCTCCCCCTTAGACCCAACACAAGTTTTTCTAGCGATCCGAAATCTTTCTGAACACGGGCAAAGGGTGGAGAGAGTTAGATAAATATAGAGAGGATTTTGGGCATCGCACTGTAAACTGTATATTCATTCATATTTGTGTGCATATATTTATAAAGAATTACAGGAGATAGGGAGAGAAATGCACGCACGCACGCTAACAGAAGTTGTTAGCGATCCTAGCTAATCGGACACACGCACCCCCGTAGTGTCAGCGGCAAGATCACGGACAGTGAGACTGGAACGAAACTCCATGAATGCTGCGGTCGAAAGACCTTTTGTGAAAATATCAGCATATTGGGAGGATGTAGGAATATGTAGAACTCGAACATCGCCAACCTGCACCTTATCGCGAACAAAATGGATACCGATCTCAATGTGTTTCGTGCGCCTATGTTGAACGGGATTAGCCGATAGGTACACAGCAGAGACATTGTCGCAATACACCACAGTAGACTTGTCGACGGGGCGATGCAGCTCCTGCATAAGATGACGAATCCAACAACACTCGGCTACCACATCAGCAACAACACGATATTCAGGTTCCGCACTTGACCTGGACATGGTTAGTTGGCGTTTGGAAGACCAAGATATAAGATTATCTCCGAGAAAAACACAGAAACCAGAAGTAGAGCGACGGGTGTCGGGATAGCCGGCCCAATCGGCGTCGGAGTAGGCAACAAGAGAGGAGGTGGACAGGACTGAGCTGTCAGTACCAAAATCAAGAGTGCCTTTGATGTATCTAATGATGCGTTTGACAAAATTAAGATGAGTAGAAAGAGGGGCATGCATAAAAAGGCATGCTTGCTAAACCGCATAAGAAATATCGGGCCGAGTAAACGTGAGATATTGAAGAGCGTCGGTAATGAGTAGGATTATCAAGAAGGTCACCATCATTGAGAGAAATCTTGGCACCGGAATCAAGCCTCATGTGGTGTTGAGAGGTTGAGAGGCTTGGTTGGCCGGAGGTTTAGCAGATGAGTAGCGGCATGTAGAGCCTCAGACCAATAGGCAGGAGGCATAGCCGCTTGGAGAAGAATAGTGCGGATGACATCGTTCGTGGTTCGAATCGTTCGCTCGGCTTTTCCGTTTTGAGAAGAAGTGTAGGGGCAAGAGAAGCGAAGAACGGTGCCATGGGGAGAGAAGAGAGAGCGATTGGAGGAGTTGTCGAACTCGCGTCCATTGTCGCACTGCACGGTGCCGTTCGTGGTGTGAAAATGGGTCCGAACGAAGGCATGGAAGGAGGTGACGTCATATTTTAAACACAGAGGAAAGGTCCACATAAAATGACTAAAATTATCTACAATAATAAGATAATACTTGCAACCAGAGATACTGAAAATAGAAGCAGTCCTCAAATCGCAATGTATTAATTGGAAGGCAGCAAAAGTAAAAGTTGTTGATGAAAAAAAGGGAGACGGACATGCTTTCATAATTGACAAGCAGTACAGAGCCCGTCATGTTTATTACGAACAACAAATCTAGTGGAAACACTGGGGTGCCCTAAGCGGCGGTGCCACAAGGTTGTCGAGGGAGCGACGAAGGCGGTGGCAGGGCAAGGCGAGGTGGTGGATGCCGGGATGGAGAGCGGGTAGAGATCCCCCGTGCTGTCAAATTGTAGAAGAAGAGCCCCTGTTTGTAGATCCTTCAAGGAAACACCATAGGGATCAAACTCCATGGATAGATTATTATCAGAAGTAAAACGGCGTATAGGTTTTGAACGATGTCGGGAGCAACGAGGACATTGCGCAGATAAAGAGAGCGAGAAGGAGTAGAGAGATGGGAGTCTCCTAGGTGAGTAACATGAAGAGTGGTTCCATTGCCAACAATAACCGGTGCGTGATTAAAAACAGGACGAGTGCGGGAGAGCATACCATTGTTGGCGGAGAGGTGAGCGGAGGCGCCGGAGTCGGCAATCCAGGGACCGGAGTGGCCCTGCAGCGACAGGTCGGTGAGGGCACCGATGAGCGCAGACTGCTCGAAGGTAGGAGCGTGGTGCTGCGGCTGGTATGATGGCGGCTGGTAAGATGGCGACGGGTTCTAGCCAAAGGCCTGACCGGCAGCCGGGATCAGCATCTGCTGGGGCGGCATCGGTGGCGGGACGCCGTAGAGGGCGCCTAATGGACCGACGAAGGAGCGGCATATGGGGGCCCCGAGGGCGGGGCGAAGGCAGCATGCGCCTGCTGAGGTGGGATGGGGCCGAGGATGCCGGGAAGACGGATGGCGGCGTGCTGGGCGGGCCAGGCATGGACATAGCCAGTCCACGGGCGCGGTTCAGGGGCGTGGGGCGAGCTGGCGCCATTCATGGTGTAGCCGCCATGATTGGTGACGCGTTTCCACTTCATCTTGCCTTGGTTGTGTGAGGGAGAGGGTGCGCCGTAGTTGGCGCCGACCGTGCCAACGCCGCCGTAGCCAGGAGGTGGGGGGCTAGGGTAGCCGGTAGGACCGCCGAAGCCATGAGGTGGGCCGCCGCCACCACCGCGGCCGAGGGTGATGGGGGCTGACTGGGACGCCATGCGATCTGTCGCACGAGATTGCATTAACAGCAGCATGTTCCGGGCGTCGTCAAAGGAGACCTTGCAGGAGTTCGCCGGGAGGATCTTGGCCGTGACGACATGGCTCTCGTGGAGCCCATGCGTGAGCACAGTGACGAGGACGTCGTCGCCGATAGGCTGATCGACATCGCGCAGGGCGTCGCCAGGGTTATAATCCAGGCGCAGTGCAAATCGCTGGTGAGGTGGACGACCCGCGTCCGCTTATTGTTGATGAAGATGTTGGAGAGCGTGACGTAGATCTGCAGGGCAGTGCGGTCGGGGTCGAGGATCATCCCGGTGAGTTCCGGCGAGATGGAGCCGAATATCCAACGCTTGAGGATGAGGTCGATCAGGAGCCACTCGCGGCCGGGGTCCTCGGGCGCCTAGTCCTCTGTGAGGTGGTCGAGGACGCCGTACTCGGTGACGGCGATCACCAGCAGGTTGCGACCTTGCGTGAAGGAGCCCGTGGTGAGCTCCAAGGTGCGGATGATGATGTTCCAGATGTGCACGCCACACATCTGTTAGGAGACAGGGGGAGTGGCAGTAAAAACGGGAACATGAGGAACCTATGCGATGGCTTGCTGAGCAGCAGCCGCAGCGGGAGGAGGGGTCGGTGCCTGGGCAGGGGAAGGAGGAGCGGCCCGAGTCCGGCGGCAGTGTTTCCGGACGCATTGGAGGTGAGAGCGATAGCGTCGTCGGCCATAGGATCGAAGAAACTGATACCAAGTTTGAAATATAGAGGATTTTGGGGTGTGACACATGCACTGTAAACTGTATATTTATTCCATCTCTGTGTACATGTATTTATAGATAAGTACAGGAGATAGGGAGAGAAACGCACGCACGCTAACATAAGTTGTTAGCGATCCTAGCTAATCGGACGCACGCGTTGCATGCGCGGATAGAGGCCGTGGACTCAGTGTAGTTGACTGAATGAGTCTGTACTCTAACAAAGAGGACAGAGGACCGACGAAGAACCGACGGAGAACCGTTCTCTGTCGCGATAGATGTAAGCGAGCACCGCCCGTGCTACAATGACGCTAATGGCGTGTGACGGGCAAGGAGGCATTGCAGGCTACGGGCGGGCTCGGGCAGGCAGGCGATCGCTAGAGGTAAAGGGTCGATCGCCGGAGGTATCTCGAGCGCGACGAAGGCCCGCTTGGCCAGAATCGACGATAGCAACTGGCGGCACACCGACAGCTAATCCGACCGCCTTAGCCGAGTTCGGTGCGGGGAAAACATTGGGGAGGGTGGTGGCGCACCGGACGGTAGGCGAGGGGAGCAGAATAGGAGCTCCGGGCGACAGCCAATGGCGGTGACAAGCGATGGTGATTTGGACGTTGCGCGTGAGAAATATCCACGCGGGGTCGGTTGACTCCAAAATCCCACGTGGCAGCAAATATGGGTAAGATAGGTAGACCGATCCATATTCATATATGGATAGGATGGGTCAAAAAATGGATGATCACCCTTTTTTTGTGCGAGGACCATTGATGGATATGTTCTTGGAGCTGATCCTTTGGCCTCCTTATCTATATTTTGTCTGCTTAAACTATTAGAGATGCGATCCTGGACCTCTCGCCTTATCTCCACCTACAGTGATAAGAAGCGATTTTCTGAACCTCTCCTCCGTTCCCACCTTGTCGGCATCGATCCGGCCGATTCCTCACCCTCCGGTGGCCGCTCCGGCGGCGGGAGGATGGGGAATCGACGGATCATGCCGTGTACATAGTGTAGGTAGCGGGGGTTTGCCTGCCGGCGGCGCTGAGGAGGCGGCGGTGTCTGTAGGGTTCGCAGCATAGAAAACAAAAAAATTCTACGATGGGAACAACTATGTACCAAAATCTATCTACTAGATATAAACAACGGGCAGATATACATCCGTAGAGAACATATCCTTGAAGACCGACAAAGCTTAATGAGTCCAAACTCGTGGTTGATGTATACGATCTCTTGTCGATCTCAAGATCGAGAGGAAGTCCTAGCGCCGCAAAACAGCAGCGCATCCGTGCTCGCATACACGTACAAGACACCGAGCAACCTCCGCCTCCTCGCTCCAGCGATGCAGGGAAAGCATAACCCTTTCTTGCCAAATAGCCACCGGAAACATGTATCTCGGTAGTCCGAGACCATGGGGGATAAATTCTAGAGGGGGAGATAGATCATTCACGAGGAGATGTGTTTTGAGAGGAGGAGAGGGGGGCCTTTTATAGGGAGAGTGGGGGCACCCCAAGGGGCATGGAGCCAGCCATGGTGGCTGCCCCCACCTCTTCCACATTCATGTGGGTGGAGCTCCCACTCAAAATGAAAAGCCTCCACTCCCACAAAAGAGCCTCCGCTTAAAAATCCACTCACATGCATTAAATTTCCACCAAATTTAATGCAAACTCTCATTTAAATAAAACTCTTTTATTTATTTATTCATAATTTTGTTAATTACTTTAATTAACAAACATTCACATAAAACTCCTTGCTAGTATTCAATTTCACATGCGGAACCAGTTTCAGCAATTTCAACCGAAACAGTTTTGATGTCTAGTGAAATAAATTCATGCGCTTGTTACTCTTTCCGGCATGAAAATTTTGCTCCAATTGGATGTCAGTGTCCCTTAAGTGTGCCACCCTACGGTTCGCGAATAATGCAGACATGATCGAGACCCTTCTCCGATCAATAATCAGAAGTGGGACCTCGAGATCCATACTGACTCCCACACATTCAACGATGACTTTCCTGTGATCGTCGAAACCTTTTATGCTAGTATCTTAATCCCTTTGTTTCACGATATATTACATGTCCAAGATTAGATCATCGGTATCTCCATACCTAATTTGATGTCGTTACTGACATGCACTCTTTTCTCGTTCCCATGATATAACATTCTAGTGATCAAATCACTTGCTTGCAAGCTAATCAATGTGATATCACCGAGAGGGCCCAAAGCATATCTATCTGTCATCGGGATGAACAAATTCCACTCTCGATCCATGGGACTCAACATAACACTTTAGTAATTCTGAAGCCATCTTTATAATCACCCAGTTACGGTGTGACGTTTGATGTCATCAAGAAACTCTTACGGTGTTAGTGATTGATATGATCTCATGGTCTAAGGATTAGGATCACTTCGTAAGTTGTTATAGCAATATAAAATCAATGACTTTGATCGTAATGCTATACTTCGGATGAATGTTTATCACATCATTACACTAATGTTGTGATATCGTTATTAACACCATCCAATGTCCATGATCAGGAAACCTTGATCATCTTGTTAATCAACGAGCTAGTTTATAAGAGAGGCATAACTAGGAACTTCCTTTTTGTTTATTAAAACACACATGTATTAATGTTTCCGTATTAATACAATTATAGCATGCAAAATAAACATTTATCATAAATAAGGAATACGATAATAACCACTTTATTATTGCCTCTCGGGCATATTCCCTTGACTCTCCCACTTGCACTAGAGACAATCATCTAGTTTGAAAACTTTGCGTATTGAACACCTATGGCTTTCTGGTGTTCCATATACGCAACTGCAAGTGGCTGATCTGACACTTTCAGGTCCGTGTGTTGCATGTCTTTGTATCTTCACGCATCACTCATTCTCCAATGAGATGGCATTGTATAAATTTGGTCTTTCGGTGAGACCTTTAGTTCCTTAGGGTTAAATCATGTTGATACTATTGTCATACAATATATCTTTAGTGTTAGCCCGTTACGAACCACACCTTAGTTTGATAACAAACTACTTGACACAAATGCCCTCTTTTGCTGCTACTATAGCAGTCATATACTTAGCCTTATTGTTGTAGTATTCGTCACAATGTTTTAACTTTGGAATACATCCAAATCCATCATGGAATCTCATTTCCATTACATTGTGCCACCCATAGTTTAAATTGAGATAAACTTAATTTGTATCTTGTGACAAAACTAGTATCAATGTAACGCTTTACAGTGATCTATTTGTAATTGTTTGTCACCTCTACACAAATATATTCTTAGTTCTTCCAAAGGATCATAAGGATATCCTCACTATCGTCCAATGATCATTTTATGATTCATTCTGGTATATGCTCATAACACTTAGAGCATAAGACATATCTGGATGTGTACATATCATGGTATGATTGATCAAATCATTCTTGCGTTTTCACTCATCAAGTGTCAAAGCACTTGAATCTTGTTTCACTTATCAAGTGTCGATACACTTTAATCTTGATTAAATTCTTTTCCATGCGACAAAAATCGTATCTTGTCGTTTCTATATTGAAATCCTTCAATATCTCATATATATATATATATACGTTTGGCATAACCATATTAGCGTCACAGTCTATCCACTATAGACATTCATGCTAAATATTTGGGTTTTGCCTAAGTCTTTCATCAAAATGAAATTCTTAACCTTTGTCAATAAAAATTACAACATTTCTAATCAACAAGATGTCCTTCACATAATGTATTAGAAATATGTCTCAGCGCTCCCACTTAATTTCTTGCAAATGCAAGCATCTTCTGTAACACCCTCGGAATCGGCCCTATGCAAGTTTCAGCGCTTCCCGCCAAAACCCGCATAGAAACGATTCAAAGGTGCCCACCAGGCACTTGCGTGCGGGTGGAAAACGAAGTAATACCATTACACAATAGTCCTCCATGGAACCCACAAAACATATATATACAACAATAACTCAAAGAGTCAAGAATACAGGTATACAATACAAAGATCCAAATCACCTTTAAAACGATATAGCGTCCGAGTACGGACAAGATGCAAATTGAGCTAAGAGCCCTGAAGAATAACCAATGGCGTCCATAACCCTGCCAAGCCGGAAGGGTAACCACGCTAACGACGCCGATTTCAAAACCTGCTTAAACAAAAGGGTGCCGACAAAGGGCAAAGGAAAAAGAGAGAGCGGTCAAGATCGAGGCCAAGACACGGCGAGGCTAGAATTCGGTCCTCGCCTACATAGGTATGGTGGATCAAGCGGCGTAGCATGCACTAAACACCCTATAGAGACTCGATATAACTGTCGTCTACCAGAGAGGGATAAGAAAGACCTATCCGGATCCAACCTGATACTACCACCAAACATACCCATCCTGGTATTTCCCCCTCGAGACCAAACGAGGAAGTCAACCGAGGAACTCACACAGTTGGCAGTTTTATTTATACGGTCATCGTTGCAACAATTACTAGTCAGGTATAGATAGTCATCCTGATATAATAAGCAGTGGGCAATTTTAGTTAACCATTCCGTTGTAGTTGCAACACTTACTAGTCATATACAATAAGCATGAGATATCCCAAAACCCAGCAGTTGTTGGTACTTTTATTTAGCCATTCCGTTGTAGTGAAGCTGATTACTAGTCATATCGGATACAAGTCAAATTATAGCAGTAAACTTTAGTTATAGTTGTCTATGATCGAGAATTGTGCTCCAAGTCGTCCATAACCGCGGACACGGCTTCTCGAAAAGATTTAACCATGCAGGGGTGCACCAAAGTTTCCACACGCACCTACACCCTTGTTGTCGGATCAGGTAGGTACAAGATCACAAAACATACACCCAACGGTATGTCGACGGGGTTTCGGACATGACGTTTCCCAGACCCAATGCAAGCACGGGGGGCCACCCCACTAAGCTACCCGCAACGAAGTTGGCCGGCTCCGAAACGGACCCAGGGTTTGCGTCAGTGGCTGTAAACGACTGGGAATCCGAAAGTGTGACTGGGCTTGTCGATACCGCGAAAACACTCCGCTTACCTAAACAGTACAGGTGCATCCTCGCACAATCTTAAATAAAGCAGTAAAGCATGGCATAAGTACAAAATAGTAATAAAGCTCCAAACTACTTTGTGGCCCCCAGTACAATACTTGAAATCAGGTACTAAATCGATGGGGGTGCCCATACACCCCACCTGTGGTTAGCGCGCTCGATCTCGGAACAGGTGTCAAAAACTCGGGGTCCTACGGGACACAAGTGGACGGTTAACAACCAAATAACATCTATTGCCCACCTGTGCCTCTGCATTTACCTACTTCAATTTTAGTTATTAAACAATAATTAAAGCCATGATCATCTCCAACATTAAACATGCGGCAACACTCCAACAACTGTGGTACTTGACGACACGCAACAGCACTTGAGCAAGCGACTACGACGCGCAGGTCCAACTATCTACCAAACAACAGGTAATAGGATGTGTCCAAGGCAATATAAGGCTGCAAGGAATGTTCCGGGTACGAAAACTAGAGCACCGCAACACAGATAGCAATAGATCAACAGGAGGAAATAAAGACTATAAATGCAAAATAGGTAGAAGGGGAAGGGATGCTCGCCTGAAAACATTGCCGAAGGTTCATCCGAAGATCGGGTCGACACTCGCATCAACTCATCGGCCTAATCCGTGAAGAAGCAAAACACTAGCACAAACACCGGATGCACTATTTAATACTATGACAGAAGATCGGGCATGATGCATGTATGATGTATGACATGGCGAAGGTGCAATGCAATTAGATCATATTAAGCGGAACCGGGGTCCCGACATTTAATTAGACGGTTCAAGTTATTTATCTACCCCGCAAATTAAATGTTGGATTAGCAAGACAAAACATGGCTTCGATTCGCTATGCCAATTTAAATGGAGTCCGGAATAAGACAAAGATATCCCACATATCGACTCCATATTCAATTATGAGATGAATTGGCATAATGCCCCCAAACCACAGACAAGTATGCATGCATGAACAATTTAATATGCATCAGTTGGTAATGTCATATTATAAAGTACTGGGGTCTCGGATAGGGAATCACATTAGGGTTCGGCGAACTTGGGCTCCGAGGGGTTCGGGGTCGGGTCTCAGGGTTCAGGGTTCGACGGGATCGGTCTTCGAAGGTCGGGTACAAGATAAAGAGCTTGGCGTTCCGGGAAGAAGGACTTGGTGTGGCGTCGGGGGCGCATCGGACTCGCCCTGGTCGGTGTCGATCTTGTCGGGCCCGCGTATCAGGTCGGTCTTGGCGTCCGGGATGAAGAACTTGGCGTTCTGCGTCGGTGTCCTTACCGTCCGGGTTCTCGAGCATCGCATCCGGGAAGGAGTACTTGTCGCACATGTGGTCTTCGGGTGTCGTGTCGAAGATCTTGTCGCCCGTGATGGACACATGCCGGATCCCTCTTTGATTGACGGTGACGCACTTGGATCGGACATCAGTTGAGCACCAGCAGCCACATATTCGCAGAACAGGTTCAACAGCCAGTACATCAAAGTTCACCGCTCGAGCCGGCCGGGTCGGTACTGCAGACGAGAGGCGAAAGAGTCCGACGGCAAGCGGAGGGCGCCCACGACAGCGGTTGGAAAAATAGCAACCTCGGCGACCTGCAGGAGAAGGCGAGGCTTTCGGGCGCGCTGGCAACAAGGAGGTGGCTGGTGGCAGCGGATGGCGACTGAGTAAAGGACGATCGCTTCTGCGGCCGGTGAAACGGAGAGGCAGAGCAGCGACGATGCGCTGCGGCAGGGCCTGCAGGGCAACGACCTGAGCGGGAGGAAGGGGCCGCGGGCGACGGTGGCTCGGGGATGAGCTCGACGCAGAGCAGCCGGAGCCGCGCGGGATCGGAGATGGCAGGCGGCGCCATGGCCAAGGGGGCGCGGCAGCTGACCTTGACCAACGGAGGAGGTTGCAGGCGGGGCCAGCCAGAGGCGGGGTCGGCGCGAAACTGGGCGAGGCAGGGGCGCTGAGGAGGGAAACCGGCAGCGGCGGCTGGTTCTCGGGAAGGAACGAGGGCACGGGTGGGGAGAGACGAGATGAGGAGATAGGGGAGGATCGCGACGGCGGCGGGGATGGGGCCTCGAGGAGAGAAGGTCGGGCACGGGAGGGGATTGAAGGGAGGACGGGGAGAGTCGGGGTGGACCAGGGTCGGGGTGGGGCCAGGTTTGGTGGGTGGAGCGGGGGTGTGCGGGAGAGGTGGGGCTGACGGTCGTGGGTTAGGTCCAGGTGGGGGTGGGACGCGGCCAGGGGCGGTGGTCCGTCGGTGTGGAGTTGGTGGGGTGGAGACAGGCGGGTGAGGTGGCGCGTGGTGGTTGGCTGGAGGAGGAAGGAGAGATGAGGTGGCGAACCGTGAGTGGTGGGAGTGAGGTGGAGGCAGGGTGGGTAGATTGGGTTGGGGTAGGAAAATGGTTTAGGGTAGGCTGGTTTTGTACTGGGGGTGGCCGACTGGGCCGGCTTTGGCCTGGTTTGGCTACCTTCCCCAATTAAAATATTTAGGGTTTTATTTATACATTTATTTCAAAGAACTTTTGTAAATTATTTAGTCAAAAAAAATATCTGGACAACCGAAGTTTGATTTGAATTAAGACGGGGTGTTTGCAAAAACAAAATAGACCTTTGTAAAAATAGTTTTTATCAAACAGATGCATGATGATGTCATGGTGAGGCGCATAATAAAAATAATAGCGATTTTCTAGTAGTGGTTTTTGTGGGATGCCACATCTTCATCGTCTCCTGATGAAAACTCCTTTTCATCACGGTGGAGATTCCAACTCCGCGATGCTTACTTCAACCATTGAAGTTTGCATGCCCTTTTAGCATCCTTTCAGTTAACAAAACCCTTTCGACTGTGTCATATACACGTCCTAGGTAACCATTCTATTAGAAGAACTTTGTTTTGTTTATTCATCTACCATATACCAAATTATATGTAGTGACTGCTACTTTAATCCGTCCAGACTAAATATTGCTATGAAAGATCAAATATTGTCATAGTTAACTCCTTAAACATTGTCATAAAAAACTTTACCGACATGTCGATTATTTCATAGATGTGAAACATCCATGTCTGTTTCTTTATAGATCCAAATACGACCGATAGGTTTTTACACCTTTCCGGAGGATCTTTCAAGTTCAAAACTTGATTTTTTTCGTGTATGGAACTATCACGGATTTTATGGCTTCTAGCCATTTGACGGAGTCAGGGCCCATTATTGCTTCTTTGCATGTAGTCGGTTCATCATTGTCAAACAATAATGATTTACTCTCAAATCTCAATAATATTAATGTTTCCGTATTAATACAATTATAGCATGTAAAATAAACATTTATCATAAATAAGAAATACGATAATAACCACTTTATTATTGCCTCTCGGGCATATTCCCTTTAGTGTCGTCGGTGTGGAGTTTTGTGGACGGCGGTCCCTTCCTTTGCATGGAGCTCCGAGGCGATTCCTCCGTCCTTTGGCGTCCGCGTCTCGGTGGAGCCGTGGGTCGCGCTTTCCCCTTTCCGTTGTCCGTGGTGGTGGCTCCGGTCGTCGAAGATCTGGAGCGAGTGGGTGATGTTGACCAAGCTATCGTCGTCCGATGTGGTGCAGGATGAAGGTGCTCAGGTGCCAAGGGGCGTCGACTTCCCGGCCGTTCGGGGGATCCTCCCAGTCCAAGCTATGAGTGGAGGTGTGGCGGCGGGATTCGCCGGTGCAACGTGCTGCACGACAAAGATGGTGATAGGGCTCAAATGGACTTTGTTGTACTTTCTGTGCTTTCTAGGCTTTTCTGTAATTGAGACTTGGTTAATATTATTTGTTCTCTCTACGCAAAAAAAACTATTAGAGATGCTCTCAAGCCATAGAAAAAGAACATGGCCGCTGGATGGCAAAGCCGGTCCATATTTTATTGAGAATGATAAAAAAGGGACCGATCCACGAGACAGGTGTCACATTCTATTCATGAGCACCGTTGAATCTTGCCCATTGCTCAGTCGGATATAGTCGGACGGGCCTCCGTCTATTTGAAGGGCCTTAGAGCTGCCCTAAGAGCATGACTAACAGTGTCCGTAAAATACAAACCCGTAAATTCGTTTACAGACTACGGTAAACCTGTTTTAAGGGTCAGCAAATGCACAGCGGAGATCAGAGCCCGTAAACACAACCTGTAAACAATATTTTTTTCGGTCATCTTCTTCCTCGTACGTATCCTCACCGACCCGTCCGCGCCGCTCGCTAGTGCCGCCGAAACCGCGCCACCGCTCCCTGTCCGAGGCCGCGTTGCCACTCCTGCCCAAGGCCGCCCGCTCTCACCCAAGGCCGTTGCTCTTTGCCCGAGGTCGCGGGTGAGCTTGACATGGACTGTAATGGTGGAGACGGCATAGGAGGGCCCCAAGGACGGCTGTGGTATAAAAATCGAGAGGGAAAAGTAGGGGAATTGGGTTGGGAGCTCACGGAAGGTATACGTGTGTGGTCAGAGACGGCGGAAGAGGCCTGAATGCGATGAATTTTGCCGGATTCCCGCGAGTACGGCGCATCTCCGGGTACATTTGGCCTAAAAAGTGTGCATTGACCGAGTACAAGCCAACCCATAAAACGGCCTCGAGCCCCTACTGTCAAAGGTCGCGGGCGTGAGTACATGCTAACCTGTAAAAAGTTTTACGGATTGACGAGGTTTATAGGAACTAATCTGCCCCGAGTTTTTGTCCGAGACTGTAATAGGCCCATTTTTGCGGGTTTAACCGCTTTTACAGGGACTGACAGTTTACCTAATATTCAATGGACCCCTTTTATCACGTTTATCAAATTTGGCTCCCTTGTCTCGCTGCTTCGATGGACGGAGCCGATGATGACGGACATGGCCACCACCGTTTCTCATAAAACTATGGTTCCCTGGCCTCTAATCTGGAATTGTCTCCTGCCGGGTCTTCTCTTGTCGTCCGACCATGGTGGAGAGGGTAAGACGAAGTGCAGGGAGACATTGTTGGGTCTGTGTGCTAGAGGAGGGCCTCCGTTCCGGCGCATCAGCGCGATGCTGGACGATCGCTGCTAGGGGATGCTGATGTGCTTCGATGGTGGAAGATGTTGGCGTCCTCCCTTCAGGCGAGCCCTCGCGGTAATAAGTGTTGTTGTCCTCTTATTTGTGGCCTCGCTTCTCTGTCCCTCCTCTTGGCCGACCTCGGTGGCGAAGGAGAGGAGGGAGTTGATGATGATGTTGTTGAGTGGTGGAGATGTCGTTTGGGGTCTACGGAGCATGCAACCTTGACATCAGTTCCCAAGTGATGGTGGAGCTTTGTCGCTGCTATCTATGTCCATAATGGTGGCCGTGCTGCGCTCGGGCCCAACGGCGGCTCGAGCTTTTTATTTCCACCTTAAGTGCAGGATCAACTTCGACCTCGGCGTGGCGTTGATCACTGGTGCTTCCCCAAGTGGCATGTCCCCGGTTGAAGCAAGGGTGGCCGCGAGCAAGGCGATGGGCTCGGCCTCGGTCGTGTTTCCCAAACATTTTGTGGGGTGCTTAGTATAAAAGTGAAATACTTGGCTGTATTTTCTTATTTTCCTAGGGTCCTTTTATAAATTTAACCCATTGCGGATCATCGAATACATGCTCTAGGTCCTTTGGGACCTTTAGGGCACATTTGGTAGCCTGATACCCTCCAGGCAGGCCATCAGGAGACGAAAGTGGTCCGTTTGGTTACCTGCACGAGGCGTTTGGCTGCGCCAACGCGAACCGTAAATCAACTCGGAGCCAGGCCCAAGTGCTATGCTCGAATCGGCCGTTTCGAGAGATCCACCCTTGTCGTGCGCCTGCTGGATGCAAAACCGGGAGATTCTCGCTAGCCTGGAAAAGGGGTGAGATCCTTTCCCTCACCTTCTATCGAGGCACACCGTACCCGCTCACCACCGAAACTAGATCCATCTTTTCCCGCTTCCCATTTCCCCGATCAAATTCGGCCACGGCAGCGACAGCGACGACGCCCCCGGGAAGACAAACCCGACAGGGGACGGCCATGCCTAGCTGGAATGACGGTGACAGCTCCTGCCAATCGTGTCTAGGGATAAGCCCACTTCCCCCAATTCTTTCATAGGGTTAGGGTTCGGTAGCGAGTTAGGAATCCTCAATTTACAATCATACGAACTCGATTTGGTGTGCAAAGACATCCGGGACATGGACTATTCTCCTGACTCCTATGAAGATCCTAGTTTATGTGGCATAGCGAAAGATTGTCCCAAGCTCTGCCGCGTCCATAAACTTGAGCATGTCAGACATGTTGCATTTGAAGGAACCAACATAGGCCACCGATTTTACCTTTGCCAAGTTCAGAACGTAAGTGCTTAGCTCCTTGTGTCGCCATTCACTTTTCTATCAAGTAGTAGGAATGTCCAATTAATTTCTGACCTGTAGGAGACCGAAAAATATGGGTTTATGGCTTGGGTAGACAATGAATGATCAGATGCTATGAAGAATGCACTTGTGAAGCTATGGGGGATTTATGATGATACGAGTAGTGCAAGAATCACTGAGAAGGTTGAGAATGCGTAGCTGGTGAAGCAACTGTCTGATGAGAAGAACAAGCTTAACAAAAAGTACTCAAGTCAGCTGGTTGATGTGAAGAAGTTTATCGAAGAAATAGAGAAGAAGGCGTTAGAGGAGAACTTGTCTCGGGTGAATGCCAACAATGAAGCGTTGAGGAATGAGGTTGAGATGCCGAAGACCGTGCAGAAATCCTAGGTTGGTGTAATCAAGGAGAAGCAGAAACAGAAGCAATGTGATAAGGACCAGAAGATGTTCAAGGAAGAAAAGATGAAACTAGAGTACATGCTCTATGAATTATTCAAAATCAATGACGCTAACAAGGATAAACTGAAGAAAATCAAGAAAATTTATGATGGTTGACTATTCAGTTGCACCTTGTTGTACTGCTGACGGTAAATCAGTGGTAGTGGTGGTAGGATGACATGGTGGTGGTATGTTAAACTGTGATCCCTTTTGATGACGATCATGCTTGTTAAGACTAATTCGTACTTGTGTTGTTTTTGCTAAGGGTGTTTATCTATTCATGGTCAACTGTGATCCTAGTTTGCTTGTGTTGTTTATGTTCCGTGTTGTTCATTTTTATGGGGATCATGCTTTGTGAGGATCACGGTCATAGGATCATGCTTTATGGGGATCAAAGCTTGTTTTTTTGGATTATGTGATTTTAGATTGTCTGTTCTTCTCATATGTAAGACTTCTCTCTTCATCGAGCGATGATAACCTCATCATATAGAAGTGCAAGATGACTATAACCAGTATTATATGTGAACCAAATAAGGAGAGAATACATGACAACCAAGTAACATGGTCCTAATTGTCCAACAGATACACTAAATTTGAAACGGGCTATCAAATAACTTACATGTGTGGCTTTTGGATTGTACGGGCGTGAAACCACTTACCGTGGAAATGCCCCGGTGAGAGAAAAATGGTGAGTCTACCAAACAGCTCCTTACCCGTTCAAATTCGACTCCGTCGACAACGTTTTTCTGCACAAAGAATAATGCGTTTCAGCCAGGTGCCAAGGCCACGCCACGATGTCGAAGACGTCGGACGCGTGGGCTCCCTGTTGACACGCTGGAGTTGACGCGTGTCCCGTTCTCCTGTAACCCCTGCAGTCCTGCACCCCGCCCGATTTTAGATTCCGTCCGACGCGGAAGGAAAAACGGCACGGGACGGGATGGAGACCCCCGCCAGAACGAGAGGTCAACATCCCGCCCCCGTGGCCTCAGGCGGATGGCCCACATCGTCTTCTCCCGCGCGGCCGCGGCCGACCTCACCGCCGGCAAGCCGGCGCTCGCGGGCGTCCCGGCGTCCGCGCCGCTCTCCGCGGCGGCCGCGGCCATCCCGTCCTCGCCGGAGGCCGCCGTGGCCGTATGGCGGGAGGGCGCCTCGCCGCTGGCGCCTGCCGCGGCCACCGTCGTCGGGCTACTCAGCTCCCTCGACGTCGTTGCGTTCCTAGCTTCCCATCGTGCGGGAGGAGGCACCGACGCAGCGGCGATGAAGACTCCCGCCGGCGACGTGGTGGCGCGGGAGCACGCAGTCGTCGGCGAGGTCGAGCCCGACGCAAGGTGAGGGCAACTTTATTTTCGACAGCAAGCTCTTTCTTTGATTGTTTAGCAAACAGGACATTTGAACTTTCAATGAGTAGAAAATTTTGACAAGAAAAAAAAATCAACGTGTTTGCCTCACGTCAACACTTGCCTGCATTGTAATGTGTCTGGGTCTGTTTTTTTTTTCACAATAATTAGATCCGGTCAAAATTTGATATACTACTCAGTTAGAGTGGTTTGCGTAGTGAGGCCGCATTAGTTTTTATTAATATTGGTGTGAGGTTATCTTTGAGTAAATGGCACTGTGGGTCATTGAACTTGTCCGTTATGTGCATTTAAGTCATACGTCTTAGAAAGAACTAACCGGTCACACAACTTGTAATCACGTGCACCCGTGGTCACAAACCGTTCTGCTAGCTGGTTTTTAACAAAAAACCGGTCACGTGGCTAACATGTGAGGCTAAGAGCAGACGGACTTTTGCAAAAAAAAAAAGCTCTCTATATTTTTATATTGTCAATATGATTTACAACACGTATACGAAAACTCATGTGAAATATTTTGTATTCTATTCTCGGTAAAAAAGTGAAGATTTCAGATCTAAACGTAACAGTGTAATTTTAAATAGGCCTCCATTTTTCCAAATTTTATGATATTTATCTTTTTTCTGCACTCTAAATAGTATTTGCATACATGTATTTCGTATTAGTGGCTACATGTAGGTATAGTTTTTGAAAATATTTGGTAATTTTTGAAAAATTCAAAAAGGGCTCGAGTGAGCCCGTCCTCTAAAGTGAATTTATGAATATTTATATAACTATATGAACATTTTATAGAAAACCATAGATAGTGCAAATACATGTGTGTGTTGCGTCTATAAAGAAAACAAATAGGCCCAATTCTTGTAATTAGTGTTAAAAAGATAAATAGAATGAATCTATTTGTACGTATAGGGTTGCAAAAAGAAAAAAGATTTTCACTAATATATTCATCTGTTATATGTTATATACGTATATTCTCCTAGAGTAATATAAGAGCAAGGCTGTTTGGTGTACTGGCTAGGCTATGTTTGTCGCGCTTGCAAATCAACAATTTGAATTCCACACTGTTCAATTATTTTGAATACTTCTTTCATCGCTGACAAATGGGCCTCACATATAAAACAGTACAACAGTACGGAAATCGTATCTGCAAACAAAAAATAGGGGTAAACTACGTGGTGGTGATTGAATCGTTATGTAACAAGACAGAAATGTAGGGTGGTTTTTACAAAAAAAAATCTGCTTTTATACTCACGTGTCCATTTTTGTTAAAAACCAGCCGGCAGGCATGTTTGTGACCATATGTGCACACGATTGCAAGTTGTGTGACCGGTTAAGATGTGTGACTTAAGTACACATGGAAGACAAGTTGAGCGACTCACGGTGTCATTTACTCGTTATCTTTTGTAATGTGGCATGTTCATATCTTGGTTTCGGCAGTCTTTGTTAGACCTCGAACCAACTAGTAGTATCTTAGCATCATCAAGCTTTTAGCTACTTTATGACGACTATGGTTGTGGGGGAAATTAGAACTACTATTTGCTTTACTCAACCTCGCTGGCTTGATTCACCAAAGTTCTGAATTTTTGCAAAATGGCACGAGCTAACGCTAATTCAGTTTCATTCAAGGTTGATCGAGGTTGTGGACCTGATGAAGCAGGGGGCAAAACGTGTCCTTATCCGCAAGAACATCACCGACGGATGCACCATCAACAAGCAACCCTTTGCACCGTTTTACAAAGCTCCCCTGAAGATCACTGGAACACCCCGCGCCACTACAACCCAGATAATGAAAAGGTCGCCGTCTTCGTCGACGTTTGGCTATGACAAGTACTGCTGCCTCACACGAGAAGACATCATTCGCTTCCTCATCAACTGTCTCGGCGCCCTTGCACCAATCCCATTGCACTCAATCTCATCGCTTGGAGCCATCAAGTGTAGCTACTGCCATGTCGAAGCCTCCTCACCAGCTATTGAGGCTGTCTGGAAGATACCCTCCGACCCACGCGTCGTTGCTGTTGTGCAGACGAACAACGAGGGAGCACACATGTTGCTAGGTGAGATATCCGCTCACAAGCTGTGGAAGCGTGATTATGTGGCTGCTGCGGATGCAATGTCAAGGTTGTCAGCACTGCACTTCGCCACCGGCATCGACGAGAATGGAGCAGTGCCAGCTTCTGCTAGTGGCTTCGGTATTGGTGCGTGGCGGGGGGAGGCGGAGGATGGCATCTTGGCGTCTCCAAGGTCTATGAAATTCAGTAGCAGGAGAATTGGGTTCTCGGCGTGCCTTGCAAGCCAGACAGTGCCAAGCCACCGGAAGAACGCAGTGCTCACCTGCAAGGCTACGAGCTCTCTTGCTGCTGTGATGGCGCAGATGCTGGCACACAGGGCCACACACGTCTGGGTCACAGAAGGTGGTGAGACCGAGGAATCCGTCTTGATTGGCATGATTGGGTACGCGGAAATCTTCAACGCAGTCACCAGAGGTGTTCGTATGGCTTAACCACGGGTGTAGATTCATTTCACGTTGAGGAAGTTTGGCAAATGGACGAGTTCTCCATACACTTCTTTCCTGATGATCAATTTCCATTATGACTGAGAAGGGAAAAGAAGTGGAGCAAAGCTGGTTGTAGCATAGCTATTGGCACTGAGTAGGAAGGAACTCAAAGCCCTATTAGCTGGTGGGAGTACATTGCAAGCCCAACTCCTGGTTGGTTTACTAAATAGATGTTAGTACTATGTTAAGCTGTTAACTGTATATCTCTTTCAATGTTTTATGTGTAGTCTGTTCTTTCTCCATCTTTTCAACAGAGGAAGTTCAGTTCTGCTGCCCTATGATTGTTTTCTGCTGGCATAATTAAGTTCCACAATTTAAATGAATGCAAGTTATAAGTGATCCAGTAAGTACTTCCAAACTGAGCGTAGCAAATAATGCATCATATTATGACAAAATACACTGTCTGCATAGCCAAATCTTACAACAGTGAACAAACAGGAAATAACATAAATCTGACAGACGAAAATAGAGGCCTATGGTAACAAGTGATGCTTCCTCATAAATGGAGTGATGGTAATGTTATTTCACAAGTATCCCAGTTACCATCAAACTAGTCCTTCCTTAGCGCAATGCACTCCCTGTGGGTACCGGAGCTGTTGATGACTATGATTTCCAAACTATCTCCCTGCAGAGTTTCATGCAATAGTGGTATTTGAATCAGATTTTTAAGAATTTAGACAGTGGCACTAATTAGCATCTAAGGGCAAAAAGCACCATACAGTGTATATGTCTCTTTCTGTGGCTGATGCGAAAACGTCCTTGACCAGATCGACGGCATCCGATTCAGACAAGGGCGTCACTGCATCCTGCATAGTTAGTATGGCATTATTAGTTCTTAAACGTCACAAAACTATTGTACATGGCAAGTCAAAGCAGAATCTTTGCTGTACTAAATATTATTTTTCTACAAAGTGCTTGACAGGTCCTTAAATTTGCACACCCCTGTGTCACCTGGGTCACTGTGCTAAATTTTCTGTTTATGTTCCTTATGGGTGATTCTGGATGATATCACACTTATCTAAATCTAAGTAAGAAATTGACCAATGTTGTCGCCACTAAAACCATGAAAGTATTAATGTATTTGGATTTATAGCAATCTTACCAGTCAATGGATGATTTTCGCAAATTTTCTGGATGACCTTGGTTAGCAGTTGTATGGTTAAATTGTCGCTCAAAATAAGCCTAGTCTGCCAGCCATCATGCAACTGGAGTTTTACAAAACTTACCCGAGCTGGCACTAGTAGAGGACTAGGAGACTTCAACTGGTTGTCTAGGGTAGGCATCATCAATGCTGCACCAGTTCCCTGAGCACTATAGCCGGTCCGCTCATAGGACCCAACAGCATCGTATGTGAAGACACATCCTTTACCTGTGAAAGGAGAAGAAATGCTCTGGGTCATGATTACGACTGAGAAATTTCAATGTAAGATAGAAGTTAGTCTGAATCATACCTTCGCTGTCCAGTCCACCCAACACATTGAAAGCATAGTATGGGAAGAATCTCTTATAGTAGAGAGTGTTTGACAGTAATTGTGCCATTGCAGGGCAGCTCATCTTCTTGTTATGGTTGTGTTCATACAACTACAATAGCACAAACATGGAACATGATTAACTTGCGCTAGTATGATTCAGGATTACATAATTTTTTTACCCATACAGTCTGCAATCACATATTGAGTAGACACTTGTTGAGGTAGGGAGGCAATCTAGCAGCTAATATTCCCATTGTACTAATGACCAGAAGTGAACAAAGAAGGGCCATGTAAGGACAGACAATCTTCAAAACCGTGATGACCCAGTTTAGCATAAAAGCAAAATGTTGGATACGATGTCACTGAAAGAGTGGATAGATCTCAGCCAGCTATCAGACTTACCAATTCCTTTGCAGACAGGTTCTTCTGCAAAGCTTTGATATCACCTTGAAATCCAGATGAGGCCAACACACATTTGTCCGCCCTAATTGAAGGTAAGCAGAGAGAACAACGTGAGCACATTCATTAACAAATATGGCAAGGTTTCAGATTAGGATACACTCGGTGTTTAGCTTAACTGTGTTGGTTCCTAACTTCTAGCTGAACTACTTTTGTGTACAGCAACAGTTCATGTAAAACTGGTAGCCTTTGGGATACAGTATTTGAATTAATTTACTCAGCGGTCAGCACACCATTTAAAGTACTAGATAAAGTAGATCATCAGATGGAACAACCACAACTTCTCGATGCACTCGCTATATTTCAGCAACTGAGTATGGAAACTATACCATCAAAATTGCGTGACAGAGGTTGGAGCAGAACATGTGCTACTGAATTACTGATTCCCCAACAGTGAGCATGCATGAACAAACAACCAAAGTTTACCAGCCAGCTAAGAATCAAACGTCCACCGATACACAAGGACAACATCTCCGACCACGACCAAAGCACCCTGGTTACCCCCAGGACCCCAAACTCTACTCTATGGATAGGGAATAGAGAGAGCGAGGCAGGAGCAGAGGAAGGGGGAGGCGGGAGGACGTACAGGTGCGCGATCTTGGAGTGGTCGCGGGAGAGGATGCTGTATCCCACGGAGAGGCGGGTGTCGGCGGCGACGACGCAGTAGTCGGCGCCCGCGACGGCTACGCACGTGCCGCCGTTGTTCTCGTACGGATCGAACCTCGCCATGGCCGCTCCGCTCAGAGAGGGAGGAATCGCGGTCACCTGTGTATCCTGCTTCTTCGATTCCTCTTTGCGCTCCTGCTCCTTCGTCTCGCTCTCGAGTCTCGATACGGAGCGCGGCGAGGAGGGAGAGGCTATGTAAAGTAGGAGCGCCGCGGGAGGGAGCTCTGCTCTTCTTGTGCTGCAAGAAGAAGAAAGGCCGGTCAGGTTCGGATGCCGCAGGGTCCTGTCTAGTTGGACTTGGAGGCGTAGGGTGTGTTTGGTTTGTGCCCAAGATTGCCCCACCAAATATTTAGCTAGCCAAAATTTTGGTTGAGCCTTGTTTGCCCACAAGTTGGTCAATATTGGATCAAATATTAGTAAGGTACACTTTGGTCATAATCCAAACATACCCGTAGTCCGCTCAGAAGTTGGAGACGTAGTGGGCTGGTATGGGCTGACAGGGGAACCGTAGCCTGCAACGGGCTGACATTGTATTCTCTGCCAGGTTTTGCCCAACCTAAAAAAGGCTCTCGCCCCACGCGGTTTGTCCTATGTTTTTTTCCTAAACACGGACCGACCCGCTCACGTACACGATGGATACGCGCCGCTGATATTACGAAAAAAAATACCTGCGGCGTGTCAAAATATTAGATCAGGCAACACATTATCGCTGGGCATGATAAGCGTGACGGCTGATGCGCTCGACAGGAAGGCGATGCCTGTCAGTTTTATTTATGACTCCGTCGGTTTTTTGGGTGTCTGCCATTTTCCACATGGCAATGGCGCAGCGCCGCAACGCGATGGCATTGCGCCTTCCACAGGTCGCGATAAACGTGATGGATGTGGCGATACTTAACACCCCCCCCCCCCCCCCCACCCCACATCCCCGTGGCACGGTGGTCACTGCATCTTTGTGAAAGGATGGTGGCTCGAGTTGCTCATGGCCCACGTCACCTCGAGCCCATCGACGTGGAGAGGGTCGACCTTCCTACGTCGTCGACAGCGACCTCTGGTCTAATATACAAGTGGTGCAATGGCAGGAGGCTATCGACTACTACGACGGCCCATACCCACCCGGCTAGAAGAACACAACCGATGGTGGAGGACCCACAACTTCGACGGGGTACTTATGTACCGTCAAGTCAGGATGGAGCCGCATGCGTCTGCCTGCCCTGCTCCTGGCGGTTCCTCTTCCTACCCATCAGTGTTGTGCTCCTTGTCGTAGCATAGGACGTTAGTGCCCCTTAATGCAAGCTAGAGCATCCGACGATCGCGCAGTGCGCTGTCCTCGATATCGTGTTTCGTGTGCCCGAGGAAGAGAAGAAGCCAGCGCCACCGCAACCACCGTTGGGGATCTCTTTTTTGCCGTCCCAAGAAGGAGGAGGTAAAGGTGGTGCAGGTGCCGCCACCCGCGCCACAGCCGCAAGGGGCAAGCTTTTCCTCCACTGGCCCAAGGAGGAGAAGTAGGTGAAGGTGGAGCAACCTCGACCATGCCGCTACCTCTTATGATCATCATCACGCTTGGGCCGTGGAGACACACACTCCATAACTTCTGCGCTGATGGCTGCAAGAGCACATATTATTTGTAGCTAGTTTTGAAATAATAATATCGAATCCAGAAAAGAGCTAGGTAAAGGTCTTAATGCCCCTCACCACTATTTACCAAATAGTGCGTAAAAGTTGTCTTCGATTTCAAGCAGGGGTGTTTAAGAGTATTTAAGTGTGTGTGAACAAAACAATAATAAGTAATAAAAGTAAACAGAGATGTTCGCTATGTAAGATATCTGAAACTGCAATAGGACTAAAGCGTTCTCAAGAAGTGTTGAATCCATCACTAGCAATTATGTTTAGTCATGATTAGGATATATCTATATTGCCATTCATGTGTATGTATTGGAGAAGCTCCAAAGTAGATGATCAAAGACAAGACATTTTATATTTCACCCCTCATAATCACAGTAGTAACTTTAGGTAAGCCACCCACAATTCATACTATTAAGGGTTATCCCATGGTTATGGATTAGGATCTATGAGTCCCCTTTTATTCCCCTTGAATATATGAGTAATGATACAATGCAATATGTCACTTAGAACCTTCAAACCATCACATGCCTAAGGATAGTTTCCTCCCTTGTCCCTAGGGAAAATGTTGTGTTATCGGCTTCACACAACAACAAAAAATAAAAATAAAAATAATACATATTCATGAACAAAATTATGAATTATCTTTATTTTAATTCATCACCATGCTAGGATTTGTCCATCAACCAAGAACAAAGTAAACTACTCACATATGGAGGCAATCAACATCATCATAGTAATATGTGTGGAATACAAATGGATTGGTAAATACTCGTGCAAATCCAGAACAAAGTCTAGAAAATACAACAAGATGAATGTAATGGAGATGAGAAGGTCGATAGTGATGGTAAAGTTGCAGAGGTTGATGAAGACAGTGATGGAGATAATGCCCAAGCCTTCAAGGATCTTCGTAGTGGTGAGGATCGAAGTCCCAGTGTGAATTCCCCCTCCAGATCTCTTCCGGAAATGAGGTTTTTGCGAATTGTGGTGTCTCTGAATGTTGGATCACGGATCCGTCTATACGGGGTGAAAGTATTTGACGAGGTGGCTCCGCCGCCGCATCGTACGGGCGCATTGTACGTGCGGGTTCTTCCCATATGGTGGTCGTTTAAGCCTATGATCATCGCGAATGCAAGGGGGTTTGCTTCCCCTTCTCCGCAAGTGCATGGATATTTATTTATGGGGCTTTAATGGCTTCTAGATAGTATATTTATGTCCACAGTTGATTTCTCTAATTGATTTATTCATCCACACATTCGATTTTGGAATCCTGGTAAAATAATCATAAAAGGGGCGCGCAAGCATGCTAAAATACCAAAATTCTATCACTACTCATGCAAAAGCACAAGGTAAACATGCTGCAAAAATACACATGTCATGATCCCCAAGCTTAGACTATTGCTTGTCCCCAAGTAAGATAGCAATTTAATGGACAAGGTTATCATGTTTATGAAGCACGCGTTGGTAAAATAGAATGAGGCATTACATCATATAGTTAAAGTAAAAGATATTAAACCACCTTATAAGTTTCAACACACTTCTACATAGCAAGATGAATTAGAAGGCTTCCACACCTTTAGTATTATACGTCAATTAAAAGATTAAAATAATACTCCCTTCATCCCGGTTTAAAGGACACAATTTGCAAACCATGCAATCCCAAAATACTTAGACACAAAAGCATTTAATCTCTATAATTACTCCCGTGTAAAAACAATAAAATGATTGCATGCACATGTGTGAACAAATGTGAACGCTTTGCTAACTCTTTTTCTCTTCATGCATGTTCTTTTTCACACTATTAAATGGACCAATTAGAGAACACCTATGGTCTAGAGAATTACAAATTGTGTCCTTTAAACCGGGATGGAGGGAGTAGAACAATATAAAACTTTTAATTCAACAGAACGAGCGTGCGTGCAGGTTTCAAATAGGTTTATTACTTTGCATATTCACTTCAGGAGCTCGAAGCATTGATCTTCTCTGCATTTATTAGCTCTTCATCGATTATCTCTGTACATCAATCGAACGAGCATGCGTGGAGGTCTGAAACGGGTTTAGTTCAACCGAACGAGAGTGCATATAGCTCGAAGCATTGATTATTCGGGCCAACCACTTTAAAAAGAGAGATGACAGGAATACGTACCTGAATATCCTGACAAATGGTAGAGCATGATTAGTCAAAAAATCACGAGCATCTGCACCCAATATCATAAACAAATTTCCATAAAAAAGAGTGATGATCGAGAAAGAATATAATTGACTCAAGCTCTAAAGTCAACCTGGTTAATCTTTGTAGGTTACATCACTTCATGGAAATTCTTTAGTTAAATTGAGCTTCATAAATAACCTTGAGTGTGGATTGTTCTATACTTCTACTATGACATCGGAATGATACTCCTTTCATGTAGTGGCGGATGAGAAAAATCTCAGATAGGGTGAACTCCAAAACAAAAATACCAACTCGGTCTTGATGATCTTTGCCATCGAAAAAGCCCTTTCAACGGTTGTTGTCTCCACCAATAAAAGCAATGTCAACTCAATAAGGCGACAAACGATATGAAGCATTCCATGTATCATTCAAATATTAAGATAATCTCCGAAGTCTTTAATTCTTCACATATGGATAACGAATACCTCAAGGTTACCTTATATAGGCTCATGCCTATAATAAGATAAATCTCTATAAGCCGAGAAATCTTATTCACATTGAATCTATATAAAATGAGTCACTTTAGTCAAAACATGAAGTTCTGAAGCAATTCTAACGACAACTCATCAACGCGATGGTTAAAATCGGCTCTATAGAAAAATAGGTGTCCACACTCCGAAATAGTGATCTAGTGTCTTCTCACTTTTAATGACTTTTAACTCATTTTGTTACCATTTCGTCCATACTTAAAATTGTGATATCATTTTTTTTGCGTGAATTCACATCCTTCGCGAGGCTATAATAAATAATCGTTTCTCCAATTGAACAAGCATATCAATTAGAATTTTATATCAATAGTATATACAAGTCAAAGTAGAAACAAAAAACATAAATCATCACATAATTAGGATTTTGGCCACACGCCATAAGGTGGCCAAAATACTCTCAGGTCCTCCTTAGATGTCATATCTAGGACATTGTTTAGAGTTGATTTTTATTAAATTAAGAATTAGCTATTGCAAAGAGAAAGAATTCATTTCGGACTCAGTTTTGCGCATGAGTTCACTAAAACAAGCATAACTTTTTTATACGAGTTTCGTTTTTAGCGTATAACACTCAAATTGTTTAGAAAAAACATACGCATCTAAATCCTTTTGCGAAAAATCAAGTTATGGCAGCTGCGCCCCTGCTTCCATGCCATAATAACCTTCATATATTAGTCGTAACATCTTATATTTTGAGACAGCGAGAGTATACGATAACCTGTGAAGGAAATATTTTTAGGAGGGGCTTAGGTTGAATATTTTAATCTTGTCGCCTCTACTCTTCCTCCTCCTCAAAAACACACACACACCCCACACAAAACCTCCTATTTTCTCTTTCGCTACCCCGGCAATTTGTTATAAGCTCCACCACATAGAGTCATTGACAGATTCTAATTTGGCTAGCTCTGCATCCGCTAATGAACAGCTTCCCAACCATGACATCAAGTGCTTTCGTTTAGCCTTTAAAAAGCAAGCAAGTGCTTTCCTTTAGTACTACTACTTCTGTTACCAAATTTAGCTTTGCCTCCGACGTCGGCGAGCACGAAGCATCCAGCGGTGGTGTGCTGCATGCTGTATCTATGGCAGGCCTAGGAGGTCGCCACTCACCACCGCTACTAGTGCTTCTTCATACATGCATATGCATGGCTTTCTGCTTTCTGCTTTCTGCTCTAGCTCCATGACCGTCCGTCCGATGATATGCATATCTGAAACAGTAATTAATCGTCGCTAAGCTTGTCCTAAGTTGCAACTAGTGGTGACACGACCGATCGGTCGGGCAGAAAGCGATGTGCTTAGAGGCGGCGCCCGGCAGAGTGGAGCTGAGAAAGCATCATCTGTGCATACATGCATGGTGGCCACTAGACTGTCTGTGTACATGCACGTACAGGCAGGTCACTCGGGAATGCAAAAAACAATGGGCTCGGCCAGGCCGCCGGAGCCGCAGGCCGCAGTGGACGCGCGTCGTGCTGAGTGACTCTCTATGTAGCTTACATACGCGTTAGTCGATGGCCCGAGTAGGAAAAGCGCGCATCACCACTATTTTTAAGCCTTCCGAGTGTAATATATACATGCTAAGTTAGCTTACGTGCCTCCACTCATCAAAAAGAAAAAAAAAGGAAAAGAAAGGTCAGCTTTCGTGCCTCACCACCGAGGAGATCCTGCTTACACGCCCTGCCACGTACGGTTCCAGTTCCAGATATGTACCAACAGACAAAAAGAACAATGGGTTGACTGTTTTCCAGTATGCTCACGCTCAATTTTTTTTCATTAAGAATTTAAGATATCTTCTTCTCTCTCTTGTTCTTCGTGTTTGGCCATGACGAGTCGGAAGCGACGACGGCGACAGAGATGGGGCTCGCGTTCCAGCCAGAGATGAACGGCTTCTTAGAGGTCAGGGTGCCAATCCGAAAAATCTATCGGGACGGTTTTCTGCCGGTACATTTTTACTGTTGATTCGTGATTCGTGCTCTAAGATTTGTGTTCCTGATATAGCGTCTATGAATACAATTTATAGATGCAATCAACAGCGAAAGATGCACCTGTAAGTACCGGTTCCCACGTAAATGGTGGTTTTGACAAATACTACTAGTAGCAAGTATTTTACGATATTTTGTTTAGCAGTACTCTATTTATCTCAAAACCTAAGGCGTCCTTGATTTTTGCTTGTTAAAAACTTATAATTTTGACTCTGATTTGGCTTATAATATGTATCCACAAACTAATTTATCATGTCTATATTAGCAGTCAAGATTGTGCATCAAGGACTGTACAAAATAAATCACACCTTATATTTTGGGACTTAAATAGAACTAAGTTAACTAAACAAGGTGTTAATTTTTTGATAAAGAATATCTATAGAGATTACAGCAATAATCATTTCCGCGAGAAAATGGTTGCTTCATGCTACAAATACATTTTCTTGTAGGGATCACAAGCGCAAAGGTTTATAGAAAGTAACAAGTTCCCTTAATTGGATAGGATAAGGCGTCAAACTGTGAGAGTATGAAGTTAATTATTGCAGCATTCAAAAAAAAAGTTTCATTTTGTATTTTTATATTTAATTATTAAAAAAAATTACTATCTATCTAAATTTGGTTTGGGTGTTTTCTTATGGCTAAATAAACTTGTACTGGGTTGATAGGTTCACTAATAGCGTATGTCAATTAACATGGTGGCACAAAATATAAGCATGACTAACAAGCAGCCACTTTATACTCTCTTTTATGGGAGACTTCTGAAGTATGCAATAAAAGGGATGTGTACATCAATTGATGTAGGATCCAAAAATGCAAATAATTATCATTGGATTGAGAAGTTCTATATAGACATAACATTGTAGCTCCATACAATGCAAATCCCTAGTATCTATTATATTGTCTAAACAGCGCAGACAAACAACAAAGATGCATTGGTCTTAAGTTAGGATATCTCAAATGCTATGATTCATCACAATGGGTGCTCTTGTTGTACTCTCTCTCTCTCTCTCTCTCTCTCTCTCTCTCTCTCTCTCTCTCTCTCTCTCTCTCTCTCTCTCTCTCTCTCTCTCTCTCTCTCTCTCTCTCTAACAGCGATGGAACTCTATCCTTCTCCTACCAACCCAACCTCGGCCCACTCGGCTCTCTTGCTACTCCATCCCCATGGTGGCACCGCTACTCCTGCTCCCTCTCGTCCAACCTCACTGCCCTATTATTCCAAGCCACAACATTCCCCTACTATGCACCACACCACTCGTAATTCGATCCCATAGCCACCCCCGTAGTTTTCCTGCTTGGCCACATCATGAAGTGGTGGACAAGAATTTTACCAAAGGGTATGTTGCACCATATATTTTATTGTGCATCAAGATTTCAAGATGGATGCATCATATATTTGTTTTAACAATAATGTATGAGAATATATATAAATTTAGAAATTAATAAAAAAATAGGGAATCAACTTGATAATCCATACCATGTTAGACTAATAGATTATGCATGATCAATTAAAAAGAATTAAGTACTATAAGTGACCATTGTATGCATATAATTATACCTTTAGACTTTTTTCTACACGAAAACAGAAACATCATTTTGTTCCGATGCATTGATAAAAAATAGTGATGATTACAAGCCCAAGACTAGGCCGATGCAACTGACCACTCAAGACAAGAACACACAACAATTGTGACCACACATTACAACCAACACCACCGAACTATCCTCGGCCTAGATGCCATCTACACGAACACAGAGAGCAACACAAACTCACAATTCACAAAGCTCTTGAAAGGGGAAAGAGAAAATTTGATCCTAAAAGAATGACAAAATCTGACCACTCTCACTTTGGAGAATCAATGGCGATGCAAACCGCTAGACTCGTCTCGGATCAAATCCGCGAACAGTGCCACGGGTGCCCTCGATGTCACACCTACACACATCGGCTCACCCCTTGTCAGTCGCAACGTAATCCACGATCATCAACGGATATCCGTCCGTTGAGTACCTCGTGCGTCCAAAACGCCGCAACACTAGATCCTCCGCAGTTCGGTACCCAAGCAGCAATGCCACCGAGGTAACCGTGCTAGTACAATGCTATGCCCATCGCCTCGCCGGCCATTACTCCTAGCCCCCCCCCCCCCTCAAGGGGTACAATTCCTGAACTTGCCACGGACGGCCATCTGCGGTGGCATCAATGGGCTCAGATGGCACAGGGCGGAGTAGGCGAGGCGGGTCTTCCACCGTAAGGCCGAGGCTGCCGGAACTGAAAGCTCCTGCGCTGGCCTCTGCACCTCACGCGCCGGGTAGGGGATGCCAGGGGGAGGGGCGTAGGGTGCTTCCGCTCGGATGGCCCTATTAAAAGTCGCCAAATATACGAGCCCCAGTGCCATTAATGGTGGTGCTTGGCAAATTAGGGGGGTGGGGAATCTGACAGAAGAGGTTGGTGACTAGACACCGGGGACTGCAGGGTGCGCAGGACAAATGCGCCTTCCACGGAGGCAATCCTGCGGGAGGAGGGAGAGGTGTTAGCTCTATACAACTCTTGGTAGAGGCTATGGGGTTTGACCTATGAGATGAGAGAGAGAGAGAGAGAGGAAGAGGGAGACTACCTGCTCCCTGACTCGAGGAACACGAGACAGAGGGGATGTCGGAGCCGGAGTTGGTGGCCATGGGGAAAAGGGCGATGATGTGGGTGTGCGGTGGTGGCGGTGCTTCCCGTCGGCTCGCGCTAACCCTAGATCGGTAGGGATATCGGTGGGGCGTACGGTACAACGATGAACCTCGTGCCGTGTACTGCCATACCCCACCCTTTATTTATAGCGCGGCGACAGGGGCCCACCAACCATCAGGAGGTTGGGCGCCCCCGATCAGGGCGCGGATAGGGGTGTGATCGAGCCGTTGGGCTCGGTCACGTTTGAGATCAATCTAACATTCTCCCCCTTGATCTCAACTTTACTTTTAACTTTATACTTCATACTTTACTCGTTTCATCATGGATCAGTACATAGAGCATGTTTCATCGTCACAGCTCAATTGCCGATAGAATCAGACAGCCACTATATACTTTTCTATTTTGAAAAAAATCATGTTACTTTTGGGCCTCTATAGTCCAGGAATCATAGGATTTCCCTTAATCCCATGCTGGCTAAGTGTTCCTTGAACACATTGGGAGGTAAGCCTTTCGTTAGCGGATCCGCAAGCATATCCTTTGTCCTTATATGCTCGAGACTTATAGTTTGATCCTGGACTTTATCCTTTACAACATAATACTTTATATCTATTGACTTTGTAGCATTCCTCGACTTGTTTTTGTGAGCATATAATACTACGGACTCGTTGTCACAGTACATCTTTAGTGGCCTACTAATGCAATCTGCCACTCTCAAGTCGGGTAGAAATTTCTTTAACCATAACGCCTGCCCCATGGCCTCATAACATGCTATAAATTCTGCATACATCGTAGATGATGCAACTATTGACTGTTTGGTGCTTCTCCATGAAATAGCACCTCCTGCGAGAGTGAAGACATATCCTGTCGTGGACTTTCTATCATCTTTATCTCCCGCAAAATATGCATCTGAATTGTTGGGCCACGCAGAGATAAAACAAAACTTTTTCCTCTAACGTGGTGATCCCAAGATCTAGTTGAGGTAGAGGGCCACGAGGTTTACCACTAGACGCGCAGTTGCGGATTACTGATGAAGCGCGTCAGTTGATGCAGTGCAGTCCTCACGATCTGATCGTCCTGGTGCTGATCGCACAGCACCTCTGCTGGTATCCACACGTATAAGGAGGAGAGCTTTAATCGCTAGGTTCAGAATTAACGGCGGACTTTTGTGAAGCTAGGGTTTCCAACACATGGAATGACCTAACCGAACAACGATTAACCTTTTTGGGTTAAGGTGCTCCACTATATATAGGGAGTGAACGTGGGCTCTGCTCGCGCGACCCATTGACTAAAGCCCATATAACACTAGTCACCGTGAGTCCAACTCACTAACTCAGTCCTAATCAGGTTAAGGTCCAACCCAACCAGATTACATGTTCAGATCCAATCCAAACTTGCTCCCGCTCTTAAGTGTGTGACCCCGCATGCTCATGGCTACTTGGACACGATTGGAGTCCGACTCTCAATCGATCAGTCGGTAGCGTCTCCTAGCAGAACGTGCCGACTCCCAAGTACCAAAGAGTCATGACGACTTGCCTTTCCAATACGACTTACGTCCGAGTCCCTTTTGCCTCACGATATACCTTGTCAGACTATAGGCGAATATATGTCATCCCTTAAATAGTCCGACTCTCTTCTCGATCCGAGATAAGTGATTCACCCGACTAACTCTTAGTCGATCGCCTCGGTTAACACTTAACCGAGTCGTGCATGGCCATGCTTTCCGAATCATATCTCACGAGAGGGCCAGAGAATATCTCTCTGAGTGGAGGGGCAAAATCCCATCTTGGTTATTCACATTACGCAGCTTGATTCTCAGTCACCCGAACCCTGCCTTTATAACTGCCCAGTTACGGATAAGCGTTTGACAGAACCTAAGTCGATGATCCTCAACTCGGACTATGCAACAACCTCAGGTCCAAGGATTACATTGATTGAGATATACAAATGACAGCTAGTTCGTTGTACCTCAGTATGGGTCAATCCGACTTGCTAAACTCTTTAGTCGTGTCTGTGTAAGTTGGAATAGCATCTCCATGCCCATGACAAGTGGAACCGAGTCATCAAGCCAACTTTCACATTTGTCTAAGTTGTGTGTCCAGCACAGCCTCAATGACCAAGGATATTTAGTACAAACAACATGAATGCATAGTTCCACAACCGAATCACATATTAAATGATACACATCAGATGTTTATATAAGGACTAATATCTTTATGAATACAATGGGAAACCTCATCATACATGATTGCCTCTAGGGCATATTCCCAACATGAATACCCTCTTATTTCTAGGAAATCAGATCTTTTATATGTTAGCATGAGGCCTTTGTGCCTTCTGATACGCCCAATTTGCATCACCATTCTATATCATAATTTACCTTTATTCATTGATATTTGTCTTATTATGAGGTATTACTTATGGCTTTTCATCTGTTTATGCATGTTGGATGATTCTTGGAGGATGGACTGCCGGAGCCTGGATTCTGATGGAAAAGAAGGCATTTCGGTGCAATTTTGCGAAGATCAGAAAAATACCAGAAAAATATGGAAACATATTATTTTACCAGAAGACGAAGGAATCCATAAGGAGGAGCGAAGAGGGGCCATAGGGGGCCCACACCCCTCCTAGGCATGGGCCCACCTGACCCCGCTCCTAGGGCAGGTGTGGCCCACCTGCCCGGCCTCCGACTTCGCCCCTTCCCCTATATCTTCCCTACGGAACCCTAAGCCTCGGGGAGCGACCACTGATAGATTTCCGCCGCCTCTGGGGGTGGAAAACACCGAGAGAGAAAGATCTCTCTGGCAGATAGATTTCTGCCGGGGGAATTCCTTCCCGGAGAGGGGAGACCGTCTCCATCAACACCATCATCAAGCTAGGCTTCATCGAGATCACCATCATCCACACCATCATCTCCACCAGCACCATCATCACCACTCCGTCCCACTATAACAATTGTGTTGGATATTTCTTTAGTTCTTAGGGGAAACTTTCCTGATTTTGATTACTATTGTAGTTGATGCTTGTGAGTGGAACCATTGGATTATTGTTTATGTTCAGATTTTTATCCATTATCATATCATCTTTGATCTTGATCCATATGATGTCTCGTGAGTAGTTTGTTTAGTTCTTGGGGACATGGGAGAAGTCATGTTGTTATTAGTGAATCTATGATGAGTTATTATTCAATGGTTTAGTATTTAAGTTGTGGTGCTATTCTTCTAGTGGTGTCGTGTGAACGTCGACTACATGACACTTCACCATTTATGGGCCTAGGGGGATGCATTATGTATTTGGCTACTAATTGTGGGGTTCTTGAGTGATGTAAACCTGAACCCCCGTTAGGACACCTTTGCACAAGGGAGCGTAGGATCTCAGAGTTTAAGGCTGTGGTTAGATTTATATCTTAATTATTTTCCTATAGTTACGGATGTTTGCAGGGGGTTTAATCACAAGTATGTATTAGTCCAAGTAAGGTCGGTATGTTAGCACAGGTTCACCCACACAACACTTACAACACCAGAGAAGAGTACTCAACTATTTGAAGCGAAAGCACTTGACAGAATTCCCATGTGTCCTCGAGAACATTTGGTCCTTATAAGTATTTCCACTGGCTTGTCCTTTGCTAAGAAAGGATTGGGCCACTTCCTCCGTTTGTTCGTTACCTTTGTTACTTGCTCTTTGTTTTGTTGCCTTGTCAGAAAACCACCAAAAATCTGTTTGCTAAGTATTCACAGGGATTTCCTGCTCCATACCACTGTTCAGCACCTTCTGCTCCTCGTTGGGATCGACACTCCTATTTATCGAAAGTACTACGATACACCCCCTATACTTGTGGGTCATCACCTTGCACATAACGCAAAGCTTTCTTTACCATTTTCCAGTGCTCTATGCTTGGATTCTCTTGATATCTATCAAGTACCCCGATGATAAAAGCTAAGTCAGGGTGAGTGCACACTTGTGCATACTGTAAGCTTCCAACAGCCGAAGCATATGGTACTGAGTTCATTTGATCGATCTCATATTGGTTCTTTGGACATTGAAATTTTCCAAAACTGTCGCCCTTTACTATGGGAGCAGGTGTGCCATTACTCGCATGCATATTGTATTTCTTTAGAATCTTTTCACAATATGCCTTCTGCGACAGCCATAACACTTCATTCTTTCTACCTCGGTGAATTTCTATGCCCAAAACATAAGAAGCTTCACCAAGATCTTTCATATCAAATTTTTTTGAACAATTGACAGTAGGAAAGGCTCCTACTGTCTTTAGCTTATATTAAAAAATAGAGACAAGTTTACATATTTACAAGTTGGAGTTTTCCTCCAGTAAGTACCGGTCTAAAGAGCTTCAACAAAAGATAAAATGAAGGGACGAAGGGATTCCTTAGTCCTATGAACTAAGGCCAAAAGATCTGTAGAGAATCTGTTCTTCCATCTTATGACCGAAGGAGCTAATCCATTGAAGAGGAGGTCATTTCTTTCCTTCCAAATATTCCAAGCTCCAACCAAGAAAATTTCCATGAACATTGGGTGCTACCATCTGGTCTTCCCCTCTTCAATTAAGTCGAGCCTGTTGCCATGAGCTAACCAAGTCATCTGGATGCTTAACCAACAAGAATCACTAAAGGGACATGAAAAGAGCATGTGTTCAACGATTTCTTCAGGTGGGGCAGTGGACATCAGACAATTAAATCCTGAGTTTATATTGTAGTGCCTCCTTCTAATCATATTTCTTGTATTTCATATCAAAATTTTGAAGACAAGAACTTCTTTGTATCTAGTAGTAGGCTGACATCGTTGCTAGCAAGCAAGATGTCATCCACATACATAGTTAGGAAAATGTATTTCCCACTTTTAAACTTTGCATAAATGTAGTTGTCCTCAACATTCTCTTTAAATCCAAATCTTTTAATTGTATCATTAAACTATAAATACCACTATCTAGAGGCTTGCTTTAACCCATAAATGGATTTCTTTAGGCAGCATCCCATATGTTCCTTCCCCTCCATGAAAAAACCCTTAGGTTGTTTCATGTAAACATTCTCTTCTAAATCTCCATTTAGAAACGCCGTCTTTACATTCATTTGATGCAACTCTAACTCAAAATATGCAACTAGTGCCATTATGATTCTGAAGGAATCCTTACATGAGACCGGAGAAAAAGTCTCATTGTAATCTACCCCTTCTCTTTGAGTAAAGCATTTTGCCACAAGTCTTGCTTTATACTTTTCTACATTCCCATTGGAGTCATACTTTGTTTTATAGACCCATTTGCATCCTAATGTTTTGGCTCCTTTAGGAATTTCCTCTAAGTCCCAAACATTTTTTGGAACTCATCGATTTCATTTCATCTTCCATTGCCTCCACCCACTTGGCTGAGTGAGGGATTCTCATGGATTCTTCATATGAGGTGGGATCACCCTCCATATGAACTATTTCTGTGTTGTAAACTTTGTAAATTTCTTTAGAAATGGTCGATATTCTTTCTCTTTTAGACCTTCTGAGTTCGTCAGACTCTTGCTCATTTCATGCCTCAGGTTCTGGCACATTTGCTGTGTGTGGCTGTTCTGGCTCCCTTTCATGCTCAACAGTGGGTTCAGGCGGCTCCTGACGAACAGGTTCCGGACCTTCTCCCATTGTTGTCACATGTGGATGTTGGAATTATGCCCTAGAGGCAATAATAAAGATGTTATTATTATAATTCTTGTTCATGATAATGTTTATATTCCATGCTAGAATTGTATTAAGCGGAAACTTTAATACTTGTGTGGTTTGTGAACAACACCGTGTCCCTAGTACGCCTCTATGGACTAGCTCATTGATTAATGATGGTTAAGGTTTCCTAACCATAGACATGAGTTTTCGATTAATAATGAGATCATATCATTGGGAGAATGATATGGTGGACATACCCAAACTAAGCAGACCAATTAGATCGTGTCATCGTGTTCATCTTTGCGAAGCTTTTCTTATGTCAAATATTGTATTCCTTAGACCATGAGATAATACAACTCCCTGGTATCGGAAGAAAGCTTTGAGGTCATCAAACGTCATCCTATGAGAGGGTGATCATAAAGGTGTCTCTCAGGTGATCGGAAAGTACCTGTTGGGTTGTATGTATCGAGATGGGATTTGTCCCTCCCAAGTCGGAGAGATATACTTCGGGCCCACTCGGTAATCGATATCAACACCGCTTGAAAGCATGTGGTTAAGGAGTTAATCACAAAGTGATATCGTATTACGGAACGAGTAAAGTACTTGTTGTGAACGAGATTGAACTAGGTATGACGGTACCGACGATCAAATCTCGGGCAAGTAAAATATCGCGAGATGAAGGGAATATATATATATATATATATGGGATTGAATGAATCCTGGCATCGTGGTTCATCCTATATGATCATCGATGAATGTGTGGGAGTCAATATGGGTTTCCAGACCCCGCTGTTGATTATTGAGAGAAGATCATGTCTGCATGTTCTCGAACCCGAAGGGCCACACACTTAACGTGTCTCGACGCTAGGATAGATTGGATAATTGGTTTATGAGTTTTTTTTAGGAGTCTCGGATGGGATCCGGGACATCACGAGAGGTTCCGGAATGGTCCAGAGAATAAGATTCATATAAGGCAATGCAGTTTTTGGAGTTCGGAATTGTTTCGGGTTAATTGGTATTGTATCAGAAGCTTCTAGAACCTTCCAGAGGGGGACCAACGTGGCCCCACCTGCCGGGAGGGGGCATGGGTCTATGAGGGAGTGCCCTGGCCACATTGGGCCAGGGGAACAAGGCCCCATAGGGCCTAGCCGGCCAAACAAGGGGAAAACCCTAATTGGAGCTTCTAGAAGGAGGGGGGAAACTTGCCCCCCACTCCTCCCTCCTTTGGCCACCGGTCTAGGCTTGGGGGAGGGGCTAGGGCTGGCGCCCACCCCTCTATATATAGAGGGCTGGGGCACACCACCCCCACACACCTTCCCCTCAAGCCTAGCCGCCCTGCTGCCCTCCTCTCTCTCTCCCTCCCGACTGCGTGTAGGCGAAGCCCTGCTGCAGAAACTCTCCACCACTTGCACCGCGTCGTCGCGTTGTAGATCCAATCCGTCTCTCCACCATACTTTCTGGACCGAGGAAGGAGGATACGTCGAGGTGCCGCACATGTGCATCTCTCGGAGGCATCGCCACTTGCGGTGTTAGATCGGATCGGATCGCGAGGAGGAGAAGCGAGTACGACTACATCACCCACGTTCCAACGAACGTTCCGCTGTGCGAATCTTCAACGGTATGAAGATCTCATCTAATCCCCCTTGTTGTTTGCATCTCCTAGATTAGATCTTGGCTTTCCCGTTCGCATCCGTAGAATTTTTTTGATTTACTATGCTGCGAAACCCTTCAGTGGAGTCACAACAGGTGCCTGTACCACAACCTCAGGGGTTGTCGATGGTGGCACAACAGGTAGCGAGAAAATGGCTCCTGAGTCATCGGATTTGGTGCATGCACCCTCTTCTCCTGAAGATCGATTTTTCGAGCTACCATGCTCCCCCTCATCAATTCGTCCTCTAAGAAGACTGTATGTCTCGTTTCTACAAACTTTGTGTATTTGTCAGGACAGTAGAAACGATAACATTTTGATCTATCGGGATAACTAATGAAGTGACAAGACACTGTTTTGGGGTCTAACTTTGCAATGTTTGGATTAATTTTTTTTGCCTCAGCTGGGCTCCCCCAGACCCTCAAGTGGCGCAGAGAGGGGACTCTGCCTATCCACAACTCGTACGGTGTTTTTGGCACCGACTTGCTTGGTACTCTATTGAGAATGTGAATGGCGGTTTTAAGCGCCTCCATCCATAATCCCAATGGGAGGGTGGAATAGCTCATCATGCTGCGCACCATATCCATGAGGGTACGGTTACTCCTTTCAGCTACTCCATTTTGCTAAGGTTCGCCCGGCATAGAATACTGGGAGACTATTCCATTTTCCTCTAGGGACCTTGCAAAAGGTCCAGGTACTTGACCATATGGAGTGTGCCGACCGTAGTACTCCCCCCACGGTCAGACCGAACTATTTTAATTCTTTTATCATGCTGATTTTCAACTTCAGCTTTAAATATTTAAAATTTATCCAATGCTTCAGATCTTTCTTTAATTGGATAAAAATAACAATATTGGGAGTAATCATCTGTGAATATTATGAACGAATCATAACCATCCACACTTTTCAGAGGAAACGGTCCATAAATATCAGTGTGAATGATTTCTAGTGTTGCAATACTTTAGTTTGCACCCTTTTTGATTTGCTTTAAAAAGTTTCCTTTTATGCAATCTATGCATTGTTCGATATCTGAGAACTCTAACGGAGTAAGAATATCATTTTTAACGAGGATTGCTATTCTTCCCCTCAAAATATGGCCTAATCGACAGTGCCATAACTTCGACGAGTCATGAGTTCGCTTTCTTTTCTTTTGTTCTTTGTTCGACAAGGAAATTTGCTCACTCACATTACACACGGAAAGCACTTTTTCATGCAAGGATAACAAATAAAGCTTATCGTGAAGTAAAGTAGTACCCACACAAGTATCTTTAAACCATATGGCACACTTTCCCTGTCCAAACTAACATTTATAACTGTCTTTATCCAAACATGACACACTTAATAAGTTTCTGTGAAGCGAGGGAACAAATAAAACATCTTTTAACAGAATAATAAAACCATCAGCTAGCTCCAAAGGGATATCGCCAACAGCTTCAACTTCTGCTTGAACTCCATTCGCAACTTCAATGCATCTTTCGCTTCTTTGCATAGTTCTTGTCGTATGGAATCCCTATAAAGAATTGGCAACATGAATAGTTGCACCTGAGTCAATCCACCAAGTAGATTTCAAAAACTGTGAATACAGGGATTCATTTACAAAATAAACTGTATATATACTTTTCTTTGCCATTATGGACTTGAGCCATTCTAGGCAATATTTCTTGAAGTGCCCATACTTCTTGCAGCGGTGACACTGGTCCTTGTCCCCTAGGAGACTCTGCTGATGCTGATACTATTGGGGGCCTTTGCCATGTGGCTTGGAGGGGGAACCACCATGGTTGCTGTTGTTGAAGGTTCTCTTCCTGTTGTCCTTCACGTAGTTCAGAGAACCACCATGAATGGATTTGAGCCTTTCTTCCTCTTGCGTACACATGCCAATGGTCTTTTCAATGTTCCATTTTTCAGGAGATATGTAGTAGTTGATCACAAAGTTCTCAAACTGTTGGGGAAGGGAGACCATGACAAGGTGAACCAGCAGAGCAGGCTTGAGCTCGAGGTCAGCATCCATGGGCTTTAGTTTAGCAGCCATGTTGCTCATCCTCAAGATGTGCTCCCTGATGCCATGTGCCCCTCCTGTATACTTTTCTGTGACCAGCTGTTTGAGCAGCTGGGTGGCATACATCTTTAAAAAGCCAGTGAACTAACTCTTTATCTTTCCAAGGAACTTCCCAACAGCAGCGCCCTCTTCGATTGAGCCCACAATGGCGTTCTAAATCGTATTCTTTGCAAAGGCCATGCACTTTTTATTGACATTTACCCACTTTTGGTTGTCAATGGAGTAAGCCAACTCCAGTGGAGCATGGTCCCTTTTTCTCTTTTCCAAGCAGCATTATCATCAGCAGGATCTCTTTCTGGGTCTTTTGGCTTGACTGGCTGTTTGGTTTTCACAACCCAGTCAACCTCGGCACACACGAATGTAAGGTCCACTTTCTTCCTCCACTCAGTGTAGTTGTCCCCCCTGAGCATCGGAATGTCCTTGAGGCAACTCATGAGGTTGAGACCTCCTGAAAACCACAAAGATGTGAGATAACAAAAACAATTATATGCATTAATCCAACGTTGATATAAATTAAAACATGCAACTGTTTGTGCCATTAAAACTACATCACCGTTGGGCAAAAATAGAGATAAAGGCACATTTAACACATGAAAAAACAAATCATGATCATGCTATTAATAACGTTGGTCATTTCATAACAGGACCATAATCACCTTTAATATCACTTTATCACATCTTTAAATAATTTAATTATCACTCTATTGCATTTAAGCAATTTCTATCAACTATTTGCAGCGGAAAAATAATACAATTAATCAACTTTTAAAACTTTACACAAAAATTCTGTCACTTTTGAATTCTCTAAACAAATTTTTGTTGGAATAATTTGGGTAGAAAAAACTGTGCAAAATTTGCTAAAAAAACTCAACAAAAAACATTAAATCTTTTCTCTGGAAAAATAACAGAGAAAAAACTGGGCTGTTTTTTGCACGCGTGCGGCCCACAGCCCGCTGCACGCTACCGCTGCTGCACGCGTTCTCTTTGCACGCCGCTCGCTTTCCCACGACCCAACTGTGGCCCAAAACGGCCCGGCGCTGCACGACCCTAGCTGTCGCCCGCGCGCTCTCTGGCTTGGTTGTGTGCAGTTCCCCGCAGCCCACAGCGGCCCATGGCCTGCCACCGCCCAGCCCCCGTGATGCCGCCGAATCTGAGCCATCCAAATTACCCTAGATCCGACGGTCGCCCGTGCGTTTCGCTGGATCAAAACCAGCGCACCGGTGCCCCCCTAGAAACCCTAACCCTCATTCGCCCCCTCCCATCCCGCGAGCCCCCCACACTCCTCTCTCTGGCGGCGCTCTCCCGCAGCAGGTGAGGCGAGGTGGCCTCACCGCCCGGCGCAGCGCCGCCGCCGAGCAGCCCCTCCCTCTCCTAGCGCGATGAGCCCCTTCTCCCCCTCTTTCTCTGTCCCAACCACCTCCCCTACCTCGCGAAAATAGCAGAGCTGAGAGGAAGGAAGATGACGGCGCCCCCCCTTTGGCTCCTTGCTGACGTGCGCATCCACTCAAGGGTGGGTGCGCCGCCGTCAAGTGGCCGAGGTGGAGGCAGATTCTTTGCCGGCGATGGCCGGTGCAGCTTTTCTGATTGTAGATCTAGGGTTTGTATTTGGGGATTCGTGGATTTTCTTTTGACCTTTTCTTTTCGGTTTCGGGGTTTGGGGTTTCTCTGTGCGGGATCTGGGGAGGATCTAGGGGGGTTTCTTTGAGGATTTGGCTTTGATTTTCTTTGCCCTGAAGGGGTTAGTCCTTCTTCTAGATGCCTCGCATAGGATGCGCATCTAGATCGAGCGGGACGACGCGGCCGTAAGGCAGGCGCACCGTAGATCTAGGGTTAGGGATTTAATCTTTGCCTTTGGTTTCTTTCTACCGAAAAAACTACAGAGCGAAATGCTCTGATACAAATGTTAGTTCTATACAACTCTCAGTAGAGGCTATGGGGTTTGACCTATGAGAGAGAGAGAGAGAGAGAGAGAGAGAGAGAGAGAGGTGGCCGTCACGCTCGGGCTGAGGATAACAAGGCGTGTCTGGATTAACTACAATTCAATTGGACGTCGGCCTTTCGGACTCTCCTAGGAACTTAGGAAGTCTCGTATGCAAATAAGATGGATATTTTCTTTGCGAGGTGATTTGTTTTACTAGGTTAGCACAAAAATATTAGTTTACAGAGGAAGAGATATACACATACACCGAAACTCGGATGTTTGCCCACACTATTGTAGTCCGTATTATGATTAAAACACCTCCAGCCAGGCCCGTTAGGAACTGCCGAATCGTCCGTTTTCGGAAGTCCCCTCGTGACAGCCAAAAAGGAGAACACCCCATCTATGCAAATGTGACCATCGGAAATGGCGGGAGCTTGGAGCTCGAGCTCACCAGCGGAGGCCGTCGACAACCTATTGGCTTCCTCCTCCTCCCGACCTGTGTGCTAGATGATGTTCCGCTGTAAGAATCTCGAACCCCTTGATCTAGCTTGGATATGTAGGAATGTGCTAGTGTGGATAGATGTATGCATCTGCAACCAGAGTTCATATTCGCCATGCTCGATTGTAGGTCATTTCGACATCTCCCTCGAGCACAATGACAGTCGCCCTGCCATCTTTCCCCTCCAGCACGACGATTGTTGTCCTACCGCTTCCCCCACTTCCCCGGCCTCTGTGGTGAATCCTACTCCTCTGGTTGTAAGAAAAACTACTAACCCTTGATGTTGTAGGTGTACTGTGTATTCGTAGGTCATCTACAAGCGATATCCATTGTATCATGTTTTTCATGCTTCCACTGCATCATGATTATCATTATTCTTGCTAGCGGTTTAGGATTTTAGAAAGGTGCTTACCATTGTTCTCATTGTACCATGTTTAACTGACTCTAGAATATTAGGGGTACTAGCTCCCCCGACTTGTATGCTCCTTCCGTGGAAAAGTTTAATATGGGCTGGATGGAGCCTACCAAAATGCAAGTTAAGTGTGTCCCTAAAACCTTTAATGGTTCGGGAGCCTGCTTGATCAGAATTTGTCCTGGATAGGATGGTTGAGCTCGTGAACATCAAGTTAAACTGTGCCAACGAGTTTATATAGGCACATACACAAGGTTGCCAATGATTTTCTTTGACTTCAGTGGGATCTTAGTGACCACTCTTTAGCTATAGAACCACGTTAGTAAGTTGAGAACGAAATAGAACCTGATAACAAGTTAGAGAGAAAGAGGGAGATGGTGTGCTCCTCTAAATTATAAGGAATCGGGTAGATGTGAACTTTTTTATGCTTGTATCGTCTTGATGCGAGCTTTTGAGGTTAATAAAAGCAGCTTTGTCAGAAAATGGGAAAGAAAATTGATAGTTGATGAGGCCTAATTAGAATAATTTCATAGAATTATATTCTCTTCGTTCCACAATTCTCTTCGTGGTTTTAGTTCAAGTTTTAGTTCAAATTTTAACTAAAATCACGTAGAACTGAAGGATTAAAAAATTATACATATAGCATATTTTGCTTAGGCAAGCTAGATTATGGAATATAATAATTCTAGATGAAAATAAACTATTTAATTACAACTCTACCTGAGCGCGGCAAAGCTCAAGAGTGAGTCAAGGACTCAAGGCATGACGATACCTTATGGAGGGCGGCGGAGCTTCTGCGAGAGCAAGGGGCTTGCGGGCCACATCCAAGCTTTCCAAATGAGCAGCGCGGCGGTGGAGGGAGCTTGCCTGGCCCAAATGAAGGGAGCGGAAGCGCAATAGGGTGCACATGGTAGAATGGACTCGAAGAGACCTTAGACGTGGCCAAACGGTGGCGAGGGAGCTCGGCCGCGCTAGGTGGTTGCGGCAAAAATTCTTTAAGGGTGGTTGGTGTCTCCCGCGCGTCCAAACCAGGTTAGTGTCTTTGGGACCTCCTTTTTGGAGGATAGCTGTTTTGGGGTGCTCCGAAATTTGTTTAGCAATTGGGAGTGCTTATTTTTGTTCGTTTTAAGGATTTTCTTTGTGTTAGAGAGTCGTCTTTTTTAGGCCGGTGGAGATGCTCTAAATCCCGGACGTGTAGATGCATTCGTGAGAGTGAATGTGCTAGACTGTTTTAAAAAAAATCTTGAGTGAATCTTCTAGATTGTTTTGAGTTCTTTTTTTGTTGAGTGAATCTTCTAGACTGTTTCGAATTACTTGCGAGAGAACTATTTGAACATATGCATGACGTTGCACCTTGCAGGATCTTTTTCCTATAGCTGTTGCTTAATGGTAAAAACTTGGTGCCTTCTGATTGCAGGATTGAGAAAACCCAATGATCTACGGAGCGCGCATGAGTAGACACCTAGGCTGTTTGGCCGATGGAGGCAGAAAGCCAGAAAGACGTGACGAGCCTATGCTCGCACTCGTGGGAACCCGACAATGCGCCTGACATAGTCACATTCCAGTATTCCACCGATGGATCTCCCTTACCAATTCCATCTTCGCTAGCCATATACTCGCGCCGTGTTCTGTCTTCTGCGAGGTGTATAAAACCGCAGCAATAGCAGCACACACGTACTGCACACCAAAAACCCATATTCCAGAGTTAGCTACTCCATCATCAAGTAATAAGATGATAGGTTTGCGCGATGTGTACAAGGTGGTGGAGGCGATGGCGCCGCTCTACTTCGCGCTGGGGCTCGGGTACGGGTCGGTGCGGTGGTGGCGGTTCTTCACGGCGGAGCAGTGCGGCGCGATCAACACGCTGGTGGTGTGCTTCTCCATGCCCTTCTTCACCTTCGACTTCATCGTCCGCACCGACCCCTTCGCCATGAACTACCGCGTCATCGCCGCCGACGCCGTCGCCAAGCTCCTCGCCGTGCTCGCCGCGGCCGCGTGGGCGCGCTGCGCCGCCAGGGCCAAGGGCGGCGCCTACGATCAGTACTCGTGGTCCATCACGGGGTTCTCCCTGGCGTCGCTGAACAACACGCTGGTCGTGGGCGTGCCTCTGCTGGACGCCATGTACGGGAAGTGGGCGCAGGACCTGATCGTGCAGATCGCCGTGGTGCAGTCCATCGTGTGGTTCCCGCTCCTGCTGCTCGCCTTCGAGCTGCGCAAGGCCTGGGCCGTCGTCGTCCCTTCTTTCGGCTCCGGCAACGACGAGGACGACGGCGGCGGATCCACCACCAGCGACGAGGACAGAGCGCGCCGCGTGGAGCCGGTGTCGTCGTCGGAGAAGGTTGGTGAGACGGACGTGGAAGCGGCGCCGCCCATCGGTGGCGGTGGCAGTGACAGCATGAGGATCAGGGTGTGGGCGATGGCTAGGACCGTGGGGCTGAAGCTGGCGAGGAACCCCAACGTGTACGCCAGCGTCCTGGGCGTCGCGTGGGCGTGCGTCGCCTACAGGTACGTACTGTAGATAACAAAACCCCGCCGCCTCGTACCTGTCAGTCGAACCGCCTCGCGTGCCCATACATATACGATCGGTTTGGAAAGTGGATGAGTGTTTTGTTGCGTGCGTACACGTGCAGGTGGCGCATCGGCATGCCGCGCATCGTGACGGGGTCGCTGCAGGTGATGTCCAGGACCGGCACCGGGATGTCCATGTTCAGCATGGGGCTGTTCATGGGGCAGCAGGAGAGGATCGTGGCGTGCGGCGCGGGCCCGGCGGCGCTGGGGATGGCGCTGCGGTTCGTGGCCGGCCCGCTCGCGGCGCTCGCCGGAGCCGCCGCGCTCGGACTCCGCGGCGACGTGCTACGCTTCGCCATCATACAGGTACGTACGTATTGGCATGGCTAGCTTCTCGGTTCTACCCTCCCGCCTGGGTACATATATATATACACACGCGTGCGAGACACATGGGGACAAATGTTCATGTCACGCCTTCACATCACATCGCGGGATAGATTGCCCGTGTGTACTGTGGTGACTTGGGAGAGACGATCCTAGTTAGTCTCTATCTGTCTATCGATCGGTCGAGCTAGGGCGGTGACTGCACGTAGAGATCGATCGACCGATGCGCCGTCTCCTCAGTACAAGTGTTGCTGCTACCTATAGCTACGACCCGCGCGCCTGGGACCGCAGTTCCTTTCTCTTGCGTCTGGTGGCGAGCATTTTTATTTTGTTGTTAACGGGAACGACAAAGAGCGAGCGAGCTAGCTATATAAGCTAGATCGGTCGATCGAGGCAGCTGCTAGTCTAGTGTGAAGCGTTTGCTGATTTACTTCTTCATCACCGAATTAGTTCCAGAACCGTCGTTTCCACGTCACGCGTAACTGCGAATTCTTTTCGATTTACAGGTCCACCCGCTGTTTTCCAGCGAGTGACCTAACAGACAGCGTCAAAAAGAAAAGTGGAAACGAACTAATGAAATGTGAGCTTCGTCACGCGTACGTGCTTTTTTCTTTCTTTCTTTCTTTCTTGGGTAAAGATGACTTTACACTTAGCACGATCAACACATTACAATCTTGGTAATTTGATGGCTGCAGCACCTGGATTACACCAGACCAGGACCCAACTATATATTCGTAAATAACACCACTTCTTTCTTCCTCCATGGCATAATTGGCGACAACATGCCTTCTCCCTATTCTGCCTGCGTACAGTCCACTTCGTTCTAAAAGTGACGATTTCATACCTTCATCCAACACACTCTTCATCTCACTAATTAAATGGCCGAGCTCACACAAATCCAGCACAACACGGTAGAAATTTGGACATGAGTTAGAAGAGTAATTATTTTTGGCCCCACCCAAGTTTGTCAAATTAGTCCATCGTTTTCTGGTTTCGTTAATTTAAGTGGAGGAAAACCATATTTTCCTAGAAAGAAAATAGCCCGTTACCAAAAAAATACATCTGATTCTTGAACACCCGAAACGTCTTATATATATTTAGGAACAGAGGATGACATTCATTGTTTAGTTGGCGTTTGCCGCCATGTGTTTCCTAAGAAAAGTTGCTAAAATTTGGGAGATTTCCTATTTACGCTTGTTGCGTCGATTACGAAGTTGACGCCCACCTAATCTCTCATGGCGTGCTAGCCAAACTAGGCAAGTTTTTCTTTTCATTTTCTGTTATGCTTTCTTCTTTGTTTCTTTAGTTAATTTTTATTTTTTGGTTATCTTATCTAAAAATATTTATTTATATCTTATTGATATTTTTGTTTTATTTTCATTTTCTAGAAAATACAAGGGTTTTTAATGCATCAATATTATTTATTTTTACCAAAATAGATGAACGGCTTGTATTTTTTTCATTATTTATGTATTTTTAATACATGATTTACAAGATTGAAATACATAAACATAATATTTGATGATCTGATGTATATGAGGATATTCATTTTAGGAATCTGAGTACTATTTTTTACATATATGAACATTCGTATATAAATAGATAAAATAATTTTTATGAATATGATCATTAATTTGTAAATACATGATTTATTTTTCATAAATATGAACATTCATGTGAAGTATATGAACAATCTACTCCCTTCACTCCATATTACTCTTGATATTATGTTTGGTCAAAGTCCAACTATATAATATTTAGCCAAATATGTATAATAAACCATCAATATACATAATATTAAATATGAAAGTATATGGGATTACACTTCTAATAATATTTATTTAATTTCGTAAATATTACTACTTTTTATCTATAATTGGTTAATATTTGCAAATTTTTACTTGGACCAAACTTATATGGGAATAATATGAAACACAAGGAGTATTACATAACACGCCATTTTTTATTGAAATATTTCGTAGATGGTAAAAATGAATAAAAATGGTAGGACAGGCAGGGCTGATAATTTCTTCCCCATGTGCAGGCAGCCCTACCGCAAGCAATCGCCTCCTTTGTCTGGGCGAAGGAGTATGGGCTCCACGCAGATGTACTTAGCACATCGTAAGCATGTTATCTCAGTCATGTTATGACATAATTATCATGTCTTTTATCTAGGAGTTATATGTGCTTGACGGTTCAATGAATGACTAACTCATGAACATGATGAATTTTCATGCTTGCAGAGTTATATTTGGAACACTAGTTTCTTTGCCGGTGCTCATCGCATATTATGCAGTTCTTCAGACCCTGTGATGAAGAATTGCTAACCACAAGCTCAACCAAGGTGTACTAGTAACAAGTGTATCATATATTTTGCTTTTTTAGCCCTTCAAGAAACAAAATACTTATCGAGGTAGGACGAGATCTATATCATAGGAAACAAATGTAGGACAGACTACAATGAGCAAGAATCTACTCTAAAGATTTTAATGAAGAGTATAGTCAATTAACCAAAATGATCGGAGGGCTGAAAGAACTCTAAACGTGCTCAACAAAATAGTGCTTATCATGTTTGTCAAACATCTTATCATTTAAGTTTTTAAATATAAGACACGTCCTGATAATTCAATTTAATCTGCCAGAGCATATCATTTTTTTGTGAACAAAAATATGGTAATTATATGCTACTCAAAGCTTTAAGATGAGAATTTGTTTGAATCTGCACTAAACTGGAGCCTTGTTAAAAAAATTGACCTCATTGAACTACTAGCAAATCTGAGGCAACTACTTTCCTTCCTTGGATGTCTCCTCTAAATGCTTAAATATGTTTTCTCAAGTGAGAAGGAGAAAGAGAGAGCTCTGATGCGAGAAGAAAAAATTAAGACCGAGAAGGAAACGTACTCTTTCACTACACTCAACTCACATTTTATTTCCCAGCTGCTAAAAAGTGCACGAGGGCTCGTTTGCTTCTCGGAGCCATCGTTTTTCGTCCGTCCGATTGGGTTGTGACGAACGTGAAACGACTTGATTTTTCCGACACTAGAGGAAACAGACAGTGCGCTGGCCTCATCCATCTCCCTCCCGATCTCTCCCCGGTCCAAATGCCACCACCGGTCCCTCCGCCACCAGCCTCGACCTGCATCGCCGATGTCTCCTCTTCCCCAACTCTGGCGCGTACACCACCTGACGAGGTTTAATCTCGTCAATGCCCATTGTTATGGACTTGGGTTTTGGAGAAGATGGCGATGCTGGAGATCACGGAACGGTTAGCAAACAAGCAACACGGGACACGAGGTTTACCCAGGTTTAGGCCCCCGGAGGGAAAACCCTACTCCTGCTTGTCTGCTCTTGATTACGGCGGAACCGGTGATTACAGGGGTGCGCAGATGCAATCTGGCGTGAAGGTGCGTATGCGAAAGTATGAGAGATTGTAAGAGATCCTCCTCGTCGTGCCCTCCTGGCCTTTATATAGAGATAGGCAGGTCTCAGGCACAGATTGAGTCGGTTACAGGTTTTAGGGTTTACCCCTTTAAATTTCCTATCTATTATAGTCTTGCTTTCCAAGGATCCGAAGGCGTCATGGGCATTGGCCACCCGAAAGTCTTCATGGACCGGCGTATATTTGCCATGGGCCTTCCTTGGGCTGGACTAGGTATGCTGAGGTCGTATATCCGCGGGGTATAACCATGTCAGTAGCCCCCGAGTGTTCAGTCGAATCGTAGATTCGGCTGAGGACTCTTCAATCTTTTGGGTGCAACTCTGTCTTTCAAGAGAATGTGTAGGGATTGTTGATGCGTGTGTCTGCTTCCAACGGATCAGGGTCAGTTAACTGTCTTAGGACAAAACAACACGATCTTCTTCAGGTTCGAGTCCCTCGACTCGAACCCGGAACATATGCTAGCATAATTCGACTCAGGCCATGGAGGACTTACAGGAGCGGAATTCCAGTGAATTTAAATGATGTACCCAACGCGTCCGTCGGGTTTTTTCATTGCGTCTGTTGGCATGGTTTCGTACTAGCAGAGCGCAGTTGTGTGCGTTGCCAGGTCATCAGATGATATCTGTAGGTCTTATCTTTGCGTCGCAGACACAACATCCGAATGTTTATCACCACGGAGGTGTTTCGGGTGGCCAAGGATAATGTTGCTCACTTATCATTAATTGGGAGAGTTGCCGAAAAAGTTTTGCATGCTGATCCGTAGGATCGCAGTCGAAGAATTCATAGGGTGCGCGATCAACGCTCCCTATGGGAGTAGCCCCCGAGTTTCTGTTCGAGTCGTAGACTCGAGCAGAGACTTTAATTCAATTATTTTTCGATTTCCGGTCCGTAGGACACAATTTTTTTGGATGCTTGAATCAATCCTCCCTATGGGAGTAGCCCCCGAATCCGTAGTAGAGTCGTAGACTCGGCGTAGGACTCGAAGATCTTGTGTGTGCGCGACCAGCGCTCTAGTTTGGAGTAGCCCCTGAGTGTCTGGCGGAGTCGTAGACTCGGGCAGAGACTCGAGTCTTGTATCTTGTAGACGCAGTCGACAATCTCACGGGCATACCGCTGACCCGGAATTACACCGGGTGCGCGACCAGCGCTCCTGATAGAAGTAGCCCTCGAGTGCCTAGTCGAGTCGCAGACTCGAGTGGAGACTCATGTGAGGAGAAACCACTGACCCGTAAGTGCATCAAGTCAACATCGCGCCTGTGTAGCATCAAGTGATGCAACCATCTGTTGCCTGTCAAAACTCACCGGCGGGCAGTGACGAACAACACGAAGAGCCGGGAGGCTCCCAGAGCGGCTGGTGGGCCCTAGTCCCTCGGTCGACGGCCCGCAAATCTTCCGGCACGCACGCGTCCTGTCTTGGTTCGAGGGCGTGCCACCTGACCTATACCTGGTCAGGAAGGTGATGGATTGTTCCGATTGGTTTCCTGCACGGTAAACAAGTATACGTAAAATTCGAGCCGTGATCGGCTCCTGTGTTTCTCAGAATCGGCTTTCAGAGCCGATTATCCCCATGGCTCGCATTGGATCTATGATAACATGGGGTTTTGCTTAATTACTACAAGTTAAATCGATCTACGATAGTTTGGTGTTTTCACCACGCAACCGCGTCCACGCGTAGTTGAGCCTAATAGATACGAAAATAGTAGAAAACCGATCCTAGAGAAGGCCTAAAACCAACATAACGTCAATTCCCGGAACGTCCCCTCTAAGATCAATAAACCATACCTTACGTATTACCGGATCGTTCAACCCGTTTGTGAGGCCTAATCACGTAGATATTAAACTAAACCTTGATGAACAAGGCACAACTATAACAGATCAAATCGACTAAGCAGAAATCAAGCAAGATGCCACCTCCACACCCGGGAGAAGGTGCAAAGACGGCGAGATAGCTAGAGGTAGCATAAATAAGCAATCATAGTAAAAGTATCGATGCTAGCTCTAACAAATCTGTGGTAAAGGTGTTACTCGCCATCAACAAGGCTTAGTACGAGTAACACCGGACAACGCATAAGTAAATACTGCCTAGATCGCAAGATGCGATCTAGGCAGCATGGCACTTACCCGAGAAAAACCCTAGAAACAAGGGGTGGCGATGCGCCGAGATTGTGTTTGTTGTGAACGTGATTGTCCTTCCTTTTCTCAATAACCCTAGGTACATATTTATAGTCCGGAGACTCTCTACTTTTGGAATAACTCTACAACTCTATCTTTACCTAAACATAAACGGAACCTAAACAAACACGAATCCTACTATGATACAAGATACACGGGCAATTCAGCCCAAATCTACGCATCATGCCGATCCAACAACACCTTGAATATATGCATCTTCTAAGCCCATCTTGATCACGGCCCATCTCCATCTTAGGCCAAAATATGGCGATAACACATGCCCCCCTGGTTTTGGCAATGATAATTCCAAAACCACTCTGTGTGTTTTTTCTTCTCCTGGGTTTTTTTTTTCTATCGGGCTACGCGTATGTCAGAACGCTGCGGCGAATCAGATCCACGCCACCCCTTCATCATGATGCCCTGTCTTCTCAACTCCTCCGCAGTGCATGATTTGACGATTTTGGCAGCGCAATCTGGGAAACTGCTATGGCATTGAACCGTTTCTTCACTATTCCTCTTTATTTAAATCCGCCTGAACAGTTCACAGTCCCCATCTTCCTCCCGTAGCCAGAAAACCCTCTTTCTCCACCGGAAAAAACCCTCTTTCTCGCCATGGCCTCCTCTGCTTCCTCCGATCTCTCCTCCCACGCCTCCAATAGCCTCGGTGCCATGAACCAACTCTGGAGCACCACGGCAATGGATAACACTCGCCCCACAATGGTGGGACGAGAGGGTTAGACTTTGCCGTCTGGTCGAGGACGAGCGTCGACAGACGGCGAAGAGACCTTCGCCTCGCTGACGGGTAGCTGGAGGCGGACAGCACCGACGATGCCATGTCCTGGGATGGCGTCGACTCCTCTGAAGAAGAGGAAGAAGAAGAGGAGGAGGAGGACACCTCCTCCGAGGAGTACCAGCCGGTGAGGTACTTCCGTGCCGGATCCGAAGACGACGACGATGACGAAGACGAGGACGAGGAAGCCCCTACCGGCTTCCTCAAGAGCAAGAATAAGACGACGCTGGTAGCAGCGCCGAAGACAGCGAGGAAGACGGCGGCGGCAGCAGCGACGACGACCTCGGCTTCGATTAGGATTTAGTAGTAATGGCCGTAGCAATAGCAGGCCCCTTTTGTAATCGATCACCTTGTAAGCAATGATCTTTTGAATGAATGAAACTCTGTTTCCCCAAATGGTGCTTCCTTTTGCTTCAATTTTGCCGATAACCGAAACAGGTCGATGTTCCATAAGCCGATGACACCATATCGGCTTTCATCATGCTGCATGCATATAATCAAACAAGTTAAATTGCACAAAGCCGATGACCACCCATCGGCTCCTTCTAAAAAATGTTTGTGGTCAACCTTCGCTTGAATCACAACGCCGCTTTCTTGGTGCGAACGGTAACCTGCGACCCTTTTTCAAAATAGGCGACCCGTGTCCTTCTTTTTTCAAAACGGGCGATCCAAACCTCCATTGCCCATCGAAAAATGTGCCCTGAACGAACAACTATCGACCAGCAAGGATGATGATGACGAAGCTGAAATAACTGAATTCCGTGCTGACGCTTTCCATGCCCTCAAGGCATTTCCTTAGTAGCTTGTTGTTGTTTTTTTTTTATTCGGCCGATTTTCAACATCGGCCCCCATATTTTACTGCCAATTGACTTAGCCGATCTCACGTATCGGCCCCTCAAGTTTTTATTGTCCCATATCCCACATGCTTGGAAAATACTTCTTGAGATGCTGGCCATTGACTGCCACTGGAAATTTTTCACCATCCAACTGCTCAAGCATGTACGCGTTTCCTCTTAAAACTTGGTCGACCTTGTACGGCCCGTGCCAATTTGGAGACCATTTACCATATGCTGCGTCCTTAGTACCCAAGGGCAACACAGCTTCCCATACCAGATCTCCAACGTGGAACTCCTTTGGCTTCACCTTCTTGTTGTAGGCACGAGCTACTTTAGCCTTGTTCTCTTTTATTTTCTCAAGCGACCACAGCCTAAGCTCAGTCACATCTTCCACGCTGTCACTCATCAAAGTTGCATATTCTTCAGTCGTTAGCTCATTCTGAAAAGTAACACGTCTCGATCCAGCCGTAATTTCCCAAGGCAATACGGCTTCTTGCCCATAGACCAGATGGTACGGAGAGGTTTTTATCGCCCCATGGCACGACATACGATAAGCCCATAAAGCCTCTGATAAAACCTCATGCCACCGCCTAGGGTGTTCATCGATTTTCCTCTTGATCAGCTTGATAAGACTCTGGTTGGACGCCTCAGCTTGCCCATTTGCTTGAGCGTAGTACGGAGATGACCGTATCAGCTTAATCCCTGTGTCTTCACAGAACTTTCTGAACTCGTGAGAAACAAAAACCGAACCTCCATCGGTTGTGATAGTCTGGGGAACCCCAAACCTATGAATGACATGTTCTTTCACGAAATTGATGACATCTTTCGAACTTACTGACTTCATAGGGACGGCTTCCACCCACTTGGTAAAATAATCTGTGATGGCCAAGATCCACATGTGGCCCTTGCTTGAAGGAGGATTGATCTTGCCGATCATGTCCATGCCCCAACCTCGGAATGGCCAAGGCTTGATGATGGGATTCATTGCTGATGCGGGTACCATCTGGATTTTTCCAAATTTCTGACATGCTTGACACCCTTTATAGTAGTTGAAACAGTCCTCAAGCATAGTGGGCCAATAAAACCCTGATCGCCTGATCAACCATTTCATCTTATGAGCCGATTGGTGAGTTCCACAGGCTCCTTCGTGTACCTCGTGTAGAAGCTGATTGGCCTCGGCTGTCCCCAGGCACTTGAGCAATAGCCCTTCCAGTCCCAAAACATGTCATCCCCAATAAGCACGTACTTCATGGCTTTGTACCTTATCCGTTTAGGTGCCCCCCGAGCCGAATCTTTCAAGTAATTGAAGATATCGGCTCTCCAGTCGTCTGCTTCTAGGAACTGTACCTGGACATCGGCTCCTTCTACCATATCCTTGTATCCTGAAGCTATCTGCGCAAGATCGTTCGCCTCGGTATTCTGCGCTCGTGGGATCCAAGTGAAGTTGATGTACCGGAATTGCGTCATCAGTTCACGGCAGTGCAGCCATAATGGGAAGAGGGACTCGCTCCCGCACTTGTAGTCCTCCGTGAGCTGGGAAATCACCAACTTGGAGTCTCCAAAAATCTCCACTGCTTCCGCTCCAGCGTCGAGGAGTAACTCCATCCCCTTGCGTATTGCCTCGTACTCGGCTACATTGTTAGTGGGAGAGGTAGACAATCTGATGGAGAAGGAAAATGTTGCCCCAGGCGTCTGAGAAAAATGCCGATGCCGCAGCCATCGTCGCAAACTGATCCGTCGAAAAACATAGCCCATGCTTTTATGGACAGTGCTGCTATGTTAGTGTTGATCCTTTCGGCAATAAGATCAGCCAGCGCCTGTCCCTTAACAGCTTTCGCAGGCTGATACCGGATGTCAAACTCTGATAATGAAAACATCCATTTGCCCAATCGGCCTTTTAACATAGGAGCCGATAGCATGTGCTTTATGACGTCCGACTTGCATATGATGATGACCTCACGATAGCAAAATGTGGCGTAGCTTGGTGCATGTAAAAAACAAACAGAGGCACAACTTGTCGATATCTGGATACCGCGTCTCTGCGTCCAGCATCCTTCTGCTTATGTAGAATACGACTCGCTCTAGCCCATCATGCACTTGTACCACCACTGAAGCGATGGACGTGTCGACCATCGACAAGTAAATGTAGAACGGTTTGTGGCTGGGTGGAACTAACATCTGGCGGCTTTGTCGATATTCTTTGATCTCGTCAAGGCCCGTTGTTCTGCCCCCCAGCGGAATTCCTCGTCAGCTTTAATTTTTACGAGCCCCATGAACGGCTCTATCCTTCCTGACAGGTTAGAGATGAATCGTCTGACGAAGTTGATCTTGCCGATAAGAGACTGCAGCTCTTTCTTTGTGGTGGGTGGCTTCATTGTTCGTACTGCCTCCTGACTTTTCAGGCCGATCTCAATTCCGCGTTCATGGACCAAAAACCCAAGAACTGACCGTCACTCGAAGGCACACTTCTTTGGATTCATCCTCGGCCAAACTTTCTTGTTCGGTCCAGACGCTGCGAATCGCCCAAGTGCCCTTGCTGAAGCGGACTTGACCACCACGTCATCGATGTAGATTTCCACCGGTTTGCCGATCGATCATGGAAGATATAATTCATGGCCCTTTGATACGTGGCCGCATTTTTCAGTCCAAACGTCATGACTACGTATTCAAATAACCCCACGGACCACGGGACTCGAATGCGTCTTGTGTATGTCTTCCGGAGCCATGAAGATCTGGTTGTACCGGCATTGCCGTCCATGAAGCTCAAAATTTTATGACCACCTGCTGCATTGATCAATGTTTCGCCACCGCATCGGATATTCATCCTTTGGGGTAGCTCTGAGATCGCGAAAATCTATAGCAACACGCCATTGGCGCCTTCTTCTCTACAGCACGATGCTAGAAATCCATTCAAGATACCGCATGGTCCGATCAACTTGGCCATCGGCATTTTCTCGACCTCTTTCTTGACTTCTTCCAAAATTTCGCCTTCATTTGTCGTGCTCGCTGTTGAAATGGCGAAATCCTTTTTGAGCGGGAGCCGATGCTCGATGATGCTCTGTCCAACCTGCATCTCTGTAGTCCCATGCGAAGCAGTCTGGATATTGTTTCAACAGGGCTATCATCGGTTCCCGCAGACTTGGTTCTAACTTTCTGCTGATAAATGTTGGTCGTGGCTTATCCCCAGGACCAATGTCGATCTCTTCTAGCTCATCAGCTGATGTAAACCCATACCCCAGCTTTCCGTCACCTGTCAAATCGACGCTAAACACAGGGCAAACGATGGGTGAGGACAACAAATATAATTTGGGCCGATCGCCTGAATCGGCCCCCTTCTTGCTTGCGTCTGCCAAGGACGGTTTACACCTTATTATTTTACAGTGGCAGAGTATCTCTCTGCTACGACTACATGCACTGCTTGTCGTACGATCGCTGCTTTTTATTTTTTGTGGCCGATCGCAGGGATCGGCCGTACCACGGATGATCGTGGGCTTCTCTACTGTAAGGCCGTGATAAGACCAGCCTCACCCCGCTTTTTGTAGCTTCAATACGCCGCAGCCCTAGATTGATTCCAGATCGGCTCTTGGTCTTCCGCTTCCCGATGTTCATGCCAGGTGGACACCTCGATAGAATCGTCGCATGGACGACCTCCACTTCATCCCGCCCCATCAGATCGAACCGTGCATCGTGGATGGGATGCAGCGATTAGCGTGGATACAATCCTTCCTAGCAAGACGGCGTAGGTACTTTTGCTGTTCACGACGAAAAAGACGGGTATGGTTTTCCTGCCCAGTCGATCCACGCTCGTAACGCCTTTATGCTCAAGACTGGCCGTTGAAGTCGCTTAATGTGACGTTGGTTTTGATCAGGTCCGCAGTAGAGCGTCCCAAACGTCGTAGCATGGAGTATGGCATGATATTGACTGCCGCTCCGGTGTCCACCAACATCTTGCTAACGGGTTGTCCATTGATGTAGCCCCGCAGGTACAGCGCTTTCAGATGTTTGTAACCCTTCTCACGTGGCTTTTCAAAGATAACCGGCCGTGGGCTGCAGTCAAGTTGTGCCACTGGTAGCATATTGGTTTGTGGCGCGCAGAACTCTGCCGGGAGCACGAACACCATGTTTGTGCCAGCCGATGCCTGTGCATCGGCTTTTATTAGCTTGGGTCGCCATTCTTTCCTTGTCGCGCGGCCCTCCGTCTCCGTAGTCTGCCTTACTTTGACGGCCAGATCAGGCCGTGCTTTCTTTAGCGCGTGGAGATACTGCGCTTCAGCCTCTTCTAAGTTACGCAGCCGCTGCACTCTACGCTTCTGGGTGTGTCTGAGTCCATCGGGGCACCACCTTGGACGGTGGAACATGTCTTCTTCTTTGTCATCCCTGGGCCTCTCAGGGCCCTTCACTCGAGCGGACTCCTTAGGACGGCTCTGAGGTTGGAGAGGTCCTAGACGTTCGAACACTGATACTGGCCTCGTGCTCTTCTTTCGTTGTCCACATTCTGGGCAGTTGTCGGCTGTGGGCAATCGGCTCATTCCCACGTCCCAGCAATGCTTGAAAAAGGGGCAATCCCAATGTTTGTCTGCGCCTTCCTTCTCTTTGGGTGGTCCCCTGGCGAGGTGCCCATGTCCTTCATTGCTCCACTATCTTTGGCGCCGTTGATCATGCCGACGCTCATACTTATTAAGGAGATGCGTGGAATGTGGCTTCCGATACCGCACCTCCTCACCTGTTCCTCGATAAGTATCTCCGTCATCGTGGCGGGCCGGTCGCGGACCAGCCTTCTCTTTCTTTGCCCCGAGAGTGATCGCCTCCTTCTTGTACGTGTCATGGTGGTGCCCAGACCCAGCCATGTTGACACCGAACGAAAAGTCCATTGACGTCTGGAGCGATCGAGCTCTATCATGTTGACACCGGGAACGGGTTCGTGTCCACTTTCATGGCGAATCGCCGAGGATCGACGGCCTTGTTCTATAGCCATCTGGATTTGGCGAAGCTCCTTGCACTTGGTGGGGTGAGTGAACGAATGATGCCACTTGCGGATGGTCTCGCTCATCTCTCGAGCGTAGGGATTTTGTGGCCTTCGGCAACCTCACCGCTTCTCCTTCAAAGAGATCGAATATCTGCTCAGCTTTGCTCACATCAAGTCGAACCCTCTCGCAGGCCCTTGCTGTTTCACCCATTTGTGCCACGTGATTCGCCCCGAGCCCATTCTACGGCCACCTCCTGGTCCTGCGAGGATCTTCCTCTTCGCATCGACCGTGCTTATCGGACGTCTGAATTTGTCTTGGTACAACTCGTGGTGGCGCTGCTCATACATCGCCGGGCCGGGCCATGTGCGCCAATGAGTTGTATTCTACCCGAATGCCACGTCCTTGATGGGTGCCGAGAGGCCCGACACGCCAGCTCGATTGCTTCCTTCTCGCCAGACGAATAACATCCGTTCTTGATGGTCTGAAGCTGGATGTATTCGGCTACCGCTTTCTCCGCTCGCCGTACTTGCGCCAGTCCGCAATGCCAGCCTCGGTAGCCTCCGAATGGTATTGGATGTGGAACTGTTCTTCTAGTTGCTTCAGTGCACGAATTGAATCGGTGGCGAGGTGTACCACCCAAAGGCTGGTCTGTTAGAGATTGTGCAAAAATCTCACCCGCATTTGATCCGATGTCAAATCATACCTAGCTGTGCTGTATCGCTTACGTGCTCGATCGAGCTTGACCCTCCGACCCGCTGAATCTTGAGAACTCGGGAGCTTATATTTGGGCGGTAGTGGAATCAGGTCAAACTCATTGGGGTACGGCTTTGAGTAGCCGACAGGCGCCTTTTCGCACGGGTTTAACCGATCTCTCAAGATGGCGTGATTTGGTCCACTGCTTGCGCCGAGGGCTGGATTCTCATGGCTTGTTCCAGTGGCATACTTGGCTAGCCACGCCTGTTTGTCAGCGTCCATACCGGACATCGTTGCTCCAGGAACGCCTGCTCCTGAAGATCCTGCAGCAGGAACCCCTGCCGCGGACACTCCTGCGGTTGCGATCTGGCTGGTGCGCGCCAAGTTGTTGCAGTCCGGCACGTAGGCACATATGTACCCATGCGGGATCTCCTTGGGTGGCTCGAACAGGAATTGGCAATCACCTGGATCGCCTCCGGCCTTGTAGACAATGTATGCCGCTGATCCTGGCGGCTCTGGAGCCGCGAGTGTGAATGGCAGTTGCGGCCTGGTGTGGAGCGGTCTTTCTCCTTGGTGGGTTCCTAAAGTGGGCCCCGACGGAGAGTACTGATGTTTCATGATCTCCTGGACCACGCGAACCGCGACCCGCTCGAAAGCGTTCACGTGCTCGTGAGTGGCGGTAGAGAATGAGCCACCATGTAGTTGACCTCCGTCAGAGCCTCGAGCGTTCCTCCAAGGAACAGAGATCCACTTCATCGAGAGCACCCTGGGAGAATCCTTCCACCGATGCCACGCGCACGGGTCCTCTCGAAAGAGCCGATGAGGTCGGCTTCGAAGAGCTCTTTGATCTCGTCATACTTCGCTTTGTGCTCAGCAGGAAGCTCGTCGTACGTGACCGGCCTGTTCTCCATCGTAGCGTCGGACATTGATGTAGATGTTGTTGAAGGTCCCACCGGCGCGTGTAATGTGTTGCTGTCAAAACTCACCGGGCAGTGATTTAACAGCACGAAGAGCCGGAGGCTCCTGAGCTGGTGGGCCCTAGTCCCTCGTCGACGCCCGAAATCTTCCGGCACGCACGTCTGTCTTGGTTCGAGATGCCACCGACCTATACCGGTCGAAGGTGATGGATTGTTCGATTGGTTTCCTGCACGGTAAACAAGTATCGTAAAATTCGAGCCGTGATCGGCTCCTGTTTCCTCAGAATCGGCTTTGAGCCGATTATCCCCATGGCTCGCATTGGATCTATGATAACATGGGGTTTTGCTTAATTACTACAAGTTAAATCGATCTACGATAGTTTGGTGTTTTCACCACGCAACCGAACGCCCACGTAGTTGAGCCTAATAGATACGAAAATAGTAGAAAACCGATCCTAGAGAAGGCCTAAAACCAACATAACGTCAATTCTAACGTCCTCTAAGATCAATAAACCATACCTTACGACACGGATCGTTCAACCCGCTTTGTGAGGCCTAATCACGTAGATATTAAACTAAACCTTGATGAACAAGGCACAACTATAACAGATCAAATCGACTAAGCAGAATCAAGCAAGATGCCACCTCCACACCCGGGAGAAGGTGCAAAGACGGCGAGATAGCTAGAGGTAGCATAAATAAGCAATCATAGTAAAAGTATCGATGCTAGCTCTAACAAATCTGTGGTAAAGGTGTTACTCGCCATCAACAAGGCTTAGTACGAGTAACACGGACAACGATAGAATATCGCCTAGATCGCAAGATGCGATCTAGGCAGCATGGCACTTACCCGAGAAAACCCTAGAAACAAGGGGTGGCGATGCGCCGAGATTGTGTTTGTTGTGAACGTGATTGTCCTTCCTTTTCTCAATAACCCTAGGTACATATTTATAGTCCGGAGACTCTCTACTTTTGGAATAACTCTACAACTCTATCTTTACCTAAACATAAACGGAACCTAAACAAACACGAATCCTACTATGATACAAGATACACGGGCAATTCAGCCCAAATCTACGCATTAGGCCGATCCAACAACACCTTGAATATATGCATCTTCTAAGCCCATCTTGATCACGGCCCATCTCCATCTTAGGCCAAAATATGGCGATAACACCATCCGAGGAGGGTTTCGACTCGGGCCTTGAGTTTATGGTGTAGCCAGTTGCTTTGTCGACTCCTGTTGCAGGACCCGATACAATAGCGAGATGTAATTCGACGTTCATGTAGGCTGCAGAAAACATAAATAATTGTGAAATACTTATATCTTGTAAAGAAATATTTGCCTTTCGGCTTGTATAGTGAGATTCTGGTGTCGATCGAGTCGACACTTTTGCACTGTTTGCTAGGCCTTTTCGTTAGCCTGATTACCCTTAGTCTCAGTACCTTGCCGAGGCACTCGGAGTTCAAGGATTCGACGGTCAGGCAGAATCAGCTACTCGGGCTATCGCGTTTGAGGCGCTCGAGTGCGTGGAGCCGACGACACATTAGGTTACTCGAAGAGGACGCAGCCCCCGAGTGTTTCGAGTGCGAGTTTAAAAAGGAAATCAGATCTAAGTAGAGAGAAACTTAGCTTTGTTGGTTGTCATGGCGAAGTTGATGTGGTAGCGGGTCACACGGCGGACGTAGTCAACGCGGCGGACCGTAGTCATAGCAGCGGCGGGTTCCTGGGATCGATGGCGACAACGAGTTCCGCATCCGAAGATTGTCGCAATCGAAGACCATACTAGGTCGCCACATCCGAAGGATGTATCAGGTCATCGCAGCCGAAAGCCGCATTGGGTCGCCGATGTCGAGGGAGCCCCCGAGTCGTGGTCGCTGAAGCCGGCGCGCAATCGAAGATCGCGTCGCCGCTGCATCCGAAAGATGCGTGGTCACCATACTGAAGGCGCCGCGTAGTCTCCGAATGTCGAGGACCGCAGCGGGTTGCTAGAGCCGAAGGCCACGACTGGTCTCCGAAGCGAAGGGAGCTCGCGAGCACCGAGTCGTTGGAGCCGAATATCATATCGGGTCGCTGCTTGTCGAAGACCGCGACGGGTCACCGCGTTCGAAGATTGTGGAAGGTCACTCGGAGGTGTTGGCGCAGCCCCCGGGCGTGAAGTTGATGTGGTCGAGGCGGCGTCCGAGAGCTGATGCGGCGAACCGGATTCAACGCGGTGATCCGATACGTATGCTCGTACAAGCTAGTACTTAGATATCTTTCGAGAGCTCTTTTTTTCTTCGGTTGAGCTGCGGTGCACGATTTTGCTTTTAGCAAAAAATAGCACTCGAGTGATTCCTCGAGAAACCATCCACGTGAGGTAGCATAACCGAAAATCCATTGCCGAAACACACGGCGGCATTGATCAGTCACCCTATTGATGTCTTTTTCTTTTAAGTAAATTCCAATTTTTACCCTCTAGTTTAATATTTTTGTCACAAATTACCCTATTTAAAAAAAAATCATCCGTATTACCCCATTTAGCGAGAGTTTTGTCAATCTTTACCCTTCCTAAGATTTTTTGCACGTAATTTGTCATGTAGATGTAGTCAGAAATTTTTCTCTATTTTTCTCTTTACCCCTAGAAACCCTGAACACAGAAAACATCTGTTCATAACTACCCTTGAGTGGAAATAATCATGACACATACTATGTCGCATGTCAATGTACGTGTAATTGTTTATCAGATTTGAGTTAGATTACATGCCGAGTAATAGTATTGTACCTTGATCTTGTCGTGTACGTATATGATCACATATTCTGCTCAACCCACAAAAAATATTTTTAGAGGAATATATGTTTACCTTGTAAGTGGCTAATTTTGATGGCTAAACGTAGGAGTAGATTTTAATTGAGACAACAACATCGTACATGTTGCCATTGGCTAAACACACGGCTCCAACATTTAAAAGAAAGAAATGATCACTTGGTCTCGGTCGCTGCCTCTAGTTCTGAGATCATTAGCCATCACCTGAACCAGTCCACTGCCATCGATTTCTGCATCAAAATAGTGAGTACGTACACCCTAACGATAGTGTGTAAGAAAACAACGACTATGTGTAAAAATCGAGCGCAATTCAGCTATCAGATCAATTTGGCCATTATTCATGTGTATCTAACAAACGGACTCACCTAGCAGATAACTCTATTTTTTTAAAGGGGTAAAACCTGACAAAACTTTTGCTAAATGGGGTAATATGGACGAAAAAATGTTAAATGAGGTAAATGGTGTCAAAAATATTAAACTAGGGATAAAAATTGGAATTTACTCTTTTTGTTTGAAAGAGACCGCTCGATCAGATCTTGGAGATTTTTTGCAACTGACTTGGTCCATGAGAGTGTCCCCCTTGTACGATTTCACGTGTGATGGAAACAAACAAAACAGTATCTGACCGGCGCACTGTTCCAATACAGATTGAAAACCCGCACGTTCACCTGCACTGTATGGCCCGTCGTTGGCTCTGCACTCGCGCTGATATTTGGTAGTAGATCGCCGGTTCGGCTGCCGCCGTTCAGTCGGCGATTAGCTTCAATCACCAGTAAAATTTGCGGGAGAGCGTTTCAGAAGCCGTTGTAGATCGATTGAAGTTGACGAATAGTAGATCGTTGATGATGGAACCATCGCGACCGCACAATTAGCACCCCCAATTTCCACAGACAGCACCAATTGACGAGGTTTAATCTCGTCAATGCCTATTGTTATGGACTTGGATTTTGGAGAAGATGGCGATGCTGGAGATCACGGAACGGTTAGCAAACAAGCAACACGGGACACGAGGTTTACCCAGGTTTAGGCCCCCGGAGGGAAAACCCTACTCTTGCTTGTCTGCTCTTGATTACGGCGGAACCGGTGATTACAGGGATGCGCAGATGCAATCTGGCGTGGGGGTGCATATGCGAAAGTATGAGAGATTGTAAGAGAGCCTCCTCGTCGTGCCCTCCTGGCCTTTATATAGAGATAGGCAGGTCCTAGGCACAGATCGAGTCGGTTACAGGTTTTAGGGTTTACCCCTTTAAATTTCCTATCTACTCTAGTCTTGCTCTCCAAGGATCCGAAGGCGTCATGGGCCTTGGCCACCCGAAAGTCTTCATGGGCCGGCGTATGTTTGCCATGGGCCTTCCTTGGGCTGAACTAGGTATGTTGAGGTCGTGTATCCGCGGGGTATAACCATGTCACCACCCCACCCCTCCCCTCAGACCCTCCCTCCCTCCTGCATCCCCTAGTCTTAGGCGACCTCTCTCCCCGATGCCTCCCTCCCACCCACCCACCCACCCGCAGCTGATCCCCTTTCTTTTCCCCTCGATCTCGTCCGTCCCCTAGCCGACAAGCCCCTCCACCGTCGGAAGTCCTCGACCCCCTCCGCCAGGCCCTCCTCCCCTCCATCACCCCTTGTTAGTGAACCCCTAGAATGAGGTGAAGAGCAACAGGAGGGGATTCGAAGCCCTAACAGGTGGCGCGTGGGGCGAGGGCATGTGGTGCTCAGCGCAGAACGACGGGAGATGCTCGCAACGGAGAGCGACGCGCACGTACGAGGTATGGTCCAACAATTTCTCCCAGCACGCTTGATTTGATTTTCCTATTCTATTTTTCGTATGGTAGATTCATGCCAAGCTCTACCTCTCTAGAGTGATTTCTAGGTTCGGTTTCATTAGAGAATATGACATTGTCAACTGAAACCATAGAAAAGTATGTAAAGTCCATACAAGTCGCTGATTGTGTCCCGCCGGCCACCATTACTTGGGTTATTGTGGTCCGCTTCTTGCGTATCGGACATCTCCTGCGTCTGTGCCGCCCGTATGGCTCACTGTTGTCTGCTATCGCTCATGCAATCATTCAGGGTCCACTGTCCGTCGACTGCATCGCGGCTTCCTAGCAAGTGGATCTAGCAACCAGGCCTGCCAGCAACCACGGCTCTATGATTAACACCAACGCGCTATGACATGGAAGAACAAGAAATTTCCTTCTTGTCGAGTGTGTACGTGTGTCTATTTGTTACTCGGGGAAATTTTGAATTCCTCTCGTATGTCATCTTCCACCGTACCACATAGCTAGATAGTTGAGCCAAGACCATCTGTTTGCTCTCTGTTGTACGAGTCCGCGATATGCTGCTCTTGCACACACAACCATGCTAAGACTATCTATCTACAAGACTACATTGAGTTATTTTTACAGGGAGACTACAAAGAGATACAGTAATGTTATATCTTAGTGAAACTAAGTTTTCTCTGTTGCACCGGAAGTGTCATCACTCTGTCACGTGTTCTATAGGCAAATTCATGTGGTGTGGATCCTCATGGTGCCCATCTGCTGGTGAATTAATCTTGTGGTGCCCTTAGTCCTCTGATTTCCTCGTACATGTCACTCACACATTTTCTCATAATGTCACTCACACTTGTGTGCAACACGCTTTTGGTACCATTGTGCTACACCAGATCTTATTTTTGGGTGATTCCCCCCTTTTTAGGGTTATAGGTACCATGGGCAATTTATTTTTCGTTTTCACTATGATCCTTACTCATATATTCAGTTAGACAGATATCAGGGGGTAGTTGTTTACGTTGCATAATGCCCTGAATTAAGTTGGTTTATCTCATGGCCAATCATCACATTGTGCTCATTTTTCATGTTCCTAAAATGTTACTCACCACTATCCTAGCAGTATTTGTTGTAATCTGCAGCTAGTCACATATAGGGGGGATATAGTTATTTATGTTTCTTAATGCCCTGAATTAAGTAGTTTTTCATAAAATGGTTAAGTTGTTACTGATTTCATTAAGTTGTTTGTTCAATATGGCTAAGTTGGTTACTGAATCAACTTATTTGCTTTTTTTCCTCATGTTTTAGTTCCTTGTTATCTGCTAATTAAATTAACTTTTCAGCACCATGATTAAGCTGTACACTGATTTTATTAAGTTATTTGTTCAACATGGCTAAGTTGCTTACTGAATTAAACTTAGTTGTTTTCTTTCAAAAATTGCCTTGCTCAGCATGCCTTTTTTAGGTTATTTAGTTGCTTTGAATTCAACTAGTTTTAGTTTGATGTTTCAATACCGTGATTAAGTTGTCTTTCAAATTTGATTGAGTTGTTTGTTCGACTAAAGCTAAGTTGTGTATTGAATATGCCTAAGTTGCGTATCCTGTGAATCAAATTGGTTAGACACATTAGGTTAAATTGCAGTAGCTAAAATGTTTAGTTGCATCTATTTTTCAACTTAGTTGTAGTTGGAACAAGCACGGTTGTATTTCTATCCTTATTAAGTTTGTTTTCTTGAAATATACATGGACATGGGATGCTTTTTGTTGATTTTCAGCTTTTTGAGTGTGCTATTATGCAACTTGATTAGTTGCTTTATGAAATGAACCAAGTTGTTTATACACATTATGTTAAGTTGTAGCTACTACAAGGTTTAGTTTCATCCATTTCCAACTTAGTTGTAGATGTAACAGACACACAGTTGCATTTTTATCCCTATTAAGTTTGTTTTCATGGAATACACATGGATGTGGGATGGGTTTTTATTGATTTTTCACACTTTTGTGAGTGTGCAATTATGCAACTTGATTAGTTTCTTCATCCCAAATCAAGTTGTTTACGCATATTTTAGGTATGGTTATAGCAGCTACAGGGTTAAGTTGTCGCAGTCGATGGGTATGTATGACTGCATACTTGGATGCATGTTGAATAGAAATCCCCCACTTCAGAGCGTAAGCGTTATGCACTCTCGCTCCAGCAACCAATTCGAATCTCATCCCCAAAAACGGTTCATGTGGACTGGACACAACTTCTTCATTCACGCCAACTCCATTGGTAGCACGTTCTTGTGCAAGCATGTGATGACGTAGAATAGTACTGTAGGTGTGCCTGTGTTAGCCGCAGGGGCTGGTGCTCCATTGTTTTTCTTAGTTTTTCTTTCTCTTGCATGAGGTTGCAGCTCGTTGCTGACATGAACAACTAATCCCATGCACACCAGGAACTTAGTGTTTGCTAGGAAGCAACTTTTAGTTTATTGCTACTAATATTTATCATTTTGCATTTTCTTGCAGGATGTTACAGCTCGTACAAAAATGAAGGGGCAATTTGTGGAAACTCCTACAATATGATCTTATATGACATGTACTTTTGTGAAGATGACAGTCCACTTTTGTCATTTTCATTGTAAATTTATTGCTTCTATGTGTCTCTTTAATATATACAGGAAAAACTAGTGATTAGTTGCATTATTTGATGTCAACGTTGTCTTTTGATTTTCTGGATTTTTGTAGCATATCCCCAACAGTAGCCCCCGGAGAACTCAGAGATCTTGCGCCGTCTTGCCTCTTCCCGTGGAATGCTCCGTCTAGATGGATGTCGGCAAATCATCAAGCAATATCTTGTAGTCCTTCCAAAGAACCCTGCAAAGGTTTCTCCGTCTTCTATGAGTAAGTCGGAGAAATGATGAATCTTCCATCGTACGCTTCCGTAGTCGGATTAAATCCGTCCACGCCGGAATCTTCGATGGGACGGCTCATCTATCATGTCAGTTATGACGACGTAGGCTGTAGGTCAGCGACGCCTCGTAACTCACACATGCAGAGAACACAATCATATCTGATTTTCCCGCGCGAGCAATACGAATCGTTGGCGGTGACGGTTGGAGACGTGGTGAAATTACCGTGCACGTTCACGAACACGTCGTCTACGCGGCAACTGTCCGATTAGCTGCACGAATCTTGACGCAGAGTAAGATAAATAGTAACTGTTTGACACTTGCCACTTTTTCACCCCATTCTCTCGCGTCATCTTCTTCTTCCTCCAGCCGCACGCCTCCTCGAGCTCTCCGCGGAAAACCTCGAAGAAACCCTAGCCCCTCTCTGCACCAGTCGCATCCTCCCAGTCCTCTATGGCCAGCAGCAGCTCATCCCCGTCGATGGCGGCGTCGAGCGAAGCCACGGCAAAGCCGGCGAGCTCCGTCGTCGTGCCCCCAGAGGGCCTGGTTATCCCCGCGTCGGCGGTGATTGAAACCACCGGTGGCGACCATAATCTGGCGGCGCTAGAGCCTCTGGAACAGGAGCCAGATTCACACAAAGGCGACTGGCGCGGCTCGGACATCACCGGCCGAGACATCCAAGAGATGGTCGCCGAAGGCTACCTCCCCGCGACGGAGGGGCTTGCCTGGCGGGCGGCGCCGGCCGGCGAGGTGACACCTTCTCCCCAAGCCAGAGAAAAGGTGTACCTCAAGGCTCACCGCACGCGTTTCTGCCCATCTCCCACTTCTTTCTGTCCGTCTTGAACCACTTCAAAGTCCAACCCCATAACCTCTCCCCCAATAGTATCCTAGTGCTTAGCAACTTCGCGGCACTTTGTGAGGGTTACCTAGGGATTAAGCCTAGGTTAGACTTGTTTATGTACTTATTCACCGTCAAACGTGAAGCCGGACATAGTAGGGAGGAGCTTAGGAACTGTGGCACCATAAGCTTCAAGATCCGACCTGGCCGGCGGTTCCCCGACATCGTCGGCCACGAGTCGTGCAAAAACTGGCAGCGGACGTACTTCTATGGCCCCGGCATTCCTTTGGCGGGCCGAGAAGTGACATACCCGGACTTCGTGGATGGAGCCGCCGCTGAAGTTTCCACATGGAGATCCCATGCCTCCCTTCCCTCCGACCTCAACGCTTTTCGCGCAATTAGGCGGATCGAGTGGTTCGTAGAGGCGGGTTTGACCGGCTTGGACCTAGCCATGTGCTGGTTCATCAGGCGAATCCAACCCCCGCAAAGACCGCCAAGTTCATGCACGAGTACACGGGTGATCGAAAGGATTCCCGGATCTCCGTGGATAACTTCTCGGCGACTCCGTCAAGCTCCGAAGGACATCGTCAAGGTGAAGGATAAGAAGCGCGGCTTCACCATCACCTGCGACATGTACGTAGACGGCAAGTGCCCTAAGGTAGGTATTTATTTTCCGTGTATGACATTGCTCCAGTTTCTCCGTCTTGCCCGTGCCATCTTATCTAACATGGTGATTTCTTACTTAACAGCTTAGCGATCTAGATGAGGACAACCTGGCTGCCCAAATCTACGATCCAAAGATGAAGGAAGTCACGGTCGTGTCCGACGACGATGCCCCGTTGGCGCAAAAGCGGAAGAGCTCCACCTCTAACGCTGCCGACGGAGGCAAGAAAAATAAGACGGAGGGTGGAGCCTCCAAAAAGAGTATTGCCGCCCTAGAGGCGGAAAAGAAGAAAGCCATCGGGATGTTTGCCAAAGAGCCCCCCTAGTGTAAGCCTCTCATTCTCCGACATTGTCTTATTTATCTGTCTTATTCCTATACTTATGCATTTCGCACGTTTCAGGAAGAAAGCCACAACCAGCCTCAAGAAGTCCTCCAAGACTCTTGGGGCTTCTAGAAATATAAAGATATGCTGCATCGCGACTCCTCCCCCGCCATCGCCCCTGCTACTCCTGCCGTCAAGCCCTTCTCCGCTCCGACAAGCTCTCAAGTCCAGGAGGCACCAGGCCCTTCCGCCATGGAAGTGGATTATGGCGCCTCTACCGAACTCGCTATTGTCGGCGAGCAGGCGACGCAGGAGAGCACTGCTCTTCAAATGGCTGAAGCTCCGGCTAAGGATGCCATCGGTAGCGGTAAGGTGGTGGTGGGAGTTGGTACCTCTGCCGAAGGCGGCGCCCCTATTCCCCAGAAACCCTTCGAGTTCCCGAAGATAGTTTACCCGACGCTCATACCGAGTAACACAACTCTGGTTCCTCGAGGAGTGCCGTCATCTCCGACGTGCGGTCTTGAGGAGCTACTCCGACAAGCGGATATCTTGCGAGGAAATAGCATTTCCTTTGGCAAGCTGCTAGCCGAGAGCGCTACAAACCTCAAGATCATTGCACTTGTAAGTTTTACTTTACCTTTTTCATTTCGTATGAGTATCCCACTGTAGCCCCCGAGGATGTAGACGGAAAACCATAGGTTTTGCAGTCTATATGCTCTAAGAGTGACTAAGTTAGAAAAAACTCTCACTGTAGCCCCCAAGCATTTAGATGGAATGAATTATTCTGACTAGATGCTTTAAGAGTAGCATACACAGTGTTCATAATTTTAAGTGTTGTAGCCCCCAAGCCTCTAGTTGTAACTGAATTAGTTCCGACTAGATGGTTAAAGAAAAGCTAAGCATTTTTCGAGCTAAAACTTTATACTGTAGCCCCCAAGCTTCTAATCGAGAACTGAAGTAGCTCCGACTAGATGCTTTAAAGAAAAGCTAAGCATATTGCTAAGTTAAAAAACTTTCGTTGTAGCCCCCGAGCGCCTAGATGGAAAATCTCCGACTAGAGGCTCCAAGTAGACTAAACAACGACTTAACTTTGTATTTGTTTCCACATAATGAGAATGCTCGGCGGGGCATGGCCAACGACAAGTATCAGAAGATGCGCGCAGATCTTGAAGACAAAAAGGGTAAAACTGTCATCTTGAAGGAACAGATCATCAAAAGCAAGAGTCTGTTTTCTTTTTGCGCATTTCCGTCTTACTTTTGTGCCCATAATCTCCGAGTACTCACTGTGTACTTTGTTTTCTCCGACTCGCAGAACATGTTGCCAAGGCCAAGGACATTGTCGAGTAGTCCAAGCATATCCAGCAGCTGGACAACGAGAACAAGATCCTGAAGGAGGAGAGGAAGGAGATGCTGAAGATGCACGAGGATTCCATGAAAGCCCTGCAGGACTCCGCCTCCGCGGAGATCAATCGCTTGAAGGAGGAGCTTGCGATCCTAAAGGATCAGAAGCAAGCTGCTGATGAGCAAAACCTTCGCCATAGCGAGGCGTTTAAGCTCCTCCAACAAGAGAAGGAATCCTTGGCGGACACCGTCTGGCAGGCTAAGGCCAGCATCTTCAGTAAGTGTCCTCCGCCTTGTAGCTCTGTAGTCTGGATACTTAGAGCTTATTGAACTCATGCGATCCTTGTCGGAATTTTCAGGGCCCATGGGTTTAACCCGCTCGCCTCCTTCGGACAAGGAATGCATGGTTCTTGCCGGCAAATTCATCAATACCGCCATCGCCCGATCCAAGGAGATCGCCAAGCCCCTCCAGATTTATATCAAGGCCTCGGACTCCGTGACGAAGCACGGGCTGGCGCAAGGATGGCGTTGTCCATGGTGAAGGCACACTATGAAGAGCCGACATCGACACAGTGACATCTGGTATCCCTGACGTGGATGATGACGGCAAGGAGATCGACCACGAAGCCATCCTGTCATCACTCGCGGGTTATGACACCAGGGTTGCCGAGTTGGTGGACGTTGACGTCTTCGTGCCCAGGAACTTCATCGACAACGTCAACCAAGATTCCTCCGAGTCTCATCGTAGTGCCGACGTCGAGGGTGATTCTCCGGCTGGCGATGATGCGGCCTCCAAGTCTCTTGTGCCCAAAGAATGAAAAACACTTTGTAATTTCTGTTTCACCTCTGGAGTGTGCGCGGGAAAAACTTGTTGATGTAATCTTAAGGCGGAAAACAATGGTTGTCGTATGCTGCTACTTAAGAATTTAAGTTTCAGCATGTATATATTTTTTAAGCAAGTGCTGGCTTATCCATTACTCTGGTTCTTATGCTTGACTTTTCGTGAGTCGGAAGACTCGTTGTCGGAACCATGCGCTTAGGTGATGATGCCCAATGGCACCGTCAATAACCTGAGCACAAAATCGCCGACAATGAGTGCCGAAAGTCACTACTCCAGAGTCCACATAAAAACGACAAAGAATGTGTAGACCAAAAAACTTAAGCTAACGCCCGTAGGCGGAATTTTCACAAGTGCAATCGCAAGACTTGTGTATAAAGGTTTTATATGATCCAAAAATGAACACTAAAGGAGGTAAAAGACTCAGCAATATGAGTGAACCAAAGAGCTTTATTTCATTAATCATATAAGAGGTACACAATTAGATAAAAAATGCTAAGTGTAGAAAGGACGTAGTTGTGCTATGTTCCATGGCCGATCAAGCTCCGGGTAGTCATCATCCGGGTCACGTCGCTTACGCTTATGATCCTCGTTGGGTCTATCCTTGAGTTCAATTTTATCGACAAGGTAGTAAGACCCATTGAGCAGTGCCTTGCTTATGATGAACGGTCCTTCCCATGGCGGGGATAATTTGTGCGACTTCTTCTGCTTAAGTCGGAGTACTAAATCCCCCTCTTTAAACGAGCGATGCCGAACGCGGCGACTATGGTAGCCGTGTAGCTTCTGCTGGTAGATGGCGGATCTTTGGCATGCCAAAACGCGCTCCTCCTCTAGAAGGTCTACATCAAGGCGTCTGGATTCTTCAGCGTCATCTTCGTCGTAGGCGGCAACTCTTGGTGCATCGTGGAGGATGTCGGAAGGTAGGATGGCTTCTGCTCCGTATACCATGAAGTAAGGGGTGTAGCCGGTGGATCTGTTGGGTGTGGTTCGTAAACTCCACAGCACAGATGGCAACTCTTCCGCCCAGGCTCCAGCTGCTCTATGTAGCGGTGCCTCAAGACGTGGCTTGATTCCTGCAGAAATTAATCCATTGGCTCGCTCAACGACCATTGGATGTGGTGTGCCACAGATGCAAGGTCAAGTCGGATGCCTTTGTCCCGAATAGGCCTCCACTTCTCCGAGTGACAAGTTGCTTCCGTTGTCGGTGATGATGCTATGTGGAGACCAAATCTCCACTAGATCCGGACAAACCGAGGCGATTGCCCCATCAAGCTTTCTAATGGGTTTAGCTTCTATCCATTTGGTGAATTTGTCAACTGCTACAAGCGCGGATCGTAAATCCACATGGTGCCGTCAGAACGGTCCCACCATGTCTAGCCCTGCATCGCAAACGGCCAAGTTATTGGTATTGTTCGCAATTCTTCAGCAGGAACATGTGGTTGTTGGGCATAATACTGGCATCCTGTGCATGTCTCCACCAGCTTATCGGCGTCCGCCTTCGCGGTTAGCCAGTAGAATCCTTGCCGGAAGGCTTTCACGACCAATGATCGAGGAGCGGCGTGATGCCCGCAATCTCCGAGATGGATCTCTCGCAGGATTTCCATTCCTTCTAGCTGGGAAACGCACTTTAAGTATACACCAGTAGTGCTCCTTTTGTAGAGTTGCCCATTGATTATGGTATAACCCTTTGCTCGTCGTACTATTTGCCGTTGTTCGACCTCGTCGTCGGGCAAAGTTCCGTGTTCAAGATACTCCATGAATGGTTTTGTCCAAGCCGGAGGGATCTTTGTCACCATGTTGACGAAAGAGTCAGCTCTATCCGGGTTGTCGATGTCGGCGCCTTTCACGGATGGTGTGCGTAGATGCTCTAGGAAAACTCCTGGCGGAATTTGCTTGCGCCCTGATCCAAGCTTAGACAGTAGATCAGCCGCCTCGTTGTGGCATCCCGCAAAACCACTACTAGAAAATCGCGTTGTTTTTGTGCATTGCATCATCATGACCGCATGCTCATGTCATCATGTCACATTGCATTTGAGCATCGGCATGTCATCTTGCATTTGTTTGCATGAAACTATTTTCGCAAAGCCTGTTTTTGTTTTCTAAAATGCCCCGTCTTGTTTTCAAACTAAAACCCGGGTCTCCGGATTATTTTGTTTCGCCTGCTATCGGTTTGCAAAAGCCATGTTTTATACAAATAAAATATTAAATTATCTTAGTGGGGGAAGCCAAACCGGGCCGATCCGACCCAGTTGGCCACCCCCAGTACAAAACCAATCGGTCCACCAAAAATCCTAAAACTACCCAAACCTATCCTACCCACCAATCACAGCTCGCCACCTCACCCCTGGACCCAATCCCCACCCACCTTGCCACCTCATCAATCCCCCTCTTTTCCTCCACTCCCTCTCTCACATTCCCCACTCCTACCCCCTCTCCCTTCCACCCGGGCCCCACCCCACAGCCCCACTTCCCCTGGCCCCACATGCCAGCCCCACCCCCACTCACCCCCCCCCCCGCCTGGTCCCACCGCCCCTGACCCGCGACCCACGCGCCCCGCTCTCCCTCCCCGCACCCTCACCCGACGACCCCGCCCCTTCTCCCACAGCTCCTCCTCGCTCCTCCCCTCCCTGCCTCCGCCGGCCTCCTCGCCTCCTCCTCCTCCCCGGCGCGCCGCCGCCTGCCTCCCTCTCCCGAGCTCGCCGCCTGCCTCCCTCTCCCGAGCTCGCCGCCCCGCACCTCCTCCCCTCCTCGCCTCCCCGCCGGCCCTCCCCTTCCTCTCTCCGCTCCACCTCCTCTCCCTCCCATGGCCGCGCCGCCGCCTAGCGTCTCCTCCCTCCGGCGCCGGCTCCCTCCTCTCCTCCCTTCCTCCGTCGCCCTCACCCCTCCGCCGGTCCGCCCATCCTCCTCGCGCTGCCGTGGCCAGCCGCCTGCTGCCCTCGCTGCTCGTCCCTTGGCCGCGTCAAAGGCGTCCCTCCGCCCATGCCGCTGCGCGCGCAAGGCCTCGCTTCAAGCTCGCCCGCCTCCTCTCCGCCGTGGCTGCGCCAGCACCTCGGCGCCGCTGCGCCTGGAGCCGCCCTCGCCTCGCCTCGCCCGTCTTCGGCCGTCTCCCGTCGAGCTCCTCCGCCGTTCTCTCCGTCGGCCGCCCGCCAGCGTGGCCCACCTCGCCACCGTCCCCGCCCCGGAGCCCGTCGCCACGCCTCAGGCCGCCGAGCTCCTCCCCGAGTGGACCCTGCCACCGCCTCCTCCTCCGGCGAGCCGCCGCCGGCCTCAACCTCCCCTGGCCGCGCGTCCTTCTCTTCTTCCTGCAGAGCGCCGCGCGCCGGCCTCCGCCGTCCCCGAGCGCCTCCAAGCCGAGCGGAGGCTCCTGCCGCACACCAAGGTCGCTCCTGTGAGCGTCACCACCATCCACTCGACGCCCTGGCCTGATGCAACCTCCTGCTCATCTCATCGCAACAGTGTCGCCCTCCGGCCGCGCGTGCAAATGCTCGTGTTTCCGGCGGCCTATCTGCTTGCGTTGTGATGTCCTGCTCCCTGGTGGTATGCTACTGTTTACAAGCCGTGGGGTCAAGTGTTGGTGTGTGGTGCTGCTTGACAAGAGGTAACCGGAGCGACAAGCGAGGGCGAATGGAAGGAACCTCACCAAGAGCGAGGCTACCCGAGGGGAACAAAGCCGAAAGGCCAAGATCTGCTTCATGGATACGAAGATTGAACCCCCGAGATCCATAGTCTGAAGCTGGAGACCAAACCCGAACCCCGACCCCCAACAAGATCACCTTCACGGACGCCAAGTTCTTCATCGGCACGCCAAGACTTTCTCCTCGGAACGCCATGACCGTCTACACGGACCTGAAGACCTCGTATACGACAAGTACTCCCTCGAGAACGCCGAGTACTTCACCCCGGACACCGAGACCCTGGACGACAAGTTCTCCTTCCCGGAAGCATTGACGCTCGTGCGACAAGATCTACTTCCCCGATCCGAAGACCCTAAATCCCGGAGTCCGAGAACGATCCCATCGAACCCTGAACCCTGAGACCGACCCCGAACCCCGAAACCCCAAGATCTGCCGAACCCTAATGTGTGACCCTGATCCGAGCCCCTATTTTATAAATGCCATATTTATAAATTGTTGCATATTAAATTGTCATACTCGCATGCACATTGTCATGTGGTTTTGGGGCCTTATGCCGATTCACCTTATAATTAAATATGGGGCCCATATGCGGGCAAATCCAGTCTTATATTGGCCCCATATAAATTTGTGTAGCGAACCGGTGCTATCTTTTGTCTTGATAATGCAACATTTAATTTGCGGGGTAGATAAATAACTTGAACCATATAATTAAATGTCGGGACCCCGATTCCGCTTAATATGACCTAATTGCACCGCATATTTACCATGCCATACCTCATACATGCATCATGCCGATCTGCTGCCGTTGTATTAAATAGTGCATCCGGTGTTTATTCTAGCGTTTTGCTTCTTCGCGGATAAGGCCGTTGAGTTGATGTGAGCTTTGCCCCGATCTTCGGATGAACCTTCAGCAATGTTTTCAGGCGAGCATCTCCCCCTTTCTACCTATCTTTCTTTTATAGTATTTATTCCCTCCTGTTGATCTATTGCTATCTGTGTTGCGATGCTCTAGTTTTCGTACCCGTGATATCCCTTGCAGCCTTATATTGCCCTGGACACCTCCTATTACCTGTTGTTTGGTAGATAGTTGGACTTGCGCGTCGTAGTCGCTTGCTCAAGTGCTGTCGCGTGTCGCCATGTACCACAGTTGTTGGAGTATTGTTGTATGTCTGACGTTGGAGTTGTTCATGGCTTTAATTACCGTTCACTATATTTACTATTTAACAACTAAAACTGAAGTAAGTAAGCGGAGGCACAGGTGGGCAATAGATGTTATTTGGTTGTTAACCGTCCACTTGTGTCCCGTAGGACCCCGAGTACTTGATACCTGTTCCTTGAATTTTCGCGCTATCCACATCCGGGAGGCTTATGGGACCCCCCTGAGCCAGAGCTTGATTCAGTCTTATTTCTTGGGGCCACAAACTAGTTTGAGGTTTTATTTACTATCCTGTACTTATGCCATGCTACTGCTTTATTTACGATTGTGCGAGGAGCACTGTCTTGTTAGGATCGTGGCACGATTCCGCGGTATCGACAAGCCCAGTTTTGGGTTCCCAGTCGTTTACAGCCGTCCCCACAACCTTGAGTCCGTCTCGGAGCCGGCCGGCTTCGTTGAGGGTCTACTTTAAGGGGTGGCCTCCTGAAATATTTCTGAATCCTGTGATTGCTTTGTCGTGAAGGCCTCGTTGGGTTTTGATTTGGTTTTTCCGAGGTTGATCGAGTGTGTTGCTATTTGTGCACCCCTGCAGGGTAAAACTTTCTGAAAGCCGTGTCCGCGGTTATGGACGACTTGGAGCACAGTATCTCGATCATAGACAACTATAACTAAAGTAGTGCTATAAATTTGACTCTATAATGACTAGTAATCAGCTTCACTATAATGGAATGGATAAATAAAACTGCCCACAATTGCTTGTTTTGGGTTGTCGCTTGCGACCATTGTATCTGACTAGTAAGTATTACAACTACAACGGAATGGCTAAATAAAAGTACCAACAACTGCTGGGTTTCGGGTTATCTCATACTAATTGTATCTGACTAGTAAGTGTCGCAACTACAACAGAGTGGTTAACTAAAACTACCCACTGCTTATTTTATCAGGATGGTTGTCTATACCTGACTAGTAATTGCTGCAACGATAACTGAATAAATAAAACTGCCAACCGTGTGAGTTCCTCGGTTGACTTCCTCGTTTGGTCTCGAGGGGGAAACACCAGGATGGGTTTGTTTGATGGTAGAATCAGGTTGGTTCCGAATAGGTCTTTCTTATCCCTCTCTGATAGCCGCCAGTTGTATCGAGTCTCTATAGGTTGTTTAGTGCATCTTTGCCGCCGCTTACACCACCATACCTATGTAGGCGAGGACCGCCAATTCTAGCCTCGCTGTCTTGGCCTCGATCTTGACCGCTCTCTTTTTCCTTTGCCCTTTGTCGGCACCCTTTGTTTAAGCAGGTTTTGAGATCGGCGTCGTTAGCGGTTACCCTTCCGGCTTGGCAGGGGTTATGGGCGCCATTGGTTATTCTTCGGGCTCTTAGCCCCATTTGCATCTTGTCCGTATGGACGCTCTATCGCTTTTCAAGGTGATTTGGATCTTTGTATATTATATTCGTATTCTTGACTCATGGAGTCGTGTTGTATATATATCTGTTATGTGGGTCCCATCGAGGACTGTATGTAATGTTATTACTGCTTTTCCACCCGCACGCAAGTGCTGGTGCACCTTTGAATCGTTTCTATGTGGGTTTGGGAAGCGCTAAAACTTGCATAGGGCCGATTCGAGGGTGTTCTGAGTGGTATCGAGCTCGTGATTCGATACCCACAAGTCCACTGTAGGATAACCTAGCTAACTCAAGTAGAGTGTCAAAACTATTTTTGCAAAATCGGTTGGATAGTTACGATTAGGTCTAATTTTACTCCTTACCCTCCGCTATTCTCCTCTTACCTCACGTGTTTTGAATCCACTTCTCTTTCTTGAGTCCGTGAATTCTCGTGGTTGGGTTTAATCGTACCTTGTGGTTTCGCTTCCTCCTTGGTAACGGTGTTGCTACTGGTCTTCATGCTATCCGAGGATCCTTCGTCGGTGGCCTTCTCTTTGTTCCTTCTCGTGCCTTCCGTGTTTCCGACGCGACATCATCATCACGCTAGATCCGATGCGAGTGCGCATCACTCCTTTGTTTGAACCTCGTTTGTCGAGATCTTGACCTAAATCATGAGGTTGGTGGTTGCATAATCATATTCGTGTACATAGTAATGCTTTGAGTGCGGGATGGAGTCGCGACCATACCACTACTCTTATCATTTGCTTTGTATATTGAATGGTGGATCGATGCAATTCTACTCCTCCCATGGAAGTTAGAGGTGGCCTTACCTTTGACTTCGTCCGTTGTTTATCCGGAGTGTTCTCTTGACGAACGTGAACAACGACCCTTTGTTGGTGGTGTCGCCATTTTCAAGCTGGAGAAAGAACCATTGTTAGTGGTGTCGCGAGGATATACACGAAGCGAGAAGAGGCAGATCGCCGACCTTCCTTCCGGTACCATGAGGCGGATCTCGAGGGCGAGATCCATTGTTAGTGGTGTCGAATTGTGGCATCCCGCAAAACCACTACTAGAAAATCGCGTTGTTTTTGTGCATTGCATCATCATGACCGCATGCTCATGTCATCATGTCACATTGCATTTGAGCATCGGCATGTCATCTTGCATTTGTTTGCATGAAACTATTTTCGCAAAGCCTGTTTTTGTTTTCTAAAACGCCCCGTCTTGTTTTCAAACTAAAACCCGGGTCTCCGGATTATTTTGTTTCGCCTGCTATCGGTTTGCAAAAGCCCTGTTTTATACAAATAAAATATTAAATTATTTTAGTGGGGGCAGCCAAACCGGGCCGATCCGACCGATTGGCCACTTTTGACAAAACCAATCGGTCCACCAAAAATCCTAAAACTACCCAAACCTATCCTACCCACCAATCACAGCTCGCCACCTCACCCCTGGACCCAATCCCCACCCACCTTGCCACCTCATCAATCCTCTTTCCTCCACTCTCACATTCCCACTCTACCTCTCCTTCCACTGGCCCCACCCCAGCCCCCACTTCCCCGGCCCCACATGCCAGCCCCACCCCACCACTTTGGTCCCACCGCCCGACCCGTGACCCCGTGACACGACCCACGCCTCCTCCTCTCCCGCACCCTCACCCGACGACCCGCCTTCTCCCACTGCTCCTCGCCTCCTCCCAAGGCTCTCCGCCTCCCCTCCAGCGCCCTCCTCTCGCTCCGGCCGCCGCCTGCCCCCCCGCCACCGCCTCTCCTCCCCAGTAGCCTTGCCCTCTCTCCGAGCTCCAGGCGCCGCCTCCACCTCCTCCTCTCGCCTCCCATGCCTCCCCTTCCTCTCCGCTCCACCTCTCTCTCCCATGGCGCGCCGCTTAGCGTCTCCTCCTCCGGCCGGCTCCCTCCTTCCTCCGTCGCCTCACCCTCCGCTGTCCGCCCATCCTCAAGGCCGCCGCTCGCTGCGCCTCCAGCCGCCGCTCCCTGCGTCCTCGCTGTTCGTCCCGCCCGGCGTGTAAGCGCGTCATCCTCCGCTGCCGCCTGGCAGCAGCTGGCTGGCCTCGCAAGCTTCGCCCCGGCCGCTGCGAGCTCCTGCCCGGCCTCCTCTCGCCCGTGGCGCGCCCAGCACCTCCGGCGCCCTGCCTCGCCGGGAGCCGCCTCGCCTCCCGCCCGTCTTCCGCTGCCTCTCCGAGCTCCTCCGTTGGCAGCCGCCTTCCGCGCGCCACCTCGCCACCGTCCCGCCCGAGCCTGCCCACGCCTCGGGCCGCCGAGCTCCTCCCAGTGGACCACCACCGCCTCCTCCTCAGCGAGCCGCCAGCCTCAACCTCCCTGGCCGCGTCCTTCTCTTCTTCCTGAGAAGGCCAGGCCGCCTCCGCCGTCCCAGGCGCCTCAAGCCGGCGGAGGCTCCTGCCGCACACCAAGGTCGCTCCTGTGAGCGTCACCACCATCCACTCGACGCCCTGGCCTGATGCAACCTCCTGCTCATCTCATCGCAACAGTGTCGCCCTCCGGCCGCGCGGGCAAGTGCTCGTGTTTCCGGGCCTATACGCTATGCGTTGTGATGTCTGCTCTCCCAGTGGTATGCTTGTTTACACAAGCCGTGGGGTCAAGTGTTGGTGTGTGGTGCTGCTTGACAAGAGGTAACCGGAGCGACAAGCGAGGGCGAATGGAAGGAACCTCACCAAGAGCGAGGCTACCCGAGGGGAACAAAGCCGAAAGGCCAAGATCTGCTTCATGGATACGAAGATTGAACCCCCGAGATCCATAGTCTGAAGCTGGAGACCAAACCCGAACCCCGACCCCCAACAAGATCACCTTCACGGACGCCAAGTTCTTCATCGGCACGCCAAGACTTTCTCCTCGGAACGCCATGACCGTCTACACAGACCTGAAGACCTCGGATACGACAAGTACTCCCTCGAGAACGTCGAGTACTTCACCCCGGACACCGAGACCCTGGACGACAAGTTCTCCTTCCCGGAAGCATTGACGCTCGTGCGACAAGATCTACTTCCCCGATCCGAAGACCCTAAATCCCGGAGTCCGAGAACGATCCCGTCGAACCCTAAACCCTGAGACCGACCCCGAACCCTGAAACCCCAAGATCTGCCGAACCCTAATGTGTGACCCTGATCCGAGCCCCTATTTTATAAATGCCATATTTATAAATTGTTGCATATTAAATTGTCATACTCGCATGCACATTGTCATGTGGTTTGGGGGCCTTATGCCGATTCACCTTATAATTAAATATGGGGCCCATATGCGGGCAAATCCAGTCTTATATTGGCCCCATTTAAATTTGTGTAGCGAACCGGTGCTATCTTTTGTCTTGATAATGCAACATTTAATTTGCGGGGTAGATAAATAACTTGAACCATATAATTAAATGTCGGGACCCCGGTTCCGCTTAATATGACCTAATTGCACCGCATATTTACCATGCCATACCTCATACATGCATCATGCCTATCTTCTGTCGTTGTATTAAATAGTGCATCCGGTGTTTATTCTAGCGTTTTGCTTCTTCGCGGATAAGGCCGTTGAGTTGATGTGAGCTTCGCCCCGATCTTCGGATGAACCTTCGGCAATGTTTTCGTAGCATCTCCCTTTCTACCTATCTTTCTTTTATAGTATTTATTCCTCCTGTTGATCTATTGCTATACGTGTTGCGATGCTCTAGTTTTGCATCCGTGATATCCCTTGCAACCTTATATTGCCTGGACACCTCCTATTACATTGTTTGGTAGATAGTTGGACTTATGCGTCGTAGTCGCTTGCTCAAGTGTTGTCGGCGTGTCGCCATGTACCCAGATTGTTGGAGTATTCTTTGTATGTCCGCGTTGGAGTTGTTCATGGCTTTAATTACCGTTCACTATATTTACTGTTTAACAACTAAAATTGAAGTAAGTAGCGAGCACGGTGGGCAATAGATGTTATTTGGTTGTTAACCGTCCACTTGTGTCCCGTAGGACCCCGAGTACTTGATACCTGTTCCTTGAATTTTCGCGCTATCCACATCCGGGAGGCTTATGGGACCCCCCTGAGCCAGAGCTTGATTCAGTCTTATTTCTTGGGGCCACAAACTAGTTTGAGGTTTTATTTACTATCCTGTACTTATGCCATGCTACTGCTTTATTTACGATTGTGCGAGGAGCACCTGTATTGTTTAGGATCGTGGCACGATTCTGTGGTATCGACAAGCCCAGTTTTGGGTTCCCAGTCGTTTACAGCCGTCCCCACAACCTTGAGTCCGTCTCGGAGCCGGCCGGCTTCATTGCGGGTCTACTTTAAGGGGTGGCCCCCTGAAATATTTCTGAATCCTGTGATTGCTTTGTCGTGAAGGCCTCGTTGGGTTTTGATTTGGTTTTTCCGAGGTTGATCGAGTGTGTGTTGCTATTTGTGCACCCCTGCAGGGTAAAACTTTCTGAAAGCCGTGTCCGCGGTTATGGACGACTTGGAGCACAGTATCTCGGTCATAGACAACTATAACTAAAGTAGTGCTATAAATTTGACTCTATAATGACTAGTAATCAGCTTCACTATAATGGAATGGATAAATAAAACTGCCCACAATTGCTTGTTTTGGGTTGTCGCTTGCGACCATTGTATCTGACTAGTAAGTATTACAACTACAACGGAATGGCTAAATAAAAGTACCAACAACTGCTGGGTTTCGGGTTATCTCATACTAATTCTATCTGACTAGTAAGTGTCGCAACTACAACGGAGTGGTTAACTAAAACTGCCCACTGCTTATTTTATCAGGATGGCTATCTATACCTGACTAGTAATTGCTGCAACGATAACTGAATAAATAAAACTGCCAACCGTGTGAGTTCCTCGGTTGACTTCCTCGTTTGGTCTCGAGGGGGAAACACCAGGATGGGTTTGTTTGATGGTAGAATCAGGTTGGTTCCGAATAGGTCTTTCTTATCCCTCTCGATAGCCGGTTGTATCGAGTCTCTATAGGTTGTTTAGTGCATCTTTGCCACGCCGCTTGATCCACCATACCTATGTGGCGAGGACCGAATTCTAGCCTCGCTGTCTTGGCCTCGATCGACCGCTCTCTTTTTTCCTTTGCCCTTTGTCGGCACCCTTTGTTTAAGCAGGTTTTGAGATCGTCGTCGTTAGCAGGGTTACCCTTCCGGCTTGGCCTGGGCAGGGTTATGGACTCCATTGTTTATTCTTCAGGCTCTTAGCCCCATTTGCATCTTGTCCGTAGCTGGACGCTCTATCGTTTTCAAGGTGATTTGGATCTTTGTATATTATATCTGTATTCTTGACTCATGGAGTCGTGTTGTATATATATATCTGTTCTGTGGGTACCATCGAGGACTGTTGCGTAATGTTATTACTTCGTTTTCCACCCGCACGCAAGTGCCTGGTGGGCACCTTTGAATCGTTTCTATGCGGGTTTGGCGGGAAGCGCTAAAACTTGCATAGGGCCGATTCTGAGGGTGTTACACTCGTTTTGCTCCCTAGGCACATACTTGACTTCGTAGCCCAAGAAGCTCTTGGATATCTCGTCTACTTCGCCGCGATATGCCGCCATCATAGGGTTCCGCGCATTCCAAGTGCCAGCCACCTGCTGGGCAACCAAGTCGGAATCTCCACAGCAAACTATGCGCTTGATGCCAATATCCTTGGCTACACGTAGTCCGTGAATGAGTGCCTCATACTCCGCCATGTTGTTTGTAGCCTCGAAGTGGATCTGCGGAACGTAGTGTAACTTATCTCCTTTTGGTGACTGTAGTAGTACACTAGCCCCCGAGCCGTTGAGCAACTTTGATCCGTCAAAGTGCATCACCCAGTACTCTGGTTCTGGCAGCGGGGTAGCGTCTGGCATCTCCGTCCAATCTGCAATAAAATCCGCCAAAGCTTGTGAATTGATAGCATCGCGTCTCTTGTAGGTGATCTCGAAGGCGGCAAGTTCAATGCCCCACTTTGCGACCCTTCCTGTAGCGTCGCTGTTATTGATAATGTCGGACAGTGGAGTCTTTCTCACTACTGTGATTGAGTGCTCCTGAAAGTAATGCCTCAGCTTCCGAGAAGCGAGGAATACTCCATAAGCTATCTTTTGGTAGTGCGGGTAACACTTCTTGGACTCCGTCAAGACCTCGCTTACATAGTAAACTGGTCGTTGAACTCCGTGCTCATAGCCTGGTTCCTTCCGCTCTACCACGACGACGATGCTAATAACCCGGTTGGTTGCCGCCATGTAAATTAACAGGGGCTCGCCAGGCTCGGGTGCTGCAAGGATGGGCGCTGAGGAAAGAATCTCCTTGAGCTGCTTCAATGTTGCATCGCCCGTACATCCATGTAAATTTGTCCGCTTTCAAAGAACTTGTATGCAGTAGCCTTCTCTCCAAGTCGGGCCGACGACTAACTCCGCAACACAACTGTTAGTCGTTGGATGTCCTTTAGGCATGTCGACGGTTTATGTTTAAGATGGCCTTGATTTTCTCCGGGTTGACCTCGATTCCATTGAAACGATGAAGCCCAGCTTTTACCTGGAACCCAAGACGCACTTCTTAGGGTTAAGCATCATGTTGTATTTCCGGAGATTATCAAAGGTTTCTTTTAAGTCGGAGATTAAGTCGTTTGACTTTTTAGACATCACCGCGATATCGTCCACATAGGCGTGAACGTTCCGACCAATTTGGTCGTGGAGGCAATGCTGCATTGTCCGCTGGTAGGTAGCACCTGCGTTTTTCATCCCAAAGGGCATCGTGACATAGCAAAATGTTCCATATGGGGTAGTGAACGAAGTGGCCAATTGGTCCGACTTCCTCATCTTGATCTGGTGGTATCCTGAGTACGCATCGAGAAAACACAAAAGTTCCTAGCCAGCCGTCGATTCAATGACTTGGTCAATGCGAGGCAAAGCAAACGGATCTTTGGGACATGCTTTGTTTAAGCCGGTGTAATCAACGCACATTCTTAATTCATTGGTTCCCTTTTTGGCGACAAGTACAGGATTGGCCACCCATCGGGTGTGAAGGACTTCTCGGATAAACCCGGCCTTAAGTAACCTAGCTATCTCTTTGCCAATGGCGCGTCTCTTCTCATCTCCGAAGCGTCGTAGAGGTTGTTTCACTGGTTTACATTTTGGATCTATATTTAAGCTGTGCTCGGTAAGTTCCCTAGGTACACCTTTCATGTCGGCAGGTTGCCAGGCAAAGATGTCCCTATTCTCACAGAGGAACTCGACGATTGCGCTCTCCTATTTGGGATCCAGGTTCGTCCCAATGGCGATGGTCTTGGAGGCATCGCCTACCACAAGTTCCACCGGCTTGGTCTCGATGGCGGCCTTGAACGCAGGAGCAGAGTCGGAGATCTACTTCTTCGACGCTGGCATCTCTGCGTCATTAACCTTGCTCTGGATCTCCTTGAATTCTTATTTGAGAGATACCTGCAACGGCTGCTTCGTTGATCTCGCAGTCCCTTGCCTTGGTAAAGCTTCCGGATACAGTGATGACATCGTTTGGTCCGGGTATCTTGAGTTTGTTGTAGACGAAGCATGGCTTGGCCATGAACGTGTGGAAAATGTCGCGTCCGAATATGACGTGGTACACGCTCTTGAAGGGGACCACCTCAAAGGCCATGCGCTCTTGGCGGTAATTATTGACGTCGCCAAAGGCTACCTGAAGTGTGATGCACCAAGGGACCGAGCTTCCCGACCAGGAACTACGTCGTGGAATACGGTGTTGGTCCTTCTTAGGTTTGCCTCCGTCAAGTTCATCTTCTGCAGTGTATCCAGGTACATGATGTTGATGCTGCTTCCACTGTCCACCATGCACTTGGTGAACTCCACGCCGTCAATCAATGGGTTGATGACCATGGCGTACTGGTTCTCCGTGGGCACAAGGTCTGGGTGGTCCGTCCTGTCCCAAGTTATTGGAACCTCCAACCAGCGCAGGTATTGGGGAACTAGGGGCAGAGTGGCCATCAGGATCCTTAGAGAGGTCTTCTGTTGTCGGACGGTGGGGGTGCCAAGGAAAGTGTGGTAGACTAGGGCCTTCTTTGCGAAGGGGTTCTTGCCCTTGTCGTCGCTCTTGGCGGCGTGCTTGGGGTCAACGTCCTCGTCCATGTCACTTGAATCCTTGGACTACTCCTCCTTCTTCTTCCCCTTGCCCTTGCCTCATGATGCATTCTTTCGACTTTGCTTGTAGCCGGACTCCGGGTCTTCCTTGAGGTCGTTGACGAACTTGCAGTGTCGATTGGTATGGGTGGCCTTGCCGTTGACATCGAGGTGTACGAGGCACGGCATATCGCGGTACTCCTCGTATGTTTGGGGAACGCGGAGCGGCGCCGAGTTGGTTTCACTTCCTCGTTGCTGCCCGCGGCCTGCTCCCCTTCCTCGGCCACGTTGTCCTTTCTCCTCGCCCCGCAAAAGTCATAGCGACCATGTCGAGATTGCTTTTCTTCTAGAGTGGTTTTCCGCTTTGTCTTGTTGTTCCTCCGAGCTTGGGTTGGAGCGGCCGTTCTTCGCAAAGATCCAAAGATCCACGAGCATCGTCGTTGTGAACTCACTACCGATCGAATCATCCGATTCAAGTCAAGGCGATGATTGTCCCGCAAGCGCTTTAGCTTATGTCGAGTAACGTGCCTTTCCAACCCATCAATGAAGGCGGCCATAGCGGTCGGCGTGCACTCTACAGAGGAATTCTTCATGTTCAGCCGGGAGAGGTAGGCGAGATGTCTCGTCTTTCTCTTGCACGCATCGTTGTAGATCACCCATGCAGGGACGCTTGTATGTACCCTCAAAGTTCTTGGTGAATGCTTCTTGCATATCCAGCCCGATTGTAGATAGATTTCTCCGAAGTCGTCGATCCATTGTGGTCGCACCGCCAACATTAACGGGAGGTACTTAACGGCGACGTTGGGGTTGCCTCCGGCAATCTCCACCGCGTTGCCGTAGTCCTGCAACCATGTGGCGGGCTTGGTGGTGCCGTCATAGGGCTTGATGTTCTTGTTGTTGGGAATATGCCCTAGAGGCAATCATGTATGATGAGATTTCCCATTGTATTCATAAAGTTATTAAGTAGTCCTTGTATAAACATCTGATGTGTATCATTGAATATGTGATTCAGTTGTGGAACTATGCATTCATGTTGTTTGTACTAAATATCCTTGGTCATTGAGGTTGTGCTGGACACACAACTTAGACCAATGTGAAAGTTGGCTTGATGACTCGGTTCCACTTGTCATGGGCATGGAGATGCTATTCCAACTTACACAGACTAGGCTAAAGAGTTTAGCAAGTCGGATTGACCCATATTGAGGTACAACGAACTAAGCTGTCATTTGTATATCTCAATCAATGTAATCCTTAGACCTGAGGTTGTTGCATAGTACGAGTTGAGGATCACCGACTTAGGTTACAAACGCCGATCCGTGAATCGGGAAGTTATAAAGGCGGGTTCGGGTCGACCGAGAATCAAGTGCGTGATGTGAATAACCAAGATGGGATTTTGCCCTCCACTCGGAGAGATATTCTCTGGGCCCTCGTGAGATATGATTCGAAAGCATGGCCATGCACTCGGTTAAGTGTTAACCGAGGCGATCGACTAAGAGTTAGTCGGGTGAATCACTTATCTCGGATCGAGAAGAGAGTCGGACTATTTAAGGGATGACATATATTCGCCTATAGTCTGACAAGGTATATCGTGAGGCAAAAGGGACTCGGACGTAAGTCGCATTGGAAAGGCAAGTCGTCATGACTCTTTGGTACTTGGGAGTTGGCACGTTCTGCTAGGAGCCGCTACCGACTGATCGATTGTGAGTCGGACTCCAATCGTGTCCAAGTAGCCATGAGCCTGTGGGGTCACACACTTAAGAGCGGGAGCAAGTTCGGATTGGATCTGAACATATAATCTGGTTGGGTTGGACCTAAACCGGATTAGGATGAGTTAGTGAGTTGGACTCACGGTGACTAGTGTTATATGGGCTTTAGTGAATGGGTCGCGAGTAGAGCCCACGTTCACTCCTATATATAGTGGAGCACGGTAACCCAAAGGTTAATCATTGTTCGGTTAGGTCATTCCATGTGTTGAAACCCTAGCTCCACACAGTCCGGCCAGAATGTGAACCTAGCGATTCGCCGGGCGCCTCCTCCTTGTGCGTGGATACCAGCAGAGGTGTTGTGCGATCGACGGGACGATCGGATCGTGAGGATCGTGATCGCATCAATCGACGCGCTTCATCTAATCCGCAGCTGGCGTCTAGTGGTAAACCTCGTGGCCTTCTACCTCGGCTAGATCTTGGGATCACCACGTTAGAGGAAAATTTTATTTTATCTCCGCGTGGCCCAACAAAGGGTATCGAGCGATAGCTTCGGTTTTAGGCTCGAGATCTGCATATGTGATATGCGGTAGGCTATAGATGAGATCTATGTCTTTTTTGGTGGTCGATCTATGAGATAGATCGGTTTTGTATGAAGTTGATTGGATCAACTGTACTCGGGAATGGTAGATCGATTTCGTGATCATCTGCCGAGGTCGTGGAACGACATACCCTACCGTCGGCTTCCGCCATCGAGTAGATTGTGACACGTAAATCGAAGCGATGATCGAAGATCAAAGAGTTTGATCGAATCGAACGATGGTCGGAATCCATGTCGGATCGTAGATGAGATCTACGTTTGAGAAAAATCGTCGGTATTTGCCGCTCGACGGGGCGCGCCTTCGCCCCGCCCGCTATCCGGCTAGAGGGCCGCCGCTTCTGTCAGAAGCGCCTTAGATGTCGTTATAGTTTTACAACACCGGTAGATATTGTATCTATGCATAACTTGTTTTTGCAGGAAGTTGTGAATGGTATGGTTCATGTGCATGTGATGTATGTGTGTAATCCATACGTGATCTGCGAATCACGGTTTTTGTCAGCCGGATGGAGCCTAGGTGCTATCATTTTATTGTATAACGACATGCGTGTCGGATTCTCTATGTAATTTACTTTACTAAGCTAGTGTAGCTGTTTGAGAACCCGGAAGGCATGCAAGGCGTTGTACATGTCGGCGACATGGAGTAAGACGGCAAGTGACAAGAGTTGGCACGAGTCGGATTACAGGCTTTGTGGAGATGGAGATCGCCATGAAGAGAGCCATACCATTTCACATTATAATTGCTTTATTTTGTGTAATTGTTATGTCTTAGTTTTACCTCTATTAGATAGTCGGTAAAATTTAATCCCTTAAAGAAGGTCTAGTCGGTTTTCCCGCCAGTGTTTGCACCATCACAAGTCGGACATTTTTGGTAGTGGGCTCATAAAATTGAGGTGCTGCCAATTCTTTCCGACTAGGTGGGTTCGAGTCGGACTCTTACTGCAGAAACACTTGGTAAGCTAGACGGGTCTATCACAACGGTTGTGGGACTCGGGGAAAAGTCGGATGGGAGCCAGGGCATGTGATGCCACCCGTCCAACAGGAGTCGCATGAGATGCGATTGACAAGGAGTTGTCTACCTAGACCACTTGGCGGCTAGCGGTGATGCTATCCTGAATCACTAAGTAACCATCGGAGGGGTGTTGGTTCTAGTGGGAGCATAAAATATTAAAATGTTTAATATTCTTGCTCTTTTATGAATACATGTCTTAAGTGTTTTTTGCATATTTTCTGTTGTAGGTCATGGCACCAAGTAGCAGTCACTCTCAGATATCCGGTTTTGCGTTGAGAACCATTCTTGAGAAAGATAAACTGAACGACACTAATTTTACCAACTGGTATCGAAATCTGAGAATTGTTCTCAAACAAGAAAAGAAGGACCATGTCCTAGACAACCCACTTCAGATGAGGCGAATGAGAATGCATCGTCAGCCACCAATGCCTACCGGGCTAAAGATGAGTCCACGGATATTAGTTGTCTTATGCTTGCTCACATGGAACCGGACTTGCAAAAGCGATTCGAGCATGTTGAGGCCTACGATATGATCGAAAGCCTCAAAAGTATGTTCGAGCTCAAAGTAAGACCGAGAGGTATTAAGTCTCTCGGGCTCACTGAGTTGCAAGCTTAAGGATGGTGATCCACGAGTCCGCATGTGATCAAAATGGTTGGTTACGTGCGCTCTGGAGAGGCTTGGCTACCCCATAAGCGAAGAGTTCGCTACGGATATAATCGAACTCTCTTCCTAGTGCATATGGGCGGTTCATTTGAACTACCGCATGCATGGTATGGATAAGAAGCTCAGAATCGCATGGGATGCTCAAGGTGAGGCGGATCTCAAGAAGGGCACCAGGTCAAGTGTTGATGGTGCGAATAAGGCTAAGTTCAAGAAGAGTTCTTGGACTAAGAAGAAGGCTAAGTCGAGGAAAGGGCTCGGACCTGTCCCAAGCGCTTCCTCGTGGACTAAGCCATCTCCTTCACCGGATCCACTTGCTTCTACCAAGGCGGATGGCCCTTGGAAGAGGAACTGCAGCAAGTACTTGGCCGAAAGCCAAGAGTGGAGGTATGACTTCCGACTCGGTACACTTGTTTGCAATGTTATAGACATATATCTTGTTGATGCACCTAATAGTTCTTGGGTATATGATCTGGATCGATTCACATACGCAACTCGTTGTGGAGTTGTAAGAACTAGGAGCGTAGCAAGAGGCGAGGTTGATATTCGAGTCGGCAACAAAGCAAGAGTTCTTTGCGTTGGAAGTCGACGATGCAACTTCATTTACCTTCGGATTCATTATGGAACTAAATAATTGTTATTATGTTCCGGTGCTCGATCGAAACATTATTTCGCTTCATGTTTGATGAGGCAAGGCTATGAGTCGAATATCAAGAATAATGGTTGTTCTTTGTATTTGAATGATATGTTTCACGGCTTTGCACCCGCCGGAGACGGGTTATTTATTTTGAATCTTGATGGTGAGTCGGTTTATAACATAAATGTTAAAAGGTTGAAACCAAATGATCTGAATATGACTTACTTTTGCTTGCATCGGCTTGGTCATATAAGTTGGAAGCATGAAGAAGCTCCATGATGATGGACTCCTAACCCGTTCGACTTGGAGTCGTTCGAGACATGCGAATCTTGCCTACTCGGCAAAATGACCAAGACACCTTTTGCAAAGAGTTGCGAAAGGCGTCCGACTTGTTGGGACTAGTACATAGTGATGTATGTGGACCAATGAGCACGACGACCAGAGGTGGTTATGACTACTTCATTACCTTCACGATGATTTGAGTAGGTATGGATATATCTACTTAATGAAACATAAGTCGGAAGCCTTTGAAAAGTTCAAAGAATTCGAATGAAGCACAGAATCAACTCGGCAAGAAAATAAAGTTTCTTGCCGGACCGAGGAGGCGAGTACATGAGCCATGAGTTTGATGACCATCGAAAAGTTGTGGAATAGTTCCTCAACTTACTCCGCCAGAACGCCAAAAAGAATGGTGTTTGGAAGGCGGAATCGGACCTTGTTGGACATGGTACGATCAATGATGAGTCAGACAGATCTGCCTTTATCATTTTGGGGTTATTGTCTAGAAACAATGGCGTTCACACTAAACAAAGTACCATCAAAATCGGTAGAGAAGACACCGCATGAGATGTGGACAGCAAAAAGCCGAGTTTGTCTTTTCTTAAGATTTGGGGTTGTGAAGCTTTTGTCAGCGACTTGATCGGACAAGCTTACGGCCAAGTCGGATAAATGTATTTTCGTGGGGTATCCGAGGGAAACCTTGGGTTACTACTTCTACAACCGAGAAGAGGGCAAAGTGTTTGTCGCTCTAACGGTCTTCCTTGAGAAAGAGTTTCTCGGTCGGGGAGTAAGTGGGAGCAGGTGCAACTCGAAGAAATTCGAGAGGAACCGGCTAGTAGCAGTCGGCAAAACCTTGGAGGTTGAGCGGTCGTGGCGGCTAAGCCGGCAAAGACCGTAGTACGAAGATCGGCAAGATTACGTGTTCGTGATGTGTTCTTGTTAAAGCTGATGAGCCGCAAATTATTCAAGCGATGGTGGGATCGATTAGTCATGGCTTGGAGCCATGAGATCCGAGATAAAGTCCATGGATGAAAATCAAGTTTGGAACTTGGTTGATCTTCCAGACGGTGCAAGACCCGTCAAGTGCAAATGGGTCTTTAAGAAGAAAACTGATATGGATGGAAATGTTTCAATCTATAAAGCACGCCTTGTCGCGAAGGGGTTCCGACAAGTTCAAGGAGTTGATTACGACGAGACTTTCCCGCCCGTAGCGATGCTTAAATCAGTTCGGATCATGTTAGCTATAGCGGCCTATTTCGACTATGAGATATGGCAGATGGATGTCAAAACGGCTTTCCTTAACGGAAATTTAACCGAGGACGTGTATATGATACAGCCCGAGGGTTTTGTCGATCCGACTAATGCTGACAAGGTATGCAAACTTCAGAAATCCATTTATGGGTTGAAGCAAGCATCTCGGAGTTGGAATATTCGCTTTGATGAGGTAGTCAAATCGTTTGGCTTCATCAAGAGTGATCATGATTCTTGTTTGTACAAGAAGTTTAGTGGGAACAAAGTAAATTTTCTAATCTTATATGTGGATGACATATTACTGATTGGAAATGATGTCCAGATGTTGCAAGAAACCAAGGAATCATTGGAAAGGAGTTTCTCAATGAAAGACTTGGGTGAGGCAACATACATCCTCGGAATTCGGATCTATAGAGATAGATCAAGGAGGCTCATTGGATTGAGTCAGAGTACTTATTTGGACAAAGTGTTGAAAAAAGTTCAACATGGAATCGTCTAAGAAGGGGTTCTTACCGATGTCCCATGGTGTAAAACTTAGCAAGACTCAGTGTCCTTCGACAACTGATGAGCGAAGTCGGATGAGTGCGATTCCATATGCTTCTGCAGTTGGATCCATCATGTACGCCATGATTTGTACTAGGCCGGATGTTTCCTATGCTCTAAGTGTTGTGAGCAGATACCGGTGATCTCGAGAGATCCACCGGATACGGCTAAAAATATCCTAAAGTACTTGAGAAGGACTAAGGATATGGTCTTGGTTTATGGTGGTGAAGATGAACTTAGTGTAAAGGGTTACGGATGCGAGTTATCTCACCGACTCGATGATTCTCGCCGCAATCCGGATACGTGTTTATTATAAGCGGAGGTCTTGTGAGTGGAAAAGTTCCAAGCAAGAGGCGTATGTTCGTCACAACAGAGGCTGAGTATATTGCCGCCTCGGAGGCGGCAAAGGAAGCTGTTTGGATGACGAATTTCCTCATGGATCTTGGTGTGGTTCAGGGCTCGTCCAATCCGTTGGACGTGTATTGTGACAACAATGGTGCTATTGCACAAGCCAAGGAACCTAGACAACACCAGAAGAACAAGCACATACTCATGCGGTATCACCTAATTCGCCAGTTCGTGGATCAGGGTGATATCAAGTTATGCAAGGTACACACGGATGCAAATATTGCGGATCCGTTGACAAAGCCGTTACCCCAGCCGAAGCATGAGGCGCACCTGAGAGCCATGGGCATTAGATGCTTAGACATGTGATGTCGGAAGATTGACTCTAGTGCAAGTGGGAGATCATGGGAATATGCCCTAGAGGCAATCATGTATGATGAGATTTCCCATTGTATTCATAAAGTTATTAAGTAGTCCTTGTATAAACATCCGATGTGTATCATTGAATATGTGATTCATTGTGGAACTATGCATTCATGTTGTTTGTACTAAATATCCTTGGTCATTGAGGTTGTCTTGGACACACAACTTAGACCAATGTGAAAGTTGGCTTGATGACTCGGTTCCACTTGTCATGGGCATGGAGATGCTATTCCAACTTACACAGACTAGGCTAAAGAGTTTAGCAAGTCGGATTGACCCATATTGAGGTACAAACGAACTAATTTGTCATTTGTATATCTCAATCAATGTAATCCTTAGACACGAGGTTGTTGCATAGTCCGAGTTGAGGATCACCGACTTAGGTTACATCAAACGCTGATCCGTGAATGGCGCTTATAAAGGCGTGGTTCGGTCGATCGAGAATCAAGCTGCGTGATGTGAATAACCAAGATGGGATTTTGCCCTCCACGGAGAGATATTCTCCGGGCCCTCTTGTGAGATATGATTCGGAAAGCATGGCCATGCGACTCGGTTAAGTGTTAACCGAGGCGATCGACTAAGAGTTAGTGGGTGAATCACTTATCTCGGATCGAGAAGAGAGTCGGACTATTTAAGGGATGACATATATTCGCCTATAGTCGACAAGGTATATCGTGAGGCAAAAGGGACTCGGACGTAAGTCGCATTGGAAAGGCAAGTCGTCATGACTCTTTGGTACTTGGGAGTCGACGCTTACGCTAGGAGCCGCTACCGATCGATTGTGAGTCGGACTCAATCGTGTCCAAGTAGCCATGAGCTGTGGGGTCACACACTTAAGAGCGGAGAAAGTTCGGATTGGATCCGAACATATAATCTGGTTGGGTTGGACCTAAACCGGATTAGGATCGAGTTAGTGAGTTGGACTCACGGTGACTAGTGTTATATGGGCTTTAGTGAATGGGTCGCATGAGCGAGCCCACGTTCACTCCTATATATAGTGGAGCACGAACCCGAAAGGTTAATCGTTGTTCGGTTAGGTCATTCCATGTGTTGGAAACCCTAGCTCCACGAAGCAGTCCGGCCGTAACGAACCTAGATTCGCCACGGCGCTCCTCCTAATGCGTGGATACCAGAGGTGTTGTGCGATCGACCAGACGATCGGATCGTGAGGATCGCGCATCAACTGACGCGCTTCATCAGTAATCCGCAACCGCGCGTCTAGTGGTAAACCTCGTGGCCTTCTACCTCAGCTAGATCTTGGGATCACCACGTTAGAGGAAAATTTTATTTTATCTCCACGTGGCCCAACACTTGTCAATCCGGAAATCTTTGGGGTAAGTTGCGGACCGTATTGCAGGTCCAAAGCAACGTGGTCCCAGGTATGGTCCTTCCCGGGCCTCGTGGATCTTATCGATCCGCGAGCGTGCATCGTATGGCTCCGGGTTCTTCTTCTTGTTGTCAACATGGGAGGGGCTGCGTGAACGACGCGGGCCTCTTCCGCCATGGTGACTGCTTGGTGGTGACGGAGGCGGAGGTGGCGGTGGGTTAGCCTTCTTGCTGTTACCCTCCTGCGACGCCTCACGCCTGTCACGGTTGCTTGTCGGACGCTGAGGGTCGTGGTGTGACCTGCTCTTGTGTCCTTGGTGGCGCTCTTCATCATGACGGGTCTGCGCCGCGTTGTCGCGGATGACGATGCCGCACTGCTTTGGAGGGGGCATATCCGTACGATGGTGGGCCTTGTAATTTTCCTGACGTCGGGGGGATCGGGGCGGTGGCGATGGGCGGCGAGGTCGGGCTTTTTCTCCGTGGTCGAAGGATATGGGGATAGCATCCTTCCTTTTGCGCGCATCCCTCCGTCTTCGTTCTGATGAACCCGTCTATGATCCGACATCCTGAGGAGATCTGTCCCTTGGCGGTTTGTACTGGCTAGATCGGAAGAGCGCTGGGTCAGACTCAAGCCTCTAGGAGGTGGCCTTTTCCTGCTGCTTTACCGCCTTGGCCACTAGGTCATAGACCTGTTCTACTGCCTCCGGCGATCTATCCTGCTCCAGAAGGGTCTTGGCGACTACGAGGTTAAGGAGTGGGGTGGGCATCACCTGCTTGCCTTCACTATCAATGTATGGCTTGGCCTGTGCCGGCTTCGAGGGAGCCCATCCTAGGTTGCGTCGTACACCAGGATCGTTGATGACGCGAGCCGGAGCCTTCTTAGCCTTCTGCTGCTGCAGCAGAGTCTTGTACTCGGCCTCCATTGCTCTAGCTTTCTCTATGGATTTTTGCGCATTGACCAGATCTCGATCTAGTTTAGCGCCTTGATCCGTGATGGATTGCGCCTCCTCCAGTAGCTGCTGGCGCTTCTCGTCAAGCTGGGTCACGTTCCGGATATGATCAACGGTTAGTGGCTCGACGAGGAGATTGCCGTACATCACTCTATCAGCTAGAGTAACATAGGCTGCTGCCGACGTGGATGCTGGAGGCGGCAAGTTTGCGGTGTTGTTGTTGCTCGGACCGGTGTCGAGTTCCTGCGGCTGCTGCACTGGATTAGGCGGAGGAGGCATGACCTTTGCGCGATCATTGTCGGCAGCAATAAGTGGCCCCTTCCCCTTTTCCAGCGCCGTAGGCGGAGCTTTCCCGGGTTGATCTTCATCCATCGCTGTCCCAATGGTCACGAACACCCCTTGAGACATGACGGTGTTATTAGCTTGCTCGTCGCGCGAGTACTCCTCCTCCATCTCCTGCATAGCGGAGTCTAACTCTTCTGGACTGAAGTCTATTTCCTCTGAATCTGCACTGAAATCAGCATAAAGCGCGTCAATGACAGAGTCAGAGGGTGCCAGGACTTCCTCGATGACGGGCGGTGGAGGTGCAACGGCCTCGACGATGATTGGAGGTGGTGGTGCTGCTACGACGATGTCGGCCGGAGGCGGTGGTGGTGGTGGCTGAATCGGAGGGGCTCCGTCAATGAGCGCAAGCGCTGTCTGAGCTGCCGCTTCGGCCTCCGCGTAGTTGTTGACGGTGTTCACCATGCCTTCAAAGGTAAGGCGTCCTGACGCTTGTTGCCGTCTTAGAGTGTCAGAGAAGCATGCCATGGTCCAGTCCTTCCACAAAGTGATAGATAGCATCATCATTGGGGTAGTGGGCCAGATCGGCTCGTATACGGAGCCACCTGGCCAGGTTATCGCGGGGGTTTTCGCCCTCCCTCTGAACGCAGCGCGCCAGATCGAAGATGGTAACCACGCCGACGAACTTGGATCTTTGTTTTCCAGACGCACGGACAAAGCCGGCAGATTTGCAGTGATCTTCCACCTTTATATCCTGCACAGGGGCGGTTTGGGTGGGTCTTGAATTTTTCCGATCTTTGCCGGCAAACTCCGAGGAGAGATCCGGCATCGATCCTTCCGCGAACGTATCCTGCCCGTAGGCGGTCCGTGCGGGTTTTGATGCTTTCTGATCTTTGCCGGCAAACTCCAAAGAGAGATCCGACATCGATCCTTCCGCGGACGTATCCTTCCCGTAGGCGGTCCGTGCGGGTCTTGAAGCTCCTCCGACTCCCAGGGGACTAGTGCCCGAGTCGGTTTCGCCGATGAAGAGGTGGATGTCTCCGATAGGAACGATCGAACACCGCGTAGGGTTCATCTTCGCCGGGATCCAGAACTCGTCAGGGGGGACGATCAGAACATTGTCGGAGAAGAGAACGCGGCCGATGGCTACGGTTTCGTCGATTCCCGCGAAGATCTTGGTCCTCGCCCGCTGAATAGCCTGAAGCGTCTCTTGCCCCACGGTGGGCGCCAACTGTCGTGGTATTGCCGACGAGTACGCCATGGAGGGGTCCTCACAGTGCGTGTTTAGAGACGTGGGGTAAGGCGGACGGTTGTGACGTGCAGTAACACAGCTTACCCAGGTTCAGATCTCACGACGGTGGCGGAATCCTACTCCTGCTATAAATCACTATAATGGCAATACGCCGAGTTACAGAGATAGGTTCGATGTGCGAGGTGTGTGTAAAACGATGCCCTAAAGGCTCCCATAGGCCCGACTTATATAGTCGCCAGGTCCTAGGGTTACAGGGAAAAGTTCTGGCCGGGCAGGTTATCGAGTCCTACACCGTCTATCACTAGTCTTGTGTATCTTATACTCCAAGGCTCCGGGTACGCTGGTGACTCCACCGTAGCATTCCTTTATCCGGCATGGGCCTCCCTTCTGGATCCACCTAACTGGGCCGCCCAGCAGGCCACAGGCCATGCTACCGACTATGTGCCACCCGGATTAGTCAGATAAGAGACATGCTATGAGGATACCCATATAGCATATCTCCAACAGAAACACCAATGCTTATGATGAGTCTGAAACAAAGTCAACAGTTGCCTAAAAATGATTAATTCCAGCACCAGTACAGTCACATGAACGACGGTTTAGAAGTTAGCGAGGAACAGTGCAACACATGCAAATTTAGTTATTACTACAGAAGAATGTGAGAAAAAGAGCTGCGTGAGTGCATATTAGCATATACAAAATTATGCAAAGTGTCTGAAAAATATAAAGGAGAAGGTAAAATAAAAGCTTACAAATACCCTCGGTTCCCAAGCATGTGACGCTAACTTTGACCACAGATTTGACAAGTAATACACGTGTCAAATGTGATAAAACTTATATAGTTAGAAACTTTCTTCTAATAGAAATTTAGTGATATAACTTTCGTGACATATAATTCATGTTTCACTAATCAAATTAGTCACAATCTTAGACATCAAAAAACGTGTAACCACCTAAATGGGACCGAGGTAGTATGAGAATAAAACAGTAAAAAAAGAAGCAAAAATGGCAAATAATAAGTAACAAGTTTTATTGGGTTTTTCCATGTCCTAATCAACATAATTTTTATCATGTTTTACTAGATTAAGAAAAGTGCGAAGTGTAATTTAGTGAACTAGGAAAGTGTAATTTGTAATTTAGTGAAAGTGTGCAACCTCATGGGAAAATGCATCTAACACTTCTTAGACTTCCACTTTTCTACCCAGGGTTGTTTTTCTAATTGGTTGAGACTTAGAAGTACCTATTTTTAGACTGTCATAGTGGAGAGTAACATAAACTAGTGTCATACAGAAGAGCTCGTGGAGCTCGGACTTGAGCTTCTCATGGGAGTGGTCGTTGGCGAGCGCGATCATTTCGTAGATCGCCTTCCCTTATGGCTATAGAGACTTCATGGCTTCCTGACAGCGTCTCGTGGGGATGGGGCAGATCCAGATCGAAGCGTGGAAAAATCGATGGCTCTGGATATCAGATTGTTAGCAACTACTTGGGGAATCGAGGATAGTGAGGTGGATTTTCTCCGGCGGCGGTGTATTGTCACGATTCAAGAGTATCGGTTACAAGAAGACGGACACCGCCGTGATCCAAGACAACTTGAACTAATCACACACGCTTCTATATATAGAAACAGGGGGTGACCATAGCTATCCTGGAATGGAACCGGGGCGACGCGGCATCATTTTCGTGGCTGCTCGGGAGGCGTCCGGCGGCGCATGGTGAGCCATGGCGGCGCCGGCCGTGAGGCAGAGGAACCCTAGCTGTGGATGTTTCTTTTGACGGGAGACAAGATGGAAAAATTGTTGGTTGGCAAGCAACTTAGGACACAGGCAGTGTCATGGCATTTTGACGTAAATACCATTTGAAATAGGGACAAAGCCAACTACCGATTCGCTGGCGCGCGGGAAGCTGGGGTACCGTGGCTTCCTGTGAAGAAATTGGTGAAGTTGGCTTTCATGGAAAACGGGTTAAATTCGAGTTCTTTTTGGTTTGAGCTTATTTTCAAGCTGTCCAAAATCTTTAAAAGATCCTAGTCTTCTGGGCTGTATCTCTTTGAGGGCTTTTGAATCCTGGGCTTGGCTCTTCTTAAGGCCCGAGTCACGTTAGCAGCTGCAGGTGGAGCATCGCCAACATTACTTCTGGTTAATGGGATTCAGTTTGGAACATGCATCGATAGCTTTGTCTCGAATCAGGCTTTCACTCCGTTTTATAAATAAAACAATCATCCAACACAAGTTACAGCGGTTCAACTGACTACATAACGAAAGCTAAGGCCATAGCACAAGACAACCCAGAGTATTCAATTGCTCAAGTGACTGGAAGCAGCAATCTGTTTGCTGATCCCCGATTCTTTAGCTTTTTATTCTTTCGGAAAAGAACAACAATTAGATGGGTAACCGATTCCGAAGGCGCTCTTAGTGTCGTCCTAGGATTCATGCCACACAAAGAATCCAGAATACGGCCACTACATCTACATGAACTCCGGGCTCTCACTCTCACCGCACTATGTCAGTTCTGAGACTTGGAACACCGTAGGGCCGAATCATGCCGGAACTCAGACCCGTAGAAGCCGCGATCGCTACAAAAGCACGGCCGCGCCCGCGCTCCCAAACCAAGGAGATCGACAAAACAGCAGCTAGCGAAAGCAAATCGACATGGCGATCGGCACGAGGGACATCGCCGCAGCGACGGCGATCTCGCTCGCCGTCCTGCTCCTGTTCCTCGTGCCAGGCACCGCCGCCGCCGCCATCCCCAGCATCGACGCCACGCTGACACGCCACCTCCCGCTGCCCCGCGGCCTGCTGCGCGGGCCGGAGAGCGTCGCCTTTGACGGCAAAGGACAGGGCCCCTACAGCGGCGTCTCCGACGGCCGCGTTCTCAAGTGGAACGGCGACAAGGTTGGCTGGACGACCTACGCGTACGGCCCGGACTACAGCGGCGAGGCGTGCACGGCGACGGCCCTCCGCCCGGAGACCGCCACGGAGAGCCACTGCGGCCGCCCGCTGGGCCTGCGGTTCCACCTCAGGTCAGGGTACCTGTACGTCGCGGACGCGTACAAGGGGCTCATGAGGGTCGGCCCGGGCGGCGGGAGGGCGACGGTGCTGGTGACCGAGGTCGACGGCGCGCCTCTCCGCTTCACCAACGGGGTGGACGTCGACCAGGTGACCGGAGAGGTCTACTTCACCGACAGCTCGATGACGTACCCGAGGTCGCAGCACGAGATGGTCACCAGGACCGGCGACTCGACGGGCCGCCTCATGCGGTACGATCCGCGGACGGGGAAGGCCGTCTTGCTCAGGTCCGGCATCACGTACCCCAACGGCCTCGCCCTGAGCGCTGATCGGACACACCTCGTGATCTCGTCCACCGGGCCGTGCAAGCTGCTGAGGTACTGGATAAAGGGCTCCAAGGCGGGCAGGATTGAGCTGTTTGCTGATCTGCCGGGGTATCCCGATAATGTGAGGCCCGACAAGAGAGGAGGGTATTGGGTGGCACTGCACCGTGAGAAGACGGAGCTCCCCTTTGGCGTCGACAGCCATTTGCTGGCCTTGAGGATCGGAGCCGACGGGAAGATACTCGAGGAGATGCGAGGACCAAAGAGCGTGAGGCCGACTGAGGTGGTGGAGAGGAATGGCGGGCGACTGTTCATGGGATCAGTCGAACTTTCTTATGTGGCTGTTATCACCCGCAAATCGAGATCAACTTAGGATGAGTAGATTAAGACTTTTTGTAGGCTTTTTTTTACTGCTGTGTTCTCCTTTTGTGTCTTGTTTCATTTATTTCATACATACATGTATTTTGAATAACTGAGAGCATCTCTAACCCATTCCCAAAAATTTAGAAAAGAAAATGGCTCCCAAAAACTTAGATTATATTTGGTCCTCTAAATTTTATGCCGTAGAACCGATTCCCAATATTTAGAGGACTAAACTTTTATTTTGGTGTAAACATTTTGTCGAACACCTGCTATGCTATGCTATGCGTTTGTTTGTACTTACCTTGTGGATGGACGGTGCTGGGCTTGTGCCGCCGACACCATGCGTGTCCCTATACCTCGCCGGCAGCGTGGCGTTCAGGGGCTGCTTCTCCTTTTCCCCTGAGACACCGACAGCGTGGCATTCAGCGGCTGCTTGACCCTTTTCCCGGAGACGCCGGCCGTGCTCACGTTGTTGACGAGAAGGGGCGTGTAGATGAGGGAGCCGACGAGGTCCACCCCGAAGACGACTACCCCGGATGAGGACAAGGACGTCGACGCGAGGCAGAGCACGAATTTGGGGATAAGCAAAACGTGGCGGCGAGCTACGTCGGGAGCGCGAAGCGCACGCGCCTGAGCGATGCCATGCCTCCTCATCGATGGGCAGCTTCCGCCGTGATTCGAGGTGGCGCAACGCGATTCACGCGGTGGCGGCGCGATTCGAGGTGGCAGCAGCTCGATTCACGCAGCGGCGACGGCACGATTCGAGACGGGGCGAACCCCGTCGACCATGGCAGGGAAGGACGCCGGCGATGGCGTGCCCTCGGCGAGCATCTCAGCGGCTGCGACGGGTCGGCCGGTGCGTTTTGCCTCGTTAGAGACGGTGGTGGGTGCAGTAGAGAAATTATACCCATCGGCCTCACGGCTGGCAAATATAGGAGAGGAGAAGAAAATTATAGGAGTCACTATCCTAATATTTGCTCCTCTAGCCGATTTTAGGGCTTTGGCTAGAGCTGATTTTGGCTGTTATAGGAGCAAATATTTGTTCATGTGGCCGTGGAAAAAGGGGATAGGTTAGAGATGCTGCGAGAACAAAAGATTTTGTCAACCGAGTTCTCTGTCGAACCATGCACTCCCACGCCTGAAGCTCGAGTACGAGTTTTTGCCATTTCCCTCCGATACCTCTCTAGACCACCACACTAGTTTAGTTCAGCACGGCAAAATCCAGGACACGCCCAGACCAAGGAGCCATGGTGCCACCTGCCACGGTCTCAGCATCAGCGCCCCACCTGCTCGCTGCGACAGGCCGCCGGCCATGTCACCAGAACTAGCTGTGTACCGTAGTTCAGAGTGGAAACATTTAGTCTGAAGAGGGAGACACAAACTCTAGTTCAAACAGTACCACTTTTGATAGTTCTGTGTCCAGATATAACATTCATGAGACTAGTCTGAAGAGACACGAAGTGAAGGGCTACTAGAAGTTCTGATTCCACATAAGTAACATTTTCGACGCTATGGAGCCAGAGGTAACTCAGGATACAGCACAGCACAGCAAGGTTCATTTTAACTGTTGCAAACTGCAGAGACAAAACAGGTCACGGCTCCACCTTCTGGACACGGACGGACGGACTAACCAACGGCGAGACACGGGACGAAATGCAAGCAGCAGCCTGATAGACGGACGGCCTCGCTCTGCTCTGTGATTGCCTCTAGGAGAGCAGGGAAACCAGCGAGACGAACTCCGAGATCGCCCTGCCCTTGCACTTGGTGTTGATGACAAAGTGCTCCGGGTACTTCCTGAGCAGCCCCAGCAGCCCAAACCATGGCCTCCCCTTGGCTTCGATCGGCGACCAGTCCTCCGCCGTCAGGTACTTCCGCACCCTGGTGTGGTGCCACACGTTGCCAAACTGGTCCAGAAGCTGCGAGTAGTCCAACAAGTTAGTTTACATATACATTGATTGTATCTATGTAACTATGTACAGTAGTGTTCTTCGTTGCTAAACTTCCACATAGCTGGGTGAGTGAAGATAATAAGGAGATAATCAGAAAAAGGAAATTGCAAGAAGGGAGTTCTAAATACAAAATGAACAATAAATGGTCAAGCATAACCAGAATAACATCAATAATGATAACATTGATAAGGGATAACAATGTACTGAGATGGTCAGGTTAGGGGGTCTGTCCAAGTCTGTAGCACAAGGTTTCAAAATAGTTTTTCAGATAGCCACAACAGGATATATTTTTAACTTGCGAAGTGTTACCCATATTTGTAGAAGATTATGTAAACTATCAGTAGAAAATCCTGCATCATGAGTCACAGCTCCACAAGTTCCAACTCACAAGATTGAATGCAAAACATGTTCCGGATGACATGTAACATGCTAGCAGATAGTCATGCATTAACAAGCTAACAGTATTATAACCTAAGAACCTAAAACTGCATGCTGTCATTTATTTATATGATACCAACTCATGGTTGATACGCCTACATGCTATAACTAAGATATTAGACAGGCAGAGATGCTAGCACCAGACTTCTATCCCCAGATTAAATTCTTGAAATGTACATTGAGTCATCTCTCCTTTAAATCAATATGTCCTTTCTTAGTGATTAAATTCTAATGATATCCTATTTCAAAAATTAAAATGTAATAATATTGTCCACCGCTTCATCAATGTATAACAAAGGAAACTACTTTCAGTAGATGTAACTTTCCTGGATTTATTTGTTCCCCACAAGAGAGTTTGCATAAATCAGGGGCAATATAGTATACTTTAGCTTCATCACAGAAGTTGGATAGAAAAATGTGAGTTTTTCCATGACAAACCTCTGTATGGAGCTTTCTCATAGGCATCCATTCTCCAGGACCACAGAGATCAGATAACACAGTCGCAACAGATGAAACAACTTCCTTCTCTTCTGTTTGAAGGATTTGCTGATTGTCCATATCCCTGTCAACCCTCATTCTTATTTCTGATCTATTGTCTGCACAAACAGAAGCCAGTTCAGGCCAGATCTAACAAACATTTCACTACACATGTAAAAATCAATGAGTTTGCTCTTTCAACAGACAGAACTCTGGATAAACAGAATGCAGTAACAGCTTTCGAAATTGAAGGTAGTTAACTGAAAAGGGAACAAAGTTCACTAACAACTTCTCAAGCTTACAGTATATCGTTTACTAATTCATAGTTATTTATAGTACGTCTGCTGGTACAGTGACAGAAATAGCCTAGGTAGTTTACTTAATTTATATACATACAAACTAAGATTGAAAAACGTCAAGACATTCAAACTGACGCGTCTTGATGCGTATCTTTCAAGGTGTACTGAAGTCAGACATAACTATTGAGATAAATATTTCAAGATGCGTATTTTTCAACGCGTCTTAATGTTCTACGCTTGCAATAGCAAATAATAATGATATGTTCACTTCCAGTAGACATATGAACAGAACTATTGAGATAAATATTTCCTATAACAGTACATTTGTGTTAAAGTGTGTATCTCGTACAAATTTTCTGTCTCTAATATGTAATGTTGACATATCATCATTATCTTACTTGTGTATCCATGAGTTACAATACAACATGCAGCTACTATAAGAAAAGGTACAGCTACATTGAGTGACTGGACAAGCAAAATCATCATCAACTCTACTTATCTTTTAGAAGAAAAATAAGGGGATGAACAACGATGATTATATACAGTAAAAATGCAGAGCAAGGGTTATCGTACCACCTTCACCAAGTGTTCCTATCGGTTCAACATTGATTCTATGCCCACCATACATCTCCAGATCTACAGGAGGCTTCTTGGTTCTCTTCAGCTTGCCCTTCATTCCACTTTCACTGATACCATTCCCAATTTCACCGCTGTCCCGGCCATAATCACCTTCAGAGAAGCGGTCATGGAACTCGGACGCACGGGGGTGGCCTGGCCGCACGTACGACGGCGGCGGCATCTGTGGCGGGATAACAGGGGCTTGTTGAGCAGCAGCGGCGGCGGCGGCGAAAGAGGCAAAGATGGAGCGCGTGGGCAGGAGGAAGTAGAACTTCTTGTCTCCGATCTGAAGAAGGTCCTGCGAGTCAAGCTTGACAGGAGGGTTCCCAGGGAGGTGCAGGACGCCCTCAACAAGGCAGCCGTTCTTGCCGATGACATCGAGGGCGAAGCGGCGGCGCTGGAAGTCGTAGAAAATCCGCGCGTGGTGGCGCGAGATGTTCATGCCCCCGCCAAGGCTGGAGAGATCCACATCGACTGTGGATTTCTTGCTGTTGCGGCCCAGCATGATCGAGTAGGTCTGCATGTAGTACTCGAAATCCTCGCCCTGCAGCTTCGCGAACCCTGCCTCTACTTCGGCATCTCCAGCCGAGGATCCGGGAGGCATCGCACCAGCGCCGGCGGCGGACTTCACGTGAGGCACACGGGATTCAGTTGGACCTGGTCGAACCACGAAGCCAAGGAATCGGCAATTAGCTGGACGGGAAGCGAAAGATCCGGATTTTGATTTTGATTTTGATTGTTCGCTGCCACAGCAAAGAAAGAAGAAGAAGAAATCGCCCAATTTTTACCAATCAACTCCTGGAACAGCGCACGCGTGAGCTAGGGTTTCCTTACCCCCCAACAAAAGAGGGAATTAATCAAGGATAGTCATGTGCCAGTTGGTAGTAGTCCTTGCTTTATGCGCCGTCGACCCGGGAAATTCCGAGGAAGAAAAGAACAACTAGTAAAGGAGGAAGCGCGTGTTTGAGGAGAGAAATCAGCGAGGAAGAGTAAAGGTGAGGGGCGGACTCCTTCTTTAGATGATGATGAGGAAGAACACTAGCGACATGGAAATGCCGGAATTTTAATTTGTACAACATCGCCTATTTCGCTGATCAGAGTGCTCGCAAAAAAATAAAATCCGTGGAGATCTCTTGGAAGTTGGAACAGGGAGCGATATTTGGTGGACACTCGGCGTTCGGTAGACTGCGTGGAGTTTGGGCTCACCAGCACATGTCTATGGTCAACACTGTATTTTTTTTTGCAAATCTATTCATAGAACGGTCGCTAGATGATCGATCTTGGCGGACTAACTCTTGCAGTCTAGCCCGTACAACTTCAGATGTGGAGTGTACGCTGTGCCGCTAAACGACAAAACGAATCAGAACTAGCTTAGATTGAAACAAAAACTTAAAATGACTTGTAGATCAAACTGTTTGTCCGATTTAGAATCCGTTTTCATCGTTGGACTAGTCGCGACGAGATCTTCGAAACTAGATCCCACGTTGATATATTTCGGTAAAAAAAAATTTGGACCAAAAAGTTATCCACCCTTATTACAGAAGTTATCCATGTTTGACATGTATGTTATCCACTTTATAATACATAGTTTATCTGGCATATAAATGTGTTGGGTATAAACGTTTAATTGGAGCGCGATAGGCTAGTTGTTAGGGTGCTGAGATTTTATTGCTATCAATGCGTTAGCGTCGATGAGCGATGAAGCCTCAGTACCCTAAAATCCATCTAGGCTTCGTCACCCCTCGGTAGCAACGACATACGACAAAGTCAAACCGCTAGACTAATGGTTGAGCGTCAAGTTGTTCACTGCGACTTATTGTAGTGGATGGTTGAGGCATAAGACCTTATTTATTTATATTGTATAAAAAAAACTTAAATTTAGTTTCTTTAATGAAATTATGTTTGATGTTTCAAGCGATGGACTTTTGAGATTGAGTAGTCCGTACGCTAGGAGAGCGGCGACGAGCAACGAGGCCGAGTTGTTAGAATAATATTTTATATTTTGTTTGTAGGTAAATTTTTATAGTGGTGGATAACTTATATGTTATTGGATGGATAACTTATATACTAAAGCCTGGATAACTCTTGTGTTAGTGATGGATACTTATGGATAGACGAGAAAGTTACCCATCCATAACACGTGACTGTGAGTAGATTCTGTAGTAGTGGATAACTTACATGTTATTGAGTGGATAACTTATATGCTGAAGTCCGGATAACTCCCGTATTACGGGTGGATAACTTTTGGTTTGAAAAAAAATTGTTAGAACATACCAATATGCGATCTAGTTTCGAAGATCTCAGCATGACTAGCCTAACGGTAAAGACGGATCTTAATTTGGACAAACTGTTTGACCTAGAAAATATTTTGAATTTTCGTTTGAATTCAACTGGCTAATTGATCCCCGCGCTTGGCCGGTGTCGAAACGTCCGCCCGATTTTGCAATTCACATGGCGGTCGCCGGGTAGTAAAGTCCTTTTTTTTTTGCCAAATCTGTCCAAATCTCATAACTTCAACCAAATCTGACCCCTTTCCAAAACTAATTCGAAATCTGGCCCGCGGAGTCGGCGTCATTTAAAATGGGGTTAATTGATTTTATGCCACTCTCCAATTCACAATTTGCACATATGTCATTACAAAAATACAACTTGTGAATATGCCACTCTAACTTTCCAATACCTCCTTATATGCCATTTTCTTCAATACAAGAGGAAAGCGGTTCAATAAATAAGTGTATTTTAGTGTATACTTTAGTATTGACCATAATAACCCTGTATTAAGATTTCGGTAGTCCTTTTGGGTGTTTGGGGCGCAAAAAAATCGAAAATTTCAATTTTTGCAAAAATTTGAACTTCTCGGAAAAATCTGAAAAAATTACAGAAATTCAAAAACACTAAAATGAGTGTACTGTTCTAATTTAAGCCATTTCTTGGTAGATTTGCATCGATAAGCTGACATTTTCTGTATAAAAATTGTTCGTATACGATACAAATATTGGTAGATAGACATTATGCATTATTGTATTGAGGAAAATGGCATATGGGGAGGTATTGGAAAGTTAGAGTGGCGTATTCACAAGTTGTGTTTTTGTAATGGCATATATGCAACCTATGAATTGGGGAGTGCCATAAAACCAATTAAACCTTTAAAATGGCGCCGAAGTTGTGCATGTCGGCGCCAAGTTGTAGCAGCTGGTAGGAAGGCCAGAGAGGTCGGCGTCATTTGATACAGCATCGAGGTTGTGCATGTCGGCGCCAAGTTGTAGCAGCTGGGAGGAAGGCCAGAGAGGTCAGCACCATTTGATACGGTGTCAAACTCACCTCGGCGCCATATCAAATGGCGCCGACCTCTCTGGCCTTCCTCCTAGCTACTATAATTTGGCGCCGACATGCACAACTTCGGCGCCATTTTAAATGGCGCCGACCTTAGTGGTCAGATTTCGAATTAGTTTCAAGGAAGGGTGAGACGTGAAATTAGTTTCGCCAAAAGGTCAGATTTGGCAAAAAATACCAACATTGTCGATGAGCCACCTTTATCATTTCATTCGGTAGCCTGCATAGAGATTTGTTACATGAGAACAGCAACGAATACATGTTGTTTGGTTGCCTGCACATTGCACTTTTAATCCTTATTATGTATTTTCCTCTTGTTTGGTTTAATGCAATACTGGCTATTGTCACATTGTACTTTCATATGGTGAGGTTATTATCACCATACATATGAACACACAATCTGAAAACACACGATCCGGAATAACAAGCATGATCCCGACAACCATGATCCTCACAAAGCATGAACAACACAAACAAAAGGGGGTCACAAATGACCATGAATAGATGAACACCCTTAGTAGAAACAACACAAGTATGAATTAGTCTTAACAAGCATGATCGTCGCCAAAAGGGGATCCTGCTTCTCTTTAATTACATCAGCCTGGGATTTCTGCACATTCTTCAGGATCTCAATCTCATTCCTCAATGCTTCATTGTTGTCATTCATCCGAGATAAGTATTCCTCCAACACCTTCTTCTCTGTTTTTTCGATGAACTTCTTCACATTAATCAGCAAACTTGAATACTTTTTATCAAGCTTGTTCTTTTCATCAGACAGTTGCTTCACAAGCTATGCATTCTCAACCTTCTCGTCGGTTCTTGTACTACTTGTATCATCATACATCCTCTATAGCTTCACAAGTGTATTCTTCGTATCATCTGGCCATTCATTGTCTACACAAGCCACAAACCCATAGGTTTCGATCTCCTGCAAGTCATACCTACTGCTTGTCAGAAAAGTGAATACCGATACAAAGAGCTAAGCACGTACGTTCTGAACTTGGCAGAGGTGTGATGGCTCAGTTGATGTGGAGCCTATTGGGAACCCCAAGAGCAAGATGTGAAGCAGCACAACAACAAGTCTTCCCTCCGTAAGAAACTAAGGTTATCGAACCAGTAGGAGGAAGGAAACGTCGCACAGGTGTTGCAAGCAACGCGGAGACCTGCACAACACAAACATAAGACTTTGCCCCAACTAACAGTGAGGTTATCAATCTCACTGGTTGCTGTAACAAAGGATTAACTATATAGTGTGGAGGGTAATGGTTTGCAGCAAGTAAACAGGTAACAGTGGAAGATGTATCAATGGTAAAGATTGGACCAGGGTCCATAGTTCACTAGAGGTGCACTTCTTAGATAAACAACATGGCATGAAGGGTAAACAAATTACAGCAGGGCAATTGACAGGAACCGAGCAAGGCATAACAATGCAATACCAGACAAAAAGATCCTATGAGATTCGATTGGGAAATACAACAAGATACATAGACCACCATCCAACTGCATCTATCACTAGAAGTCTACCTTCAGGTTATTATCCGAACCCCCTCCAGTATTAAGTTGCAAGCAAAAGACAAATGCTTTAAGAAAAGTGTGTAAGGTAAACAATCCACTTGTTCCATGAACAAGGGACCGCTGTTTTCTCCCTAGTAGCAACAGCACATCTACAACCGAAGAGATTCCTATCACTCCCCTTGGAAACTAGAGGCATGAACCCACTATCGAGCATAAATACTCCCTCTTAGAGTCACTAGCAACTACTTGGCCAAGATAGCTCCTAACAACGGAGAGCATGCAAGATCACAAACAACACATACATGATAAAATCATAAGACAAAACCATTAATCAATCTGACATAGTAATCACAATATCCATCGGATACCCGCAAACACAACATGCATGATTACAAATAGATTAAATCTTGATCATGAACGGAGCTCACAAGATCTATACATAAAAGCACAAAGGAGGAGATACAACCATCTAGCTACTACATGGACCCATAGTCCAAGGTGGAACTACTCACGCATCATACCGGAGAGAAGGCCTCCGGGATGATCTCCCCTCCGGCAGGGTGCCGGGAAGAACTTCAGATCTCCCTGATCTAGGGACGATGGTGGCGGCGGCTACAGACGGTTTCATGGAGTTTTGATCAGGTGCCTAGGGTTTCTGCATCGGGGGCTTCTTATAGGCGAAGAGGCGAGGCCGGAGGCGATCAGGGGGGCCACACCGCCTGCGCGTGAGCCACCCAGCCGCCTAGGGGTCTGCCACCAGCTCGCCTCTCTCTGCCTTCGGATTCGTGTCCCCATGGTAAAATATTGACTTTGGCTTTTGTCCGTCAATTCGAGAATATTGATTTTACGCCTTCGGAACCAAAAGTAAGAAAACAGACAACTAGCACTGTGGCAACTTGTTAACGGGTTAGTTCCAGAAAAGATATAAAAACACCTCAAAGTGTAGACAAAGCAAAGCAAAGTAGATACTAAAGAAGCATGGAGCATCAAAAATTATAAATACGTTTTTGATGTATCAGGCATCCCCAAGCTTAACTCCTGCTCGTCCTCGAGTAGGTAAGTGATAAAAAGAATAAATTTTGAGGTGACATGCACCTTCAAAACCAAGATCAAACCATTTGCAAGCATTGAAAGGTGGGATCAAATAACTCTAAACATGTGCATGAAAGATGGAGTTCTAACAATAGTACAAAGTAACTATGCATGCAACATGAAAGGTGGTGCGTGCACCCAGTGTTGACGTGGGACACTTTGTTGGAACCCCAAGAGCAAGGTGTGATGAGCACAGCAGCAAGTTTCCCTCACTAGAGACCGAGGTTATCGAACCAGAAGGAGGAAGGAAATGTCTCAAAGGTGTTGCAAGCAACGTGGAAACCTGCACAACACAAACTCAAGACTTTGTCCCAACGAATCAGTGAGGTTGTCAAGCTCACCGGTTTGTTGTAACAAAGGATTAAATGTATGGTGTGGAAGGTAATGGTTTGCAGCAAGTAAACAAGTAACAGTGGAAGATGTATCAATGGTAAAGATTGGACCGAGGTCCATAGTTCACTAGAGGTGCTCTCCTTAGATAAACAACATGGCATGAAGGGTAAACAAATTATAGCGGGGCAATTGACAGGAACTGAGCAAGGCATAACAATGCAATACTAGACAAAAAGATCCCATGAGATTCGATTAGGCAATACAACAAGATACATAGACCGCCATCCAACTGCATCTATGACTAGAAGTCCACCTTCAGGTTATCATCCGAACCCCCTCCAGTATTAAGTTGCAAGCAACAGACAACTGCTTTAAGCAAAGAGTGTAAGGTAAACAGTCCACATGTTCCATGAACAAGAGACCGTTGTTTTCTCCCTAGTAGCAACAACACATCTACAACCGAAGAGATTATTGTCACTTCCCTTGAAAACTAGAGGCATGAACCCACTATCGAGCATAAATACCCCCTCTTGGAGTCACTAGCAACTACTTGGCCAAGATAGCTACTAACAACAGAGAGCATGCAAGATCACAAACAACACAGACATGATAGAATCATAAAGACAAACCATTAATAAAACCAACATAATAATCTCAATAACCATCGGATCCCCGCAAACACAACATGCATGATTACAAATAGATTAGATCTTGATCATGAACAGAGCTCACAAGATCTATACATGAAAGCACAAAGGAGGAGATACAACCATCTAGCTACTACATGGACCCATAGTCCAAGGTGGAACTACTCACGCATCATACCGGAGAGAAGGCCTCCGGGATGATCCCCCCTCCGGCAGGGTGTCGGGAAGAACTTCAGATCGCCCCAATCTAGGGACAACGGTGGCGACGGCTATAGAAGGTTTCGTGGAATATTGATCGGGTGCTTAGGGTTTTTGCATCGGGGGATTCTTATAGGCGAAGGGGAAGGCCGAGGAGGCGACCAGGGGGGTCAAACCCTACCCAGGCGCGGGCCCACCCCTGGCCGTTCCTAGGGGGGTTTGGCCGTCCTGGCACGCTTCTCCGTCTCCCCTCTGGACTTCTTGTTCCCCACGGAAAGTAATTGACTTTGACGTTTGTCCTGTCCAATTCCGAGAATATTTCTTTACTAGCTTTTCTGAAACAAAAAACAGCAAAAAACGGGCAACTGGCACTATGGCAACTTGTTAATAGGTTAGTACCAGAAAACATGTAAAAAAGCACCTCAAAGTGTAGACAAAGCAAAGTAGATACTAACAAGCATGGAATATCAAAAATTATAGATACGTTTCTGACGTATCAAGCATCCCCAAGCTTAACTCATGATCATCCTCGAGTAGGTAAGTGATAAAAGAATAAGTTTTTAGGTGACATGCACCCTCACAATAAAGATCCAACCATTTGCAAGCATTGAAAGCTGGGATTAAAGAAATCTAAACATGTGCATAAAAGAATGGAGTTCTAATAATAGGACATAGCAACTATGCATGCAACATGAAAGGCTACAAACAAAGATCATGAATAACATGCATTGAAAAACATTTGTTTGTTTCACATACAGAAAACATAGCATAGTGGAAATCAGCTTGTCCCTCATAGAGTAGCAAATAGATGCATAGGACACCTTCAAAGTTCACAAGGGTGACTAGAAACAAATAGCACAAGAACAAGTAATGTCACAATATGCATCAATCAATAAGCTTTGGAACACTGCACACAGAATGAGAACTATGCTCTCTTAATGGTGCCTAAAGGTAAAAGGTGGAGACTCAAATAAATGGTGGATGAAAGGCCTTTTTATAAAGGAAGCAGGGATTTCAAGTTTCAAAAAGAGCTTCCAAAAATTATGGTACCTGTTAGCTTTCAGCCCTCATTGCCCCTAACATAAACATCTTGAAGTGATTAAGGTTAAAGTGACAAAGATGGAGTATATGCTTGACAAAGTATAAGTTGGCAATCTCAAGTCTCTTGAATATGAGGGCCACACCTCATGCTACTCAACTTCAGTCACACGTAAGTTCTTGTCATTGTAAGTATTTGCATATCAGAACCGCCAATGGGGTACCCCTTGCACATGGTGTAGGAGCTTTCCCATAACCAAAATGACAAGGCAAGCAGACAATAAGCATCTCAGCGATCTTTTTTTTACTATGTGCATAGCTTTTTATTAAGAATGCTTCATAGATAGCTCACTATGGTGATGTTGCAAGTTTCCACCATGATTAGGCATGGCTTAGGCTAGCGGCCCAGGCGTTTCTCTAACACAGAATACAAACTCCATGGACTTATAAGTTTCCTATATATTTCACACCGGTGACATCCATAGACAAAAGAGCATGATATTAACTTAGTACAAAGTACAAGTGCAATGTTGAAAACGTTCCCCGTGACAGCACGATTCTGCTAATTCCAACGTATAAGTGCAATCATATACAACATAGATGACACAATGGTTCAAGTTGATTAGGGGAAAAGAATATAAAGTGTGTCATCAAGTTCGTGAGGGCTTTAATCACTAAGTTGTCACATAAAAAATAGTTTTTAATTGGAAGATAGCTGAAAACAAGAATATACTTGGAATGGTGTAATACACCATGCATAGGAGTTTATAGTGGACACTTTGGAAAAAGTTGGTTTCTTGGGAGTTGGAAGCATGAGTAGAACTTACTCATACAAGTGGAGGCTAGCAAAATACTAGGAGCAACCAACTAAGAGAGCATAATGGCCATAATCATGCAGAGCAACAAAGCATTACTAATCAAAGCATAGAGTGGTACTACAAGTCAAGGACTAAATGATCATAGAGTCTATGGTGACTTGTCATAGTCATAACATGGTGTGAGCATGTGCCAAGTCAACCCAAACAAAGCATTAAAGGAGAATACCACAATACTATGCTTTTGCATGCTAAAACAACGCATAATTTCTTCAAGGCACACTAAGCAATCCTAATTGTTTGGAACAAGACATGATACAGCAATAATCACTAAGCATAAGGTCAAAACAACACCTATCATGTCATGCTAAAGTCTAAGTCACAGTCAATGCAAGCTCCTCTTGCACTTCAAGCAAGAACTTACTACTCCTTTCCAACACCAAACAACTTATTTGCAAAACAACACAGCGTGAATGGGGATCCAAACTAATTTATTCAAGCAAACTAAACAACCTAAGCAAAGCAAACGAAAACTAAGATGCTCCAAAAACAACACAATTGTGCATGAAACAATAAAAATGAAGTGTCTAGACAGACCTGAGCTTTTTATTGATGAAGAAGGGGATGCCTTGGGCATCCCCAATCTTTGACGCTTGTACCTCTTGGATATTTCTTGGGATGACACCATGGTGGAATCCCCAAGCTTGAGATTTTGTCTATTCTTCATCTCATTGCATCATTCTCTCTCTACACCTAAAATTTTTCCTTCATACAAAATTTCACACAATCTTCATTAGCAACATCAGTGTATTCAAAAGATATTAGACCCCAGGAAAAGTTTTGGAACAACAAGGATTTTCACTAAAAACACAAGCCACTATAGTAACTCCTTCAAAAAGCTCAATTCCCCAAAATAGAATTCAAAAAGGAATCAATAAGAAACAAATGCAAATAATGGCAGAAATCTGTCAAAACATACCAGCAGGCAGAAACCGATTTTTTAGAACATCTTATGTTGCTCAAATCAAAAAGTGTTGAACTAATGAAAGTTATCTAACATACTAGGGGATTTATTAGTAAATTTTTAGATCAATATGAGTTACAAAGACTCCTCACGAATTTTTATGGTGGAGGAGAGAAATCTGTTTCGGGACAGCAACTCCCCAAATCTTACTTCCCTCTCATTAGAGGTCATTCTTGGCACAAAAAGCAAACAAAAAGGATAAGGAGAGGTCATTACTGGAGTAATAACTTCCAAGACTCAAGGAAACTCTTGGGTTATCTCCCAACAAGTACTTTTCTTTAACGCCTTTAAGTTAGGCCCAAGAAGTAAGAAGAATCAATTATTTTCAAACGAAGAAGCATTAACATCAAACCTTGCTCTCAAAGGAGGAGCAAAAAGCAACTTCTCTCTCCTCATAGGGAAGTGTTCAATACCTTTATTGAATGGAAAATGATATTTAATGGTGCCTTCTTTCATATCAATGATGACACCAACTGTTCTAAGAAAAGGTCTTCCCAAAGTAATAGGACAAGAAGCATTGTATTCAACATCCAAAACATAGAAATCAACAGGGACATAAGCATTGTTAACCATAATGAGAACATCATTAATACTCCCCATGATTTTCTTCTTAGCATTATCATTGAGTGGGACATCTAAATAACAATTTTCCGATGGTGGCAAATCAAGCATTTCATAAATCTTCCTAGGCATAATAGAGACACTAGAACCAAGATCACATGAAGCTTTGAGATCAAAGTCATTCACTTGCATATTAATAATGGGTTCCCAACTATCTTCTACTTTCCTAGGAATAGAAGCTTTGTGTTTTAGATTCTCTTCCTTAATTTTCACAAGAGCATATGTAATGTGTCTGGTGAAAGCAACATGCATATCACTAGCATCAGGACTTCTAGCAAGATTTTGCAAGAACATAGTCACTTCAAAAATATTTCAACCATCAATATCAAAGTCAAACTTAGCATCACTAGTAGTAGGCTCAATAGGCTTAGGCATAGTAGGAGGAGGAATAGGGACTACTTGTGGTTTAGTGGTGATGGTGCACACACTATTGTTTCTATCAATTTCAGCTTCCCTTTCCCACTTAGCATGAATTTGAGCTAACAGACTAACATTTTCATCAATAGTAACTTGTATGGCATGAGCAGTAGCAAAGGTGTTTTCCATAGTTTCAGGTTTATCAGCCATTTTATTAATCAAGGAGGACTGAGCTTCAGACAAAGAGGATATATTTTTCTTAGCACTAAATTTTTTTGACTCTAAACTAGGAATCTCTCTATTCAAATTCTCAAGCTGATGACTAATGTTTTTCAAGATAATAGATTGTTCCTCCATAGTTTTAGTGAAAATCTTATTTTTCTCATATTGCATTTGCATAAAATTCTTAGTGGATCTCTCTACTTCTAGAATCCTTTCTTCACTCAGCATTCCAGATCTACCATGATAAACATTTCACTAGGAGGATAGGGCCTATAATTACCATAAGTGTTGTTGCCAAAATTGTTGTTTCTAATAAAGTTCACATCAACTTGCTCTTATTGAGCAACCAAAGAGGCTAAGGGAACACTATTGGGATCTAGAGGAGCTTTCCCATTAACAAGCATAGCCATAATAACATCAATCTTATCACTTAAAGAGGAAGTTTCCTCAACAAAATTTACCTTCTTACCATGCAGAGCTCTCTCAGTGTGCCATTCAGAGTAGTTAACCATCATATTATCAAGGAGATTTGTTGCAGCACCCAAAGTGAGGCCCATAAAGGTACCTCCAACAGTTGAATCCAACAGGTTTCTTGAGGAAAAATTCAAACCTGCATAAAAAGTCTGGATAATCATCTAAGCAGTGAGTCCATGAGTGGGGCAATTATTAACCAAATACTTCATTCTTTCCCAAGCTTGAGAAACATGTTCATTATAAAGTTGTTTAAATTTCATAATATCACTTCTCATAGATATAATCTTAGCAGGAGGGTAGTATTTTCCAATAAAAGCATCTTTGCACTTAGTCCAAGAATCAATACTATTTCTAGGCAAGGATGGCAACCATTCTTTAGCTTTTCCTCTCGAGTAGAAAGGAAAATGCTTGAGCTTAATAATATCTCCATATACATCCTTATACTTTTGCATCTCACAAAGTTCAACAAAGTTATTGAGATGGGCAGCAGCAGCATCAGAACTAGCACCAGAAAATTGCTCTCTCATCACAAGATTCAACAAGGCAGGCTTAACTTCATAAAAGGTAGCATCAGGAGCAAGTGGAGCAATAGGTGTGCTAAGGAAATCATTGTTGTTGGTGCTAGTGAAGTCACACAACTTGGTGTTCTCAACAGAGTTTATTGTGGCAAAGGTGGGCAAGCCAAAAACAGCAGCAACAGCTAGAGCAGGAACTATTTTTTTGTGTTTTTGAATAAAGAAAGCAAAGCAAACTAGACTAATTTTTTTGGTTTTTTTTTGAAAAGAGGCAAACAAAACCAAGCAAAAGAAACTAAGCAAACTAAAAACAAAGTAAAGAGAAAGGAAGTGGAGGACTGATGACCCATAAGTATAGGGGATCGCAACAGTCTTCGTGGGTAATATTACCCAATTTATTGATTCGACACAAGGGGAGCCAAAGAATACTTGCAAGCCTTAACAACTGAGTTGTCAGTTCAGCTGCACCTGGAAATAGTTCTTGCTCACAGAAGTTTATCAGTAGCAACAGTTTGGTAGTAGCAACAACAACAGTGAAACAAGAGCAATGGTAACATTAACATTAAACAATGGGATTCGCGTGCGGTAGGCATAGGGATGGATGGACAGGCGTTGCATGGACGAGTCTAAACATGTAACCTCAAGATTTATGGCATTGCAGATAAATAATAACAAGCATCCAAGTACTAAAGAATCCTAGGCATGTGCTCCAAATATAGTCATACGTGCTCGCAATGAGAACTTGCACAACATCTTCTGTCCAGCCAGCCCGTGGCAGCGGGGCCTCTAGGGAACTACTGGCAATTAAGGTGCTCCTTTTAATAGGCAACTAGAGCAAAGCATTAACACTCCGTGAACACATGTGATCCTCACACCACAGTCATCCCCTCCGGTTGTCCCAATTATTGTCACTTTGGGGCCTATGCCATAACAATCTTATTCGATTACATGATAGAACTCATCCAATCCCTACCATCCCAAGCCTACAGCGGGGGATTACTCACTCATAGATGAGGGAAACATTGATGGTCGATGGATATGCGTTGGTGATGATGATGGCGATGATCCTCTCCAAATTCCTTGTCCCGGCAGGGTGCCAGAACAGAGTTTCTGGATCCGAATCTTGGTTTCTAGTGGCGGCGGCGGAGCGGAACACCTTCTAGAAAACTATCAAACCCCCCTCGGTTTTTAGGTCGAGAGGCAACTTATAGGCGCGAGGAGGGAGGGGTGCCTGGGCGCTGCACCCCCAGGCGCAGGCCCACCGTGCACAGCATGGGTGTGGGCCCCCGAGGCTCCTTCTCCGTCTCTTCTTCTGGCTCCGTGGATCTTTTCGTGAAATATAATTTTTGGCATATTTTCCGGGATTTTTCCTGATAGTTCATTTTCTATACAATAACAAGACACCAAGGTAATTCTACTGAAAATAACGTCAGTCTGTGTTAGTTGTATCCAAATCACACAAGTTTACAGAAGAAACAATAGCAAAGTGTTCGAGAAAGTAGATATGTTTTGGACGTATCAAGGACTCCCCTTGTGAAGACGTCCTTAGCCTCCCCGGCAATGGCGCCAGAAAACTTGTTGATGGCTCGGTTGATGTGGAGCCTGTTGGGAACCCCAAGAGCAAGGTGTGAAGCAGCACAACAACAAGTCTTCCCTCAGTAAGAAACTGAGGTTATCGAACCAGTAGGAGGAAGGAAACGTCACACAAGTGTTGCAAGCAAGCGGAGACCTGAACAACAGAAACTCAAGACTTTGCCCCAACTAACAGTGAGGTTGTCAATCTCACCGGTTGCTGTAACAAAGGATTAACTATATGGTGTGGAAGGTAATGGTTTGCAGCAAGTAAACAGGTAACAATGGAAGATGTATCAATGATAAAGATTGTACCGGGGTCCATAGTTCACTAGAGGTGCTTTCCTTAGATAAACAACATGGTATGAAGGGTAAAAAAAATTACAGCAGGACAATTGACAGGAATTGAGCAAGGCATAACAATGCAATACTAGACAAAAAGATCCCATGAGATTCGATTAGGCAATACAACAAGATACATAGACCGCCATCCAACTGCATCTATGACTAGAAGTCCACCTTCAGGTTATCATCTGAACCCCCTCTAGTATTAAGTTGCAAGCAACAAAGCACTGCTTTAAGCAAAGTGTGTAAGGTAAACAGTGCACATGTTCCATGAACAAGAGACCGTTGTTTTCTCCCTAGTAGCAACAGCACATCTACAACCGAAGAGATTATTGTCACTTCCCTTGAAAACTAGAGGCATGAACCCACTATCGAGCATAAATACCCCCTCTTGGAGTCATTAGCAACTACTTGGCCAAGATAGCTACTAACAACGGAGAGCATGCAAGATCACAAACAACACAGACATGATAGAATCATAAGACAAAACCATTAATCATTCTGACATAGTAATCTCAATATCCATCGGATCCCCGCAAACACAACATGCATGATTACAAATAGATTAGATCTTGACCATGAACGAAGATCACAAGATCTATACATGAAAGCACAAAGAAGGAGATACAACCATCTAACTACTACATGGACCCATAGTCCAAGGTGGAACTACTCACGCATCATACCGGAGAGAAGGCCTCCGGGATGATCTCCCCTCTGGCAGGGTACCGGGAAGAACTTTAGATCCCCCCGATCTAGGGACGATGGTGGTGGCGGCTACAGATGGTTTCGTGGAGTTTTGATCGGGTGCCTAGGGTTTCTGCATCAGGGGCTTCTTATAGGCGAAGAGGCGAGGCCGAGAGGCGACCAGGGGGCCACACCCTGCATAGGCACGGGCCCACCCCTGGCCGTGCCTAGGGGGGTCTGGCCGCCCTGACTCGCCTCTCCGTCTCGTCTTCTGGATTCATGTCCCCCACGGTAAAATATTGACATTGGCTTTTGTCCTGTCCAATTCCGAGAATATTGATTTTCTGCCTTTCTGGAACCAAAAAACAGAAGAAAACAAACATCTGGCACTGTGACAACTTGTTAATAGGTTAGTTCCAAAAAAAATATAAAACACCTTAAAGTGTAGACAAAGCAAAGCAAAGTAGATACTAAACAAGCATGGAGCATCAAAAATTATAGATACGTTTCCGACGTATCAAGGTGGAATCTATGGCCCGTGTTGGTTCCTTCAAATGCAACACGTCTGACAAACTCAAGTTTATGGACGCGGCAGAGCTCGGGAAAATCTTTCGCTATGCCACATAAACTAGGATCTTCAAAGGAGCCAGGAACGTAGTCCATGTACGTGATGTTCTAGCACCCCAAATCGAGTTCATATGATTGTAAATCGAGGATTCCTAACTCGCTACCGAACCCGAACCCTATGAAAGAATTTGGGGAAAGTGGACTTACCCCTAGATACGATTGGGAGGAGCTGTCACCGTCATTTCAGCTCGGCATAGCCGCCACCCTACCGGTTTTGTCTTGTCGGGGGTGTCGTCGCTGGTGGCCGGATTTGACCGGGGAAAGGAGAAGGGGGGAGGTGGATATAGTCTCAGTAGTGAGCGGGTAGGGTGTGTCTCGGAGGGAGGTGAGGGAAAGGATTCCACCACTTTTTTAGCCCAACGGGAATCTCCTGCCTACGCCATCGTCGGTGCTGTGAAGGGAAGCGTCGATTTTGCATCCAGCAGGCGCACGACGAGGGTGGCTCGCTGAAAACGGTCGATTCAAGCGTAGCACCTGGACCTGGCCCTTGACTGCTTTACGGTTCGCGTTGGCGCAGCCCAACGTCTCGTGCAGGTAACCAAACGACCCAATTTCGCCTCCCGCTAGCCTGCCCGGAGGATATGCAGGCTACCAAACGTCATCTGTTGTGTCGCCTCCTGGTCTTGAACAACCAAAGTGGGTCTCGCTTTGGTTCTCTTCATATCCATCTTTGCATCATCCATGGTGGAGACGAGAAGCTCGGTGGGTTTCTTTTTGGCTGGTCTTTCAGGTCCGGCGAGCTTATGTTCTTGGATTGTCCGTGAGATGGAGGTGTTGACACCACTTTGGCTTTCTATTCTCCAGCCTCTCTGTGCACATCCTAACTCATATATCACATGCTAGATACTTATGTGTGGTATAGACAATGTGTACATATGCTCCAAGAGATTGATTACGTGGTAGAAATGTTTTCGCCGAGTTGCAAACCTAAGCTAGCTATCTTTGTAGATTGACTAGATTTCAGATCTAGATGAAAAACTGCTTATTTCAGAGCATTATAACATACTTCACGTGGTATCTTGAATATTCATGATTAGCTTAATTAGGTTAACTTGATAGCTTTCAATCTCAAATCGAGAGGAATGTTTATGATAATCATGTTAACTAAATCATGAATGATACATGTCTAAATTTCGTGGTGGCATGGCTCGAAAACTAAAGGACATGGAAGAAGGGAGCAAAGCTTAAGGAAGATGTTTTTGTGTTTTTTCGCGTTTGTGGAATTTCCCTTCCCGATGCAATGCACATCTCATTTCCTGGGTTCCACACGAAAAGAATGACAAACTACAGATTCATAGAAAAACTATTTTATGTACAGTAATATATATGCATATACATTTTATTCATGAAGCGTTGTTTTCATCTTGGATCACTCCATGTCCCATATCACAACACTATGATAACCATTTCCCCCAAAATACACACACACACAATTGGGAAAAAATTCTGCAATATGCCTTCCAACTACATTTGCTTCAAAAGACGAAAATAAATGCTCGTGGTAAAACACAATCCAAAAGTGCTCATAGGCCCCCACCTTGGAGTTACTTCACGATTCATGGGGACTTTGGAATATAGCAGAATTTTGTGATAATGCAAGGCCCCATTACCGTTTAGGTATCCCACGAAGGAACACGACTACACTGTGTCACGTTCTGTACTACTCCCTCCTTCCTCTCGGCACGAAGCCAAAGCGCAAGAGGAGCCAGCCACCGGTGGCTCGAGGGCAGTGCCGCCCGCCCTGCCCCCGTGCGCCGAGAGCCACTGTCCGGAGGAGGGAGAGAGGGCGTCGGCGTCGGATGGGGGTCCTGGGCGACGGCTCGGGGTGGTGCTTCTGCTCCGGCGGCGGGGCCAAGCTGGAGCGGATCAAATCCACGCTGCTCGCCGCCAAGGGCCCCGCCGTCGCGGCCGTGTCCTTCCCTCGCGGAGGAGAAGGAGGGGGAGGGGGAGGGAAAGGCGGAGACGGGTTCCTCATCCACCGCGGCCTCCTGCTCACCACGCACGGTACAGTCCCATCGGCCGCCGCGGCGGCCGCCGCCGAGGTCCGGCTCAGCCAGGGCCGCCTCCTGGCCTGCCTGCTGCCTCAGAGGTAACAAGCCCTGGAGACATTGCTTGGACTTCTCTGCTTTGTTTCCGCTTGCCGTTGTTGTTGGCTATATACGCAATGCGGTGCCAAATGGTTGCATTTTAATTTGTGGCCAGTCGCCCAGGAATCGAATGATTTTGCGCAGCGCTCAATGGAAACATTTGGTTGAGCAACGCTTTGGCGATTTCTCTGCGCTGCACTCGTGCTGGGAAATTTCATGTAGTGCCGTGGTGGAAGATCTAGCTTCCGTCTTCAAATTTAGGGGGGCCTGATAGGTTTCTGTAGCAATTTCCAGTTGCAGTGCTATTAGAAATGGTTCAAGCTTTTTGCAGATTTCTGGGTCGGTGTCATACTTAGTTTCTCAGTTTCTGCATTTGAGCGAAAAGCGAAAGCTTAAGATTTTGGTTGGTGGGGTTGACTTCCTTATGGTCCAGGGAATCATTTGAGCTTCTGATCATGGACCTCGACAATCTTGATGTTATTAATGCTTTCAGTTATTGTAGTATCTGTATCTGCAAGGGAGTATTGAGGATCAAATGCAACCAGGGGGTAGATAGATTAAATACTGTAGTATTAACATTATTTCGTGAAAGTGAAGATCTAATACATTTATGGATAACTCTGACAATAACCAATCAAACCAAATAAGAACGTTGGCACCTTATGTCAGTCATAGTGGCTTCTTGTCATCTATTGAGGTACAAAGGGTTAAAGTTGATTATGTACAATGCTACAAGCTAACAGAAAAGCTGGTGTAGCCGCATCACCTCACCTCTCTGTACAAGTAGGCATAAATTCTAGTATTGAATGTTGGCTTCTGAATCAATGTGAGGTAATATCTGCTGAAAGTGGTCCGTGGTTCCATTTATTCACTGGATTGATGGGCGTAGGACGTGTTGTTTTTAATGCAATCTTTCTCAAAGGTGGGCTCAATCTGGATTTTCAAAGGAGTAGAAAACTTTATTGGCTATAAGAGCTGAACAGAGTGTGTAACTTAGTTGTATAAGAGCTGAACTAGTTCTTGTGGAGAAAAAATGTAGCGTGCTCTGTGCATTCGGTTTGCTACTAGATCTGGAATAAGCTTAGCGAGTATTTACTTTGAAGGCACATTTTTACTCTGATGAGCCTTTATTTACATGCCTTTGCTATGACATTTTTACCAGTTTTACAAAAAAAACTATTCATTTCAGGTTCTTCATTACTAGTCCCATTCTGGACATTACAATAGTTGGGCTTGATGTTGTGGATGATGGCTCAGATTCGCACGGGCAACAACCTCATTTCCTGAAAACCTGCTTGAACCCCAGCTTGGACCTTAGCAGTACAGTTTTGCTCCTGGGCCACACAGACAGAAGACATTTGACGGTAGGTGAGGGGAAGGTTGTTATAGCAACAGACAACCTTATAAAGTTCTCAACAGATGAAGTCTCATGGCGTCCTGGATCTGCTGGTTTTGATATGCATGGGAATCTAGCTTTTATGGTCTGTGATCCGATGAAGCTTGCACCTTCTACACCAATGGGGTATGCTTCTGCATCATCATCTGCACTCCTTGCATCAAAGAAGGACGTGCCTATGCAGTTTGGGATCCCCATCCCTGCAGTATGTGAATGGTTAAAACAGCACTGGAGTGGTAGCTTGGAAGATGTTAGCAAGCCAATGATGCCTCCTGCACGATTAATATCTGCTGGACAGCGAAGTGAACCTTCTTCTTTGGGTCATCTTCGTTTTGTTAAGACCACTGATCGAGAGGATGGTGTATTGTCATCATCGCAGATGCCATCAAAGGCAACACCGCAGCATGGATCATGCAGCTCAGCATCTGCCAAGATTTCATATGGTGAAAATGGATCTTCACTCTCTTTTGAAGACCAACGTGATCCAACTTCACAGATGTCCAGACCTAAGAATGACCAACCAGGTTCGCTTATGGATATTAGCTTTCCTCCAGGACATCCAAGATCTATTTGCTTACCACCACCTCTAAAGCAAATGATGCCTGATGAGAGTAAGATCAAACCGAACCGCTCAGTTCCACATGAATCACGGCTAGCTAATGCGCGGACCAACTGCGGCGCTCTGCACAATGTTGCTTACCAGGAAAACTGCTGGAGTGAGGCGCAGTCAAGTTCCTCACCACCGGCGGTATCAGAACAAGGAGACAGGAGGGACGGCTTTAGCAGTGGGGAAGAGACAATGTACTCCGCGGAAACTATGGAAAGCAGAAACATCCCAAGTCCAAAGGAGAAGAGACCTCAGCCAGTTGGCAGATCACAGAGTTTTGCGAACCATAGCAAATGGGAATCACCTAAAAGCGTCGAATCTTCGAAAGGGCCCCCCTCAAGGTCACATACATTCATTCCTTTGAGAAAACCGCACTTGCAAGCCGCAGCGATTTCACAGAAAAGCCAAGTTTATTTCAGCCCCACGGTCTCCTCAAACATGAAAAAGAGGAACATGTCCCGTATTCCGATGAAACCTAGGCAAAGTGCTCAGGTTACCTCCAAGTGGATCACCTGATACGCGCCCCCACTTCTCTCCAGACCATACAAAGATGAAAGATATCACATCCACATCCTTCGGTTTAGTCAGTTCCACTAAACATCTCTTTTTGTTTGTAGCCGTATTGTGTAAATGTATACTAGCTGTGAACTACTCCGGTGATTCTTTTCAGTTTAACATTAGCTAGCAATTTTCTTTATGTTTACCCTGTAGTCATAAAATGAGTTAGCATGAAAAAATATGGCCTTTTTTCTCCTTCAGTCAGGTAAGATGTTCACTGTTCAGAATGCTGCGGTGAGGAACCCTCGTTTGCCCAAGATTCTGTGCAGGGAGTAATTTTCATGAATGCACCGCCAGAGACAATCAGACCTGCATTTGTCATGAAGCTGCCCACTGTCCAGTAGTGCCACATTTTCTGAACGGAAAAGGCGAATGCGCCATGTTTTGCCAGCTAGATGTTTCTGCATCCTGTTCTATTTGCTGGAGTATGTTCAACTCACCACTGATTTTCTGGAATGATTGCAAGCACGTTTCTCTTTGTTTACTCAAAAGTTACATGTGCGGTCGTTTGGCTGAGTATTTGGGGGCCCGTAATTTTCAAAAGAAAACGAAAACTTGTATTTTTTGAACTTCCAGAAAAATCTGGGAACAATCCCACACATACATCCAGATGTGAGCTACGTACTAACTTCATTTGTCAGCTGCAAAATAATGTGTGGATTTATAATAGAAACGGGTAACTCCATTATAGATGAACATAGTTGTTTTTTTGTGTAGTCTGCAAATAAAGAGGTTTATCCGTGAAAAATTACATGTACGTTCAGATGATGTATATGTGCCTGTGAAATAAACAGTCCTTTTTAAAACATTAAGATGCGTTTTCTGAATTTTCTTCGAAAATGGAGCTCTAATAGACCTGATCTCTGTTTGTTTTTTTCAAAGATTTTCATTCATCTTCTTTCTAATGGACCTGATCTCTAACGGTCCTCACCACTATACACAAATATTTTCATTCATTTTCATTTCAATTCCTAATAGACCTGAGCTCTAATAGACCTCCCAGTCATCTTCATTTTTATTTCTTGTCCACGGGCCACTCCACTCAGCATCTAGCTTTCCTTGATTGTAATGTGTTGAACGGTGCCGTTCACCTCTCTCGGCCAGGTTCCAGACACATCAGGAGGGGTGCTTGTCTTGCTTGAGCTTCCGGCGCACCAAGTGCTTCTTCCAGTCCTCCTCTCACTCTTTTCCTGGCACAAAATTCTAATCGAGCAAGTCTGTACGCCAACTTCAGGAACAGAACCTGCATCCCAGGCCAACACGATCTGTTAAAGCACATCTCATTTCTCATCCTCCACGGCGACCATAAAGCATCCGCATGGACACATACTCCCTCCGTTTTAAAATATAAGATGTTTTAGCTTTGTAAAGCAAATGTATCTAGACTACTTTTAGTATATAGATTCACTCATGTTTAGAATGAATCTACATACTAAAACAAGTCTAGATACGTTCTCTTCACAAAGCTAAAACATCTTATATTTTGAAGCGGAGGGAGTAGAACATATTTACTTGTTCCCCTATCTCAGTTACAGAGCACATAAATTTCCATAGCTGCTTGGTAAAAAGCAACACATATCTTTACTACTTCCTGCCACCAAAATGCAAGGTGTATCATACTTGTTCTAGGTAGAAAATCTAAGTTTGATCAGATTCATCGAGTGTCAGCATTTGCAAATCATCCATCATGAAATATATTACTATAGTGTATTATAATGTTGATATTTTTTCTAGGGTAAAGAATTTCAGCATACTTATAAAAAATTGAGTTTATATCTTGCAAGGTCGAACGGTACATAAGGGGCTGGAAGAGGCGATAACTGAGGCGGCTCCAGAACCCATCTAGGATTTCGTCCCTCTCGTCGGCAAGCCGTCGTTCCACTCCATCTCTTGTGGCCTTGAGGCCTTGGAGGTTGGGTGGACCACGGTCTCTTGCCCGTGGGAGTATTTTTTTTCTTTGTTTAGACTATTTTCAGTGTCTTCTTTAAAATGATGAGGCGATGTCTACATACTGAAGTTAGAAAAAGGTCCTCCCTTTCTATCCTCGCTCTGCTAGTGTATCTAGCACCAGCGGAGGGCGCTTTAAGTCGTGTGTCTGGCGGATCACCTGGGATCCGGCCGTTTGTCGTGTTTGGTGGTGTGGTTTTAAGTCAGTCTATTCCAATCTATAGTTTTCATCATTGGCGCTGATTGTTGCTCTAGTGCGCTGATCTGTTTGTAATTTAGCACGACGACTTCTCGTCTGTCTATTACAACAAGCTCTAATACAACAAGCTTTGCCTGGCTCCGGTGATGAAGGATCGAGGACGGCAGCGTGCCTTCAGCTCGCGCTAGTGTTTGTAGTCGTCGTTAGGTGGTCCAAATACCTATCTGTAATCGTTATTACTTTTGGTGTTCTTTACCGTTGTTGATGATTATTAATAGATCGGTGAAATTTTCGTAAAAAAAGTTGGAATTCCGGGAAGAAAAAAGAGGGCATAAACTTCTGGTACACAAAATTATTGGAATACCATTTGCACGACCTGGCACGACTCATTTGGTGCAAAATCATCCCCTTTCCTGCCATTGCCCCTCTCCACCGCTGGATCCGAGATCGTGCGGACCACCGCTCGAGCCGGCAGTGTTAGGAGAGGCCGCGAAGACTCCGAGACGCGAACCCACTCTCTCCGACCTGCTCGTCCGCGCGGCGCCGGAACAAACTAGCCGCCGGCCGATCGACTCCACCGCCACCCCGCCGGCGATCAGGTACCTTTCCTCCGCGTTCTCCCAGTGGTTTATCTGCTTCTGTGTCTCTCTACGTTATGCTCACGTTCAGGGTTCATCTCGGCAGTAGAGGGATCCGCGTGCGACCGGGGCCGATGCGGCCGCAACGCGGCGTGGGCGGGGGCGGCGGCCGGAGGGATCCCGGGCTGATGACGAGGGCTGTGGAAAAGGTCTTCCGCTTCGTCCGCCTCGCCGAATTCGAGATCCTCTTCGTCCTCTTCTTCCTCATCGCCTTCATCCTCTTCAAGGATCTGGTAAGCCCCCGCACCCATCAGTCTTCTCCCACCCTTGAAAATTTCGCATGTACTATCGGATCAAATCCTGGCGCTGCGCTTTCCTGCAAGAGATCTAGTAGGGTAGTCTATGCCCAGTTGACATCGTTCGCTTGCCTCTGTGACGATTGAATGGTTACAGTGAAAGAATCAATTGAAACCGTAGGGGGTATGGTAGATAGTTCATAGTCTAATGCTAATACTCTCTACACGACTTGGTGGTTTGATGTTGTTGAAGTAATAGAAATAGTATACCGCCATTGCTGTCCACGGCTACTGCAGGAACTATGTAACTAAGACTGTCAACCTGATAGTACAACTTGGAAGCAGAGCTTCTCGGTAGAGGCAGCTCAGTAGCAAATCATGCCCGTGTGCGATTTAGTTAACTAGTGTCAACGAGCGCGTTTGGTTCATAGCACTTGGTATATCTGGTATTCTGAAATTTGCCGTCTTTCTTATACTAATAACTGAATGGTTTTTGTTACAGATGTCACGGCCAGAATACAATCAGATCTTTGTCAAGAAGCCTGATCTAGATGACCGCTGGCCTTAAGAGGGTAGAAATTATGAAATGTTCTTATCATAGTGTAATTGTTTTTTCACTGTATTGCATTAAGTACATTCCATAGATGCTCCCTTAAACTTCCTACTTGTGACAGCTCTTTGAAAATGTTTGCTGACATGTTACCGCCTACAATCTTCTGAAAGATTCGATTGCTCACAGTTCCTTATGTACTTGTTTTGGTATGAGCCTTCATTCTTCTGTTCTGTTCAAGCAAGCTACCTCACTAGTACGTTAAGTGAGCCTAGTGAAGTTACCAATATTTCTTGTCCATGTCATGTTATTCTCTCCATTTAGTACCCGTGAGTTCTGAGCCAAGCTTGGTGTTGGAATGCATATGTGCAGTACTTTCTTTGGTCAGTATTGTGTGCCAAACATTAACATTGAGGATTGGATGACTGGCGTTGACCATAGTCTTAAATCTTGTCGATTACTCAAGCCCATCAGGCTTCCTAGGCATTCGGAATCTTCAAAATTTAGATACGATTCAACACAAAATGGTATGTGTTTCCATGCATGATCCTATTTTGGCCCTCATTTGATGATGTACCTGTCTTAAAATGTTCAAATGGTATTCTTCTTGATCATCATATAACAGTTGAAGTTACTGATAGCTCTACTAGGTTGTGAAGAAATGTTGTGTGTGTCTGGAATCAGATAAATGAGTCTTGTTCTTGATCATGTAACAATTTAAGTTATTGGGTAGCTCTGTGAAGAAATGTTGTGTGTCTAGATGAGTGGTGTCTGTCATAATCTCCAATAAACGGATACATAGGACCATGGTTATTATATTTTGCACCACTGGATGTTTATTTATTTTTGGTCATATATAAACTGCATTGGGCATCTGCGTGTGCCACCAGTCCTAGCGGCTGGTGTTATCTGAGCTTTGATTTTGCTGATTGCCAGAGACCTACGGTGCTCTCCAAGAAAAAGAAAACCCAATGCCGCTTAACATGTTTACGGGGACAAATGTTGTGCAGCTTGGCGGCGGCTTGATTTTTTCCCGATAAAGGGAATATACTAACATCAAGTTATACCAATTGCACCTGCACTCCGCAGCAAGATAATGTCGAGACATGATATAGAGCCAAAGAAAAAGAATAAAAAGAAGGCCCTACCAAAGTGATCTACGACTCACAGCAGCTTAAAACTGCTATAATGTATCAATCGACAGACTAACAGTCGTCAGGCATTTGCTAATGAAAAGCATGTTGCCTAGGCTCACAGCCATCGGTGTATGTGGCGTCGAGTCTCTAGGGAGTTTCTTAAAATGAACACTGTAATTGTTAGAGAAAAACAGTATGAATTTCAATTTATTGTACACATATAAATTCATATCACCACTAAACAATTCGGACGTGATAAATCGGTTTGACCTTGTGTGACCTTGAGCAACATGAGGGGGAGGGGCTAGGGTTCTTCCTAGGCACTGCCACCTCTTCCTCCCTTGTATTCTCTTCCTCTCTCTTTGTGGCCTCGCTCCTCGCTCGTAGCCTGGACCGACAAAAATCCATGTGACTGCGGCGGTGGAGGTCAGATAATGGAGGCGTGTGACCCCACTCGGTGTTGAGTGCACCGACCAACATGGCCTGTCCTCGGTCGGTGTTGGTGCTCCTTATCGACATCTTCTCCTCACTTTTCTTCTTCAAATAGACTGAGGATCAGAAGAAGGCGGCGACCCCGAGCTACACGGCTGGCCGGCCGGCCGCAAGGCCAGCGTGAGCAGCAACGAGGCATTGGAAAAAGAAGTTAGTCCGCTGTCTCCAATTTCTAATTTTGAATATCTCGTCAGCTGGTTCTTAGGTTATCTCCAAAATACTGATTATTTTGCACCTTTGGAACTACCGAAGTTATAATTAGATTATTTTGCACCTTTAGATCTACTAGCAAAATGCCCTAACGTTGCGGTGAAAGTAGAAACAATACTTATATATATCTTTTTTCTAAGCGAACACATGTTCGTCGTGAGCCACGAGGAGTTGAAGACTTGCGCGATACCGAGCTCGTACTCGTCGTATCCATTTTTCACGCCGCCAATAACCTCTTGATTTTGGGTCACTATTGATGTTCGCTCAAACTTTTATTTCTTGATATTGTGTCAAACAATAAAGTAAAATAATACTCTATGCTCGTGCGCTTTAGCGGCGTACCGGGCGGCTCTTCGTGGTGGACGAGCTCCTGGAGCCGTCGGTCGGTGAAGAACTGCTCCCATAAGGGGAGGTTGCCGGGTTCCTCCACGAGATTCGGGTCGTCCATGGTCGCAATGGCGGCCTGGATCTCCTCGACCATCTCTTCGTCGGCCGGCACCGGCGGGATGGGGACACCACCGGAACAAAGAAAGGTGCTAACTTTGCAGTTGCAAATCCAACAATGCAGCACGAATTATCACAAGAAACTAACAAGACTCATCACAAATTGAGAACCCCGTCCTCCGGTAGATAACCGCCAGTGGTGATAGCGCTTGCTTGTGTAGCGGCCAATGGATCTTGACTTTATAAGGCTGTTGGTGGCATCGGGGAGCTTATAGATGGGGGCCTCAAGCAGCGCCAGTGTAGGCTTCCTTGAAGAATTACTCGTCTAGATCGGTTGCGATTTCGGTGAGGTCCTTCTTCCCAGACGGCGCCGCCGCCACAGGGCAGGACGCCCGAGGTCAGTTCATCAGCGTGGACTTGGTGGTGTTTGTGGCAGGGCCTGGGCACGGACGACGTCGTCTTGGGCCTTGTTGGCGACGGCGGTAGCGGCATCGTATATTCATATTCCGAGTCAATGCAAATGATGTCGTGTGCACCATGGGCAGGGGCGGTCCAGCAGGGGAATGAACGGCGTGTGCAGGCGTCTCGGTAGGCGCTGGATGTGGGCGGTTGCGGTGGCAGATCGGCAGTGCTGGGTAGGGTTTGTTCCTGGAAGATGAGAGAATCGAGGGCGTTGTGCTCTTCGTATGGGCCCATGCGAGTGGAGGATTGGAAGAACCACGGTGAAAATTGAGAGAGGCAGAGGGGAGAACCGAGCGGCCGTGTCCGTTTGATCGTGTCACGTGGACGAACAAGATATTATTTTCCCATGCAAGTTCGTGAAAAAATTATTATTTGACTTATGGGTGACACGGTGGGTAATTATACCTAACTGACAGGTATAAAGCCGTCCAAAAAAGTGTAGGTACTACAAGAAACGCTCATTTTTGTATTATTAGGTATAGACTCATCACAAATTGACAACCCGTCCTCCGGTAGATAACCGCCAGTGATGATAGCGCTTGCTTGTGTAGCGGCCAATGGATCTTGACTTTATAAGGCTGTTGGTGGCATCGGGGAGCTTATAGATGGGGGCCTCAAGCAGAGCTAGCGTAGGCTTCCTTGAAGAAGTACTCTTCCAACTCAGTTGCGATTTTGGCGAGGTCCTTCTTCCCAGACGGCGCCGCCGCCACGGGGCAGGACGCCCGAGGTCAGTTCATCGGCGTGGACTTGGTGGTGTCTGTGGCAGGGCCTGGGCACGGGCGACGTCGTCTTGGGCCTTGTTGGCGACGGCGGTAGCGGCATCGTATATTCATATTCCGAGTCAATGCAGATGATGTCGTGTGCACCATGGGCAGGGGCGGTCCGGCAGGGGCATGAACTGCGCGTGCAGGCGTCTCGGTAGGCGCTGGATGTGGGCGGTTGCGGCGGCAGATCGGCAGTGCTGGGTAGGGTTTGTTCCTGGACGATGAGAGAATCGAGGGCGTTGTGCTCTTCGGATGGGCCCATGCGAGTGGAGGATTGGAGGAACCGCGGTGAAAATTGAGGGAGGCGGAGGGGAGAACGGAGCGGCCGTGTCCGTTTGATCGTGTCACGTGGACGGACAGGATATTATTCCCATGCAAGTTCGTGAAAAAATCATTATTTGACTTATGGGTGACATGGTGGATAATTATCCCTAACTGGCAGGGGTAAAACCGTTCAAAAAAGTGTAGATACTAAGGCTCTTTCCTTTATTATTAGGTATAGATATAGAAATAATCTAAAAATTAGAAATATGAAAAACTGATCAAGAAATATCCTATTATCCACTTGTAATGTGTAAACAAGAAATTTAAATTAACTTGAATACCTCATGTGTTGCCGATGTTGAGGCAGAGGATGACTTCATTTCAAAGAAACATTAAAACAATGTTGTTGGTCAAATAAACACTATGCAACCCGTTGTTGAACTTATCATTCATAATATATTCAATTGCTATATAATCTGAATATACTCAATTGATATGTAATATAATATTATGACATGTATATTAGTTGCATACTAGTTCTATTTTCATAGTTGGATAGGACCCCATTTCAGAGTTTGGCACACAGCCCAGGATTTAGCCGGTCATCGCCGCATCGGTGTCAAACCACGACCATGCTTGTGGCCTTCTGCTAATCCTTTTGCACTTGCTTCTTGCTGGTTGGCCTGTTATATACAAATCGGTCCCTCAAATGTCATAATTATTTACATTTTATTACCACTCTCCCACCTAAACTACATTGCCTATTAGTTTTCGTCAAAGACAAACTTTATAAGGTTTGACATATGTATGAGGAAAAATATCGACATCCACAATACCATCTCAAGATTTACTTTGGTCGTTGAATCCTAAGTTTGGTCCGTGTACTTTATACACATACTTTTGGCGTCTCTAATGTCGAAGTTGACTACATTTGGTCACGTCAAAAAAATTCTATCGGAAAGGGACCAAACATAGACCGTCATCGCACCAGACAGACTAGCAATGCCACGTACGGAAGTGAGGAAATCAACGACCACTTAACTTAGATCCCGTCCAAATGACTGTATTCCTCCCGCCACCGCCATCGTCGCCACCGCCGCTTCCTAATAGTTCCCTAAAATGCCCTCACGCGTTGCAACTGCCCCTCCATCTCTCCGTATCAATCCTCTCCACCCGATCTCATACACATTGCGTAGTGATTCGTCCAAAACGTATCTACTTTCCCGAACACTTTTGCTATTTGTTTCTCCTCTAATTTATGTGATTTGGATACAACTAACACGGATTGACGCTGTTTTCAGCAAAATTTCTTTGGTGTCTCGTTTTTGTGCAGAAAATCAACTTTCACGGAAAATTCCGGAAAATATCGCAAAACTCCTATTTTACCAGAAGACTCACGAAGCCAGAAGATGAGATGGAGAAGGGCCACGAGGAGCCCACACCCCCTGGCCGTGTGGGCCAGGCCAGGCTGCGCCTGAGAGTGGTGAGGCCACCTCGGGCACCCCCTAGGTCTTCCTCTTCGCCTACATAAAGCCTTCTGACCTAAAAATAGAGGGGGTTAGAAGTTTTCTCAGAGAGAGTTCCGCTGCGCCGCCGCCACCAAAAACCGCGATTTGGAATCAGAAACTCTGTTCTGGCACCCTGCCGGGACGGGTATTTGGAGGAGATCATCACCATCATCATCACCGACGCCTCTCCATCAACCATCCATGTTTTCCTCATCCATGAGTGAGTAATACCCCGTTGTAGGCTATGTGGATGGTAGGGATCGGATGAGATCTATCATGTAATCGAATAAGATTGTTAGGGCATGGTGCCTAGTATCTTTATTAGTGCTATTTGATTTTGTTGCAACTTGTTATGCTTAATGCTTGTCACTAGGGCCCGAGTGCCATGATCTTAGATCTGAACAAGTTATTGATTCATGATGATAGTTTTGTTTGTGATTTTATCTGCAAGTTGTTTACACATATTATTGTCCAGAACCAAAGGCCCTGAAGTGACAGAAATTGGGACAGCCGGAGGGGATGGCTGTGATATGAGGATCACATGTGTTCAGGAGTGTTAATGCTTTGCTCCGGTACTCTATTAAAAGGAGTACCTTAATTGCCAGTAGATTCCCTTGAGGCCCCGCTGCAATGGGTTAGCAGGCAAAAGATGTTGTGCAAGTTCTCATTGCAAGCATGTATGACTACATATGGAACACATGCCTATGATTATTTAGTATTTGGATTCTTTATCTTATTTATCTGCAAATGCCCTAGATCTTGATATTACATGAATAGTCTCGTCCATGCAACGCCTGTCCATCCATCCCTATGCCTACCTGATGGCGCCTAGAAGCGCTTCGTAAGGAAACCCCAAGAGCAAGGTGTGGTGCAGCAATATCAAGTCTTCCCTCAATAAGAAACCGAGGTTATTGAACAAGTAGGAGGAAGGAAACGTCTCAAAGGTGTTGCAAGCAACTTGGAAACCTGCACAACACAAACTCAAGACTTTGCCCCAACGAACAATGAGGTTGTCAATCTCACCGGTTGCTGTAACAAAGGATTCACTGCATGGTGTGGAAGGTGATGACGGTTTGCAGCAAGTAAACAGTAACAGTTGGAATATGTATCAATGGTAAAGATTGGACCGGGGTCCATAGTTCACTAGATGTGTTCTGCTTAGTTAAACAAACATGGCATGCTGGGTAAACAAATTACAGCAGGGCAATTGACAGGACTGAGCAAGGCATAACAATGCAATACTAGACATAAAGATCCTATGTGATTCGATTGGGCAATACAACAAGATACATAGACCGCCATCCAACTGCATCTATGACTATAAGTCCACCTTTCGGTTATCATCCGAACCCCCTTCAGTATTAAGTTGCAAGCAACAGACAACTGCTTTAAGCAAAGTGTGTAAGGTAAACAATCCACTTGTTCCATGAACAAGAGACCATTGTTTTCCTCCTAGTGGCAACAACACATCTACAACCTTAGAGATTTATGTCACTTCTCTTGATTAAATAGAGGCATGAACCCACCATCGAGCATAAATACCCCCTCTTGGAGTCATTAGCAACTACTCGGACAAGATAGCTACTAACAACGGAGAGCATGCAAGATCACAAACAACACAGACATGATAGAATCAATAAGATAAAATCATTAATCAATCTGACATAGTAATCTCAATATCCGTCAGATACCCGCAAACACAACATGCATGATTACAAATATATGAGATCTTGATCATGAACGGAGCTCACAAGATCTAGACATGAAAGCACAAGGAGGAGATTCAACCATCTAGCTACTACATGGAACCGTAGTCCAAGGTGGAACTACTCACGCTTCATACCGGAGGCTCGCATGATGAAGAAGAAGGCCTCCGAGATGATCTCCCCTCCGGAAGGGTGCCGGGAAGAGCTTGAGACCCCCCTGATCTAGGGACCATGGTGGCGGCGGCTACAGACTATTTCATGGAATATTGATCGGGTGCTTAGGGTTTAGGAATAGGGGGCCTCTTATAGGCGAAGAGGCGAGGCAGGAGGGCGGCCAGGGGCCCACCCCCTGCCCAGGGGCGGGCCCACCCTAGGTCGCGCCTGGGGGGTGCAGCCGCCCTGTGGCGCCCCTCCGTCTCTCCTGTGGACTCCGTGTTCTCCTCGGTGAAATATTGACTTTGGCTTTTGTCCCATCCAATTCCGAGAATATTTCCTTACTAGCTTTTCTGGAACCAAAAACAGCAGAAAACAGGCAACTAGCACTGTGGCAACTTGTTAATAGGTTAGTACCAGAAAACATATGAAAAGCACCTCAAAGTGTGGACAAAGCAAAGCAAAGTAGATACTAAACAAGCATGAAACATCAAAAATTATAGATACGTTTCTGACGTATCAAGCATCCCCAAGCTTAACTCCTGCTCGTCCTCGAGTAGGTAAGTGATAAAAGGATAATTTTTGAGGTGACCTGCACCAGCAAAACCAATATCAAACCATTTGCAAGAATTGAAAGTTGGGATCAAAGAACTCTAAACATGTGCATGAAAGATGGAGTTCTAACAGTAAGACAAAGTAACTATGCATGCAACATGAAAGGCTACAAACAAAGATCATGAATAACATGCATTGAAAAACGTCTGTTTATTTCATATACAGAAAACATGGCATAGTGGCAATCAGCTTGTCCCTCATGGAGTAGCAAATAGATGCATAGGACATCTTCAAGGTTCATAAGAGTGACCAGATACAAATAGCACAAGAACAATGATGACCCACAAGTATAGGGGGTGTATCGCAGTACTTTAGATAAATAGGAGTGTCGATCCCAACGAGGAGCAGAAGGTGTTGACTAGTGGTATGGAGCAGGAAATCTCTGTAAATATTTAGCAAACGGATTTTTAGGAGTTTTCTGATAAAGCAACCAAACAAAGTGCAAGTAATAAAGACAACAAACAACTGCAGCAAGTGTCCCAATCCTTTCTTAGCAAAGGACAAGCCGGTGGAAATACTTATAAGGACCAAACATTCTCGAGGATGATGTCTACACACTTCTATTCTTGTAGACAGTTGTTGGGCCTCCAAGTGCAGAGGTTTGTAGAACAGCAGCAAGTTTCCCTTATGTGGATTACCCAAGGTTTATCGAACTCAGGGAGGAAGTGGTCAAAGGTATTCCTCTCAAGCAACCCTGCAATCAAGATACAAGAAGTCTCTTGTGTCCCGAACACACCCAATACAGTTGTCAGGTGTATAGGTGCACTAGTTCGGCAAAGAGATGGTGAAATACAAGTGGTAACGGTGCCATAAAAGATATTTTGACTTGTTGTTGACGTGGGAGAGACTAAAGGCAAACTGAAATAAAGATGGAAGCAAGCAAACATGCAACAGATCTAGATGCAAATGGTGTTTCAATGTTTAGAAACAAGGCCTAGGGATCATACTTTCACTAGTGAACACTCTCTCATATAAATATCTTCTCTTCATGATACTACCCTTAACTACTCTCCGGTTGGACACTCTAATCCACGGTAGGGCTATAAAAGCATTCCTCAAAGTCTGCCTTCCCTAATCTAGATAACCCCACACTGTCACCTTGAGCGCTAGATGGTTCCAACAAACACCACAATTTAATAGAGACATCCAACTCCAAATATAACTCATAACAAATATTCAATCTAGCAAAAGTGCCACACACGGTATGCACACTGTCACTTTCACACACGTGGGGAAAAGCATAGATCTATTAAAGCACAAAGAGTATTTATGTAGACTCAAACATAAGTGCCACCATGGCGTGCATGCCGTCACTTTCACACACATGGGGGGAGCAGAGATCTAATGAAGCACTTGATTAGCAAGGTAGATCCACTTGATTACAAAGCTCATGACCACAACAAGATCATGCATAGAGACAGAGATGAACACGTAGCTACCGGTAGAGCCCTTAGCCTCGAGGAAGAACTACTCCCTCCTCATCATGGGAATCAGCAACAGTGATGAAGATGGCGATGGAGATGGCTCCGGGGGCACTTACCCGTCCCGGCAGGGTGCCAGAACAGAGACTTTCTGTCCCCCGAATCTCCCTTTCGGTGGCAGCGGCGCTACAGAGGTTTTCATGGATTTCTTCTGGATGCCCTAGGGTTTTTGGGTCGGAAGCTTCTTATAGGCACAGGAATCAAGGTCGGTGGGGGTCCAGGGGGCCCACACCCCCTGTGGGCGCCTCCAGGGCTTGCCCGCGCCTAGGGGGTGCGGCCACCCTGTGGCCCCCCTCCGGCTCTGCTTCGTGGCTCCGGGAAAATAATGAATTTGGCTTTTGTCCCATCCAATTCCGAGAATATTGATCTGGAACCAAAAACAGAAGAAAACAGGCAACTGGCACTGTGGCATATTGTCAATAGGTTAGTTCCAGAAAGTGTATAAAAATACCTCAAAGTGTAGACAAAACATAAGACAAATGATACAAAACAAGCATGGAACATAAAAAAATATAGATACATTTACGACGTATCAAGCATCCTCAAGCTTAACTCCTGCTCGTCCTCGAGTAGGTAAGTGATAAAAAGAATAATTTTTGAGGTGACATGCACCCTCACAATAAAGATCCAACCATTTGCAAGCATTGAAAGCTGGGATCAAAGAACTCTAAACATGTGAATGAAAGATGGAGTTCCAACATTAAGACAAAGTAACTATGCATGCAACATGAAAGGCTACAAAAAAAGATCATGAATAACATGCATTGAAAATGTTTGTTTGTTTCACATACAGAAAACATGGCATAGTGGCATTCAGCTTGTCCCTCATAGAGTAGCAAATAGATGCATAGGACACCTTCAAAGTTCACAAGGGTGACTAGAAACAAGTAGCACAATAACAAGTAATATCACAATATTCATCAATCAGTAAGTTTCGGGACACTACACACAGAATGACAACTATGCTCTCTTAATGGTGCCTAAAGGTAGAAGGTGGAGACTCAAATAATGGTGGAAGAAAGTCCTTTCATAAAGGAAGCAGGGATTTCAAGTTTCAAAAAGAGCTTCCAAAAATTATGATACTTGTTAGCTTTCATCCCTCATTGCCCCTATCATAAGCATCTTGAAGTGGTTAAGGTTAAAGTGAACAAATATGGAGTATATTCTTGACAAAGTATAAGTTGGCAATCTCAAGTCCCTTGAATACGAGGTCCACACCTCATGCTACTCAACTTTAGTCACCTGTAAGTTCTTGTCATTGTAAGTATTTGCATATCATTGAGAACCGCCAACGAGGTACCCCTTGCACATGGTACAAGAGCTTCCCATTACCAAAATGACAAGGCAAGCAGACAATGAGCATCTCAACAATCTTATTATTTACCATGGGAATATGGTACTTTTTTCTCTCTTCCCTCTTTTCTCAATGTGTCTCTTTTTTTTATAAGAAGAATGCTTCATAGATGTCACTATGGTGACGCTGCAAGTTTCCACCATGATTAGGCATGGATTAGGCTAGCGGCCCAAGCGTTTCTCTAACACAGAATACAAACTCCATGGACTTACAAGTTCCCTTTTTATTTCACACCGGTGACATCAATAGACAAAATAGCATGATATCAACTGAGTACAAAGTACAAGTGCAATGTTGAAAACGTTCCCCGTGATAGCATATTTCTACTAATTACAATGTATAAGTGCAAGCATATACAACATAGAAGACACAATGGTTCAAGTTTATTAGGGGAAAAGAATATAAAGTGTGCCATCAAGTTTGTGAGGGCTTTAATCACTAAGTTTTCACATAACAAAATAGTTTTTAATTGGAAGATAGCTGAAAACAAGAATATACTTGGAATGGTGTTACACACCATGCATAGGAATTTATAGTGGACACTTTGGAAAAACTTGGTTTCTTGGGAGCTGGAAGCATGAGTAGAACTTACTCATACAAGTGGAGACTAGCAAAAGACTAGGAGCAACCAACTAAGAGAGCATAATGGCCATAATCATGCAGTGCAACAAAGCATTACTAATCAAATCAAAGAGTGGTACTACAAGTCAAAGACTAAATGATCATAGAGGCTATGGTGACTTGTTAATAGTCATAACATGGTGTGAGCATGTGCCAAGTCAACCCAAACAAAGCATCAAAGGAGAATACCGCAATACTATGCTTTTGTATGCTAAAACAACGCATGATTCCTTCAAGGCACATTAAGCAATCCTAATTGTTTGGAACAATTCATGCTACAACAATAATCACTAAGCATAAGGTCAAAACAAGATCTAGCATGACATGATAAAGTCTAAGCCACAGTCAAAACAAGCTCCCTTTTGTACCACTATAAGCATGAAACTTTATACTCTTTTCCAACACCAAACAACTTATTTGAAACAACTCACAAAGATAATAATAAATAAAGATCAGTGAGCTTGTCTCACAAATCCACAAAGAAGAACTAAAAAGTTCTAAGATGAAAGCACAAGAAAACTAAGGCTAAACACAGTTCTAGCAAAAGAGAACACTCACAAAACAATAAGAATGGAAACTAGAGTGTTCTAGGCAATGAAAACAGAGTGTGTTTCTCTCCAAAAGAATTGTGGTGAGCTCCAACCAACTTACTCAAGCAAACTAAGCAAACAAAAATCAAAAACAAAAACTAAGACGCTCCAAGAATAACACAATAGTGCATGAAGCAATAAAAACGAAGTGTCTAGAAAGACCTGAGATTTTTATTGATGAAGAAGGGGATGCCTTGGGCATACCCAAGCTTTGACGCTTGTACCTCTTGTATATTTATTGGGGTGACACCGGGGTGGCATCCCCAAGCTTGAGTTTTTGTCTATTCTTCATCTCATTACATCATTCTCTCTCTACACCTGAAATTTTTCCTTCATACAAAACTTCACATAATCTTTATTAGAAACATTAGCTTATTGAGAAGATATTAGTAAATCTTTCAAAAAGCTCAATTAACCTAAAGAGAACTCAAAAAGGAATCAATAAGAAGCAAATGCAAATAATGGCAGAAATATGTCAAAACAGACCAGCAGGTAGAAACCGATTTTTAGAACATCTTCTGTTGCTCAAATCAAAAAGTGTTGAACTAACGAAAGTTATATAACATACTGGGGGATTTATTTGTAAATTTTCAGCTCAATCTGAGTTTCAGAGACTCCTCACCAATTTTTATGGTGGAGGATAGAAATCTGTTTCGGGACAGCAACTCCCCAAATCTTACTTCCCTCTCATTAGAGGTCATTCTTGGCACAAAAAGCAAACAAAAAGTATAAGTAGAGGTCATTACAGAAGTATTAACTTCCAAGACTCAAGAAAACTCTTGGTTTATCTCCCAACAAGTACTTTTCTTTAATGCCTTTAAGTTAGGCTTTATAGCTTGAGAAGATGCTCACATAAGAAATATGAATTGAAGTAAAAGAGAGCATCAAGTAGAAAATTCAAAACACATTTAAGTCTAACCCATTTTCTATGCATAGGAATCTTGTAAAGAAACAAGTCATGAAATCACAAAGCAACAAGCATAGGAAAGAAAAACAAGTGCAACTTCAAGACTTTCAACATAAAGAAGGGAAACTTAATATTATTGAGATGCATAAAACCATGTTTCCCTCTCTCATAATAAATTTCAGTAGCAACTTGAATAAAATTAACAATATAACTATCACATAAAACATTCTTATCATGAGCCACATGCATAAAATGATCATTACTTTCCACATCAGAATAGCCATTCTTATTAATTGTAGTGGGAGCAAATTCAATAAAATAGCTATCATTACTATTCTCATCACCATAGTCATAAAATATAGGAGGCATGTTGTAATCATAATTGATTTTATCCTCAATAGTAGGTGGACTGAAAATATCATATTCATCATTGTAATCATCATACATTGGAGGTATAGTATCATCATAAGCGAATTGCTATCTTCCCAAGTGTGGTCATTTGTAAACATATCATCATTGGAAGGAACATGGATAGCACTAATAGCACAACAATTATTAATATCATCATTTTTAGAATTGGTACCAAAGAGATTTTCAATATCAAAAGTAGTGTGCTTTTCCCAATCATGATCACTAATATAGGTAACAGGCATAGGAACATCATCTAGTTCAGACTCATCAGCAAAAACTATGATAGGAGCAACATGATTAGAGGAAGATACCATTTCCTCTCTCCTTTTACTCTTCTTCTTCTTATTCTTCTTCTTCTTCTTCTTCTTCTTCTTCTTCTTCTTCTTCTTCTTCTTCTTCTTCTTCTTCTTCTTCTCCTCTTTAGGAGGGAGAGGCTTGAAAGGAAGCTTCTCCACATACTCTGGCTTATTGTTAGAGACAATAGAAGAAACTTTGGAGGATTTATCCTTTTCATTAATAAGATCAAAACACATATCATTCCTGTCATAATTTGGTAAAATATCATCTTTTATAAGATTTTTTATGTAAGTATTTGCGTGGCAGATTTCAACACAATAAAGATGACAACCATGTAGGACACTATTCATATCAAAATTACTCATGTCTATCAAAGAAGTTTTTCTTGATAACTCTTCACACCCCAAAAATAATGTAAGTTCATCATGTTGATTATCAGTGATCATGTTATCACAATACAAACTTGTAGGATTATTATGGCCTAAGCATTGAAAATTCAAATGACCCACTTCAAAGCAAAGTTCACAAATAAAAGGATAGAGGGCACAAACTTTTTTACCAAGATCATCTAGAGCCTTATACCACTTTCTAGTTTTTTCATTCCAGTGGGTGATACAATATTCTTCTTCTATTTGATTCTTCTCACAAGGTCTATTCATACCACAAAAATTAACATGCTTATAAGAAATAATACTTTCAGAAGTTTGAGCATGTTTATTGCAATCATTAATAACATTTTCATTTTCCATGCAAGTGTCTTTAAAAGGTTCATGATACATGTCCCACTTTTATTTAGGAGCATTAATATGGGAAGCAAAGGCTCTATAATATTTAACAATAATTTGAGGATCAATACCATATCTAGCACTAAGCTCTTGAAAATTAGTAGTTTCAGCGAAAGACTTAATGCAATCATACTCATAGTTTATACCTGGTTTTTTACCTTTGTCGTTATCCCAACCTTCGGTATTGATTTTAATTGTTTCAAGAAGATCACACTTAGCCTTGACCTCCTTACTTGTGAAGGACCCCTCTAAAAAGGTATCCAGATAGTCCTTGTAATGTCCTGAAAGCCTTGCATAAAAATTATTGATAACAACATTACTGGGGAGCTCATGAATGGGACATTTGAGCATTAGTGACTTCAATCTCCCCCAAGCTTGGGCAATACTTTCTCCCTCATGAGGATGAAAATTATAAATATAATTCCTATCTTTATGAATTTCATGAGGAGGATAAACTTTATAATAAAAGAGAGATTCAAGTTCCTTCCACTCCAAATGATGAGGATCATCTAGTAGCTCATACCACTCCCTTGCTTTGTCCCTAAGTGAGAAATGGAATAGCTTCCTCTTAACTCGGTCCATTGAAATACCTTCACACTTGAACAACTCGCATAATTCATGTATAAAGAGTAAATGATCACCAGGATGGATATTTCATCTCCAAAATAGCAGTTATTTATAACACATTCAACAATTTCAATAGGTATTTTAAAAGGGACACTTTCAGTATGTGGCTTTAAAATATTACGAGCATCATTAGAATTACCACATATGGGAGATAAAGTATCATCAGAGCAAATTTTCTTCCTTAAAGCTGGGGTACTAAAAAGATCTTTTTCATAAAAACTAGCTTCCCCAAGCTTAGACATTCCCATAGCATTAGGGACAATGGTGTTCAAACAATTCATACTAATGACATTGCTATTAGCATGCAAAGAAGGTTCCATACTTTTTTTGATTTTCTTTTCAAACCACTCAAGTTCTAACTTAGGAAAAATACTAAAAAGCTCTCTAATTTTGTTGTTGTTTTCCATTAAGCCTAACTAGTGAAAACAAGAAACAAAAATACACAATTACATAATCTAAAGGAAATAACTATGAGCACTCACACCAGATGATGTGAGTACCTTTTACCTTACCTCCCCGGCAACGGCGCCAGAAAAGAGCTTGATGTTTACGCACTTCTATTCTTGTAGACAGTTGTTGGGCCTCCAAGTGCAGAGGTTTGTAGAACAACAACAAGTTTCCCTTAAGTGGATTACCAAAGGTTTATCGAACTCAGGGAGGAAGTGGTCAAAGGTATTCCCTCTCAAGCAATCCTGCAATCAAGATACAAGAAGTTTCTTGTGTCCCCAACACACCCAATATAGGTGCACTAGTTCGACAAAGAGATAGTGAAATACAAGCGGTAACGGTGCCATAAAATAGCTTCTGACTTGTTGTTCACGTGGGAGAACGTGTGTGAGTGCCATAAAGGAGCTTGACGGCGAGGTAGAGACTAAAGCAAGCAAACATGCAACAGATCTAGATGCAAACGGTGTTTCAATGTTTGGAAACAAGGCCTAGGGATCATACTTTCACTAGTGAACACTCTCTCATATAAATATCTTCTCTTCATGATACTACTCTTAACTACTCTCCGGTTGGACACTCTAATCATCGGTAGGGCTATAACAGCACTCCTCAAAGTCTGCCTTCCCCAATCTAGATAACCCCACACTGTCACCTTGAACTCTAGATGGTTCCAACAAACACCACAATTTCATAGAGACATCCAACTCCAAATATAACTCATAACAAATATTCAATCTAGCCAAAGTGCCACACACGGTATGCACGCTATAACTTTCACACACGTAGGGAAAAGCATAGATCTATTAAAGCACAAAGAGTATTTATGTAGACTCAAACCTAAGTGCCACCATGACGTGCACGCTGTCACTTTCACACACATGGGGAGAGCAGAGATCTAATGAAGCACTTGAGTAGCAAGGTAGATCTACTTGATTACAAAGCTCATGACCACAACAAGATCATGCATAGAGAGAGAGAGAGATGAACACATAGCTACCGCTAGAGCCCTTAGCCTCGAGGAAGAACTACTCCCTCCTCATCATGGGAATAAACAATGGCGATGAAGATGGCAATGGAAATCGATGGAGATGGCTCCGGGGGCACTTCCCCGTCCCGGCAGGGTGTTAGAACAGAGACTTTCTGTCTCCCAAATCTCCCTTTCGGTGGCAGCGGCACTATGGAAGTTTTCATGGATTTCTTCTGGATGCCCTAGGGTTTTTGGGTCAGAAGCTTCTTATAGGCGCAGGAATCAAGGTCGGTGGGGGGTCCAGGGGGCCCACATCCCCTATGTGCGCCTCCAGGGCTTGCCCGCGCATAGGGGTACGACCACCCTGTGGCCCCCCTCCGGCTCTGCTTCGTGGTTCCGTGTTTCTCCGGAAAAAAATGACTTTGGCTTTTGTCCCGTCCAATTCCGAGAATATTGATCTGGAACCAAAAACAGAAGAAAACAGGCAACTGGCACTGTGGCATATTGTCAATAGGTTAGTTCCAGAAAGTGTATAAAAATACCTCAAAGTGTAGACAAAACATAAGACAAATGATACAAAACAAGCATGGAACATAAAAAATTATAGATACGTTTACGACGTATCAGAGGACACATGGGAATTCTGTCAAGTGCTTTCGCTTCAAATAGCTGAGTACTCTTCTTTGGTGTTGTAAGTGTTGTGTGGGTGAACCTGTGCTAATGTACCGACCTTACTTGTACTAATACATACTTGTGATTAAACCCCCTGCAAGCATCCGCAACTACAGGAAAGCAATTAAGATATAAACCTAACCACAACCTTAAACTCTGAGATCCTACGCTCCCTTATGCAATGGTGTCCTAACGGGGGTTCAAGTTTCTGTTACTCCGGCAACCCCGCAATTAGTATCCAAATACACAATGCATTCCTCTAGGCCCATAAATGGTGAAGTATCATGTAGTCGACGTTCACATGACACCACTAGAAGAATAGAACCAGAACTTAAATACTAAACCATTGAATAATAACTCAACACAAATCCACTACTAACAACATGACTTCTCCCATGTCCTCAAGAACTAGAAGAACTACTCACAAGACATCATATGGATCAAGATCAAAGATGATATGGTGATGGTGTCACATCCCAAGATTTTCCAAATCTTGTAATGTGAAAAATAAAAGAATAAAATAAAACTTTGTTGATTTTCAGGGTGAGAAGAAACTTTTTGAATCCAGTTGGTAACTTTCAAAACCTATTTGGAATCAAATAAAATCCTAAAGGGATTTAAAAGATAAATAAACAATAAACTTAAAAATATTTAAAATTACAATTTTGGATCTTTTAATAAAGGTTTTGGTTTTCAAATGAAAAAGAATAGATTTATAAATAAAGATTATTTTATAGAGCCAAACTAAAACTTGGCCAAGCTTTTGAAATAAAATGTTTTGTTTTGATTAAAAGTAGTAAAGGTTTATTTAAATAAAATAATAAGGAATTAATATCCAATTTTATTTAAATAAAAGGTTTTACCATTTTAATTAAAACATCAGAACTTATTAAATTATTTTAAATAAGTTTTCTAAGTATTTTATTTTCTTAATTAAAACCTACTGAAGTGTTTTGGTTTTATTTTAGATTTCAAAATAAATATTTTAATAAAACAAATCCTATTTGATTTAATAACTAAGGTCCATTTTATTTAATTATTAAATGGATCCTAAAATAAAGATGTTATTTTGTTTTAAACAAGTTTTCCAAATATCTTTTATTTCCAAATAAAACCTACTGATTTGGTTTTGAAAATATTTGGATTTCAAATGGAGTTTTTAAATAAATTAAAACCCATTTAATTTATTAACTAGTGTCCATTTTATTTAATTATTAATTGACTCTAAAAATAAAAATATTATTTTATTTTGGGATTTGGTTTATGTTGTTAAACAGAACCAAATTCAAGTGCAAAGAATGTTGAAGGTTTGAATTGTTTGAATGTATGAATGTTTGTTTGAATTTCAAAACAGAAATTGATTTAGAAAAAGGAAAAACATCCAGGAAGAAAAAAATATGAAACAACAGCCAGCCCAGCCAGCCAGCCCAACAGTTTAGCAAGCCCACCAGTTCCCTCGCCCCCGAACCGTTTTTCTTCACCGCAGAAGCAACCCGTGAGGACGCTGACAAGTGGACCCCTCCCCCTCACTTCCTTTCTGTGCAGTTTGCCCCACTCCTCCATTCATCGTTCTAACCCGCACGACTCGTTCTTCCGCCCCGCCATTGATTCCTCAGGCTTAATTCTCGTTAATGCCGCTATTAACCTCGCAGTGAGCACGCGTGAGAAATCTCCTCTTCCTCCTCTTCCATCCCCCCCAAACACCACGCCTCGAGAGCCACCAGGCTGTTCCAAATTTATTCTGCACCGCCGCCGTCTCCGACGAAGTTCTCGCCAATTCCAGCACCACCTCGCCTTGCCTCCCGACCAAGCTCACATCCTCCCCAAGCCTGGCGCATCTTTGCACAACCCGGCTTGCGCGTGCCTCATGTAGCAACGACCTCAATCGACAGCCGCCGCCGCTGAGACAACCCGGTAAGCCACATCGCTTTGAACCTGCGGCGCCTTGACCAGAGCCTCACACCATTCTGTTACGCGTTTTGTGATCATACATTTCGCCAACTAGTCGCGCAGGGACCCCTAGCCGTTCCCGACGCCGTCGACCGCACCGAGGCCCGGGATCAACTCCGCGAGCAATTGTCGTCACCTCCGTGCTCCCTTGGCCAACCAAAGCAAAGAACGAGAATCGGTGCTTCATTGCGAACACGTGAGCAACCTCACTCTTCCGCCGTCCTATTTCGTCGCGGCGTCATCGTGAGCAGCGCCACAAGCCACCGTCGGCCGCTAGTTCCTGGCAGACGCGTTGTAGCCGTAGGATGCGAAACATCTGGCTAAGATTAGATCGAATCGAAGAGGTAAGCGTCCATCTGAGCCGCGCGATATCAATTAGATCCAACGGCCTGCGTCGCCTGATCCGCACGAACCGTTTTCGACGAATCAGAACGCGCCGCGTGTCACTGGATGATTTAGAATAGAATTTGAAATCAGATTTAGATGCCATTTTGAAACCCTTGTAACTTTCAAAACACGCGTCCAAAATTTGCAAAATTTATATCGTTGGAATCAGTGAGACAAGCCCTAGCCAACCATGCCCTTTGTTTAGTCAAAATCTTCTGGAAAAAGTGTGTTTTTGCAGAAACATTTGTATGCTTGTTAAGATTGTGAAAATTGTTTAAAAATGAATTTGGGGATAAAATCTTTGGCAATTGGTGTGATTTGAACATACTGACCATAGGAAACACTTTGTGGATTCAAAAATGTTTTTAGTGAAGAAAAAGAATGATTCTTGGATTTAAAACCATTTCTAGTCAACTAGAAATGTGGTTTATTTATTAAAAATGATTTTGAAGGAAAACCTTTGGGAAATGTTTTGTTTTAAACTCTCTGACCCCAAACACCAAGTTTTATAGTTTGAAAACATATTTGGTGAACCCTATAGATTAATGCCTTAGTAAAAATATTTCTACACCACATAAAATGATACTTTGTTTTGAAAATGGTTTTGAAGTGAAATCCTTTGCAAATGCCTTTGCCACTTTACAAAATGACCATTAGGTGTTTTCAAATGTTTATGACCCATTAGGAACTACTTTTTCAAACAAAACAAAGCTTGGCATGCTTGCATGCATTACTTTGACTTTGTCATTTTATGTGATTGTTTTGCTTGATTGGTAGATTGAGTTTGTGCCTTGTTTGATTGGATTGTAGTGACTTGAAGAGTGTGATTGTTGCAAGGACAAGGAGTGAACCCATACTCTACCAAAAAGGCAAGTGATGCTTCATACTTTTTGTCCCATTACTTTCACTATGCATTAGTGATTTTCTCTAAGTAAAACTTGCATGGATTTTGCTAAGTATAGACCTTGCTATAGGAAAACCTAGTAGATGAAACCTTAGTGGAAATCTTCATAAGTTAAGATTCCTATTACTATCAAGCTTAGCCTAGCTAATAGAAAACATGGGTGGAATATATATTCACACTATGGAAAAATATTCTAAGTCTGAGGACTTGTGTTTTGTTTAATAAAACAACTAAGTTAATGAATCACCTGGGTGGAATGGGACTTGCTTGGTGGTTTTTGGTTGAGTGGTTCACAAGGCCCATGTCTATGGTTGACCTTGTGTATCTCACTTGTGGATGGCCACCCAGGAACAAAGAGATTTGAGATGTCAAATGTTGAGAAGCTTCAAGTGCAACCACTTGGCAATATGGGCTCTGCCATGAACATATAGGTTGCAAGAACTTAGCCATATGGACAGTGGGTGGTAGTTTTTGATAGGTTGGAGCGCGTCCATTTTGGTCTAAGGGAAGGCTTCTGAAAGATCTTGTCTTGGGAAACCAAGTCTTGTGGGGAAAGTGCACCACCTCTGCAGAGTGTAAAATCTAAGTACTTAGCCATGTCCCTGGTAAAGGACAATTTGAGCATCAAGACATGGAAGCAATCAAGAATCTCATCATTCAAATTTCTAAGTTAAAATCTTGTGGTTTGAACAAGGGTTATTTGAAATCTTCAATCTTTGATTGAGAGAAGCCTTGGAAAAGATTTTGTCAAAACAAAAACTTAGTATTTTCAAAATGATAAGGAAAATCTATTTTGAGCAATGCAAGCCTCAACTCCACTTAGCCAAATGAATATAGATGATAGACTCCACCATACTACCATAGTATCACTTGCCAATACAATTCAAATGTATTGACCCTTGTGGCCGTAACTTGTAATGTTGCAGGTTTAATTGTTTTAGAGAAGATTGATTGATTAGGATTACAAAGTCTACAACCAACATGTCTGCCTGTGGCACTTTGAAGATGAAGGACCCCATGCTTATAGTTATTCCGCTGCAATATAATGTAATAGCCATATGATCTATGTGTGATGTAATAAAATTATGTTTTTCCTGGTTATAAAGTTATGTTATGACCTTTGTTTCTTGATATTACATCTTAACTGTGGATGCTAGCTATTGATCTAGGGACTAGCATTGTAAACACATGGGATACCACCTTATATTGTGTAAAGGTGGGTCACTCCCTCTACAGATGGTATCAGAGCATTGTGTTGCCTGTAGGATTTGTAAACCTAGGATTGGACAAAACCCTTAGAAAAATAGGAGTTGTATTTTGTTCCAAAAACTTATTTACAAAATCTTGTAAACTCTTTCCTCAACCATTTTGGTTTCAACACCGTCGTATCTCTTACACACATACATACATCACTCCATGGACTTACAAGTTCCCTCTTTATTTCACACCGTCGACATCCGCAAACAAAAGAGCATGATATCAACTGTGTACAACGTACATGTGCAATGTTGAAAATGTTCCCCGTGACAGCACGGTTCTGCTAATCCCAACGTATAGATGCAAGCATATACAACTTCGATGACACAATGGTTCAAGTCTATTAGTGGCAAGAAAATAAGGTGTGCCATCAAGTTCGTGAGAGCTTTACTAACTAGTTTTCACATAACAAAATAGTTTTTAATTCGAAAGATAGATGAAGCTTGAGAATTTTCTTGGAATAGCAATTATGCTAATAGGTAGATATGGTAGACACAAATGGCAAATGTTTTGGTTCAAAGTGATTGGAAACATGAGAAGTATGCCTTCTCAAAATAGGTTTTTGGCTAGCAAGGCTGGGTAGCAAGCAAAAGAGTTGAAAGAAACAAGCAAACCTACAAGTGATAAAGCCAAACATGCAATCTTCCTTGAAGACACAAAATATCTTAAATAAAGAATATTAAGCTTATGAGCCAACAAGAAAGAAAGTAAATGATACAAAATACCTGTAAGCTTTTTCTCTTTTCTTTCAAACCTCGAAAAGTGTTGCTACTGACCAGAACTTGGTTTGCCAACACCAATTTAGATTTACTTGATGATCCCAAAGTGATGCCAATACTGATCAACAAGATCCATCATATAATAGAGATTGCAAACTAAAATAAGAAGTGCAAAAAGTAAAAGATGAAACTTCTCATTAATATTCCATAAAGGCACTCACACCAAGGGATACATATATAATCAACTAAAGGATAAATACTTCCACATGCAAACCAATCTATAAGATAACACCTCTACCAAAGATATGAATCACTAAAAAGGTAAAAGATAAAAGATAATGGTGGTGATACCGTGGCACTCCCCCCAAGCTTGGAACAAGCCAAGGGGATGCCAAACCTGATGACGAATTACTCCTTAGGTGGTGGTGGTGTTCTCTTGTTTAGGGTCAAAAAACCCTCTAGCATCTCACGAAGCCTGCCATTCTCCTCTTGAAGCATATCCACCTTCATCCTGAAAGCACGGTACTTATCACAAAACTCGTCAGTGGTTCAAAGGGATTCCACTGCCTCAGGACAGGATCTGAAGTCTGGAACTGAGGATATGACCCCCTAAATGTTACGATAAAAAGCACATCCATTGTTAATTTCTCCTACGAAAGTAGGTTTCCTTTCCCTTGATCCTGCGGCGGTTTGTTCCTCCACGGGCTTCTTGCCTTTGTTGGCGGAGGCCATGGTGCTCTAAACTTGAGAAGATTTCCTGACAGAAACAAATCGAAATGAAAACACGACGATAACATGATGCACGAACCTCGGGGGATCTGGGGGGTTATATATTATGAAGTTTCAAAGCACAAGGAAGGTGCTGATACGAAAACGAGGCGGAGCTTGAGCTCGAGGTTCTCACACCCCCTCCAGGCGCGGGGAAGCCGGAGCCCGCGCCTGGGGTGGGTTTGGCCACCCCGGCCTCCGGTTACTCCTATGTTCCGTCTCGTAACTTTCCTTATGTAATAAAAACATCAAAAATATAAAAAGATTAGGCTTTCATGAACCTTCTGTTTTCACCACTTTTACCTATTCAAAGACGAACTCTGTAGACTCTTTTTTCTCCTTCTCCTGGAAATTCCTTTTCTCACAAGGCAATACACAAACTTCAATGGCAACATTAGTGTAAGAAAAAACAAAAAACCTTCAGGTTCACACTTTAACCGAAATCCATCAACACAAAGGCTTCTTTAAGAGGCAAATGCAAATGATAATAGAAATCTATCAAAACATACCAGCAGGTAAAGATTGATATTTTAGAAAACCTTTTGTTGCTCAAATCAAAAAGTGCAAAACTAATGAAAGTTGGGTAACAACTTGGAGAACAAGCATGGAAAAATACAGCTCCATTCGACGTACTGAGCTCCCTCATGATTTTTTACAATGCAGTACAAAAAACTATCCCACGACAGCCACTTTTCACAACTCCTCTACTTCTCAAAAGTAGTTGAACTTGACACAAAAACCAAAACAAATAGGCTAAGGAGCTCCAAGACTCAACTAAACTCTTGGGTTATCTCCCAACAAGTATTTTTCTTTAATGCCTTTAAGTTAGGCTTGAAACTTTCAAAAATGATCACAAAGGAGATATATATCTAGAATGAAAGAGAGCATCGAGAAGCAAATAACCAACACATTTGAGTCTAACCCTCTTCCTATGCATGGGGGTATCATGAGAAAACAAATTAATGAAACAAAAAGCCACTAGTATAGGAATACAAAACAGATGCAACTTCAAAGCTTTCAACATAAAACAGGGAAACTTGACATTATTGAGATGCATAAAACCATGTTTCCCTCTCTCATAATAACTTTCAGTAGTACCTTGAATAAAGTTGACAATATAACCATCAAAGGAAACAACTCTATCATCAGAATGAGCATACTTACAGTCATCAAAAAGAGGCCCAAGGTCATAAACTGGATTAATAGAAGCAAGTTGTTCCATCCTGAAATCTTTATTAGGCAAGCTGTTTTCACAAGGAGCTTTAGCAAATTTGGAAAAGTTAAATCATAAGAATATCCATCAAACTTAGTTAAAACTTTCTCCTTCTTACAATCTATAATAGCTCCACAAGTGTTCAAGAAAGGTCTACCAAAAATGATAGGGCAAGTTTTGCTAGCTGCTGAATTAAGCACTAGAAAATCAGCAGGATATTTAATCTTACCACAAAGAACCTCCACATATCTTACAATGCCAATGGGACAGACTGTCTCTCTATTAGAAAGGTGAATAACCACATAAATGTCCTCAAGCTCACAAGGACCAATTTCATGCATAATTTCCCTGTAAATCTCATAAGGAATAGCACTAGAACAAGCACCAATATCACATAAACCATAATAGCAATGACCACCAATTTTAATAGAAAGCACAAGAACACTAGCTTTTCTAACTTTTCTAGGATGAGAGACGATATGAGAAGCATCTTCACAGAAGACAATATACTCATCCTCTATATTTATAGTGACAAGGTCTTTCACAATAGCTACCACATGTTCAATATTCAATCGCTCATCAGGCTCCACAGTTTTCTTAGTACCTTTAATATCTGCACTAATCATCATAGAATACTCCTTTACCTTAGCTGGGAAAGGTATTTTCTCAACATAAGGTTCATGCACAATATGATTAGTAGTACAAACTTTGGTTCTTCTAACAGGAACATGACTAACAACATCTTTATAAGGTGCATGGTACTTGTTCCACTTCTTTTTGGGAATTTCTATGTAAGAGGCAAAGGCTTTAAAACAATTGGCAATACTTTGGGAATCAATAAAAAACTCATTATTTACATCACGGAAGTCATCAGTTCCCATAAAAGATTTAATGCATTCATAATCATAGTTTATACCTGACTTTCTTCCTTTGTCATTCTCCCAAGCTTCAGTGTTTTCTTGAATACGGTCTAAGAGATCCCATTTATCTTCTTCCTTCATACGTGTGAATGATCCAGCACAAGAAGCATCTAGTAAATCTTTATCATGAAGAGAAAGCCTAGCATAAAAGTTATTGATAATAATATTGTTAAGGAGTTCATGAATAGGACATTTAAGCATTAGTAACTTCAATATCCCCCAAGCTTGAGTTGTACTCTCTCCATCACGAGGCCAAAAGTTATATATCATATTTCTATCCTTATGAATCTCACTAGGAGGATAGAATTTATAATAAAAGAGAGATGTCATTTTCTCCCATTCCATGGATTGTCCATTCTTCAGCAGCTTATACCATTCTTTAGCTCTCCCTTTCAAGGATATAGAGAGTAACTTATTCTTCACCTGTTCAGTTGTGATACCTGCACACTTAAACAACCCGCATAATTCATGGATAAAAAGCAAGTGATCACCAGGATGGACAGTTCCATTCCCAAAATAATAATTATCCATAACATGATCAACAATACTTGTAGGTATCTTAAAAGGATCTATCTCAACAGGTGGTGTTTCATCTACTACCCTAACAGTGGTAGTAGTTTTCCCAAGCAGAAAACCAAGTGGGTTATCCATATTGGAAACAAAGTAACAAATAGAAACAAAAAGCAATACTCACAGTAGAAGTATCCTTTACCAGTTCCACTCTTCAATAGCGCTTCACTCCCTGGCAACTGCGCCAGAAAATAGTCTTGATGACCCACAAGTATAGGGGGTGTATCACAGTACTTTCGATAAATAGGAGTGTCGATCCCAACGAGGAGCAGAAGGTGTTGACTAGTGGTATGGAGCAGGAAATCTCTGTAAATACTTAGCAAACAGATTTTTAGGGGTTTTCTGATAAAACAACAAAACAAAGTGCAAGTAATAAAGATAGCGAACGACTGCATCAAGTGGCCCAATCCTTTCTTAGCAAAGGACAAGCCGGTGGAAATACTTATAAGGACCAAACGTTCTCGAGGACACATGGGAATTCTGTCAAGTGCTTTCACTTAAAATAGCTGAGTACTATTCTTTGGTGTTGTAAGTGTTGCGTGGGTGAACCTATGCTAATGTACTAACCTTACTTGGACTAATACATACTTGTTATTAAACCCCCTGCAAGCATCCGCAACTACAGGAAATCAATTAAGATATAAACCTAACCACAACCTTAAACTCTGAGATCCTACGCTCCATTATGCAATGGTGTCCTAACGGGGGTTCAGGTTTCTGTCACTCCGTCAACCCCGCAATTAGTAGCCAAATACACAATGCATTCCTCTAGGCCCATAAATGGTGAAGTATCATGTAGTCGATGTTCACATGACACCACTAGAAGAATAACACCACAACTTAAATACTAAACCATTGAATAATAACTCAACACAAATCCACTACTAACAACATGATTTCTCCCATGTCCTCAAGAACTAGACGAACTACTCACAAGACATCATATGGATCAAGATAAAAGATGATATGGTGATGGATAACAATCTGAACATAAACAATAATCCAATGGTTCCACTCACAAGCATCAACTACAATAGTAATTAACATCAGGAAAGTTTCCCCTAAGAACTAATGCAAGATCCAACACGATTGTTACAGCGAGACGGAGTGGTGATGATGGTGTTGGTGGATATGATGGTGTGGATGATGATGATGATCCCGATGAAGACTAGCTTGATGATAGTGTTGATGGCGATGATCTCCCCTCTCCCGAAGGGATTTCCCGGCAGAAATTGGTCTGCCGGAGAGCTCTTTCTCTCTCGGTCTTTTCCGCCTCGCAGAGGCAGCGGAAATCTTTCTGTGGTCTCCCCTGATGTTAGGGTTCCGTGAGGAAGATATAGGCGAGAGGGTGGAGTCGGGAGCCGGCCAGGTGGGCCACACCTGCCCTAGGTGCGGGGCAAGGTGGGCTCGCGCCTAGGGGGTGTGGCCCCCCTGTGGCCCGGCTACGCCTCCCCTTCTGGCTTCCTCGTCTTTTGGGAAAATATAATTTTTCAATATTTTTTTGGTATTTTTCCGATCTTTGCGAAATTGCATCAAAACACCTATTTTTCCATCAGAAACCTGACTCCGGTAGTCTATCCTTCAAGAATCATCCAACATGCAAAAACAGAGGAAAAGACATAAATAATACCTAATAATAAGACATATATCAATGAATAGAGGAAAATTATGATATAGAGTGGTGATGCAAATTGGACGTATCAAACAAGCAATATGAACAATATGCATCAATCAATAAGTTTTGGGACACCGCACATAGAGCTAATAATGGCAACTATGCTCTCTTAACTGGTGCCTAAAGGATAGAAGTTGGAGACTCAATATAATAGTGGAAGAAAGACCCTTCATAAAGGGAAGCAGGGATTTCAAGTTTCAAAAAAAGCTTCCAAAAATTATGGTACTTGTTATCTTTCAGCCCTCATAGCCCCTATCATAAGCATCTTGAAGTGGTTAAGGTTAAAGTGAACAAAGATGGAGTATATGCTTGACAAAGTATAAGTTGGCAATCTCATGTCCCTTGAATACGAGGGTTGCACCTCATGCTACTCAAATTTTGTCACCTGTAAGTTCTTGTCATAGTAAGTACATGTGTATCATAGAGAACCGCCAACGGGGTACCCCTTGCACATGGTACAGGAGCTTTCCCATAACCAAAATGATAAGTCAAGCAGACAATGAGCATCTCAGTGATCTTTTTATTTGCTATTTGCATAGGTTTTTATTGAGGATGCTTCACAGATTGCTCTTTATAGTGATGCTAACAGTTTCCACCATGATTAGGCATGGGTTTGGCTAGCGTCCCAGGCATTTCTCTAACACAAAACACATAACTTCATGGACTTACAAGCTCCCTTTTTATTTCACACCGGCGACATCCATAGACACAAGAGCATGATATCAACTGTGTACAAAGTACAAGTGCAATGTTGAAAATGTTACCCATGAAAACATGGTTCTGCTAATTCCAACGTATAAGTGAAAGCATATACAACTTAGATGACACAATGGTTCAAGTTTATTAGGGGCGAGGAATATAAAGTGTGCCATCAAGTTCGTGAGAGCTTTAATCGCTAAGTTTTCACATAACAAAATAGTTTTTAATTGGAAGATAGTTGAAAACAAGAATATACTTGGAATGGTGTAACACACCATGCATAGGTATTTATAGTGGTTAATTTGGAATAACTTGGTTTCTTGGAAGTTGGAAGCATGAGTAGAGCTTACTCATACAAGTGGAAGCTAGCAAAAGACTGGGAGCAACCAACTAAGAGAGCAATAATGGCCATAATCATGCAGAGCGACAAAACATTACTAATCAAAGCATAGAGTGGTACTATAAGTCAAGGACTAAATGATCATAGAGGCTATGGTGACTTGTTCATAGTCATAACATGGTGTGAGCATGTCGGGGAGGTAACCCCGGATAGGGTAAAGACGGGGCAAGACGAAAGGACATCCCTCGTCTAGTTTCCGAGTTACAATCTAAGTCGGTCGTATCCTGTAGACGTCGGCCGAGATAGGAAAGGGGAGACCTTTATATTCATGCCAAGGCATTACCCGGCCGAGTTACTTCATGAGTCGGCCGGGCTATCTCGAATAATCTTGATGCAGGTGAAGGACGATCCGAGTTATGCGAGGAAGGACCGAATGGTACGAAGCTTGCAGGAGAAGGAGAAGCTGAAGTCAAACCCTAGAGATAGGCTGGGGAGAATCTGAGCAAGGCCAAGCGCTACGGACAAAGACGCAGGGCGACAGAGAGGAAGAAGGAGGTCACGAGGTGACAGTCCTGAAGCCCGAGGCCTGCAGGAGGGGCCCTCTAGAACCTTGCCGCTGTTAGGGGAGCGACAGGGAAAGGGGGGCGCCGAACTACTATATTGGGACAAGCATATTCCTCGAATATGCTTGCCACGTCAGCCCTAGAGGAGCCCAAGGCTCTCCTTTATAAGGAGAGGCTTGGACTCTGAAGAGGGGATCGGCTGATTCTTAGTACCGTTAGGCTGAAAAAGTTCTCCCTTTCTCCTTGTAAATAGCTCAAGGAGCGCTTGTAGCCCAAGGAAGGAGAAATGAAGATCTTGGCCTTAGTCTTCTGTGTGTAGAATCAACTACATCTTCCCTCCCCAGGTCCCTCTAGCATCCATTGGCCCCATACTTTAGCCTACCCATGGCATCTGCCGTGCCACCACCACGACAGTTGGCGCCCACCGTGGGGCCAGCAGCGGTGCTAGCTGGAGTTATGATCCGAACGGGAAACTTCATCAACACTGGCGAGCGCGTCGTTTCTGGCTTGGTCCAGAGATTTGATCTCTGTGACTACGTCAGCGACAATGCGTGCAGCTTCAGGGGAAAAACTCCCTCGCGCAACAGTGTCTTCATCAGCCTGGGCGAGCACAGAGTCTACGTCGGCATCGACATATCCGACGTTTATCCTCACCAAGTTGTTGTTGCAGGAGAGCCACCTCTTAGCGCTGCAAGCCATCCACGCGGAGCGCGTCCCGTAGACATCGTCGAGGTGATGGTCGCGGCAGGAGTGCAGGCAGGAGTAGCGGCTGCCGGATCGACCAGAGACCCCGCCACGGGCGTACAGGGCACACCCAGGCAGACAGCTCCGCTACCCACCGAGGTAATCCCACCAGTGACCAACCAGACCGAGGTGCAGGACACTACCCCAAAGGCACCAAGAGTAAGAGGGCCACCTCTGGAAAGGCCAGAGAACATTCTTCAGGCTACCATAGAAAACTTAACAACACCTGTAGCGCCGATACTTGATCTGGCGAATGCTCAGGCAGAGTTAGAAGAAACCAGGCAAAAGGTGCTGGTAGAGGCCAAAAAGGTGTCGGCCTTGCGGGAGTCCTTAAACAGGACCCTGCGAGAATACGCCAAAGCCAATAAGCTTGACGTCGCACCCGAACGGGTGGACGAGTTAAGATTGAGAGGGAAAAACCTCATAGATGATATCAACAAGGAGCATGATGCTCATAAGGCAGAATCAGTTGATTTGGGCCTGCCGAGGTACAGTACCCCGGCAAAGAACCTAAGAGCGGCAAATGCCGCAGTCTTAGAGTTAGAAAGGTTAACCGGCGAAGCCCGGCAGAAACAGCAAGAAAGAGTGAATGAGCTGGTGCGCATCGCAAACCAGCAAAACGAAGAGATGCTCAGGGCTGACCCGGCAAGGCCGGGGGCATCGCGGATGGTTCACTCGGCAGTTGCAGCACCTGCCGAGTCCGTGGCAGCAGCATCTTCACCCGGAAATAATGCACGAAGGGACAAAGCAGTAAATTCAGGAAAAAGAAACAAGCAAATTGTTCCGTATGATCCGACAGTAGCCGGGAAGGCAAACGAGAATAGAGGCAATGGAAGTCGGGGTAACAGTGGTGAGAGGAACCCCGGCCGTATTGAAAAGGACGACGGAAGCCGAGGCAATGGAGACCTCGGTAGGAGAGAACTCGGAAGAGGCAATCATGAGAACAACACCCCGGCCGAAGTAAGAAGAGAACCACCGCTCAATCCGCAACAAAGACATGAACCCCGGCAGGAAAGAGAAGCGAGGCCAGCTTGCCACAATCAAGTGAATGAAAGGTACAATGATGGTTATTCCGAGATGGAATATGCGATCCATGGTGGAAATAACCATTATGGATTGCAAGACAGAATTCTATACAGAGATTTGCCATCGAATGATGCAAGAGTAAAGCTGGACCAGCTATACCGGTCCGAGTTGTTGGAGGAACAGGGTCCGCCAGGTCCGACATGCTTTGGACCACAGATCATGGGCGAACCACCTGTGCCGAACTTTCAACTAGCAAGAGGGACAAAGACATATAATGGGAGTACCAAACCTCAAGACTGGTTGATTGACTATGCCACTGCTGTGAAAATAGTGGGTGGGAACTTACGGTGGGAAGTACGGTATGTCCCACAAATGTTGGAAGGACCAGCTAGGGTATGGCTGAATAATCTACCAGCGGGCAGTATCAACTGTTGGTTGGATTTTGAAGAAATGTTCGTCAGCAACTTTACCAGCACATACAAGAGGCCAAGCAGACCGCAACAATTAGCCATGTGCAAGCAGAGGCCAAATGAAACAGATAGAGAGTTTTTAACTCGATGGTGTAACCTGAGAAACTCATGTGAAGGAGTTATAGAGTCGCAAGCAATAGCCTGGTTCGCTCAAGGATGTCGTTATGGCAGCGTGTTATGGCAACGTCTGCAAAGAGATATGCCAACCACATTGGCAGAAACTATCAGAATAGCGGATTCCTATGCATTAGGAGATCCAACGCAACCAGAATTAATGTCGGCAGATCATCGGGAGCAACAAGACCATTATGTACGAGATTTGGCCGGGTCATCCAGGCGCAGCGACTTCAGAGGAAGAAGAAGATAAGAAAGGCCGGATCATAGATATAATTCGGCCCAAGTGGCAGCAGTAGCGCAGGATCCGCCGAGTCATGGACCGACTCAACGGCAGAAAAATGGTCCTCAGCAGTGGACACCAAGGAATGAAGGAAAAAGACAGTGGACCCCAGAACAAAAGCGATGGCAAGAGGCGAAGTACGTTGAATCTATGTTAGATCAGCCGTGCAAATTCCACACATCGAACCCATCCAGGCCAGCCAACCATACGACCCGCCAATGTGCATGGATGAAAAATGCAATGGGAAACCCCGTAGGTATTCAGGCGCCCATCAAATCTGACAAAGATCAACCACAGTTCTTTGGAGCAAATGCACAAAGAATCGATGTTACCACCGCCTCCCCCGAGGTACGATAACCCGGATCGGAGAGATGCGGTACATCAAGTGATGAACCAAATCCACGATGGAAGGACAGATCCAGCGAATACTGGACGCAATGATTACAGAGAACATCATCAATCTTATTGCGTGTTCACAACGGAACAACAAGACAAGCAGAGTGTGCAACGCCGGCATATGGAAGTAAATGCAGTTATGCCGGCAGTACCAAGATTTGTGCCTTGGTCAGATCAGGAGGTAACTTGGAGCATAAAGGATCACCCCAAGATAATGCCGAATCTCGGGTCATATGCACTCGTGTTGGATCCAAAATTTGTTGGACCAAGCATCAATGTGAAATTCTCAAAAGTACTCATTGACAATGGAAGCAGTATCAACATCATGTACAAAGATACCATGCACAAACTCGGAATATCGCAGAACATGCTGCAATCCACGAGGACCACTTTCCATGGGATAGTGATAGGACTTTCATGTGAACCCATTGGTAAGGTCCGTGTAGATGTGTTATTCGGTACAAGAGATAACTGCAGAGCAGAAAACCTAGAGTTTGAGGTAGTGGATCTAGAGAGTTGTTATCATGCTTTACTCGGACGGCCCGCGTTGGCCAAATTCATGGGAAGCTGTCATATAAGTTATCTGAAAATGAAGCTACCCGGACCACAAGTAGTGATAACAATAGCAGGTGATTACAAGAAGTCAATGGAGTGTGCTTCAGCCGGGTCGAATCTGGCCGAATCATTGGTTATAGCAAGAGAAAAACGAAGGATTCAGGAGGTAGCAGCCCTAGCTCAGTCGGCACAGCTGAATATGCCGACACTAGCCAATCCACATGGAAGTGTCTCCTTTCAGCCGACTAAAGAAACAAAGAAGTTTCAGATAGATGAGCAATTCCCAGAGCGTACTGTTACTATTGGTGCAGGCCTAGATGCTAAATAGGAAAGCGAGCTCACCAACTTCCTCCGTGAGAATCGGGATATCTTTGCATGGTCAACTCAGGATCTGCAAGGTGTTCCGAGGGAGTTGGCTGAGCACTCTCTGAATGTAAGGCCAGGAGCAAGGCCGGTGAAGCAACCTCTCCGCCGCTTCGCCGAAGAAAGGAGAAAAATAATAGGGGATGAAATAGCTCGGCTCCTCGCAGCCGGGTTCATCATGGAGGTGTTATATCCGGATTGGTTGTCAAATCCGGTGCTAGTAGAAAAGAAGAAAGATGATCCGAATGTAGCCATTGTATGGCGAATGTGTATCGATTACACGAACCTGAACAAGGCGTGTCCAAAAGATCCCTTTCCATTACCTAGAATAGACCAAGTCATTGATTCGACCGCTGGTTGTGAGTTATTATCATTTGTAGACGCGTATTCTGGTTTCCACCAGATACCGTTAAATCCGGCCGATCAAATAAAGACTGCATTTATTACCCCTTACGGGGCCTATTGCTATCGCACCATGCCATTCGGCCTGCGAAACACAGGAGAAACTTATCAGAGATGCATGCAAAAATGTCTACACGACCATATAGGAAAAAATGTACAAGTATATGTATATGACGTGGTCATCAAAACTAAGGAAAGCAAAACGCTACTGGATGATATACGACAGACTTTCACGAACCTAAGAAGGTTCCGAATGAAGCTCAATCCGGAAAAATGCACATTCGATTGTCTTGCAGGAAATTACTCGGCTTCCTTGTACCTAGCCGAGGTATAGAGGCCAACCCAACAAAGATAAAGGCAGTAGAAAGAATGGAGTTGCCAAAATGTCTAAATGATGTACAAAAGTTCACTGGATGTCTAGCCTCGCTCAGCCGATTCGTATGTCGGTTGGGGGAAAAGGCACTACCACTCTATCAATTAATGAAGAAATCAGATAAGTTCATTTGGACTCCACAAGCAGACAATGCATTTCATGAGTTGAAAAAGATGTTGGTCACAACACCCATTTTAGCTTCTCCATTATCAAAAGAGCCAATGTTACTCTATATAGCGGCTACCAACAGAGTAGTAAGTGCTGTAGTCGTCGTAGAACGACTCGAAGGTGATAAGTCGGTTCAAAGGCCGGTGTATTATTTGAGCGAGGTCTTATCCGCGTCAAAACATAATTACCCACATTATCAGAAGATGGCTTATGGAGTGTATATGTCGGCAAAGAAGCTAAAACATTAATTCGAAGAACATCCCATCAAAGTGATCTGTGAAGAACCCATAGCCGACATATTGAGCAACAAAGATGCAAGTGGCCGAATAGCAAAATGGGCAATCGAATTGTCACCATACGCCCCACAATTCGATAGAAGAGATGCAATCAAGTCTCAGGCGGTCGCCGACTTATTCGTAGATTGGGCCGAAGTGCAGTATGAGCCACCATTGCCAGACCCAAATTATTGGACAATGCATTTCGATGGTTCCAAACTAAGAAACGGTTTGGGGGCAGGAATAGTGTTAACATCGCCCGAAAGAGATCAGCTGAAGTACGTGCTACAAATACATTTCGCCGCATCAAACAACGCAGCCGAATACGAAGCATTGGTCCATGGATTGAAAGTAGCAAAAGAGATTGGCATACGCCGAATTTTATGCTATGGGGATTCAGATTTAGTAGTACAACAAGTCTCAGGCAATTGGGATGCATTGGATGATAATATGGCATTGTATAGATTTCATGTGCAAAAGATCAATGGATACTTTGAAGGGTGTGAATTTCACCACATACCTCGAGCAGAAAATGATGCCGCAGACACGTTGTCAAAACTAGGATCAAGCAGACAGTCAATTCCACCGGGTATTGCCCTGGAACACCTCAGAAAACCATCAATAACCCCATCACCAGAATCCGGGTCTATCTTTATTCCGACAAATTCGGTAGAAGATAGTGTGCCGATGGAAGGAGACCAACAATGTAACTCGGGATTCCCCAAGAGAAGGAAAGCAGAGGCATGCATAATCAGGTAAAAGGTCGAGGTAGCCATGTCGGCGGAAAACATGGAAATAGACCGTGAGATCGCACCAGGAAAAGTCACACCGGTATGGGCGCAACCCATTTTCTTTTTCCTTAAAGATGCGACACTACCGAATAATGAAGTATTAGCAAGACAGATTTTAAGGAGAGCAAAAGCTTATACAATCATAAACAATGAGATATACAAAATAAGCGTCACAAATGTATTTCAAAGGTGTGTGAGTTCGGCAGAAGGCCAGGAGATCCTCCTATAAATACATCAAGGAGAGTGTGGACACCATGCCTCATCTCGTGCCTTGGTAGCCAAAGCATTAAGGCATGGGTTTTATTGGCCAACAACGTTGAAGGAAGCCAAAGAGCTGGTTGAAAAATGCAATGGCTGTCAGAGATATGCAACTAAGATACACATGCCATCGTCCGAGTTAAAAACAATACCCATTACCTGGCCGTTTTCTGTGTGGTGCCTAGATATGGTGGGACCGTTTAAGCCGGCCCGAGGGGGGATGACCCACATATTGGTCATGGTAGACAAGTTCACAAAATGGATTGAAGTAAAGCCGATAAAGAAATGTGACGGGCTCACAGCAATGAAATTCCTCAAAGATATTATCTTAAGATATGGGTACCCGCACAGTGTTATTACAGATAACGGCACAAACTTTGCAGAAGGAGCTTTCGCTAGATTTTGCCAAGAGAAACACATAACATTAGATGTCGCGTCTATTGCTCATCCAGCATCTAATGGGCAAGTGGAAAGAGCTAATGGTGTAGTGTTGTCCGGTATAAAACCACGACTTGTCGAACCATTGCAAAGGTCGGCAGGATGTTGGATCGAGGAATTACCAGTAGTATTATGGAGCCTCAGGACTACTCCAAATAGATCAACAGGTTACACTCCATTCTTTTTGGTATACGGAGCAGAGGCCGTGCTTCCAGCTGACATACTGCATGACTCGCCAAGAGTTACTCAATATACAACTTCGGAGATAAATGAAGTGGCTCAACAAGATACTGTTGACCTGCTAGAAGAAGCCAGAGAGCTAGCACTATCACGATCAGCTATTTATCAGCAGAACTTGGGACGATATCACAGCAAGAAGATGAATCCAAGGGTATTCAAAGAAGGAGACTTAGTCCTCAGACTAGTGCAACGCACGGCAGGCATGCACAAGCTGTCACCTCCATGGGAAGGACCATTCATCGTGAGCAAAGCACTGCATAATGATGCCTATTACCTAATTGATGCTCAATCCCTTGTAAGGAACAAGGCATACAAAGCCGGCGAAGAAACGAAGTGGCCATGGAATGTAGCTTTACTTCGTCCATTTTACTCATAGCATAGTATCTCGAGGTCAAGAACCAATGATGTATTAAACCTCGGCATCCAGAGCAGTGACTCGGGGACTGCCATATGTTATTTCAATTTCATCTTATGTATTGAACCTCGGCATCCAGAGCAATGACTCGGGGACTGCCATATGTTATTTCAATTTCATCTTATGTATTGAACCTCAGCATTCAGAGCAATGACTCGGGGACTTCCATATGTTATTTCAATTTCATCTTATGTATTGAACCTCGGCATCCAGAGCAATGACTCGGGGACTGCCATATGTTATTTCAATTTCATCATATATATTGAACCTCGGCATCCAGAGCAGTGACTCGGGGACTGCCATATGTTATTTCAATTTTATCTTATGTATTGAACCTCGGCATCCAGAGCAGTGACTCGGGGACTGCCGTATGTTATTTCAATTTTCATCCTATGCATTGAACCTCGGCATCCGGAGCAGTGACTCGGGGACTGCCATATTTTCTTTGGATTTCATCTTACGTATTCAACCTCGGCACCCTGGGCAGCGCCTCGGCAACGATCTTATATTATTTCTGAAATTCGCTTCACAAAAGACTTCGGCGCAATAGGCCGTGACTCGGGGACTGCCATATATTGTTCCCAAGTAGTAGTCAACCTTTGGTACAAGGAAGGTATCACATTTCGATACTCAGAATAAGAGCAGCTCAATCTCGTATGATATTCGAAGCTCACACCCAGATTAATTGGTTAAACCACGAGAATACAAAGACAAAGATGCATACTAAAATCAGGAAATCACAGATCATCAAAGCAAGAATTCGAACGAAAACCCACTTAAACAAAGTTATAACAACTACAAACATATATGTCGGAGCAGAACACGACAAAAGAAATTCAGGTCATACAGAAGACAGACAAATGTTCCACGTACATCGTACGCCCGGCATACTAGGGACAAGAAATAACTTAAGGATTTTCAGCTGTAGAGGCAGCAGTTGGGTCAGGGGCTGGATGCTCCGAGATAGGAGGAGCCTCGGCATAGGTTGCCTCGCCTTCCACAGACCCAGGGGCGACTTCGGCCGAAGCTTGAGGCTGCTGAGGAACATCAGTTTGCGCAGTTGAATGCCCAGTACCTTTGGAGGAGGATCGCGGGTCACCATTGTCATCCGAGCTCGAACTGGAGTCACCGGAAGAAGCCGAATCATCTTCACCTTCACCTTGTTCAGCCGAGTTATTTTCTGATGCATCCTCGACTACGACCTCATCGTCCGAGTTAGGGAGGAAGCTCGGACCTTCATTCCAGGTATGCACGTCGGCATACTCAACGAGCTGAAAGGCGCGAGCTTGACGAAGAGCAACAAAAGTGGGGTCCTCAACCCAACGAGAACCTGTGCGCAAATTTCTCAGGATATCAAGAGAAATGTCTTCATACCATGACATGATAACAGTAAGGGCCATATCAGCGCCAGCTCGCCCGGCTGATTCCCATCCAGAGACTCATTTGATTCTCAGATGCCATCAATCTCTTCACCAGCAATTCGAGCTCGTTGATATCAGGAGTCCCAGAGGTATTCGGCCAGAGAACATGGTAGGCTCGGATAGCTGCCTGCACCAAGTCCCTACCCATAATCTTCATCGGACCAACTGCAGCGCCGACGACGACCAGGAAATCCTCCATCGAGTACTCCGAGTCAACGTCAACAGGGATACCTCGGTGTGCACGAGCTGCAAGAACCGCTTTAGAACTCACAGGCTTAGCTTCTGGAAAATGACCTGCGCAAAACACAAATGCGTCAGGAGGAAGCAGCGACAAAGATAAAAACATAATCCGGCCATGCTAAGAAACTTACAATGAATATAACTCATCATTATCTGAAGGTCTTTAGCCCAGATGCTCTTGCTCTTTTCAAAGCGAGCGATCTCCTCGCTCATTCCACGAGTTTTCAGTTCGGCAGCCTCGAGGAGTTCTTTATTCTTATGCAGCTCCAGAGCGAGCCGATTCTTCTCTTCAGAGAATTCCTGATCGACCTTTTCTAGTTCGGATTTCTGAGAGAGCTTGAGGGTCTCCACCTCAGCCTGCAGGCGAGCTATTTCATCATCTTTTTCTTTTAGCTGCGCCGAATGAGTAGCGCTTTGTTCTAAAAAATGCAGCATCATGTCAGGCATGGGCGTGCAATCTTGGTGAGATGCTGCAAAGGTTTGCAACTCGGATTTACCAAAGCCAAACGAAATAAAAGAGAAGCTTAGCGCACATTTTAAAGGGAGAAAAGGTGTAAGATAAAAGGGAAACTAACCTTCCAAGCTCTTGACCTTTTTCTCAAGACGAATGTTGAGATTATTGATATTACCTGTTTAGAAAAAAAGTGAGCCGACATCTAGCGGACAAAACAATAAGAACGTCGAAAATGACGAAAAGGAACTATCGACTTACCAGCCTTTTTTACCACAGGAAGGACTTTCTCATATTTTTCTTCCAGTTTGCGATGCGAAAAAAGCAACCTTTGAAATTCGGCAGTCCGCCGGTCATGTGCAACCTGAACAATGGAGCAAAACGATGAATGAATATTCAAGGCTAAACCAGATCGAGTCAAGCAAAACTTAACCCGGATCTAGGTGGCTGGATAATCAAAGCTAAACCAGATCCGAGTCAAGCAAAACGTAACCTGGATCTAGGTGGCTGGATATTCAAAGCTAAACCAGATCCGAGTCAAGCAAAACTTAACCCGGATCTAGGTGGCTGGATATTCAAAGCTAAACCAGATCCGAGTCAAGCAAAACTTAACCCGGATCTAGGTGGCTGGATATTCAAAGCTAAACCAGATCCGAGTCAAGCAAAACTTAACCCGGATCTAGGTGGCTGGATATTCAAAGCTAAACCAGATCCGAGTCAAGCAAAACTTAACCTGGATCTAGGTGGCTGGATAATCGAAGTTAAAACAGATCTGAGTCATGTGAAACTAAAACCAAATTTAGGTGACTGGATATTCCAAGATCAGCTAAACGAAAGTCAAGTAAGCTTTAAGGCAGATCTAGTCGGATATAAATTCGAACCCTAGAGATAAAATTAGATTAAGTAAAGCATTATTAAACTTCCAAGCATATAACAAGTTATTTCCTTGCAAGTTTCGGGGACTAGAGCGTATAGTAATATCTGGAGAATTAATCTAAACTTGGCGTATAGCAAAACGGCGATTACCTCATTCATCTTGTTAGTGTCAAGGATAAACTTGGCAACTTGATCGAAACGGCTGCTAATGTCGGAAAGCTGAAAGGGCTGACTGATTGGATTACCCTCAAACTGGTCGGCAGCATTCCAATTATTGGCATATTCCACCAGCGAGCCGAGGTTGTTCCCACTAGCCGTCCGAGTTAGGACTTTACCCCGGACATGGTGTGTAACCACCGCTGCCGCATGGCTTTTATGAAGAGCAAGCTGGGTGCCGGCTTCTGGAGTAACGGAGGCTTTGGTAGGCGCAGTTCCTTTGTGTAGCACATCGGCAATACTCGGCTGAGAAGAGCTGGCAAGGCCTTTCTGGGAAGTGGAGGCCTTGGTGGCAACAGTTTTTCTTGCTTTAGAGGAGGCATCAGCAGGAGCCGATACCTCGGTAATGGGAACGGTGTCTTTAGGAGCAGAAGGGGTCACGGTCGCATAGGGCGCCGAGATAACGACCTCTTCGGCCGGGGCTGGAGTTGCGGTAGAGACCGCGGGGGCAGAGAGAGGCTCAGTAGAGGCGCTCGGATCCACAGAGGGGGCAACGGGCTCGGCGGAAAACTCGGAGGGACGAGTGGGATCGATGTCAACGAGAGGAGTCTCAGGCACATCGTGACGAGGAGGCGACTGATTCAGAGCTCAAGGAGATGCAACACGTGCAGGACTAGGAATCCTGATATCTTCAACGTGAGGAGGAGATGGTTGCCGAGTCACGCGGCTAGTCATGCTAGGACCGCCGGGCTTAACAGAGAGTGGAGCACTGCAAGAATAAGAAAGAAAGAAGGGCGTCAGGAGGAAAGACAGAAAGAGAGAAACAAGAAATACGGGCAAAGGGAACTTACCCTGCCACTCCAGGCATGGTATTACGCCTGGGAGGGTTCAGAGCGGATTTCTTCGTTCGTTTCTTAGGGACCACCTCAGAGGCACTCGCAGGAGCGCCACGTTTCCCAAAGGTAACAGGAGGCCGGGAAGCAATAGGCTCGGTGTTGTGAACCTGACCGGCCGGATTAGCTGGGAAAGTAGAAGCCGGAAATGCATAAGAAATGGGAATTGTGTCAACTACCTCTAGAACTTGGACCTCATCCGAATCACCTTCCTCCTCGTGGGCCGAAGTCTTTCCACGAGCGCGAGCGGGGGCGAGGTCCGATTTGGGAACGAATTCTTCCGAGTCCGGCTCCCCAACGTCCGAGGTATTCCGGTCCGCGGGCCACGGGAGTGACAGAACCTCGGCATCTTCGCCTTTCTGTTATGTGAACCTCTGTAATACAAAAAAAGAGGAAAACTAGCGAAAACAGTTGCGAAAACAGTTGGAAAGCGAAACGTTAGTGATTAAACTTACTTCGGGAGGCGGACGATCGCGGGTGAACGGTTTCAATCCCCAAGCCCAATCCTCTGGAATCTCCGTCTTAAAGATAGCTCGGACGCGCTTATAGATAAGATAGTTGTCCAGCTCCACGGTCGAGACTCGGTTAGGGTCAAGAGGACCGCTCATGTAGCACAGTTTGTGAGTCCGTTTCTGGAATGGGCAGATTCGGCTACTAATAAAGGTAGCCATCAGATCTTCGCCGCATAACCCGGCACGGATCAGCTCTTTGAGCCGAATCTCAAAGGCCTCGGCCAAGGCATGACTCTTCCTTGGATTATAAGTCCAATTCACCTTAGAAGGCGGACCAATGGAGAAGGCAGGGAGCTGAATCTTGTCCTCTGTCCCTCTGTTCTTGAAATAAAAAAAGGATTTGTGCCACTTCTTGCACGACTCTAACCCGGTGACACGAGGAAATACGGACTTCCTCCGAGGTGTAATGGACGCTGCCCCACATTGAGTAAGCAGTTTCGGAAGGGTGCAGAGACTTGTCAGGGACTACGTTGGAACGAATCTGGAAGAACTTCGACCAGACGTGCACGGATGGCCATAGGCCGAAATATCCCTCCGAGGCGGAGATAAAAGCAGAAAGAGAAGCGATGGCATTTGCAGGAAGGTGATGCGGCTGAAGGCCGAAGTAGTCGAGAAACTCTCTAGCAAAGTCGCTAAGAGGGAGACCAAAGCCGCGCGAGAAATGTGACATAAAAACTACATACTCGCCCTCCCTAATATCCGGAGAGGACTCGCTGCCGGGTAAGCGACAGGAGACCTCGGCGGGAATCCTCCGAGTTCGGATAAGCCACTCGATCTCGCGGCGTGTAACGGAGGAGCCCTGCCACGAGCCTCGCTCAGGCCCAGAGCCAGCATCGTCATCCTCTACAAGTGCACCACTAAAGGAGCTAGACATGGGTTCGCCGGAGAGATCGACGGAGGAAGAACTAGCGGCGGAGGAAGGTTTAGAGCTAGGAGGCCCCGTCATGATTTTGCACAGGAACGGCGGCGGAGCAGAGGAACCGCCGCGCGAATACAAAATCGAGACAGAGAAATCTAGGATAAAGCCTAGGCGACCGGCCGGAAAGAACTCACCGGCAGCGACGCCGAAGCTAGCGAACGTGAACGAGGCAGACGGGGCGACGCGGTGGAGTCCTCGCCGTCAGCGGTTCTGATGAACGCGCGGCGGCGGAGCTGCGTGCGGGCGCGGGAGCGAGAGGAAGAAGGGTGCAGGCGAACGAAAAGGGGAAAGTTAATCCTCCAGCGCTGCGCCCCACTTTATAACCTAGCCGCAAGCAAGGTAGTGGGATCGTGGGTGTGACGGTTGGCAGCGTGGATCGTGTGCGCGGCACGACTGCACGTTGTTGAGCGGAACCACACCTAGGACCACACGGTAGCAGAGAAGATCACGATCCCCGATAGAAACGGAACACGAGGCGACGCAGCGCCGGCGCGACAGGCACAATAGTAACTGTAGCCTGTCAGTAAAAACTGTAGAGGAACAAAAAACTAGAGAAGCAATGATGGGGATGACACGTAGGACGAGGCGTACACGAGAAGATACAACAATACCTCGAATGAGCAAGGAACAACTCGGAAACGATACAGAGCGTGTGTCGTGAAACTGATACGACTCGGCCGAGGTTATCGGCGGGGCCATACCAGCTTCGGGGACTAATGTCGGGGAGGTAACCCCGGATAGGGTAAAGACGGGGAAAGACGAAAGGACATCCCCCGTCTAGTTTCCGAGTTACAATCTAAGTCGGCCGTATCCTGTAGACGTCGGCCGAGATAGGAAAGGGGAGACCTTTATATTCATGCCAAGGCATTACCCGGCCGAGTTACTTCATGAGTCGGCCGGGCTATCCCGAATAATCTTGATGCAGGTGAAGGACGATCCGAGTTATGCGAGGAAGGACCGAATGGTACGAAGCTTGCAGGAGAAGGAGAAGCTGAAGTCAAACCCTAGCTATAGGCTGGGGAGAATCTGAGCAAGGCCAAGCGCTACGGACAAAGACGCAGAGCGACAGAGAGGCAGAAGGAGGTCACGAGGTGACAGTCCTGAAGCCCGAGGCCTGCAGGAGGGGCCCTCTGGAACCTTGCCGCTGTTAGGGGAGCGACAGGGAAAGGGAGGGCGCCGAACTACTATATTGGGACAAGCATATTCCTCGAATATGCTTGCCATGTCAGGCCTAGAGGAGCCCAAGGCTATCCTTTATAAGGAGAGGCTTGGACTCTGAAGAGGGGATCGGCTGATTCTTAGTACCGTTAGGCTGAAAAAGTTCTCCCTTTCTCCTTGTAAACAGCTCAAGGAGCGCTTGTAGACCAAGGAAGGAGAAATAAAGATCTTGGCCTTAGTCTTCTATGTGTACAATCAACTACATCTTCCCTCCCCAGGTCCCTCTAGCATCCATTGACCCCATACTTTAGCCTATCCATGGCATCTGCCGTGCCACCACCACGACAGAGCATGTGCCAAGTCAACCCAAACAAAACATCAAAGGAGAATACCACAATACTATGCTTTTGCATGCTAAAACAACGCACGATTCCTTCAAGGCACACTAAGCAATCCCAATTGTTTGGAACAAGTAATGCTACATCAATAATCACTAAGCATATGGTCAAAACAATACCTAGGATGACATGCTAAAGTCTAAGTCACAGTCAATGCAAGCTCCTCTTGCACTTTCAAGCAAGAACTTTCTACTCCTTTCCAACACCAATCAACTTATTTGAAACAACACAGCAAGAACGATGGTCCAAACTACTTTATTCAAGCAAACTAAACAAACTAAGGAAAGCAAACAAAATAAGACGCTCCAAGAACAACACAATTGTGCATGAAACAATAAAAATAAAGTGTCTAGAAAGACCTAAGCTTTTTACTGATGAAGAAGGGGATGCCTTGGGCATCCCCAAGCTTTGACGCTAGTACCTCTTGGATATTTCTTGGGTTGACACCGGGTTGGCATCCCCAAGGTTGAGCTTTTGTCCATTCTTCATCTCATTACATCATTCTCTCTCTACACCTGAAATTTTTCCTTCATACAAAACTTCACACAATCTTCATTAGCAACATTAGTGTATTCAAAAGATAATAGACCCGTGGTTTTAGCTTTAGAATAGCAAAAAATTTCACTAAAAACACAAGCTACTATAGCAACTCCTTCAAAAAGCTCAATTTCCCAAAAATAACCCAAAAAGGAATCAATAAGAAGCAAATGCAAATAATGGCAGAAATCTGTCAAAACAGACCAGCAGGTAGAAATCAACTTATTTGAAACAACACAGCAAGAACGGTGGTCCAAACTACTTTTTTCAAGCAAACTAAGAAAAGAAAACGAAAACTAAGACACTCCAAGAAAACACAATTATGCATGAAACAATAAAAATAAAGTGTCTAGAAAGACCTGAGCTTTTTATTGATGAAGAAGGGGATGCCTTGGGCATCCCCAAGCTTTGACGCTAGTACCTCTTGGATATTGCTTGGGGTGACACCGGGTTGGCATCCCCAAGGTTGAGATTTTGTACATTCTTCATCTCATTACATCATTCTCACTTTACACCTGAAAATTTTCCTTCATACAAAACTTCACACAATCTTCATTAGTGTAGAGGGTCCCAACCTTTAATAAGGTAGAGTCCCCTGTGTTTACAATGCTAGTCCCTGGATCAATAGCTAGCATCCACAGTTAAGATGTAATATCAAGAAACAAAGGTCATAATACAACTTTATAACTAGAAATAACATAATTTTATTACATCTTACATAGCTCATTTGGCTATTACATTACATTGCAGCAGAATATCTATAAGCATGGGGTCCTTCATCTTCAGAGTGGCACATGCAGACATGTTGGTTGTAGACTTTGTAATCCTAATCAATCAATCTTCACTAAAAACAATCAAACCTGCAACATCACAAGTTACAGCCACAAGGGTCAATACATTTGAATTGTATTGGCAAGTGATACTATGGTAGTATGGTGGAGTCTATCATCTATATGCATTTGGCTAAGTGGAGTTGAGGCTTGCATTGCTCAAAATAGATTTTCCTTATCATTTTGAAAACACTAAGTTTTAACTTGTCAAAATCAATTTTCTCAATCAAAGATTGAAGATCCTTTAACCCTTGTTCAACCACAAGTTTTTAACTTAGAAATTTGAATGATGAGATTCTTGATTGCTTCCATGTCTTGATGCTCAAATTGTCCTTTACCAGGGACATGGATAAGTACTTAGATTTTACACTCTGCAGAGGTGGTGCACTTTCCCCACAAGACTTGGTTTCCCAAGACAAGATCTTTCAGAAGCCTTCCCTTAGACCAAAATGGACGTGCTCCAACCTATCAAACTCTACCACCAACTGTCCATATGGCTAAGTTCTTGCAACCTATATGATCCAGGAAGAGCCCATAATGCCAAGTGGCTGCACTTGAAGCTTCTCAACATTTGACATCTCAAATCTCTTTGTTCCTGGGTGGTCATCCACAAGTGAGATACACAAGGTAAACCATAGACATGGGACTTGTGAACCACTCAACCAAAATCCACCAAGAAATTACCATTCCACCCAGGTGATTCATTAACTTAGTTGTTTTATTAAACAAAACACAAGTCCTCAGACTTAGGAATTTTTCCATAGTGTGAATATATATTCCACCCATGTTTTCTATTAGCTAGGCTAAGCTTGATAGTAATAAGAATCTTAACTTAAGAAGATTTCCACTAAGGTTTCATCTACTAGGTTTTACTATAGCAAGGTTTATAAGTAGCAAAAATTCCATGTAAGTTTACTTAGAGAAAATCACTAATGCATAGTGAAAGTAATGGGACAAAAGTATGAAGCATCACTTGCCTTTTTGGTAGAGGGTATAGGTTCACTCCTTGTCCTTGCAACAATCACACTCTTCAAGTCACTACAATTCAATCAAGCAAGGCACAAACTTAATCTACCAATCAAGCAAAACATCACATAAAATGACAAAGTCAAAGTAATGCATGCAAGCATGCCAAGCTTTGTTTTACTTGAAGAAGTGGTTCCTAATAGGTCATAAACATTTGAAAACACCTAATGGTCATTTTATAAAGTGGCAAAGTCATTTGCAAAAGATTTCATTTCATAAACCATTTTCAAAACAAAGTATCATTTTATGTGGTGTAGAATTATGTTTACTAAGGCATTAATCTATAGGGTTCACCAAATAAGTTTTCAAACCATAAAACTTGGTGTTTTGGGGTCAGAGAGTTTAAACCAAAACATTTTCCAAAGGTTTTATTTCAAAACCATTTTTAATAAATAAACCACATTTCTATTTGACTAGAAATGGTTTTAAATCAAAGAATCATTATTTTGTTTCACCAAATACAATTTTGAAACCACAAAGTGTTTCCTATGGTCAGTAGGTTCAAAACACTCCATTTGCAAAATATTTTATCCCCAAATTCATTTTTAAACAATTTTCACATCCTTAACAAGCATACAAATGTTTCTGCAAAAACAACCATTTTCCAGAAGCTTTTTAATTAACAAAAGGCATGGTTGGCTAGGGCTTGTTCCACTGATTCCAACGATATAAAGTTTGTAAATTTTGGACGTGTGGATCAAAAGTTATAGTGTTTTCAGAATCACATTCTAATCAGATTTCAAATCTGTTTTTAAACAGAACTGGTGACACGTGGCGCAACGCTATTCGCTGGTACCGGTTAGGTCGGATCGGCTCTGCGGCGCGTTGGATCTAAACAGATCGTACGGTCCTGATCGCGTACCCCTTCGGTGCTTAAGTGATCTATCGCGAGCGTCGGATCAAGATCCTACGGTGCTGGTTCGCTTGACCAAACGCGAGCGGCGCCGACGGTGGCTAGCGGCGGCGCACGGCCAGGCGATGGCGCTACGGCGGTTACATGAAGCAAAGAGGGGAGGGAAAGTGCTCACCGAGGTCTCAAGGACGTGGTGATGCTCAAGGTACAGTCGGCTTGGCAAGGGGCGCTCAGGGTTGCGGTGGATTGCTCGCTGGAGTAGGGTCTGGCGACGGGTGGTTCTGTTCGCGGTCGAAGGCGACGCTGTCGATCACGAGGAGGCAAACAGAGGGTGTGGTTAGAGGCAGGAGATCACAGAGAAGACGCGTGCGTGAAGGAGAAAGCTTGGGGCGGTCTGGACTTACCAGGAAACGTCGTCGGAGATGTTGCAGACGCGGCGGCGCTCAGTCGAAGTGGTTGGCGTCGTTCTGAGGCGCCCGCGGTCGAGCGAAGAGTACATGGAGAATCGTCTGGGAGTGGGGAGTTTGATCGTGTGCTCGGGGAGGCACGAGATGGTGGAGCTTGGCCGAAATCGACAAGGAGGGTCGTCGGAGCAGTAAGAGTGTCGAGCCAAATTCGGCAGCCTGGAGGCGTGCTTGGGAGAGGAGTTAGAGGGGAAATGGAGGAGAGGCGCTGGCGTTTAAATGGGCATGATCGCGGCGAGTAATGGTGGCCGCAATAAGGTGAATTGAAGCCGCGGAATCACGGGCAGAAACGGCCGGCGTGGTCGTCGCGAGGAAGAAGAGGAGTGAGCTGGCTGCGTGGGTCCCTGCTGTCAGCGAGGAATGAGAGGGAGAAGAGGGTCCACCCGTCAGCGTCTCTGTGGGTTCAAAATCGAGTGCGAATCATTTTCTTTCGGGGTAAGGAAAGCTGGGCTGGTACTGGGCCTTGTTGGGCTTGGCCGGCTGGGCTGGTCCAGATTCTATTTTTTTTCTTCCAAATGCTTTTTCCTTTTCTGTTTCTAATTTCTGTTTTGAAATTCAAACAAACAAACAATACTCAAATCAATTCAAACAATCACCAAACTTTGTGACTTTGAATTTGGTTATGTTCAGTAACATAAACCAAAATTCCAAAACTAAAATAATAATTTTATTTTAGGGTCCATTACTAATTAAATAAATAGACCATGTTTAATAAATCAAAATAGAATTTGTTTTATTTATTTAAAATCTCCATTTGAAAACTATTTATTTCCAAACCCAAAATAGTAGGTTTTATTTGAGAATTTTAAAATACTTGGAAAACTTATTTGAAATAAATACGTAAGTTTTGATGGTTAATTAAAATAGTAAAACCTTTATTTATAAAACTTGGATATTAAATCCTTATTAATTTATTTTAAATAAAACTTTACTATTTTTGTCAAATAGAAATATTTTATTTCCAAGGCTTTGGCCAAGTTTTAATTTGGCTTATAAAATAATCCTTATTTGTAAAACTTCTATTTCTTTTGAAAACCAAATCCTTTTATTTTAAAAGATCCAAAATAGTAATTCCAAATGTTTTTATTTTCCTTTATTAAATGTTTATCTTTTTAAATCCTTTTAGGATTTACCTTGATCAAAATAGGTTTGAAGGTTCCCAATTGGAAACAAAAAGTTTCTTCTCACCCTGAAAATCAACAAAGTTTTATTTTATTCATTTATTTTTCACATAACAGGATTTGGAAAATCTTGGGATGTGACAGGCTACCACCCTTAAAATAAATCTCGTCCCGAGATTTGGGGAGGCTAGGGTTACAAATTGGCTCAAAAGCATCTAGGGTACTACCACCCTTAAAAAAAATTTCCAACTAGTTTACATCTTGTCTTGCTTGGGATCTTGGTGTAACTTTCCTGGACAGAAGTTTGCATAATGGCCTAGTTCCTTGCATTTGAAACATGTGATAAGGCTGAGATCTCTCATAGGCTTGTTTATCTTGTGTTTCATCTTCTCTGGACAGTTGCTTGCATAATGTCCTAGCTCTTTGCAGTTGTTGCACCACACTTGGCTAATATCTTTGTTTTCCTTTGGTAACAATTCTCCTTGTTTATTTGCTTGGTTCTTCTTCTTTTCTGGGCAGTCACTGGCATAGTGTCCTATTTCTTTACATTTATGACATTGCACATGGCTTTTGTCCTTCTTTTGCTTTTTGGGTTTCTCCAAAGCTAGGAGTTCATCTAGTTCATGTTCTTCATAGGTGGAAAATCTTTCTCTCTTCTTGGGGCATTGATCTTCATGTTCCTTGGATGCATGATCCTTGTCTCTAAAAATATTGCTAGCTTGGGTTCCTTCTAGATTAGCATCTTTGGCATCCTTGTTGTCATTAGCTCTTTGGGAAAAGTTTTCTCCCATGTTGATCATTTGAGTAACCAATCCTTGCAACAATTGGGATTGCAGTTTCAAAATCCTTTGTATGGCTGGGTCTAGTCCATTATTGTTGGCTAAAAGCTGAGTTGTCTCTTGGCTCAACTGGTTTTGGGTTGCTATGAGTTCTCTCATGTTGTCTTCTTGGTTGTTGTTGTTGTCACCATCCTTGATGTTGGAGTCTCTTGGAGAAGTCATCTGTTTGGGTTGGTTTGGGATTAGAATAGACAAAGTATTTCTAAAGGAGTAATCCTATTCACACACCTCACAATTCACACAAGCAATGTGCAAGCAATCACAACCAAACATTCCACTCAAACAACAAGTTTCAAGCATATTTTTAGGCAACCAAAAATATTTTTGATACACCTCATAAGTTGGTGTGTTTGACTTAACTAAAATATGGTGGTCCATCTATATGGTTCACTTGTGATCTTTCCATCCTTCTTGGTTGATTCCTTCTTGCATGAGATCATGGTTTCCTTGGAAAAATTCTTGGTCACAAAAACTTCAAAGGTGATGTAGGCTCCTTCTAACTTGTGTTTCCTTAGTCTCCAAATCTTGAGCAAGATTTTCTTGTCTCACTAGTCCTTAGTGAATATGTTGAAGATGTTGAAGTCATTAGAGTTGAAGATGTTTAAGTCATTAGAGTTGAAGATGTTGAAGTCATTAGAGTTGAAGATGTCCTTTGCACATGGTGAAGTCTTTGGCCATGGGATAGGTTTTTCCATCAAGTTGAAAATAGAAGAGATGTAGAGTTGAAACCAAAATGGTTGAGGAAAGAGTTTACAAGATTGTTTTGTAAATAAGTTTTGGAACAAAAACAACTCCTATTTTTCTAAGGGTTTTTGTCCAATCCTAGGTTTACAAATCCTACAGGCAACACAATGCTCTGATACCATTTGTAGAGGGTCCCAACCTTTAATAAGGTAGAGTCCCCTGTGTTTACAATGCTAGTCCCTGGATCAATAGCTAGCATCCACAGTTAAGATGTAATATCAAGAAACAAAGGTCATAATACAACTTTATAACCAGGAATAACATAATTTTATTACAGCTTACATAGCTCATTTGGCTATTACATTACATTGCAGCAGAATATCTATAAGCATGGGGTCCTTCATCTTCAAAGTGCCACAGGCAGACATGTTGGTTGTAGACTTTGTAATCCTAATCAATCAATCTTCACTAAAAACAATCAAACCTGCAACATCACAAGTTACAGCCACAAGGGTCAATACATTTGAATTGTATTGGCAAGTGATACTATGGTAGTATGGTGGAGTCTATCATCTATATGCATTTGGCTAAGTGGAGTTGAGGCTTGCATTGCTCAAAATAGATTTTCCTTATCATTTTGAAAACACTAAGTTTTAACTTGTCAAAATCAATTTTCTCAATCAAAGATTGAAGATCCTTTAACCCTTGTTCAACCACAAGTTTTTAACTTAGAAATTTGAATGATGAGATTCTTGATTGCTTCCATGTCTTGATGCTCAAATTGTCCTTACCAGGTACATGGCTAAGTACTTAGATTTTACACTCTGCAGAGGTGGTGCACTTTCCCCACAAGACTTGGTTTCCCAAGACAAGATCTTTCAGAAGCCTTCCCTTAGACCAAAATGGACGCGCTCCAACCTATCAAACTCTACCACCAACTGTCCATATGGCTAAGTTCTTGCAACCTATATGATCCAGGCAGAGCCCATAATGCCAAGTGGCTGCACTTGAAGCTTCTCAACATTTGACATCTCAAATCTCTTTGTTCCTGGGTGGCCATCCACAAGTGAGATACACAAGGTAAACCATAGACATGTGCCTTGTGAACCACTCAACCAAAATCCACCAAGCAATTACCATTCCACCCAGGTGATTCATTAACTTAGTTGTTTTATTAAACAAAACACAAGTCCTCAGACTTAGGAATTTTTCCATAGTGTGAATATATATTCCACCCATGTTTTCTATTAGCTAGGCTAAGCTTGATAGTAATAGGAATCTTAACTTAAGAAGATTTCCACTAAGGTTTCATCTACTAGGTTTTAATATAGCAAGGTTTATACTTAGCAAAAATTCCATGCAAGTTTACTTAGAGAAAATCACTAATGCATAGTGAAAGTAATGGGACAAAAGTATGAAGCATCACTTGCCTTTTTGGTAGAGGCTATAGGTTCACTCCTTGTCCTTGCAACAATCACACTCTTCAAGTCACTACAATTCAATCAAGCAAGGCACAAACTTAATCTACCAATCAAGCAAAACATCACATAAAATGACAAAGTCAAAGTAATGCATGAAAGCATGCCAAGCTTTGTTTTACTTGAAGAAGTGGTTCCTAATGGGTCATAAACATTTTAAAACACCTAATGGTCATTTTATAAAGTGGCAAAGTCATTTGCAAAAGATTTCATTTCATAAACCATTTTCAAAACAAAGTATCATTTTATATGGTGTAGAATTATGTTTACTAAGGCATTAATCTATAGGGTTCACCAAATAAGTTTTCAAACCATAAAACTTGGTGTTTTGGGGTCAGAGAGTTTAAACCAAAACATTTTCCAAAGGTTTTCTTTCAAAACCATTTTAAATAAATAAACCACATTTCTATTTGACTAGAAATGGTTTTAAATCAAAGAATAATTATTTTGTTTCACCAAATACAATTTTGAAACCACAAAGTGTTTCCTATGGTCAGTAGGTTCAAAACACTCCATTTGCAAAAGATTTTATCCCCAAATTCATTTTTAAACAATTTTCACATCCTTAACAAGCATACAAATGTTTCTGCAAAAACAACCATTTTCCAGAAGCTTTTTAATAAACAAAAGGCATGGTTGGCTAGGGATTGTTCCACTGATTCCAACGATATAAATTTTGTAAATTTTGGACGTGTGGATCAAAAGTTATAGTGTTTTCAGAATCACATTCTAATAAGATTTCAAATCTGTTTTAAGCAGAATCGGTGACACGCGCAACGCTATTATTCGGTACGGTTCGGTCGGATCGGCTCTGCGGCGCGTTGGATCTAAACAGATCGTACGGTCCTGATCGCGTACCCCTTCGGTGCTTAAGTGATCTATCGCGAGCGTCGGATCAAGATCCTACGGTGCTGGTTCGCTTGACCAAACGCGAGCGGCGCCGACGTTGGCTAGTGGCGGCGCACGGCCAGGCGGTGGCGCTACGGCCTTCTGAGGAAGCAAAGAGGGAGGAAAGTGCTCACCGAGGTCGCAGGGCGTGGTGATGCTCGAGGTATCGGCTTGGCAAGGCGCTCGGTTGCGGTGGATTGCTCGCGGAGTAGGGTCTGGCGACGGTGGTTCTTGCGGTCGGCGACACTGTCAATCACGAGGAGGCAAACAGAGGGTGTGGTCAGAGGCAGGAGATCACAGAGAAGACGCGTGCGTGAAGGAGAAAGCTTGGGGCGGTCTGGACTTACCAGGAAACGTCGTCGGAGATGTTGCAGACGCGGCGGCGCTCAGTCGAAGTGGTTGGCGTCGTTCTGAGGCGCCCGCGGTCGAGCGAAGAGTACAGGGAGAATCGTCTGGGAGTGGGGAGTCTGCTCGTGTGCTCGGGGAGGCACGGTTTGGTGGAGCTTGGCCGGAATCGACAAGGAGGGTCGTCGGAGCAGTGAGAGTGTCGAGCCAAATTCCGCAGCCTGTAGGCGTGCTTGGGAGAGTCGGAGGAAATGGAGGAGGCTGGCGTTTAAATGGGCGTGATCACGGCGAGTAATTGTGCCGCATTAAGGTGAATTGAAGCATGAATCATCGGCGTAAACGGCGTGGTCGTCGCGAGGAAGAAGAGGAGTGAGCTGGCTGCGTGGGTCCCTGCTGTCAGCGAGGAATGAGAGGGAGAAGAGGGTCCACCCGTCAGCGTCTCTGTGGGTTCAAAATCGAGTGTGAATCGTTTTCTTTCGGGGTAAGGAAAGCTGGGCTGGTACTGGGCCTTGCTGGGCTTGGCCGGCTGGGCTGGTCCAGATTCTATTTTTTTCTTCCAAATGCTTTTTCTTTACTGTTTCTAATTTTTGTTTTGAAATTCAAACAAACAAACAATACTCAAATCAATTCAAACAATCACCAAACTTTGTGACTTTGAATTTGGTTCTGTTCAGTAACATAAACCAAAATTCCAAAACTAAAATAATAATTTTATTTTAGGGTCCATTACTAATTAAATAAATAGACCATGTTTAATAAATCAAAATAGAATTTGTTTTATTTATTTAAAATCTCCATTTGAAAACTATTTATTTCCAAACCCAAAATAGTAGGTTTTATTTGAGAATTTTAAAATACTTGGAAAACTTATTTGAAATAAATACGTAAGTTTTGATGGTTAATTAAAATAGTAAAACCTTTATTTATAAAACTTGGATATTAAATCCTTATTAATTTATTTTAAATAAAACTTTACTACTTTTGTCAAATAGAAATATTTTATTTCCAAGGCTTTGGCCAAGTTTTAATTTGGCTTATAAAATAATCCTTATTTGTAAAACTTCTATTTCTTTTGAAAACCAAATCCTTTTATTTTAAAAGATCCAAAATAGTAATTCCAAATGTTTTTATTTTCCTTTATTAAATGTTTATCTTTTTAAATACTTTTAGGATTTACCTTGATCAAAATAGGTTTGAAGGTTCCCAATTGGAAACAAAAAGTTTCTTCTCACTCTGAAAATCAACAAAGTTTTATTTTATTCATTTATTTTTCACATAACAGGATTTGGAAAATCTTGGGATGTGACAATTGGCAACATTAGTGTATTCAAAAGATAATAGACCCTTGGTTTTAGCTTTAGAATAGAAAAACTTTTCACTAAAAACACAAGCTACTGTAGCAACTCCTTCAAAAAGCACAATTTACCAAAAGAACCCAAAAAGGAATCAATAAGAAGCAAATGCAAATAATGGCAGAAATCTGTCAAAACAGACCAGCAGGTAGAAATCAACTTATTTGAAACAACACAGCAAAAATGGTGGTCCAAAATACTTTATTCAAGCAAACTAAGCAAAGCAAACGAAAACTAAGACGCTCCAAGAACAACACAATTGTGCATGAAACAATAAAAATAAAGTGTCTAGAAAGACCTAAGCTTTTTATTGATGAAGAAGGGGATGCCTTGGGCATCCCCAAGCTTTGACGCTAGTACCTCTTGGATATTTCTTGGGGTGACACCGGGTTGGCATCCCCAAGGTTGAGCTTTTGTCCATTCTTCATCTCATTATATCATTCTCTCTCTACACCTGAAATTTTTCCTTCATACAAAACTTCACACAATCTTCATTAGCAACATTAGTGTATTCAAAAGATAATAGACCCTTGGTTTTAGCTTTATAATAGCAAAACTTTTCACTAAAAACACAATCTACTGTAGCAACTCCTTCAAAAAGCTCAATTTCCCAAAAAGAACCCAAAAAGGAATCAATAAGAAGCAAATGCAAATAATGGCAGAAATCTGTCAAAATAGACCAGCAGGTATAAACCGATTTTTTTGAAGACCTTATGTTGCTCAAATAAAAAAGTGTTGAACTAAAAAAAGTTAGCTAACATACTGGGGGATTTATTCGTAAATGTTCAGATCAATCCGACTTATAGAGACTCCTCACGAATTTTTATGGTGGAGGACAGAAATCTATCTCGGGACAACAACTCCCCAAATCTTACTTCCCTCACATTAGAGGTCATTCTTGGCACAAAAAGCAAACAAAAAGGATAAGGAGAGGTCATTACAGAAGTAATAAATTCCAAGACTCAAGAAAACTCTTGGGTTATCTCCCAACAAGTACTTTTCATTAACTCCTTTAAGTTAGGCACAAGAAGCAAGAAATCAATTATTTTCAAATGAGGAAGCATTAACATCAAACCTTGCTGTCAAAGGAGGAGCAAAAAACAACTTCTATCTCCTCATAGGGAAGTCTTCAATACCTTTCTTGAATGTAAATTGATATTTAATGGTACCTTCTTTCATATCAATGATGGCACCAACAGTTCTAAAAAAAGGTCTTCCCAAAGTAATAGGACAAGAAGCATTGTATTCAACATCCAAAACATAGAAATCAACAGGGACATAAGCATTGTTAACCATGATGAGAACATCATTAATACTCCCCATGAGTTTCTTCTTAGCATTATCATTAAGTGGGACATCCAAATAACTGTAGGGGTTCGTAGCATGGAAAACAAAAAAATTCTACCGCATGCACACAAACAAGCCAAGATCTATCTACTAGATTGTAGCAACGAGTCAATAGAAGTACTCACCCTCGAAGATTCCAAAGTGGTTAGCGAGAGCAGATTCTCGTGGGTGATGTAGTCGTACACTTGCCGATCTCAATATCGCGTAGACAATCCTTCCAGCGCTGCGTTGCAGCAGCGCTTCCTTGATCGGTCACGTTAAATTTTCGATAAAGACCTTCCTCTCCTTGTTCCAAAGAAATGGAGGTTGTAGTTCTCCCCTCGCGATTCCGGCAGCACAACGGCATGGTGTCAGAAGTAGAGGGAAGATCCCGCAGGGCTTCGCCTAAGCCGGATGCGAGTTATGGTGGATTATCGTTTCCCAGAGATCTAGGGTTTAGATGACTGGGAGGAGAAGGAAGTGTCGGCGGCGGCTAGGGCGGCGGCGCGGGGAGGCGGCGACGCGCGGGCGGCGGCGGCACGGGTATGTGGGGAGGGCTTGGCTCTTGTGGTGTTGGGGAAGCCCTCTCCTTCTATTTATGAGAGGGAGGGGAAGCCTTGGGAGGGGTGGGTTTGAATCCAAACCCAAACCCAAGTTGGATTGAAAGAAGGACTTGTTTCTTCTCCCACTAGGAAACCATTGTTCCAGTTTGACTTTTCAAACTTCCCGTTTGACTTTCAATTTATATCTTTATTTCTCTCTTGCAAATGTCAACACCAAGTGACCTAGGATATGATCCAATCATTCCACATATCCATGAAACATTCATGGACCATTCCCCTTCCAGACCGGTGAACCTTCTAGACCCTTCTAGAACCTCTCTGATAAAATCATCGGAAACTTTCCCAAACTCCGAAATAGGACTTCCCTTATATGAATCTTATTCTGCAGACCATTCCGGATCTCCTCGTGATATGCTGGATCCCATCCGAGACTCCGAACTACATTCGGTAACCCTAACATTCCATATCTACTAATCAACATCGAATCCTTAAGTGTGTCTCCCTAGGGTTCGTGAATTATGCGGACATGACCAAGACACTTCTTCGATCAATAACCAATAGAGGAATATGGAAATTCATATGGCTCCCACATATTTCTACGATTACTTTGTGATCGAATGAACCACTTACATACGATACCAATTTCCCTTTGTCTCACGATAGTTTACTTATCCGAGGTTTTGATCGTCGGTATCGCTGCATACCTAGTTCAACCTCGTTACCGATAAGTACTCTTTTATCGTTCCCGTGATATGTGATCCCTTGTGAGCCAGTCACATGCTTGCAAGATAATTGGATGAAATTTCACCGAGAGGGCCCAGAGTTTATCTATCCGTCATATGGATGGACAAATCCCACTCTTAATCCATGTGCCTCAACCCATACTTTCCGAACACTCAATGCCACCTTTATAGCCACCCAGTTACGGTGTGGTGTTTGATGTCATCAAAGAATCCTTCCGGTGATGGTGATTAACATGATCTCATGGTCGAAGGAATTAGGTTACTATGTATCAGAAAGCTTATAGCAAACAAACTATTGAAATGACTTGATCTTAATGCTACGCTTATCTATAGGAGTATGTCCATCATACCATTCTCCTAATGATGTGATCTTGTTATTAATAACATCTCAATGTTCATGATCGAGAAACCACGATCATCTATTAATCAACAAGCTAGTATTATAAAGAGGCTTTACCAGGGACTCTAATTTAGTTTACAAATCACATAAGTATTAATGTTTCCGGTTAATATTATTATAGCATGAATGTAAACATTTATCATAAACACAAAGATATAATAATAACCACTTTTATTATTGCCTCTAGGGCATATCGCCAACAGTCTCCCACTTGCACTAGAGTCAACTAATCTGGATTACATCGTAATATACTGAACACCCATGGCGGTTTGGTGCTGGTCATGTTTTGCCCTCGGGAGAGGTTTAGTCAACGGATCCGCCACATTCAGATCTGTGTGCACTTTGCAAATCTTTATGTCACCATCTTGGACATGCTCTCAAATAGCATGAAAACGTAGCTTGATGTGCTTCAGCTTCTTGTGTGACCTTGGTTCTTGCGCATTGGCTATGGCACCCATGTTATCACAGTAGATAGACATTGGGTCCAGCGCACTTGGAACCACACCAAGCTCTGTAATGAACTCCTTCATCCATATCGCTTCTTGTGAAGCCTCCGAAGCAACTATGTATTTTGATTCACTTGAAGATCTCGCCACAACGCTATGCTTTGCACTCCTCCAGCTAACTGCTGCACCATTCAAAGTAAATACGTACCTAGATTGAGATTTAGAATCATCCGGATCGGTGTTCCAACTAGCGTGGTGTAACCATTAACTATGAGTTGTTCATCACATCCATAAGAAAGAACCATATCCTTAGTTCTTCTCAAGTACTTAAGGATGTTTTTGACCGCTGTCCAATGATCCACTCCTGGATCACTTTGATATCTGCTAGTCAAACTAACAGCATATGCAATGTCGAGTCTAGTACATAGTATGTCATACATTAGAGATCCTATGGCTGATGCATAGGGAGTCTTACTCATCCTTTCTCTATCTTCTGCCGTTGCTGGACTTTGAGTTTTACTCAAGGTAGTATTGGGCAACATGGGCAAGAACCCTTTCTTGCTATCTTACATTCCAAACCTCTTTAGAACTTTGTCCAAATATGTACTTTGTGACAATGATATTAGGCGTCTCGATCTATCTCTATAAATCTTTATGCCTAATATGTAAGCTGCTTCGCCAAGGTCTTTCATTGAAAAATTATTAATCAAATAATCCTTGACACTATTAAGAAGGTCTACATCATTCCCAATCAACAATATGTCATCTACATATAGTATTAAGAATGCCACAGAGCTCCCACTCACTTTCTTGTAAATACAAGCTTCTCCATAAGTTTATATAAAACCAAAACTATTGATTACCTTATCAAAACGTTGATTCCAACTTCGGGATGCTTGCTTCAATCCATATATGGACCGTTGAAGTTTGCATACCTTGTTAGCATATTTAGGATCGACAAAACCTTTGGGTTGCATCATATACAACTCTTCATCAATGTCTCCATTGAGGAAAGCTGTTTTGACATCCATCTACCATATCTCATAATCATAATATGCAGCGATTGCTAACATAATCCTCACAGACTTTAGCTTTGCTACTGGTGAGAAAGTCTCATCGTAGTCAACTCCTTGAATTTGTCGAAACCCTTTTGCGAAAAGTCGAGCTTTATAGACAGTAACATTACCATCAGCATCTGTTTTCTTCTTGAAAATCCATTTGTTCTCGACAGCCATCCAGTAAGTCCACCAAAGTCCATACTTGGTTTTCGTACATGGATCCAATCTCGGATTTCATGGATTCTTGCCATTTATTGGAATCTAGGCTCATCATTGCTTCCTCATATGTCGCAGGGTCATCGGTTTTGTCCACCAACATGACACTCATAACGGGATCATACCAATCAGGAGTGGTACGATTTCTCGTTGACCTGTGAGGTTCCGTAGTAACTTCAACCGAAGTTTCATGATCAACATCACTAGCTTCCTCTCTTATTGGTGTAGGCGCCACAGGAACCACTTCCGGTGCTGTGCTACTCGCAAGTTCGAGAGAAGGTTCAACAACCTCGTCGAGTTCTACTTTCCTTCTAGTCACTTCCTTCAAGAGAAACTCCTTCTCTAGAAAGGATCCATTCTTGGCAACGAATATTTTGCCCACGGGTCTATGATAGAAGGTATACCCAATAGTTTCCTTCGGGTATCCTATGAAGACGCATTTTTCTGCTTTGGGTTCAAGCTTGTCTGGCTGTAACTTATTTACATAAGCTTCGCAACCCCGAACTTTAAGGAACAACAATTTAGGTTTCTTTCCAAACCACAGTTCATACGGTGTCGTTTCAACGGATTTAGATGGTGCCCTATTTAAAGTGAATGCGGTTGTTTCTAATGCATAACCATAAAACGATAGCGGTAAATCTGTAAGTGACATCATAGAACGAACCATATCTAAGAGAGTTCGAGTACGACGTTCGGACACACCATTATGCTGTGGTGTTCCCGGCGGTGTCAATTGTGAAAGTATTCCGCATTTCTTCAAATGCTCGCCAAACTCATAACTTAGATATTCACCTCCACGATCAGATCATAGAAATTTAATCTTCTTGTTATGTTGATTCTTTACCTCACTTTGAAATTCCTTAAACTTCTCGAAAATTTCGGACTTATGTTTCATGAAATAGATATACCCATATCTACTCAAGTCATCTGTGAAGGTAAGAACATAACGATAACCACCGCGCGATGCTACACTCATTGGGCCACACACATTGATGGGGATATGCCTACTGGGGTATACCCAGCAGGACGTTTCCGACTGGTCCAGGAACTGGCGAGTGGGCCTGCGGGACGACGACTGGATCAAGGCCTGGCATGGATCCAAGCGATTGGAAGCTGAAGGCCCAGGAGAGTAGATAGGCCCAGTCGGATTAGGTTAAACGAGTGCCGAAGCCTTAACTGATTCGGTTGAGATATGTAAACCCTAGGGGGGTGAGTCTATATAAACCTCCCTACAGGGCGTGTAGAGGATACGTTCCATCATCCACCCAAGCGACTCGCCGCCTAGCCGTCGATCTCGCCCCATTGTACTTCCATCATAATACAATCTAGCAGGAGGTCTTTACCCTCCGGGGGCAACGGTAAAACCACGTGTCTCGCCTCATATCGCACCGCAGATGGTGGCCGCCTTTCGCCGTTCTACTACTACTGCCGATTGCGGCATCTGCCGTGGTCATTCCCACGGCGATGGCGCCCGTGGGGCCTGACGGTCTGGCCGGTGTTCTGCGGCGAGATACAATCTACCCATCAACGAGTCAGTCGCCACCGGCCGCATGATAGCGATCGGCGAGATGCTCCAGATCTTGTCGAGCAGCTACGTCCCGGCGGCACGACCCATCACGCACAACATGATCTTGCCAGTTGGCACGATCAGCCTCTTCGTCGGCCTCACTGACGTCATCGTCTCGGAGGACTCGTCTCGCATCCGCGAGTCGCCGCCACGTGACCGTCTCTCCGAGAGCCAGGTCTGCACGATCCACCGCCTCCGGCGTCACTCCGAAACCACCGTGACGTGGCCGAAACCACCGCGGCCGCGGAAACCACAGCGATGTGGTCGAAACCACCGCGGCCGCGAAAGACGCGGCCCTCAACAACGACGCCGACTCGGCGACTCCGGCGTCACTCGCCGGATCCATCATCGCGGCTTCGCCCGCGGGCTCCATCACCCAGGTCTCCAACATGGGAGACTTCGAGGATCCCTCCATCCTTGGGATCTTCGACTTTGACTCCGGGTCGGAAAACTCCGCCGATCTCCACAACGGGACCGGTCGCCACGTCGTGACCTACATGGCGACTGGAACCGACCTGCCGGACGATCCCTTCTCCACCCCGATCCCTCCTAACGCCACGGCAACGGAGGTCGAGGAACTCCGCTTGAAGCTGGCGGAGGCAGTCCGCAAGGAGCAAGCCGAGCGCGAAAAATTTCGCCTCGGCGGCAGCGCGGAAACTATCACGTTACCACCGCAGCGAATCAGGTCGCTGAACCCCACCGTCTAGGGCGCTACGAACCGACGGCGAGCGACCCGGCCCGCGTGGCAGAGCGCGCAATCTGCGAGAACGCGCCACCCGGAGAAAGCGCCCGGCCCCCGCCAGGGTCGATGGCGAACGGCGCCCCACCTCCACCCAACCGCACCCCTAGGACCAGCCGGATCGTGGTCTCCTCACGGGAGCGAGACACGAGCGGACTACCATTCTCCACCCGATGGACAACCTCGTGGCGGGCGAGCGGCCGACAACATCACGGCCACGGTGGGCGCCCTACAGATCCGATGCGTCAGGCCACCTTTCGCAAAAGCGGTCGAGCAACAAAACGCAAGGCGTCGACTCACGGTCGGATGTACTCGCGTTCATCGGGCAGCGAGCGGCCTCAGCGGCCGTCCATTGGCGGCAAACACTCTCAGCGCCGCCACCGAACCACGCAGCTCCAACACCGACCGCGAATGCGTCCTCTCCACCAACGACTCCGGGCCAGACCAACCGTCGCGCCAGCGGTCGGCCGTCGACGCCCGCACCCACATCATCAACAACCAAAGCTGGCGCGCCCACCAACCCGACGACCTGCGACACACCCTAACCAATCGCCGCGACGGCGAGCCGACGGGGTCGCTAAGCCGAATCGGGCCCCGATGCTTCAGACCGATGATCTGAGGCAAAAAATACCCGGCGAACTTCAAAGCGCCGAAGGAAATAGAGAAGTACGACCCTTCGTACGACCCCTCCGTGTGGCTGGACACCTACCTCATGGCGATGGGGATCGCTGGCCACACCGACCTGCCAGCACCCCACTACACGTACAACGCGATGAAGCTCCCCGGGCCGCGCGGCGTCATCACTATCAATAGTGACCCCGACATGGCCACCGAGTGCGAGGCCAAAGGAGCCGAACTCGCCGATGTCGTCATCGTGGCAGAGGCCAACCACGCCGACGAGATCGCCAAGTACGCGAGCGGGGTCAATAATGACGACCCCACCATACTCAAGAAGCCCAATTCGGAGGGCGGCAACACCTCAGCCTTCGAGGCAACGAAGCACACCCGCACCGTCGAGCTAGTCCCAGGCGACTCCAGCCAGACGGTGACGATCGGGACGAGCATGAGCCCAGCGTAGGAAGGTGCGCTCATCGAGTTCCTCCGTGAGAACAGGGACATCTTCGCATGGAAGCCCTCTGACATTCCTGGTGTCCCTAGGGAACTCGTTGAGCACAAACTCAACGCCGACCCCAAAGTGTGACATGTCAAGCAGTCGGTGCGGCCCTTCAATGAAGAGCGCCGCCGCGCCATCGCCGAGGAGGTGCAACGTCTAGTCAATGCAGGCTTCATCCGGCCAATCAAATACTCCAAGTGGCTGGCAAACCCAGTACTGGTCGAGAAGAAAAATGGGACCTGGAGGATGTGTATCGACTACACAAACTTAAACATCGCCTGCCCGAAGGAGCAATTCGTCCTCCCGCGGATCGACCAAATAATCGACTCCACCACGGGCTCGGAGTCGCTATGTTTCCTCGACTCCTACTCTGGGTACAACCAGGTCAAAATGGCTGTCGAGGACGAGGAAAAGACGGCGTTCATCACGCCATTCGGAGCCTTCTGCTACACCGCCATGACCTTCGGCCTCAAGAACGCCCGGGCGACCTACCAGCGGTGCATGCAGGAATGCCTTGCGAGCCAAATTGGCCGCAATATCCACGTCTACATCGACGACGTGGTAGTGAAGTCCGCTCTCGAGGGCAAGCTACTCGCCGACCTGGCGGAAACATTCGCCAACCTGCGGAAATACAAGATAAAGCTAAACCCAGGCAAATGCACCTTCGGTGTACCAGCAGGGCAACTACTGGGCTACGTCGTCTCCAAGCGCGGGATCGAGGAGAACCCCACCAAGATCGACACGATCGCTCGACTCGGCAAACCCGAGTGCCTGCGCCGCGTCGAGCTGGCGGTCGCGGCTCTCAGTCGCTTAATCCCCCGATTGGGCGAAAAGGCGATGCCCCTATACCACCTGATGCGCAAGAACCCCACCTTCCAGTGGGACAAGGAGGTGGACGACGCGCTCCGCGACCTCAAGAAGGTGCTACTCGCAGCACCGCTACTCGCCGCCCCCGTCGACAAAGAACCCATGCTGGTCTACGTCGCGGCTTCCGAGCGCGTCGTCAGCATCGTCATGGTCGTCGAGCGGATAGAGGAAGGAAAGGAGCACCCAGTACAGCGACCGGTGTACTATATCAGCGAGGTCCTCACCGAGTCGCGCCAGCGATACCCGCAATACCAGAAACTGGTATACGCGGTCTTCAGAGCACAGCGGCGACTACCGCACTACTTCCAGGAGCACCCGATCACGGTTGTCTCCTCAGCACCATTGCAGAACATCATCCGCAACCGTGAGGCGACCGGGCGAGTCGCCAAGTGGGCCGTCGAAATCGGCGTCCACAACATCAAGTACGAGCCACGCAAAGCGATCAAGTCGCAGGCTCTCACGGACTTCATCGCCGACTAGGAAGAGGCCCAGCAGCCAGAAAAGCTGCCATACCTCCACTATTGGAGCCTGCACTTCGACGGCTCCAAGAATGCAGACGGCACAGGAGCAGGGATCGTGCTGACCTCCCCGAAGGGCGACAAGCTCCGCTACGTCCTCTGCCTCAACTTCACCACCTGCACCAACAACATGGCCGAGTACGAGGCACTACTCCATGGCATGCGAGCTGCCAAGGAGATGAATGTCAACCGCCAACGCTGCTACGGAGACTCCGACCTCGTCGTTGGGCAGGTCGCTGGTACCTGCGACGCCGTCTCCCCCACCATGGCGGCATACCGCCAAGCAGTGGACAAGCTGGGCGGACACTTCGCAGGCTATTCCGTCGAGTGGATCGACAGGCGGAAAAACGAAGAGGCCGACGCACTCTCTCGCATCAGCTCGGTTCGACTCGCACCACCCACTGGCGTCTTCCTCGACACCATCACCAAGCCTTCTGTCTCTCCCCCAAGGGAGATCGACATCGGAGTCCCGCTGCAACCAGAGGCAGCCTTGGTCGCACTCATCGCCGAACCAGAGGACTGGACTACGCCATACATCGCCTATCTGGAGGGAGGCACCTTGCCGGCAGACGAAACAGATGCCCGGATGATAGCGCGACGCTGCAAATCCTTCATCATCATCGACGGCGAGCTCCACAAATGCAGCGTGACCGGCGTGTTCCAACGCTGCGTCCAACCCGCTGAAGGACGCAAAATCCTCCACGACATCCACTCCGGCGACTGCGGCCACCATGCCGGCGCCCGCTCTCTGGTCGCAAAGGCTATGCAGCACGGCTTCTACTGGCCCACCTTGACGCCGTCGACATTGTCCAGCGGTCGCCGGGTGCGGTCGCCAACCGGACACACGTGCGAGCTCGGCGCTCAAGAAAATCCCCATCACTGGCCATTAAATCGTGTCGGGTATGGACATGGTAGGCCCTTTCAAAAAGGCCCCCTCTGGCTTCACCCACCTCCTGGTCGCGGTCGACAAATTCACAAAGTGAGTGGAGGCCAAGCCAGTCCGGAAATGCGACGGGAAGACCGCCACCAAGTTCCTACGCGAGCTCATATATCGCTAAGGGTTCCCAAACAGCATCATCACGGACAACGGCACCAACTTCGCCAAAGGAGCGATGGCCGAGTTCTGCGAGGAACATCACATCCGACTCGACCTTGCCTCAGTCGCCCACCCGGAGTCCAACGTCCAGGCGGAACGGGCCAACCAGAGCATCCTCCACGGCCTCAAGCCGCGGCTCCAAGTACCACTGGAGCGCACCGCCGGGTGCTGGGTCGAGGAGCTACCCTCCACCATCTGGGGTATCCACACCTCGGTCAACAGGACGACAGGGTTCACCCCCTTCTTCATGGTGTATGGCGCCGAGGCAGTCATGCCCACCGACCTAGAGCACGACTCGCCAAGGGTCGTCCACTACACGGAGGTCTCGAATGAACTCGCACGCCAGGATGGAGTCGATCAACTCTACGAGGCATGCGACCTAGCTCGCTCCCGCACTGCCATCTACCAGCAAGGACTCCGCCGCTACCATAGCCGGCGGGTGAGAACTCGCACCTTCCAGGAAGGCGACCTGGTGCTACGCCTCGTCCAGGACAAGAAGGGCATGCACAAGCTCTCCCCCCATGGGAGGGACCATTCGCCATCGAGTACTGCAACGACGCCTACTACCTCACCGGCGTCCGGAGACGGAAACTCGACGTCAAGCGACCGTGGAATGTAAACCTCCTACGGAAGTTCTACTCCTAGAACTCCATACATGTACCCTCCACTAGCTATGAAATAAAATATATCGGTTACCGCAAATTGCGTCTACTCTCCGTGTCTTGTGCCACTCGCACTCGTAATAACAGCGCCAAGCTAACTGCAGGAGTCAACCTCTGGTACAGCGATCGGCACGGACAAGTAGTGCGCTACGAGGGCACTGGGTTACCCCAGGACTCGTAACGTCCACGAAAAATGCCTACCCGGAGCCCCATTGGAGTCGCCTAGCTCGACTGGCTTAACGAGCCAAGACAACTGCCTTCGCTCCTCACAGCGACCGTGATCCTCCGCATCCTCGACATAGCGACTCGAACGGCCAAGTACCACGCTCGGGGACTGATGACCAGTTCAGCGCAAGCGACTAGGGAAAAACGCCAAGTATGAGAGCGTGCCCAGAATTCGCCATGCGACTGACCCGACGGGCCAGGCAGGAGTGATGCGCTCACTCTGACGCGCCCAGTCCTCACCCACCCTAGAGCCGCGACTAGAACAACCAAGTACCACGCTCGGGGACTCGGCTACCCGACCTCGTTCGCGCAAGGGAAAACGGTGAATTAAAGAGCACTCATGGGAGTCGCCCTGCGACTGGCTTTCCAAGCTCGGGCGAGTCGACCTCAATAACAAAATGCTCAAAACCACAAACACATAACAAACGAGGTAAACCCCATAAAAAGGGCGGAAGTGCTCGGGGACTCGTTCAATCATTAATCACAATCGCAATACAAATCACAAAAATAATGTGAAATCCCATTATAGCAGACCAAAGTTGTTACAAAATACAAGTTGCGCCCAATGGCCGAACTGCTACTAACGCCCCAGGGCACAATGTTTTATTCTGCAGGCTTCGATGTCGACTCGCTGCCACCCTCGCGGTTGCGAATGAAGGGAGTGTACGGGTTCGATGGGTACGTCGTCAGCTCACCCACCATCGCCGCACGGAAGGGCTGCTCGATCTTGAAGTCCCGGTGCGGCGGCTCGGGGTCGTTGGGCGCAAGGATCATCTCCTGATAAGGAAGGAGGTCGCCCATCGCCCAGACACGATCGGAGTATACCGCGGCACGGTCTGTCAGCTTCAGCACCTCGGCAATCTCCACCGAACCCGGCGACGAGGGATAGCCACTCGTCACGTCGTCCAGATCGAAATCCTCCGGGAAGTGGGCGAGCCCAAGGCTAAGCGCCGTCGCCGCCCCGCGCCGGAACGCCGACCGCGTCATGAACTCGACGACTGACGGCGCCTTCTCCAGATACCGCCACACTTCGACGAGGTCGCTGGGAATCACTTCCGTGGGCGACATCTCCTGAAGATACGCCCGAATGCAAGCCGCAGACAACGTGGCCGAGTCGACCAGAGTGGCCACACACTTCCGCGCGTCGTACGACTGCGCCTCTTCCGAGCTGTCGATTATCCGACCTATGGACAGAGAGTGGCAGTGAGTACAACAAAGATCACGCAATGCAGCTACTACAGGCAGAGGCAGGCACACTTACCAATCAAAGGACGGCAGAGACCCGTGATGAAGCTTTGAAGAGAGGAGTAGTCGTCTTGTAGCCCAACGAGGCGTCGAGACCTTACGCTCTTGACAGCGCCGTAAAAGCAGCCTTGGCTCGCCCATCCGCTTAACTCGCCTCCTCCTTCCTTAAGCTCGTGCTCAAGGTCGGCGATCCGCTTCTCGGCCGAACTCAACGCAGATTGAGCCGCCGTCGGTTCACTCGCGGGACAAGGCCTGGCGGACCTCCTCTGCCTTCGCGGCGATGCTGGAGTGCCTTGTTCGCCTCTTGGACGACAACAAGTTCCTTCTCCGCGCGACACTTCGCAGCGAGCCGGTCGGCTGATTCACGCTGCAAACCCTGTGCACAAGTCAAACAGTTAACAACAACGGAATCCTAAGTGCCCACCCGCTGAAATTCAGCGACTGGACACTCGGGGACTGGAGATCAAAAATCTTAGGTGCCCACCCGCTGAAACTCAGCGACTGGACACTCGGGGACTGGAGATCAAAAATCCTAAGTGCCCACCCACTGAAATTCAGCGATTGCGCACTCGGGGACTGGGCGCGAGAAATAAAAACAAAACACCAAAAGAATTTGACCACTACAATTCAGTGGCCCGATCCTCGGGGACTGGACATACCTGGATGGCTGCGCCAAGCATGCCATGGAGCTGTAGCGCGTCCACGGATGCGAGAAGAGCCGGAGTGTGCCCGCGACGCTGTTCAATCTCTGTTTCGGCGACCCCAGGTACACGGCTCGATGGCGTGGTACCACTCTCCGTATCCGCTCTGGCCATGAAGCGGGCGAAGGTCACGGTGGATGCGCCGGCACCAAAAGAAGCCGGTCGGCCACCCCAGGCGAGGAAGCACCCTCTTTGATCTTCAAGGCCGCCTCCGTCGCAGGATCACTCGGAGCAATCGTCGTGTCGTCAGACACCGTGACGACATCGTCGCCTTTGGCCTTCTTGGCACTATCTGCGGGGGTAGCGACCTCATCAGCCTTCCTCTTCCGAGAGGGGTCCTCCTCGGCAACGACTAGCGGCACTTTGGCCACGGACGAGTGGCCTATCTTTTTATCTCCAGTCCTGCGAATTGGTTACATGAGCAAAATGGTCCGAGTACAACAAAAAGTAAGGCAGGTGAACAAAACTCACTTGGCGACTGGTATGAACCGCAGCCCCGTGCGGATCTGGCGGCTTCTCGATTCGGGGCCGATTTCCGATCGAGGCCCATCTCCAAAACGTCATGCCCAAGACACGGAAGGCCTCTTCGTTGTGAGGGCCTGGCAGAGCCTCAAACGATTTCGGAAGTTCTCTGGGAGGCGAGCCGTGAGCAGCAACCCAACCCGGAGGCGAATGGGGGAGAAGCGAGCGAGGTACCTCACTCGGCGGTGGCATCCGACATCTTGTCGTCTGGGCTTCGTCCACAGCTTGGTGGTGTCGAACTACTGTAAGCGAGGCGGAGATGCCTGTTTCGCCGGCTTCGTCTTCCTCTTCGGTGGGGCCTTCACTTCCTTCTTCTTCTTCTTTTTCGACGGAGTGGCCTCGCGACGTGAGGTGTGTTCGGAAAGCTCGTCGTCATCATCGTCATGGCGTTCAAGGCTTCTACTCGCCTCGATTTCGCGCTGATGCTGCCCGTGAGTTTTGCGAACCAGTGGGGCGGCCTCTTCCTCGGGCTCGTCGTCATCGTCGCTCCTGGTGCTCTCGACGCCGCCCTTGGCAGGAGGCGATTCACATCCATCCTGGACGGACGAGCTCGAGTTCTCGTCGTCTGCGGGTGGAAGCCACCCTTCCACCACTTGAAATAACTGCAGTAGGCATGAGACAATATCAGTATAACCGCGACAGCATCAACTACGACTGCGAATGGTAGACAGTGACTTACCGTCGAGGCTGGATGCTTCGCGGTGTAGGGGCGACCCCAGCCTTCGCATCCAGGTATGCTGCCTGGGTGATCTTCTTCAACGCCAGGACGTAGTTCTCGAGTTTCCACTCGGCGAGGCAGGATTTCGTCGAGTCCTTCCTGCCCGTGTATTCATACATGTAGTGCTCGCGGCGGGCCAGGGGAACGAGTCGCCGTCCGAGCCAACAGTTGTACAAATTTATGGTTTGAAGACCCTTCTTCTTCAGGCCGCGGATGGTTTGAAGCATCTCATCCACGACCATCCGCTGGTCTACTGGGAGCTTGCCGATTTGGAGTCGGCGCGGTTCGGGCCGGTCGGTGGAGTACCTTGGGATCGCCACCTCGCCGTCTGGAGTCGCCTCGGTGATGTAAAACCAGGACTTCTTCCACTCGCTCGCCGCCTTGGCAGGTAGCATCAGGTCAAAGAAGGAGGCCTTCGACTTCAGCTGAAACGTCAGGCCTGATTCTTCGCGACTGATCCTCCCGTGGAACAGATCTTGACATAGGGGGAAGTAGGGCCTGCAGCCCAGGTAGCACTCATGAGCATACGAAAATGGCGAGCTGCCGATCTTTATGGCCCAGTCGATGGCTGGATCCGTGAAAGCGCAGAAGCGCCAGAAGAAGAGAGATATGGGGAACCCTAGCCCCCGTTCCAGATGGCTGGTGAAGCAAACAAATTCTCCCTCGCGCGGGTCCGGAGTCTCCTCTCCGGCCGCGGGGATGCGCCACCTGCCGGCGCGCAGGATCCCGGCCTCCTCGAAGGATGCTAGTAGCGCTCTTGTGCACTTGGACCTGCCCCATGGTTCGGTGGAGGGGGCCATTGGCGGAAAGGTTCGTGGAGGTCGGGGGATTTTGGATCGGTTGGATCGTGATGCGGAGGAAAACGACGATGGGCGAAATCGGGGGAAATGACGAAGGAATGGTTCCCCGATCGCCTACCATTTCCTTTATATAGCGGTTGTTACCCGCCAAGTCAGGGAGCCATTACCACGCGGTGATTACGCCAAAGTTACCGTTGGATTACCCCAACGGCTAGTTTTGACTGCGTCTGACGGTCCAACTTCATCCATTCGACTCGCCAACCCAATCACTACAGCAGTGACTAGATATTTTGCCGACCCGTTCGCCGAGCTGCGACCGGATTAACCATTGTCATTGCGACCAGAGTAATTAGTTTTTCCTTTATTCAGGAGCCCGCCACCGATTCGACTGGGCGTACGCATTGTACCCGTATACTCCGACTGCCAACGAACACCTGCGCCCAATCGACGACGGCCTCGTGGACTACTAATGGGGATATGCCTACTGGGGTATACCCTGCTGGACGTTTCCGACTGGTCCAGGAACTAGCGAATGGGCCTGCGGGATGGCGACTGGATCAAGGCCTGGCGTGGATCCAAGCGACTAGAAGCTGAAGGCCCAGGAGAGTAGATAGGCCCAGTCGGATTAGGTTAAACGAGTGTCGAAGCCTTAACTGATTCGGTTGAGATATGTAAACCCTAGGGGGGTGAGTCTATATAAACCTCCCTACAGGGCGTGTAGAGGATACGTTCCATCATCCACCCAAGCGACTCGCCGCCTAGCTCGCCCCATTGTACTTCCATCATAATAGAATCTAGCAGGAGTAGGTCTTTACCCTCCGGGGGGGGGGGGCGAACCTGGGTAAAACCCTGTGTCTCTGCCCTCATCTCGCACCGCAGATGGCTGGCCGCCCTTGCCCTTCGTTCTACTAATCGCTGCCGATTGCAGCATCTGCCGTGGTCATTCCCACGACACACATCGGTATGTATGATTTCCAATGTCCATAGCTCGCTCCATCATACCAGAAAATGGAGTCTTAGTCATTTTACCCATCAGACATGCTTCACATCTTTCAAGTGATTCAAAATCAAGTGATTCAAGAAGTCCATCGAAATGGAGTTTCTTCATACGCTTCACTCCAATATGACCAAGACGACAGTGCCACATATAGGTCGAGTTATCGCTCAATTTCAAACGTTTAGCTTCAATGTTATTAATGTGCGTATTTCCACAATCGAGATTCAATAAGAATAGACCATCTATCAAAGGTGCATGTGCATAAAACATATTACTCATATAAATCGAACAACCATTATTATCGGACTTAAAAAAGTAACCGTCTCACAATAAACATGATCCAGATATAATGTTCATGCTCAGCGCAGGCACCAAATAACAATTATTGAAGTATAAAACTAATCCCGATGGTAGATGTAGAGGTAGTGTGCCGACCGCGATCACATCAACCTTTGATCCATTTCCTACGCGCGTCGTCACCTCGTTCTTTGCTAGCTTCCGTTTATTCTGCAGTACCTGTTTCGAGTTACAAATATAAGCAACCGAACCAGTATCCGGCACTACTACGAGTACTAGTGAGATACACATCAATAACATGTATATCGGATATACCTTTCTTCTTGATGTTGCCGTTCTTCAAATCCGCCAAGTACTTTGGCAAATTCCGCTTCCAGTGACCTTCTCCCATGCTGTAAAAGCACTCAGTATCAGGCTTAGGCCCAGCCTTGGTCTTCTTCGCCGGTGCGGCAAATTTCTAACCGCCCTTCTTGAAGTTTCCCTTTTGCTTAGACTTGCCTTTGAATTTGGTGGTCTTATTGACCAACAACACTTGGTGCTCTTTCTTGATCTCCACTTCTGCAGATTTCAACATGGATAAGAGTTCTGGCAACGTCTTGTCCATGTTTTGCATATTGTAGTTCATCACAAAGTTCTAGTAACTTGGTGGTAGCGATTGGAGGACACGGTGAATCCCCAAAGAATTAGGAATCACTATACCCAAACTTTGGAGTTTGTTTGCGTTCCTAGACATCTTAAGCACATGCTTACTGATGGAGCTGACCTCTTCCATCTTGCAGTTAAAGAACTTTTCATAAGCCTCATAACTCTCAACTGCCGCGTGAGCCTCAAATATCATTTTGAGTTCACGGACAATATCATGTGGGTCATGGTTCTCAAACCTTTTCTGAAGCTCCGATTCGAAACCATACAAGATAGCACACTGAACTGTGGAGTACTGATTCTTCCGAGTGAGGTAAAAATTCTTTACTTCATTGGTAGCAATAGCTGCAGGCGGGTCACCCAGCGGTGCATCCAGCACATAGGTCAAATTACCAGCATTGAGGACATAAAATTGCGGAACCAATCCGCGAAGTTGCTTCCATTGTTTTTCAACTTTTCTTTCTCTAGGAACGCATTAAAATTGATGGTAGGGGCCGCCATTGATCTACAACATATTTGCAATAGTTTAGACTAAGTTTATGACAAATTGAGTTCTAATTAATAGTTAAATTAATCCAGGTGAACTCCCACTCAAAACAATATCCCTCAAATTGTTTTAGTGATCACACGAACCAAATCCACCACATCAAAACCGATCATCACGAGAGTTGATGTAGCTTCAATGGCGAACAATCAACATTTTCATCATATCTACTATATGACTCATGCTTTACCTTTCGGTGATCCATGTTCTGAGACCATGTATGTACATGCTAGGCTCGTCAAGATCAAACCTTAGCTTCCGCATGAGCAAATCTGGCTTGCTCACATTGTATACACTCGCAGAATCTAACACACCCGATCATCACGTGGTGCTTCGAAACAACGAGCTTTAGCAACGGTGCTTACTAAGGACGAACACTTTAAAACTTGAAATTTTGTGCTTGAGGGATCATCTTATAATGCTACCGTCGCAAGCTAAGCAATACAAGATGCATAAAAGGATTAACATCACATGAAATTCATAATATGTGATATGATATGGCCTTTCTTCTTGTGCTTCCAATCTCCATCTTCAAGCACGAACATGATCTCCTTCATCACCGGTATGGCGTCGTTTCATGGTTGTCGTCCACCAGTTTCAACTATTACAACTACTTTCAACAGACACACAGGTCTTTACGGAATTTAAAAGACAACCATATGTCTTCTGCTGGTTGCCAACTTACAATAAGGAACATAGCATACATCATATATAATCACAATCATGGCCATATCACATCACATCACACCCCTGCAAAACAAAGTTAGACGCCTCTAATTTTCTTTGCATATTTTACGTGGTTTGGGCCTTTCAATAAGTGTCGTTCTAACTTACGAACAAGAACCACAACGTTGATGCTTGAACTATCAAGTGCCCATTGTAAATTGAATCTATACTATGATGGGAGAGACAGACACCCGCAAAGCCACTTATGCAATACAAGTTGCATGTTGAGCGTGGAGCAAGTCTCATTAACGATGTCATGTAAGGTTAGCCCAGGCCGCTTCATCCCATCATACCGCAAGATGCAAAGTACACAAAAAACAATTGATAATAAAATCACCACCGCCCACAATAATCATTGTGTTCTACTCGTGCAACAGATCTACATATATACACGGCTCTGATACCACTTTAGGGGTTCGTAGCATGGAAAACAAAAAATTTCTACCGCATGCACACAAACAAGCCAAGATCTATCTACTAGATTGTATCAACGAGTCGATAGAATCACTCACCCTCGAAGATTCCAAAGCGGTTAACGAGAGCAGATTATCGTGGGTGATGTAGTTGTACACTTTCCGATCTCAAGATCGCGTAGACGATCCTTCCGGCGCTGCGTTCGGCGCTTCCATGATCGGTCACGCTCGATACTCGATGAAGACCTTCCTCTCCCTTGTTCCGGCGGCGGAGGTTGTAGTTCTCCTCGCGATTCCGGCGGCCTGCAGTGGTGTCGGAAGTAGAGGGAAGATCCCGCAGGGCTTTGCCTAAGCCGGATGCGAGTTATGGTGGATTAGGGTTTCCCGAAGATCTAGGGTTTAGATGACCGGGAGGAGGAGGTGTCGTCAGCGGCTAGGGCGGCAGCGACGAACCGGTGGCGGCGCGGTGGCGTGGGGAGGCGGTGCGGCGGCGGCGCGGGTGTGTGGGGAGGGATTGGCTCTTGTGGTGTTGGGGCAGACCTCCCCTTCTATTTATGAGAGGGAGGGGCAGCCTTGGGAGGGGTGGGTTTGAATCCAAACCCAAACCCAAGTTGGATTGAGAGAAGGACTTGTTTCTTCTTCCACTAGGAAACCATTGTTCCAGTTTGACTTTTCAAACTTCCCGTTTGACTTTCAATTTAGAGCTTTATTTCTCTCTTGCAAATGTCAACACCAAGTGACCTAGTATATGATCCAATCATTCCACATATCCATGACACATTCATGGACCATTCCCCTTCCGGACTGGTGAACCTTCTAAACCCTTCTAGAACCTCTCCGATGAAATCATCGGAAACTTTCCTGAACTCCGAAATAGGACTTTACTTTTATGAATCTTATTCTCCGGACCATTCCGGATCTCCTCGTGATATGTCGGATCCCATCCGAGACTCCGAACAACATTCGGTATCCCTACTAACATTCCATATCTACTAAACAACATCGAATCCTTAACTGTGTCTCCCTACGGTTCGTGAATTATGCGGACATGACCAAGACACTTCTTCGATCAATAACCAATAGAGGAATCTGGAAATTCATATGGCTCCCACATATTTCTATGATTACTTTGCGATCGAATGAACCACTTACATACGATACCAATTTCCCTTTGTCTCACCATAGTTTACTTATCCGGGGTTTTGATCGTCGGTATCTCTGCATACCTAGTTCAACCTTGTTACCGATAAGTACTCTTTTCTCGTTCCCGTGATATGTGTCTTGGAGATATGCCCTAGAGGCAATAATAAATGTAGTTATTATTATATCTTTGTGTTTATGATAAATGTTTACATTCATGCTATAAAAGTATTAACCAGAAACATTAATACTTGTGTGATTTGTAAACTAAATTAGAGTCCCTAGTAAAGCCTCTTCATAATACTAGCTTGTTGATTAATAGATGATCATGGTTTCTTGATCATGAACATTTTAGATGTTGTTAATAACAAGGTCATATCATTAGGAGAATGGTATGATGGACATACTCCTATAGATAATCATAACATAAAGATCAAGTCATTTTAATAGTTCAATTGCTATAAGCTTTCTGATACATAGTAACCTAATTCCTTCGACCATGAGATCATGCTAATCACCATCACCGGAAGGATTCTTTGATGACATCAAACACCACATCATAACTGGGTGGCTATAAAGATGGCATTGAGTGTTCGGAAAGTATGGGTTGATACACATGGATCAAGAGTGGGATTTGTACATCCATATGACAGATAGATATACTCTGGGCCCTCTCGGTGGAATGTCATCCAATTAGCTTGCAAGCATATGACTGGCTCACAAGGGATCACATACCACGAGAACGATAAAAGAGTACTTATCGGTAACGAGGTTGAACTAGGTATGCAGAGATACGACGATCAAAACCTCGGATAAGTAAACTATCGTGAGACAAAGGGAAATTGGTATCGTATGTAAGTGGTTCATTCAATCGCAAAGTAATCGTAGAAATATGTGGGATCCATATGAATTTCCAGATTCCTCTATTGGTTATTGATCGGAGAAGTGTCTCGATCATGTCCACATAATTCACGAACCGTAGGGAGACACACTTAAGGATTCGATGTTGTTGAGTAGTTATGGAATGATGAGTAAGAGACCGAATGTTGTTCGGAGTCTCGGATGGGATCCGGGATATCACGAGGAGATCCGGAATGGTCCGGAGAATAAAATTCATATAAGGAAAGTCCTGTTTTGGAGTTGGGGAATGATTCCGGTGTTTTCACCAGGAATGTTCTAGAAGGGTCCGGAAGGTCCGACACTCCGGAGGAGAAGGGTACATGAATGTGTCATGACAATATGGAATGGTTGCATCATGTACTAGGTCACTTGGCTGGGCAAAATAAATAGAGAAATCAAATCCAAGTTTGAAAGTCAAACGCCAATTTGAAAAAGTCAAACGGCAAGTTTGCTTGGTGGAGGGTGTAGGGGTTCGTAGCATGGAAAACAAAAAATTTCCACCTCATGAACACACAATCAAGATCTAATCTATGATCAAGCCAAGATCTATCTACTAGATTGTAGCAACGAGTTGATAGAATACAAACCCTCGAAGATCCAAAGTGGTTAACGAGAGCAGATTCTCGTGGGTGATGTAGTCGTACACTTCCGATCTCAAGATCGCGTAGACGATCCTTACGGTAGCTGCGTTCGGCGCTTCATGATCGTCACACGTTTGGTACTCGATGAAGACCTTCCTCTCCTTGTTCAATGGCAAAAATGAAAATGAGGTTGTAGTACTCTCCTCGTGATTCCGTGACCTGACGGTGGTACGGAAGTAGAGGGGAGATCTCGCAGGGCTTCGCCTTAAGCCGGAGCGAGTATGGTGGAGTATGAGAGAGGGCCTTGGCGATCTAGGGTTTAGAGGCACCAAGGAGAGAGCTTGGCCGGCGGCTAGGGTTTGGGGAAACCCTAACTCGGCGACTTAGAGGATGCCCTAGGCGGCAGCTGCACTGGAGGTGGCCGGTGACTCAAGGCTAGGGTTTGGGTTGTGAGAGGTGTAGGTAGAGGGGGCACCCCTGCCCCTTATTTTATAGGTGGGAGGGTGCCGGTTGGGAGGAGGGAGTCCTCCCCCAACTCAGCCTCCTTGGCCGGCGGGTGGAGGGAGGAGGACTTCCTCCCCAAGTAGGTTTCCTACTCTCCCTCCACCAAGCAAACTTGCCGTTTGACTTTTTCAAATTGGCGTTTGACTTTTTCAAACTAGGATTTCATTTCTTCCTCTATTTTTCCCATCCATGATACCTAGTACATGATGCAACCATTCCACATTATCATGACACATTCATGTACCCTTCCCCTCTGGAGTGTCGGACCTTCCGGACCCATCTAGAACATTCCCGATGAAAACACCGGAATCATTCCCCAACTCCGAAACAGGACTTTTCTTATATGAATCTTATTCTCCGGACCATTCCAGGTCTCCTCATGATATACCGGATCCCATCCGAGACTCCGAACAACATTTGGTCTCTTACTCATCATTCCATAACTACTCAACAACATCGAATCCTTAAGTGTGTCTCCCTACGGTTCGGGAATTATGCGGACATGATCGAGACACTTCTCCGATCAATAACCAATAGAGGAATCTGGAAATTCATATGGCTCCCACATATTTCTACGATTACTTTGCGATCGAATGAACCACTTACATACGATACCAAAATTCCCTTTGTCTCACGATAGTTTACTTATCCAAGGTTTTGATCGTCGGTATCTCTGCATACCTAGTTCAACCTCATTACCGATAAGTACTCTTTTATCGTTCCCGTGGGATGTGATCCCTTGTGAAACAGTCACATGCTTGCAAGCTAATTGGATGACATTCCACTGAGAGGGCCCAGAGTATATCTATCCGTCATATGGATGGACAAATCCCACTCTTGATCCATGTGCCTCAACCCATACTTTCCGAACACTCAATGCCACCTTTATATCCACCCAGTTACGGTGTGGTGTTTGATGTCATCAAAACATCCTTCCGGTGATGGTGATTAACATGATCTCATGGTCGAAGGAATTAGGTTACTATGTATCAGAATGCTTATAGCAAATGAACTATATTAAATGACTTGATATTTATGCTACGCTTAAATATAGGAGTATGTCCGTCACATCATTCTCCTAATGATATGACCCTGTTGTTAATAACATCTCTATGTTCATGATCAGGAAACTATGATCATATATTAACCAACAAGCTAGTTTAACAAGAGGCTTTACTAGGGACTCTTTTATGTTTACAAATCACACAAGTATTAATGTTCCCGGTTAATACAATTATAGCATGGTATGTAAACATTTATCATAAGTATGCAGATATGATAATAACCACTTTATTATTGCCTCTTGGGCATATCTCCAACAGTCTCCCACTTGCACTAGAGTCAATAATCTAGTTTCAAACCTTTGTGTATTGAACACCTATGGCTTTCTGGTGTCGTATGTACACGATTGCTAGTGGTCAACTGATCTCCGGATCTGACACTTCCAGATCCGTGTGTAATTGCATGTCTTTGCGTCTCTACGCATCTCATTCTCTAATGAGATGGCTTTGTACAAATTTGGTCCTTTGGTGTGACCTTTAGTTCTTTGGGGTTAAAACATGTTGATAATATTGTCGTACAAATATCTTAATAGTATTATCCCTGCTGTGAACTACACTTAGTTTGATAACAAACTACTTGACACAAATGCCCTCTTTTGCTGCTATAACAGCAGTTATATACTTAGCCTTTTGTTGTAGTATCTATCACAATGTCTCAACTTTGGAACTCATCCAAATCCATTGTGGAACTTGCTTTCCATCATATTGTGCCACCCTTAGTTTAGATTGAGATAAACTTAATTTGTACTTTGTGACAAAACTAGTATCAATGTAATTCATTTACAATGAACTAACCATCTTATTTCTTTTACAAAATAATATATTCTTATTTCTTTTACAAGATCATAAGAATATCTTTACTATTGTCCAATAATCATCTTATGAATCATTCTGGTATACGCTCATAACATTTAGAGCATAGGACATATCTGGATTTGTACACATCACAGCATGATTGATAAAATACTCTTTGTGATTTTATACATCAAGTATCAATCTATACTTGAATCTTTGTTTCACTTACCAAGTGTCAATACACTTGAATATATCATCAATATTGAACTCATTCAATCCTTTTTGTGCGACAAGAACCTTTCTTGTAGTTTCTATATTGAACTCATTCAATACATCATCTATGTACTCTTGGCACAACCATATTAGCGTCTATTGATGCCAAATATTTGTGTTTTGCCTAAGTCTTTCATCAGGATGAAATTCTTAATATGTGTTAATAAAAGATACATCATTTCCAATCAACAATATGTCTTCCACATAATGTATTAGAAACATGTCTTAGCGCTCGCACTTAATTTCTTGCAAATGCAAGCATCTTCATCGTCTTTGATGAAATTAAACTCTTTTAACAGTTTCATCATAGTGATGATTCCAACTCCGTGATGCTTACTTCAACCATTGAAGTTTGCATATGCTTTTAGCATCCTTTGAATTAACAAAACCCTTTGGACCGTGTCATGCACACGTCCTTGGTAACCATTCTATTAGAAGAACTTGTTTTGTTTATTCAACACAAAACAAAATTATATGTCATGGTTGCTATATTAATCCGTCTAGACTAAATATCGCTATGAAAGAACAAATCTTGTCATAGTCAACCTTTGAACATTGTCGTGAACTCTTTCCCAATATGTCGATAATTTCATAGATGTGAAACATCCATGTCTATTTCTTTATAGATCCAAATATGACTGTAAGGTCTTGTACCTTTCTAGAGGGTCTTTCAAGTTCAAAGCTTGATCTTGTATATGGAACTATCACGGATTTTATGGTTTCAAGCCATTTTGACGGAGTCAGGGCCCATCATCGCTTCTTTGCATGTAGTCGGATCATTATTGTCAAATAATGATTCAACTCTCAAATCTTGGTATTTGATTTTTTTACCCGACCTACTTGTTTCAATAGAAACTTAGATCTCCGTGACCATAACCTTTGAGGCACGTGAGCCATGAGCATTGTTGCTACCTCCGGAACACTTTTCGGCGCTGCGCAACTCTGCACATATAGCTAAGGTTATTTTAAACTTATCAAAGTTCTATTGTCCTCCCACTTAACTTTTCACGAAAAATTCCTTCTCTAAGAAACTTGACGTTTTAAGCGACAAACATTTTTGTCTCCGATGTTATGGAGGAATAGTTATTAGAAATAACATACAAAGACAGGTTTATCCGACTTTGGTTGCAAACATACCAATGTTTAAGAAAGGACAACTTGGGTTTTATCCCAAACCATAACTTTATATGGTGTCAATTCAACGGATTATGATGGAGCTCTTTTCAGTGGAAAAATGGTAGTCTCTAGAGCTTTTAATCTTTAAAATATAATGACATTTTATAAATTACACCTTTGATCTTACCATGTCAAACAAGGTTTAATTACATATCTCGAATGCTCCATACTCTTATGGTGTTTCGGGAAATGCAAATCCATGGAACGATTCCTTAAATCTTAGGTATTATACTAAACTTATAACTCAAATATCTTCCTTTATGATCTTATCATAAGCTATTTATATTCTTGTTACAATGATTTTGCACTTCATCTTGAAAATCTTTGAACTTTTCAAATGTTTCATACTTCATCCTTATTAAGTAAATATTCATATATTCACTCAAATTCGGACAAAACATATGAAGTTGAAATCCATCGCTCTTGACTACACATAATGGAATTCATACAACAATATGTACAAGTTCCAATAAGCTAGTCATTCGTTCCCTTTTGGGCTATGAACGAAGTTTTAATTATCTCTAGGAAAGTTTCTCAAGCGTCATTTGATCAAAAATCAAAAAGACTCCAAAATTCCATCAGCATGGAGTTTCTTCATGTTTTCTTTCCATTATAATTTAAACGACGATGTCACTTCCTAAGTGATCTTTTAATCAATTTGTCTTTCGACATTTTAGCACTAGTTTTATGGATGTGATTTCTACAACGAGATTTGTATATCATCCATCTTTTATGGATTACGGCAATTATTTGAACAACCCTTTTGTTCTCATAACACCTGATAAAACAAATCTTGAAGGCAAGGTTTGATGCTTAACAAGCAGCACAATAACCCTTTATTTGTTCTTGATGAACACCATCACATATTCTTTTGCTAGTTACTTAGGCCATTGTAGTTCATGAATTGTGTTGTTTCGTATGACGATTCACACCAACAAATTCAGTATCAAATACTTAAGAACCACATTGTTTAATAAGCAAAGAATATAACCATAACATGTATATCATCTATATACTTAAGCTGAACAATTCTAGTCTTTTCTTTTCTGTCATATATTTATGAGATTCTCTTTCAGTATTTCATTTTCTGTTTGAAATAATCTATCATCAATAGTGAAGCCATACATATGACACATAGTCCAAAGCGTGTATAGTTAAATACCAATGTCTTTGGACTTGCACTTTGAAGTAGATCACCATCATCAAATGTTTGATGTTCTTTCAAATTCTTTTCTTTAGTAATCTCTTGGTGTAGTAAACATTTTACCTACATCAAATATTCACCCTTATCATGGAATTATCCATGATCAAGCTACTTTTAGCTTATAACGATGAATCGCGAGTATAATGTTGCTTTCCAAAACCTTTTGGAGGATTAGGACGACTAGTGTCTCCAACCTTTTGCAAATTCTCATCAAATATGAAAACATGACTTTTGCCATATTATACTCTATCATGTTGCAACCAAAACTTCATTTCAGATATCACAATATCTTCCACACATCATGGTTTCTGAAACAACTCTTTCAGATCCTAGATAACCTTGATATTAAGACAATCCTTTGAATATCAAGAATCATGGAGACAAACATGATACTCATACACTAACACTTGGAATTGTCACCCTTGATTTAATACCAATTATTAAACTTCATGGAGTAACCAGAACTTACTGAAAGTTTGCAATAGGACTTTTAAACTTTAGATTAACACTTCAAAACAATACGATACCAGTTCGTAAAGTAACTAACCAGAATTCTATAGTTCTATCATCTCAATTATAACTAAGCGCAAGGTGGTAAACGGATGCCAATGACTACAACAATTATGAAAATTCACTTTGATTTAATTTATGATAAATAGTGTTCAACTTTTAATCATATTATCGTTGAACTCCCACTCAAAACAATATCCCTCACATTGTTTTAGTGATCACATGAACCAAATCCACCACATCAAAACCAATCATCACGAGAGTTGATGTAGCTTCAATGGCGAACAATCAACATGTTCATCATATCTACTATATGACTCATGCTTTACCTTTCGGTGATCCGTGTTCCGAGACCATGTCTGTACATGCTAGGCTCGTCAAGATCAAACCTTAGCTTCCGCATGAGCAAATCTGGCTTGCTCACGTTGTATACACTCACAGAATCTAACACACCCGATCATCACATGGTGCTTCAAAACAACGAGCTTTAGCAACGGTGCTTACTAAGGATGAACACTTTAAAACTTGAAATTGTGTGCTTGAGGGATCATCTTATAATGCTACCGTCGTTAACTAAGCAATACAAGATGCATAAAAGATTAACATCACATGCAATTCATAATATGTGATATGATATGGCCTTTCTTCTTGTCTTCGTATCTCCATCTTTAAGCACGAACATGACTTCCATCATCACCAGCATGGCGTCAAGGTCAATGGCGCCGTTTCATGGTTGTCGTCCACCAGCTTGAACTATTACAACTACTTTGAATAGACACGCAGATCTTAACAGAATTTAAAGACGACCATATGGCTCCTGCCGGTTGTCAACTTACAATAAGGAACATTGCATACATCAAATATAATCACAATCATGGCCATATCACATCACAGCACACCCCTGCAAAACAAAGTTAGACGCCTCTAATTTTCTTTGCATGTTTTATGTGGTTTGGGGCTTTCAATAAGTGTCGTTCTAACTTACGAACAAGAACCACAACATTGATACTAGTATTGTTAATCACCCGTTGTAAATTGAATCTTAACTATGTTGGGAGAAACAGACACCCGCAAAGCCACTTATGCAATACAAGTTGCATGTCAAGCGTGGAGCAAGTCTCATGAACGATGTCATGTAAGGTTAGCCCGGGCCGCTTCATCCCACCATCCCGCAAGATGCAAAGTACACAAGACGCAATCGACAATAAAAGCATCAACGCCCACAATGACCATTGTGTTCTACTCGTGCAAAAGATCTACATATAGACACGGCTCTGATAACACTGTAGGGGTTCGTAGCATGGAAAACAAAAAAATTCTACCGCATGAACACACAATCAAGATCTAATCTATGATCAAGCCAAGATCTATCTACTAGATTGTAGCAACGAGTCGATAGAATACTAACCCTCGAATATCCAAAGTGGTTAAGGAGAGCAGATTCTCGTGGGTGATGTAGGCGTACACTTCCGATCTCAAGATCGCGTAGAAGATCCTTACGGCGCTGCGTTCCGGCAGTGCTTCCGCAGTCGGTCACACGTTCGGTACTCGATGAAGACCTTCCTCTCCCTTGTTCCAGCAGGCAGCGGAGGTTGTAGTACTCTCCTCGTGATTCTGGCAGCACGACGGCGTGGTACCGGAAGTAGAGGGGAGATCTCGCAGGGCATCGCCTTAAGCCGGAGCGAGTATGGTGGAGTATGAGAGAGGGCCTTGGCGATCTAGGGTTTAGAGGCACCAAGGGAGAGCTTGGCCGGCGGCTAGGGTTTGGGGAAACCCTAACTCGGCGACTTAGAGGATGCCCTAGGCGGCGGCTGCACTGGAGGTGGCCGGCGACTCAAGGCTAGGGTTTGGGGTGTGAGAGGTGTAGGTAGAGGGGGCACCCCTGCCCCTTCTTTTATAGGTGGGAGGGCGCCGGTTGGGAGGAGGGAGTCCTCCCCCAACTCAGCCTCCTTGGCCGGCGGGTGGAGGGAGGAGGACTTCCTCCCCAAGTAGGTTTCCTACTCTCCCTCCACTAAGCAAACTTGCCGTTTGACTTTTTCAAATTGGCGTTTGACTTTTTCAAACTAGGATTTCATTTCTTCCTTTATTTTTCCCAGCCATGATACCTAGTACATGATACAACCATTCCACATTGTCATGACACATTCATGTACCCTTCCCTCCGGAGTGCCAGACCTTCCGGACCCATCTAGAACATTCCCGATGAAAACACCGGAATCATTCCCCAACTCCGAAACAGGACTTTCCTTATATGAATCTTATTCTCTGGACCATTCCGGATCTCCTCGTGATATCCCGGATCCCATCCGAGACTCCGAACAACATTCGGTCTCTTACTCATCATTCCATAACTACTCAACAACATCGAATCCTTATGTGTGTCTCCCTACGGTTTGTGAATTATGCAGACATGATCGAGACACTTCTCCGATAAATAACCAATAGAGGAATCTGGAAATTCATATGGATCCCACATATTTCTACGATTACTTTGCGATCGAATGAACCACTTACATATGATACCAATTTCCCTTTGTCTCACGATAGTTTACTTATCCGAGGTTTTGATCGTCGGTATCTCTGCATACCTAGTTCAACCTCGTTACCGATAAGTACTCTTTTCTATTTCTCGTGATATGTGATCCCTTGTGAGCCAGTCACATGCTTGCAAGCTAATTGGATGACATTCCACCGAGAGGGCCCAGAGTATATCTATCCGTCATATGGATGGACAAATCCCACTCTTGATCCATGTGCCTCAACCCATACTTTCCGAACACTCAATGCCACCTTTATAGCCACCCAGTTACGGTGTGGTGTTTGATGTCATCAAAGCATCCTTTCGGTGATGGTGATTAACTGTCACATCCCAAGATTTTCCAAATCTTGTTATGTGAAAAATAAATGAATAAAATAAAACTTTGTTGATTTTCAGGGTGAGAAGAAACTTTTGAATCCAATTTGAAACTTTCAAAACCTATTTGGATCAAATAAAATCCTAAAGGGATTTAAAAAGATAAATAAACAATAATGTTAAAAATATTTGGAATTACTATTTTTGGATCTTTTAATAAAAGATTTGGTTTCAAAAGAAAAGGTAGATTTATAAATAAGGTTTATTTTATAGAGCCAAATTAAACCCTGGCCAAGCTTTTGAAATAAAATGTTTTGTTTTGATTAAAAGAGTAAAGGTTTATTTAAATAAAAATAAGGAGAGTTTATTATTAAACCAATTTTGTTAAAATAAAGGTTTTAACATTTTAATTAAACATCAAAACATGTTATTTGATTTTAAACAAGTTTTCCAAGTATTTTATATTTTCAAATAAAACCTACTGATTTGGTTTTGATAATATTTAGATTTCAAATGGAGATTTTATTAAATAAATCAAAACCTATTTGAATTAATAATTAAGGTCTATTTTATTTAATTATTAAATAGACCCTAAAAAGAATAAAATTATTATTTTATTTTTGGACTTTGGTCTGGAGTTGTTAAACAGAACTAAACTCAATGCAAAGTGTGGTTGAAGTTTGAATTGATTTGTTGATTGATTGGTTTGATTGAAATTTCAAAACATAAAATCGAATTAGAAAAAGAAAAAGCAATCAGAAAGAAAAAAATAGAATCAGACACGACCCAGCCCAGCTTCTCTCTCCCGAAGAAAAACGATTCGCACCCTGTTTTGAACCCACGCAGACGCTGACAGATGGACCCCATTTCCCTTTCCCCTCTCTCGCTGCCAGACGGCCCCACGCCCACGTCATCTTCTTCCTCCCCGCGTTGAACTCGCCCAGCCGTTGCTGCCATTGATTCCTCCGGTCGAATTCGCTTTACTGCTGCGTTTATTCCTTGTCGTAACCACACGGTGATAAACGCCAGCGTTCCCTCCCCATTTACCCCCAGTCACCCCACCTTAGCACGCCCCCAGGACGCTCTAATTCCTCTCCGAGCACCTCTATCTCCGACGAGCTCCAGCATCGATTCCGGCCGGACCCTGCCACCCCTTGCCTCCCTGAGAACACAGGCAAGTTCCCCAGGCCCTGGCGCATCTTTCTGCATCCGCAGCTCGCTCGCGTGCGCCTCTGAGCCTCGACAACGACGACCCCAAGCACCGCCACCGTCTATTTCAACTCCGGCGAGTGCCCCAGGTAGTTTCCGTCCGCCCCTTCCCCTCTCATTGACACACGCAAGTTCTACTCTCCCTCGCGCATCTAACGGACCCCTTATCTCGCTCTCCTATGCCTTGTAGCCCCGCCCCCAACGTCGACCAGAGCGTGCCCGACGTTGTGCAGACTCCGGTGAGCGATTGACAGCAGCTCCGTGCGCCCCTTCATCAACGACAACCTCCTTGAGCTTCCCCATGACGTTGCGAACACGGTGAGCATATTCCCATCCTCTCTCGCTTCCTGTTTCACCAGCACCACCACCATCTGACCGCGCCGCCGCCAGCCGTCGTCGCTGCGCCGCCAACCTTTGGTCAAACACACGTAGGCCGTTGGATCCTCATCCTGTGGCATAGACAGAACCACTTAAGCGAAGAGGTACGAGCTAATCCGCACCGTTCAGTCTCACTTAGATCCAACGCACCCCGTAGCCGATCCAAGCGAAACGGTATGGACGAATCAGAAACAGCCACGTGGACGAAGTTTGATTTAAAACAGAATTAGAATCAGATTTGTTTGCAAATTTGAAAAATCCATAACTTTAGTTCTACACGTCCAAATTTTGCAAACTTTATATCAATGGATTCAGAAAAGCAAGTCCCAGCCAACCATGCACTTTGTTTAGTAAAAAGCTTCTTGTAAAATGTTTGTTTTTGCAGAAACTTATGTATGCTTATTTAGGTTATAAAAATTATTCTAAAATGATTTTGGGGATAAAATCTTTTGCAAATGATGTGTTTTGAACCTACTGACCATAGGAAACACTTTGTGGTTTCAAAAATATATTTGGTGATGCAAAAGAATGAATCTTGGATTTAAAACCAATTCTAGTCAAATAAAAATATGGTTTATTTATTAAAAATAGTTTTGGAAGAAAACCTTTGGGAAATGTTTTGTTTTAAACTCTCTGACCCTAAACACAAATTTTTATGGTTTGAAAACATATTTTGTGAACCCTATAGATTAATGCCTTAGTAAAAACATTTCTACACCACATAAAATGATACATTGTTTTGAAAAAGGTTTATGAAGTGAAATCTTTTGCAAATGATGTTGCCACTTTATGAAATGACCATTAGGTGTTTTCAAATGTTTATGACCCATTAGGAACCAATTTTCCAAATAAAACAATCCTTGGCATGCTTGCATGCATTATCTTGTTTATATGATTTTATGTGATGAATTGCTTGAATGGTAGATTGAACTTTTGCCTTGCTTGATTGAATTGTAGTGACTTGAAGAGTGTGATTGTAGCAAGGACAAGGAGTGAACTTATACTCTACCAAAAAGGCAAGTGATGCTTCATAATTTTGTCCCATTACTTTCACTATGCATTAGTGATTTTTCTAAGTAAAACTTGCATGGAATTTTTGCTAAGTATAAACCATGCTATGGGAAATCCTAGTAGATGAAACCTTAGTAGAAATTTCCTAAGTTAAGATCCCTACTACTATCATGCTTAGCTTAGCTAGTAGAAAACAAGGGTGGAATATACATTCACACTATGGAAAAATTTCTAAGTCTGAGGACTTGTGTTTTGTTTAATAAAACAACTAAGAGAATGAATCACCTGGGTGGAATGGAAGGAATGGTTTGTGTTGAGTGGTTCACAAGGCCTATTTTTATGGTTTACCTTGTGTATCTCACTTGTGGATGGCCACCCAGGAACAAAGAGATTTGAGATGTCAAATGTTGAGAAGCTTCAACTGCAACCACTTGGCATTATGGGCTCTGCCTGGATCACATAGGTTGCTAGAACTTAGCCATTTGGACAGTTGGTGGTAGTGGGATGATAGGTTGGAACGCGTCCACTTGGTATAAGGAAAGGCTTATGAAAGATCTTGTCTTGGTGAAACCAAGTCTTGTGGGGAAAGTGCACCACCTCTGCAGGGTGTAAAATCTAAGTACTTAGCCATGTCCCTGGCAAAGGACAATTTGAGCATCAAGACATGGAAGCTATCAAGAATCTCATAATCCAAATTTCTAAGTTAAAAACTTGTGGTTGAACAAGGGTTAAAGGATCTTCAATCTTTGATTGGTAGATGCCTTGGGTGATTTTTGTCAAGCAAAAACTTAGTGTTTTCAAATGTTAAGGAAAAATCTATTTTGAGAAATGCAAGACTCAACACCACTTAGCCAAAAGCATATAGATGATAGACTCCACTATACTACCATAGTATCACTTGCCAATACAATTCAAATGTATTGACCCTTATGGCTGTAACTTGTGATGTTGCAGGTTTGATTGATATTAGTGAAGCTTAATGATTAGGATTACAAGTCTACAACCAACATGTCTGCCTGTGGCACTTTGAAGATGAAGGACCCCATGCTTATATATATTCTGCTGCAATGTAATGTAATAGCCAAATGAGCTATGTAAGATGTAATAAAATTATGTTATTCCTGGTTATAAAGTTGTATTATGACCTTTGTTTCTTGATATTACATCTTAACTGTGGATGCTAGCTATTGATCCAGGGACTAGCATTGTAAACACAGGGGACTCTACCTTATTAAAGGTTGGGAACCTTACATTAACATGATCTCATGGTCGAAGGAATTAGGTTACTATGTATCAGAAAGCTTATAGCAAATGAACTATATTAAATGACTTGATCTTTATGCTACGCTTAAATATAGGAGTATGTCCATCACATCATTCTCCTAATGATATGACCCTGTTGTTAATAACATCTCTATGTTCATGATCAGGAATCTATGATCATATATTAACCAACAAGCTAGTTTAACAAGAGGCTTTACTAGGGACTCTTTTATGTTTACAAATCAAACAAGTATTAATGTTCCCGGTTAATACAATTATAGCATGGTATGTAAACATTTATCATAAGTATGAAGATATGATAATAACCACTTTATTATTGCCTCTTGGGCATATCTCCAACAGAGGGAGAGTAGGAAACCTACTTGGGGAGGAAGTCCCCTCCCTCCACCCGCCGGCCAAGGAGGCCGAGTTGGGGGAGGACTCCCTCCTCCCAACCGGCCACCCTCCACCTATATAAGGAGGGGTAGGGCGCCCCCTACCCCTCACACCCAAACCCTAGCCCCAAGTCGCCGGCCACCTCCTGCTGTCGCCGCCGCCTAGGGCCTCCTCTAACTCGGTGAGTTAGGGTTTCCCCAAACCCTAGTCGCCGGCCAAGCCCTCTCCTTGGTGCCCTATAAACCCTAGATCACCAAGGCCTCTCTCATACTCTACCATACTCGCTCTGGCTTAAGGCAAAGCCCTGCAAGATCTCCCCTCTACTTCCGACACCACGCCGTCGTGCTGCGGGAATCGCGAGGAGAGTGCTACAACCTCCGCTGCCCGCTAGAACAAGGGAGAGGAAGGTCTTCATCGAGTACTGAACGTGTGACCAAATGCGGAAGTGCTGCCAGAACGCAGCGCCGGAAGGATCGTCTTCGCGATCTTAAGATCGGCAAGAGTACGACTACATCACCCACGAGAATCTGCTCTCGTTAACTGCTTTGGAATCTTCGAGGGTGTGTTCTTTTATCAACTCGTTGCTACAATCTAGTAGATAGATCTTGGCTTGTTTGTTTGCATGCGGTAGAAATTTTTTGTTTTCCATGCTACGAACCCCTACAGTGGTATCAGAGCCGTGTCTATATGTAGATATGTTGCACGAGTAGAACACAATGGTCATTGTGGGCGGTGGTTCTTTTATTATCAATTGCTTTTTGTGTACTTTGCATCTTGCGGTATGATGGGATGAAGCGGCCCGGGCTAACCTTACATGACATCGTTCATGAGACTTGCTCCACGCTCAACATGCAACTTGTATTGCATAAGTGGATTTGCGGGTGCATGTCTCTCCCATCATAGTATATATCTAATTTACAACGGGTACTTGATAGTTCAAGCATCAACGTTGTGGTTCTTGTTCGTAAGTTAGAGCGACACTTATTGAAAGCCCCAAATCACGTAAAATATGCAAAGAAAATTAGAGCCGTCTAACTTTGTTTTGCAGGGGTGTGTTGTGATGTGATATGGCCATGATTGTGATTATATTTGATGTATGCAATGTTCCTTATTGTAAGTTGGCAACCAGAAGGAGCCATATGGTTGTCTTTAAATTCTGTTAAGACCCGTGTGTCTATTCAAAGTAGTTATAATAGTTGAAGCTGGTGGACGACAACCATGAAACGACGCCATTGACCTTGACGCTATACCGGTTATGATGGAGATCATGTTCGTGCTTGAAGATGGAGATCAGAAGCACAAGATGAAAGGCCATATCATATCACATATTATGAATTGCATGTGATGTTAATCCTTTATGCATCTTGTATTGCTTAGTTAACGACGGTAGCATTATAAGATGATCCCTCAAGCACAAAAATTTCAAGTTTTAAAGTGTTCATCCTTAGTAAGCACCGTTGCTAAAGCTCGTTGTTTCTAAGCACCACGTGATGATCGGGTGTGTTAGATTCTGCGAGTGTATACAACGTGAGCAAGCCATATTTTCTCATGTGGAAGCTAAGGTTTGATCTTGACGAGCCTAGCATGTACAGACATGGTCTCGGAACACGGATCACCAAAAGGTAAAGCATGAGTCATATAGTATATATGATGAACATGTTGATTATTTGCCATTGAAGCTACATCAATCTCGTGATGATCGGTTTTGATGTGGTGGATTTGGTTCGTGTGATCACTAAAACAATGTGAGGGATATTGTTTTGAGTGGGAGTTCACCTAGATTAATTTAACTATTAATTAGAACTCAATTTGTCATAAACTTAGTCTAAACTATTGCAAATATGTTGTAGATCAATGGCGGCCCCTACCATCAATTTTAATGCGTTCCTAGAGAAAGAAAAGTTGAAAAACAATGGAAGCAATTTCGCGGATTGGTTCCGCAATTTGAGGATTGTCCTCAATGCTGGTAATTTGACCTATGTCTTTGGATGCATTTGGGTGACCGCTGCGAATGCTACCGATGAAGTAAAGAATTTTACCTCACTCGGAAGAATCAGTACTCCACAGTTCAGTGTGCTATCTTGTATGGTTTGGAATCAGATCTTCAGAAAAGGTTTGAGAACCATGACCCACATGATATTGTCCGTGAACTCAAAATGATATTTGAGGCTCACGCGGCAGTTGAAAGTTATGAGGCTTCTGAAAAGTTCTTTAACTGCAAGATGGAAGAGGGCAGCTCCGTTAGTGAGCATGTGCTTAAGATGTCTGGGCACGCAAACAAACTCCAATGTTTGGGTATAGTGATTCCTAATTCTTTGGGGATTCACCGTGTCCTCCAATCGCTACCACCAAGTTACAAGAACTCTGTGATGAACTACAATATGCAAAACATGGACAAGACATTGTCAGAACTCTTCTCCATGTTGAAATCTGCAGAAGTGGAGATCAAGAAAGAGCACCAAGTGTTGTTGGTCAATAAGACCACCAAATTCAAAGGCAAGTCTAAGAAAAAGGGAAACTTCAAGAAGGGCGGTAAGAAAGTTGCCGCACTAGCGAAGAAGACCAAGGCTGGGCCTAAGCCTGATACTGAGTGCTTTTACTGCAGGGGAGAAGGTCACTAGAAGCGGAATTGCCCAAAGTACTTGGCGGATTTGAAGAACGGCAACATCAAGAAGAAAGGTATATCCGATATACATGTTATTGATGTGTATCTCACTAGTACTCATAGTAGTGCCTGGGTATTTGATACTGGTTCAGTTGCTCATATTTGTAACTCGAAATAGGTGCTGCAGAATAAACGGAAGCTAGCGAAGAACGAGGTGACGATGCGCGTTGGAAATGGATCAAAGGTTGATGTGATCGCGGTCGGCACACTACCTCTTCATCTACCATCGAGATTAGTTTTATACTTAAATAATTGTTATTTGGTGCCTGCGTTGAGCATGAACATTATATCAGGAACATGTTTATTGCGAGACGGTTACTTGTTTAAGTCCGAGAATAATGGTTGTTCGATTTATATGAGTAATATGTTTTATGCACATGCACCTTTGATATATGGTCTATTCTTATTGAATCTCGATTGTAGTAATACACACATAAATAACATTGAGGCTAAACGTTTGAAATTGAGCGATAACTCGACCTATATTTGGCACTGTCGTCTTGGTCACATTGGAGTGAAGCGTATGAAGAAACTCCATTCCGATGGACTTCTTGAATCACTTGATTTCGAATCACTTGAAATATGCGAAGCATGTCTGATGGGTAAAATGACTAAGACTCCATTTTCTGGTATGATGGAGCGAGTTACGGACTTATTGGAAATCATACATACCGATGTGTGTGGACCAATGAGTGTAGCATCGCGCGGTGGTTATCGTTATGTTCTTACCTTCATAGATGACTTGAGTAGATATGGGTATATCTATTTCATGAAACATAAGTCCGAAACTTTCGAGAAGTTTAAGGAATTTCAAAGTGAGGTAGAGAATCAACGTAACAAGAAGATTAAATTTCAACGATCTGATCGTGGAGGTGAATATCTAAGTTACAAGTTTGGCGAGCATTTGAAGAAATGCGGAATACTTTCACAATTGACACCGCCTGTAGAGTTCTCAACCTAATAAGGTAGATTCCTCCTGTGTTTTACAATGCTAGTCCCTGGATCAATAGCTAGCATCCACAGTTAAGATGTAATATCAAGAAACAAAGGTCATAATATAACTTTATAACCAGGAATAACATAATTTTATTACATCTTACATAGCTCATTTGGCTATTACAATACATTGCAGCGAAATAACTATAAGTATGGGTCCTTCATCTTCAAAGTGCCACAGGCAGATGTTGGTTGTAGACTTTGTAATCCTAATCAATCAATCTTCACTAAAAATAATCAAACCTGCAACATACAAGTTACAGCCACAAAGGGTCAATACATTTGAATTGTATTGGCAAGTGATACTATAATGGTATAGTGGAGTCTATTATCTATATGCATTTGGCTAAGTGGAGTTGAGGCTTGCATTGCTCAAAATATATTTTCCTTAACATTTTGAAAATAATAAGTTTTTGTTTTGACAAAATCTTTTCCAAAGCTTATCTCAATCAAAGATTGAAGATTTCAAACAACCCTTGTTCAAACCACAAGATTTTAACTTAGAAATTGAAATGATGAGATTCTTGATTGCTTCCATGTCTTGATGCTCAAATTGTCCTTTACCAGGGACATGGCTAAGTACTTAGATTTTACACTCTGCAGAGGTGGTGCACTTTCCCCACAAGACTTGGTTTCCCAAGACAAGATCTTTCAGAAGCTTTCCCTTAGACCAAAATGGACGCGCTCCAACCTATCAAACACTACCACCAACTGTCCATATGGCTAAGTTCTTGCAACCTATATGATCATGGCAGAGCCCATATTGCCAAGTGGTTGCACTTGAAGCTTCTCAACATTTGACATCTCAAATCTCTTTGTTCCTGGGTGGCCATCCACAAGTGAGATACACAAGGTTCACCAGTCCCCTGGCCTTGTGTAACCACTCAACCAAAAACCACCAAGCAATTACCATTCCACCCAGGTGATTCATTAACTTAGTTGTTTTATTAAACAAAAACACAAGTCCTCGGACTTAGTATATTTTTCCATAGTGTGAATATATATTCCACCCATGTTTTCTATTAGCTAGGCTAAGCTTGATAGTAGTAGGAATCTTAACTTAGGAAAATCCTAATAAGGATTCATCTACTAGGTTTTCCTATAGCAAGGTTTATACTTAGCAAAAGTTCCATGCAAGTTTTACTTAGAAAAATCACTAATGCATAGTGAAAGTAATGGGACAAAAGTATGAAGCATCACTTGCCTTTTTGGTAGAGGGTATAGGTTCACTCCTTGTTCTTGCAACAATCACACTTCACTACAAGTCAATCAAGCAAACACAAATTCAATTCACATTCCAAACCAAAGTCAAACAAACAATTTTTTACACACAAAGTAATGGAATCTAAGTCATGCAAAAGCATGCAAAGGTTAGTTCTATTGGAAGGATGGTCTCCACTAGGCTTCTAAACTTTGTAAGTTCCAAATTGGTCATTTACCAAAATGGCAAAGTCATTTGCAAAAGGGTTTTGGTCTATAAACCATTTTTAAATCTAATCATTATTTTATGTGGTGAAAATTATTTTTATCAAAGCAAAACTTTATGTTTTTCACCAAATGAGTAGCTATTGCAAAACTTGGTGTTTCGGGCCAGTATGTTTGGTCTAAACCATTTTCCCAAAGTTTTTACTCAAAATCATTTTCACTAAATAATTCACATTTCTATTTGACTACAAATGGTTTTAAATCAAAGAATCTTATTTTGTTTTACCAAATACACTTTTGAGTCCACAAATTGTTTCCAAATGTTAGTAGGTTCAAATCCATCCAATTGCCAAAGATTTTAACCCCAAATTCATTTTTAAACAATTTTTACATCCTTAACAAGCATACAAATGTTTCTGCAAATTCAAACAAGCTAACAGATACTATTTGCTAAACTAAGGGCATGGTTGGCTAGGGTTTGTTCCCCTGATTCCAATGAGACCAAATTTGCAAAATTTGGACGTGTGGATTGAAAGTTACAGCAGTTACAAATTTGCATTCTAATCAGGTTCAAATTCTATTTTCCAAACTTCTGGTGACACGCGGCACTCTCCTATTCGCTGGTACCGGTTCGCACGGATCAGGCGACCCTGGCCTTTGGATTTAATTGACATCGCGCGGCTCAGGCGTGCTCTTACCGCTTCGTTCTACTTTCTATCCTATCCACCGGATCAAGATCGGACGGCTGCTGTGAGCTCGTCCCTAAACTAGCGGCGCTGCGACGGTGGCTGGCGGCGGAGCGGCCAGACGATGATGGCGCCGGCGATACAGGAAGCGAGGGTGGCTGGGAAGGTACTCACCGCGTTCTCAGAGGCCTGGGGAAGCTCAAGGAGGTGTCGTCTTGTCTAGGGGTGCACTGGTGTGGGCTTGATTGCTCGCCGGAGTGGAGCTGCGCCTCGGGCGTGGTCAGTCGTCAAAGGGGGCGAGGTTGCAGGCCACGCGTGAGTGATTGGCGAGCACCTGAAGATGCAGAAGACGCAGATTAATCAAACGGCATGATTCACTGATCAAGGCGCGCACGGAGTCGAGTGCTAGAGCTCACTGGAGTCGCGGGGGTCGTCGGTGGCGTACAGGTGGAGACGTTGCCGACACTCTAGGGCGCTCGGGGGCGAGCTGGCGCTACGGGGATGATCGCCAGGAGGTGGGGATCACGTGAGTATGGTTGAGGAGGCAAGGGGCGGCGAGGGGCTGCCGGAATCGGCCGGGGAAGTCGTCGGAGACAGAGCTGCTCGAGAAGAAATTGGAGCGGCCTGGGGGCGTGCTTGGGGGAGGAGACAGAGGGCAAATGGAGGAGGTTCACTGGCATTTTATCGAGCATGGTCAAGGCGAGTAATGGTGGCTGCATTATGGCGAATTAAGGCCGCGGAATCTCTGCAGGAAACGGCGGCGAGGGGGGAGAAGAGGTCGCGCGGGGTGTGGACGATGAACAGGGAGGTGGGGTCGTTGCGTCAGTGGGAAAAAAGTGAGGGGGAGGTCCACCGGTCAGTGACTTAGCGGGTTGTTTCTGCGGTAAAGAAAACATTTCAGGGGCGTGGGAACAGGTGGGCTAGGTGGGCTGTTGGGCTGGGGCAGCTGGGCCAGTCTGTTTCCATATTTTTTTTTATTCTGAATTCTTTTTCCTTTTCTATTTCTATTTTTCTGTTTTGAATTTGAATCAATTATTCATTCACTCAAACCATTCAAACAATTCAAACTTATAATGAGTTTTTGGTTCTGTTTATCAACATAAACCAAAGTCCAAAATGAAACAATATTTTTAAATCTTTTTAGGTTCCATTTATTAATTAAATAAAATGGACCATGGTTATTAATCAAATAGGTTTTGATTTATTTAATAAAAACTTCTTTTGAAATCCAAATACTTCCAAAACCAAATCAGTAGGTATTAATTGAAAGTAAAGAATACTTGGAAAGCTTGTTTGAAACAAAATAACATTTTTGCTATAGGGTCCATTAATAATTAAATAAAATGGACCTTAGTTAATAATTCAATTAGGATTTGTTTATTTAAATTCTTTATTTTGGAATCTAAAATAAAATCAAAAACACTTTAGTAGGTTTTCTTTGTGAATATAAAATATTTGGATAACTTATTTAAAATAAATAAATAAGTTTTGGGTGTTTATTTAAAAATGGGAAAAGCCTTTACTTAAATAAAATTGGATATTAAATCCTTATTAATTTATTTTGAATAAACCTTTACTATTTTTATCAAATAGAAATATTTTGTTTCAAAAGCTTGGCCAAGCTTTAATTTGGCTTTATAAAATAATCTTTATTTATAAACCTATCCTTTTCTTTTGAAAACAAAAACCTTTTAGTAATAGATCCAAAATAGTAATTCCAAAATATTTTATTTTCTTTTATCAAATGTTTACTCTTTTAAATTTCTTTAGGATTTTATTTGATCCAACTGGTTTGAAGTCCCAATTGTATTTCAAAAAGTTTCTTCTGGCCTTGGAAATCAAACAAAGTTTTATTTTATTCATTTATTTTCACATTACAAGATTTGGAAAATCTTGGGATGTGACACCGCCGGGAACACCACAGCATAATGGTGTGTCCGAACATCGTAATCGAACTCTCTTAGATATGGTTCGTTCTATGATGTCACTTACAGATTTACGCTATCGTTTTGGGGTTATGCATTAGAAACAACTACATTCACTTTAAATAGGGTACCATCTAAATCCGTTGAAACGACACCGTATGAATTATGGTTTGGGAAGAAACCTAAATTGTCGTTCCTTCAAGTTTGGGGTTGCGAAGCTTATGTAAAGAAGTTACAGCCGGACAAGCTTGAACCCAAAGCGGAAAAATGTGTCTTCATAGGATACCCGAAGGAAACTATTGGGTATACCTTCTATCATAGATCCGAGGGCAAAATCTTCGTTGCTAAGAATGGATCCTTTATAGAGAAGGAGTTTCTCTCGAAAGAAGTGACTAGAAGGAAAGTAGAACTCGACGAGGTTGTTGAACCTTCTCTCGAACTTGCAAGTAGCGCAACACCGGAAGTAGTTCCTGTGGCGCCTACACCAATAAGAGAGGAAGCTAATGATGATGATCATGAAACTTCGGTTGAAGTTGCTACAGAGCCTCGCAGGTCAACGAGAACTCGTACCACTCCTGATTGGTATGATCCCGTTATGAGTGTCATGTTGGTGGATAACACCGATGACCCTGCAACTTAGGAGGAAGCGATGATGAGCCCAGATTCCAATAAATGGCAAGAAGCCATGGAATCCGAGATTGGATCCATGTATGAAAACCAAGTATGGACTTTGGTGGACTTACCGGATGGCCGGAAGGATGTCGAGAACAAATGGATTTTCAAGAAGAAAACAGATGCTGATGGTAATGTTACTGACTATAAAGCTCGACTTGTCGCAAAAGGATTTCGACAAATTCAAGGAGTTGACTACGATGAGACTTTCTCACCTGTAGCGAAGCTAAAGTCTGTGAGGATTATGTTAGCAATCACTGCATATTACGATTATGAGATATGGCAGATGGATGTCAAAACGGCATTCCTCAATGGAGACATTGATGAAGAGTTGTATATGATGCAACCCAAAGGTTTTGTCGATCCTAAAGATGCTAACAAGGTATGCAAACTTCAATGGTCCATATATGGATTGAAGCAAGCATCCCGAAGTTGGAATCAACGTTTTGATAAGGTAATCAAAAGCTTTGGTTTTATACAAACTTATGGAGAAGCTTGTATTTACAAGAAAGTGAGTGGGAGCTTTTTAGCATTCTTAATACTATATGTAGATGACATATTGTTGATTGGGAATGATGTAGACCTTCTTAATAGTGTCAAGGATTATTTGAATAATAGTTTTTCAATGAAATATCTTGGCGAAGAAGCTTACATATTAGGCATAAAGATTTATAGAGATAGATCGAGACGCCTAATATCATTGTCACAAAGTACTTATTTGGACAAAGTTCTAAAGAGGTTTGGAATGGAAGATAGCAAGAAAGGGTTCTTGCCCATGTTGCCCAATACGACCTCGAGTAAAACTCAAAGTCCAAGAACGGAAGATAGAAAGGATGAGTAAGACTCCCTATGCCTCAGCCATAGGATCTCTAATGTATGCCATGCTATGTACTAGACCCGACATTGCATATGTTGTTAGTTTGACTAGCAGATATCAAAGTGATCCAGGAGTGGATCATTAGACAGCGGTCAAAAACATCCTTAAGTATTTGAGAAGAACTAAGGATATGGTTCTTTCTTATGGAGGTGATGAACAGCCCGTTGTTAATGGTTACACCGATGCCAGTTGGAACACCGATCTGAATGATTCTAAATCTCAATCTAGATACGTATTTACTTTGAATGGTGCAGCAGTTAGCTGGAGGAGTGCAAAGCAAAGCGTTGTGGCGAGATCTTCAACTGAATCGGAATACATAGCTGCTTCGGAGGCTTCACAAGAAAAGATATGGATGAAGGAGTTCATTACAGAGCTCGGTGTGGTTCCAAGTGCGCTGAACCCAATGTCTATCTACTGTGATAACATGGGCGCCATAGCCAATGCACAAGAACCAAGGTCACACAAGAAGCTGAAGCACATCAAGCTACGTTTTCACGCTATTCGAGAACATGTCCAAGATGGGGACATAAACATTTGCAAAGTACACACAGATCTGAATGTGGCGGATCCATTGACTAAACCTCTCCCAAGGGCAAAACATGACCAACACCAAACTGCCATGGGTGTTCGGTATATTACCATGTAATCCAGATTAGTTGACTCTAGTGCAAGTGGGAGACTGTTGGAGATATGCCCTAGAAGCAATAATAAATGTAGTTATTATTATATCTTTGTGTTTATGATAAATGTTTACATTCATGCTATAAAAGTATTAACCGGAAACATTAATACTTGTGTGATTTGTAAACTAAATTAGAGTCCCTAGTAAAGCCTCTTCATAATACTAGCTTGTTGATTGATAGATGATCATGGTTTCTTGATCATGAACATTTGAGATGTTGTTAATAACAAGGTCATATCATTAGGAGAATGGTATGATGGACATACTCCAATAGATAAGCATAGCATAAAGATCAAGTCATTTTAATAGTTCAATTACTATAAGCTTTCTGATACATAGTAACCTAATTCCTTCGACCATGAGATCATGCTAATCACCATCACCGGAAGGATGCTTTGATAACATCAAACACCACACCGTAACTGGGTGGCTATAAAGATGGCATTGAGTGTTCGGAAAGTATGGGTTGAGACAGATGGATCAAGAGTGGGATTTGTCCATCCATATGACAGATAGATATACTCTAGGCCCCCTCGGTGGAATGTCATCCAATTAGCTTCAAAGCATGTGACTGGCTCACAAGGGATCACATACCACGGGAACGAGAAAAGAGTACTTATAGGTAACGAGGTTAAACTAGGTATGCAGAGATACCGACGATCAAAACCTCGGATAAGTAAACTATCGTGAGACAAAGGGAAATTGGTATCGTATGTAAGTGGTTCATTCGATCGCAAAGCAATCATAGAAATATGTGGGAGCCATATGAATTTCCAGATTCCTCTATTAGTTATTGATCGGAGAAGTGTCTCGATCATGTCCGCATAACTCACGAACCGTAGGGAGACACACTTAAGGATTCGATGTTATTGAGTAGTTATGGAATGATGAGTAAGAGACCGAATGTTGTTCGGAGTCTCGGATGGGATCCGGGATATCACGAGGAGATCCGGAATGGTCTGGAGAATAATATTTATATAAGGAAAGTCATGTTTCGGAGTTGGGGAATGATTCCGGTGTTTTCACTAGGAATGTTCTAGAAGGGTTCGGAAGGTCCGACACTCCGGAGGGGAAGGGTACATGAATGTGTCATGACAATATGGAATGGTTGCATCATGTACTAGGTCACTTGGCTGGGCAAAATAAAGAGAGAAATCAAATCCAAGTTTGAAAGTCAAACGCCAATTTGAAAAAGTCAAACGACAAGTTTGCTTGGTGGAGGGAGAGTAGGAGACCTACTTGGGGAGGAAGTCCCCTCCCTCCACCCGCCAGCCAAGGAGGCCGAGTTGGGGGAGGAATCCCTCCTCCCAACCGGCCACCCTCCACCTATATAAGGAGGGGTAGGGAGCCCCCTACCCCTCACACCCAAACCCTAGCCCCAAGTCGCCGGCCACCTCCTGCTGCCGCCTAGGGCCTCCTCTAACTCGTCGAGTTAGGGTTTCCCCAAACCCTAGCCGCCGGCCAAGCCCTCTCCTTGTGTGCCCTCTAAACCCTAGATCACCAAGGCCTCTCTCATACTCCACCATACTCGCTCCGGCTTAAGCCTCAAATCTCCCTCTACTTGACACCACTGTCGTCTTTGGAATCGCGAGGAGAGTGCTACAACCTCCACTACATGCTGGAACAAGGGAGAGGAAGGAATTCATTGAGTACCGAACGTGTGACTGACTGCGGAAGCTCTGCCGGAACGCAGCGCCGGAAGGATCGTCTACGCGATCTTGAGATCGAAAATAGTACGACTACATCACCCACGAGAATCTACTCTCGTTAAACGCTTTGGAATCTTCGAGGGTGAGTTCTTTTATCGACTCGTTGCTACAATCTAGTAGATAGATCTTGGCTTGTTTGTTTGCATGCGGTAGAAATTTTTTGTTTTCCATGCTACGAACCCCTACAATGTGATCCCTTGTGAGCCAGTCACATGCTTGCAAGCTAATTGGATGACATTCCACCGAGAGGGCCCAGAGTTTATCTATCAGTCTTATGGATGGACAAATCCCACTCTTGATCCATGTGCCTCAACCCATACTTTCCGAACACTCAATGTCACCTTTATAGCCACCCAATTATGGTGTGGTGTTTGATGTCATCAAAGCATCCTTCCGGTGATGGTGATTAACATGATCTCATGGTCGAAGGAATTAGGTTACTATGTATCAGAAAGCTTATGGCAAACGAGCTATTGAAATGACCTATCTTAATGCTACGCTTATCTATAGGAGTATGTCCATCATACCATTATCCTAATGATATGATATTGTTATTAATAACATCTCAATGTTCATGATCGAGAAACCACGATCATCTATTAATCAACAAGCTAGTATTATAAAGAGGCTTTAGGAGGGACTCTAATTTAGTTTACAAATCACACAAGTATTAATGTTTCCGGTTAATACTATTATAGCATGAATGTAATCATTTATCATAAACACAAAGATATAATAATAACCACTTTTATTATTGCCTCTAGGGCATATCTCCAACAATAACAATATTCCGACGGTGGCAAATCAAGCATTTCATAAATCTTCCTAGGCATAATAGAGACACTAGGAACAAGATCACATGAAGCTTTGAGATCAAAGTCATTCACTTGCATATTAATAATGGGTTCCCAATTATCTTCTACTTTCCTAGGAATAGAAGCGTTGTGTTTTAACTTCTCTTCCTTAATCTTAACAAGAGCATTTGTAATGTGTTTGGTGAAATCAACATGCATATCACTAGCATCAGGACTTCTAGAAAGCTTTTGCAGGAACATAATCACTTCAGAAATATTGCAACCATCAAGATCAAAATCAAACTTAGCATCAGTAGTAATATACTCATTAGGCTTAGGCATTGTAGGAGGCGGAATAGGGACTTCTTGTGGTTTAGTGGCATCCATATGGGTGGTGGTGATGGTGCACACACTATTGTTTCTATCAATTTCAGCTTCCCTTTCCCACTTAGCATGAAGTTGGGCTAACAGTCTAACATTTTCATCAATAGTAACTTGTATGGCATGAGTAGCAGCAAAGGAACTTTCCATGGTTTCAGGTTTAGCAGCCATTTTATTAATCAAAGAAGACTATGCTTCAGACAAAGAGGAAATATTTTTCTCAACATTTAAAAGCTTTTCCTCCATAGTCTTGTTGAAAGTGGTTTGTTTACTAATAAAGTCTTTGAGCATGACTTCAAGTTCAGATGGGGCACTTCTAGCATTGTTGTAGGAGTTTCCATAGGAATTGCCATTATTAGGAGGATAAGGCCTATAATTGGTGTTACTGCCAAAATTATTCCTATAGGCATTGTTGTTGAAATTGTTGTTTCTAATGAGTTCACATCAACTTGCTCTTCTTGAGCAACGAAAGAGTCTAATGGAACATTATTTGGATCTAAAGGAGATTTCCCATTAACAAGCATAGCCATAATAACATCAATCTTATCACTCAAAGAAGAGGTTTCTTCAACATAATTTACCTTCATACCATGTGGAGCTCTCTCAGTGTGCCATTCAGAATAATTAACCATCATATTATTAAAGAGTTTTGTTGGAGCACCCAAGGTGATGGTCATAAAGGTACCTCCAGCAGCTGAATCCAACAGGTTTCTTGAAGAGAAGTTCAAACCTGCATAAAAAGTCTGGATAATCATCCAAGCAGTAAGTCCATGAGTGGGACAATTATTAACCAAAGATTCCATTCTTTCCCAAGATTGAGCAACATGTTCATTATTAAGTTGTTTAAATTTCATAATATCACTTCTCATAGATATAATCCGTGGCATCCCGCAAAACCACTACTAACAAATCGCGTTGTTTTTGTGCATTGCATCGTCATCATCATGCATTTGTTTGTCTGAAATTATTTTCAATAAGCCTATTTTTGTTTTCTAAAAATACCCTTCTCTTATTTCAAAATAAGTCCTTTAATTATCTGTTAAATTTTTTGCCTACAAGTTATTTGATAAAAAGATTTGAAACAAAACGACACCATAAACATGTTACAAACTAATAAAAACCCAAACCCTAAATCTATTTCCACCCAGTCCTATCCTACCCACCTATCCTAGCTCGCCACCACAACCCTGGCCCCAATCCCTACCCACCCCGTCACCTCACCAATCCTCTTCTTTTCCCTCCACTCCCTCTCTCACCCACAGCTTCTCTACCCCCTCTCCCTTCCAGCCTGGTCCCACTCCCAAACCCCTGCCACCCCCCACAGCCCACTCCTCCACTCCACGCCACCCCACTCTCCACTCACCCCCTTGGGACCCCACCTGGCCCCCCACCCCCGGCCTCGCGTCCCAGACCACCACCCACCCACCCGCGCTCCCCCACGGGATCCTCTCTCCCCCACGCTCCCGCAACCGCCCCGCCTCTCTCCTTCTCCCTTCCCTCCGGCCACCGCTCCTCCCTCCCCTTCTCAGGCCGCCGCTCGCCGGCTCCCCTCCCCATCCTCTCTCTCTCGCCGCCGGCCCGCCACCAATCCCCGCGTCGCCTCTCCTCTCCCCCTCCGGCGCCTCCCTCCTCCCGTGCGCCGCCGACCTCGCCCTCCCCGGCGACCCCAGAGCTCCGCCGCCCTACTCCGTCCGTCACCCGCATGAGGCCGCCTGTCCCCGCTCCCTCCCTCTCCACCGGACCCAGCCTCCCTGCACCCTCTCGTCCGCGTCGGCCTCGCCCCGGCTCCCACCGTTCGGCTCCAGCACCACCTCGCCTGCCCCACCGTCGTCCTCTGCGACCCCTCCTCCTCCTCGGGTCGACGCCGGCACCACCTCTGCCCCCATGTTCCGTGCGCGTCCGCCTCACCATCCCCTGAGCGTCGCCTCCCCCTGGTGCTCCTCCATCGCGTCGCCCCTCCGGCCGACCGCCGCCTGGCGCTGCCTTCTTCGTCGGCCCGCTGCTCAGGCCCTCGCCTCGGCCCCCAGCTCGGCCAAGGCCTCCCGCTGAGCTCGGCCACCTCCGTCCGCCCCTGCAAGGTCGCCGCCGGGTCGTCGACTCCCCGTCTCGGCCTCCCACCTCCCAGGACGTTGCCGCCTGCACGCGAGGTCAGGGCCGACCCTCCTCCGTTTCCGGTCCCAAGCATCGTCTCTGGCCGCTGGCCCCGGCCGCCTGAGCGCCTTCCAGCGGCCCGTCCTCGCCGCCATCTGCGGTGACCTCCGCGTGAGCCATGGTCATCACGTGGCCTCCTCTATTGATGCCCTCTTTTCGAGTGTGCTTGCGTCCTGTTGGGTTTGGCTCTGTGCCCAGCAGTTCGTGCTGCAACCATGTTGAGCTTCTACTAATGTGAGATGTTTGTATTCTGTGCCCCGTGGAACGTCAATATGGTACCATTGTTGCCGCCAAGTTCTGCCTCGCCCAGATCTTTATAATGGGTTTGTCGTATCCAAAGTCTCCGTCATGAAACGGATGGCCGAAGAGTCTCGTCATGGGACATGGTGATCTTCTTCCCGGAACGCCAAGATCTACTTCCCGGGATTCGACGCCCCGAGACCATCACGAGGAGGCGAAACGCCAAGGCCTTCGACACGGAACACTGAACCCCGTCGAACTTCCCGGACACCAAGTTCTCCGACCTTCGAAGACCAAATCCTGGCACGCCAAGCTCTTCTTCACGGGGATCAAAAGCCGTTGTCCGAGACCCCGAAGACCGATCCCGGCGACCGAATCCGAGAACCCCGACAAGAACCACGACACGGATACACCGAGTTCTCCATCGAGGACACCAAGGCCGTCGACATGGAACCGAAGGACGTCAAGCACTGCACCCCGAACTCCAAGACCGTCCCGATACACGGACCCGACAAGATCTGCGCGTCGGCAAGATCGACCGCTTGAACCCAAGTTCTCCTCTTGTATCAGAACCTCGCCTAGCCCGTCGAACCCTGAGACCAACCCCGAATCCTTGGCGAACCCCAAGATCGTCGAACCCTAATGTGTGACCCCTTTTCTCGAGCCCTATTTTATAAATGTAATCACAAATTGATGCATATTAAATTGGCATACTCGCATGCATATTTGTGTGTTTTGGGGGCCTTATGCCGATTCACCATATAATTAAATATGGGGCCATATGCGGGCAATTCTAGTCTCATATTGGCCTCATTTAAATTGGTGTAGCAAACCGAAGCCATGTTTGGTCTTGTTAATTCAACATTTAATTTGCGGGGTAGATAAATAACATGAACCACCTATTTAATTGTCGGAACCCCCGGTTCCGCTTAATCTTGCCCAATTGCATCGCACCTTTGCCATGTCATACATCATACCTGCATCATGCCCGATCTTCTGTCGTTGTATTAAATAGTGCATCCGGTGTTTATTCTAGTGTTTTGCTTCTTCGCGGATAAGGCCGTTGAGTTGATGTGAGCTTCACCCGATCTTGTTGAATCTTGACAATGTTTTCAAAGCAGCATCTCCCCCTTTCTACCTATCTTACTTTTATAGTATTTATTCCCTCCTGTTGATCTATTGCTATCTGTGTTGCGATGCTCTAGATTTCATACCCATGATATCCCTTGCAGCCTTATATTGCCTTGGACAACTCCTATTACCTGTTGTTTGGTAGATAGTCGGACCTGTGCGTCGTAGTCGCTTGCTCAAGTGTTGTTGCGTGTCGTCCAGTACCACAGTTGTTGGAGTATCGCCGCGTGTTTTATGTTGGAGATGATCATGGCTTTACTTATCGTTCACTTTAATTACTGTTTAACAACTAAAATTGAAGTAAGCGAAAGCAGGTGGGCAATAGATGTTATTTGGTTGTTAACCGTCCACTTGTGTCCCGTAGGACCCCGAGTGCTTGATACCTGTTCCTTGATTTATCGCGCTATCCACATCCGGGAGGATTATGGGACCCCCCCTGAGCCAGAGCTTGATTCAGTCTTATTTCTTGGGGCCACAAACTAGTTTGAGGTTTTATTTACTATCCTGTACTTAAGCAATGCTACTGCTTTATTTACGATTGTGCGAGGAGCACCTATACTGTTTAGGATCGTGGCACGATTCCGCGGTATTGACAAGCCCAGTTTTGGGTTCCCAGTCATTTACAGCCGTCCCCACAACCTTGAGTCCGTCTCGGAGCCGGCTTGCCGTTGGTCTACTTTTAAGGGTGGCCCCTGAAATATTTCGGAATCTGTGATTTATTTGTCGTGAAGGCCTCGTTGGGTTTTGATTTGGTTTTCCGAGGTTGATCGAGTGTGTTGCTATTTGTGCACCCTGCAGGTAAAACTTTCAAAGCCGTGTCATGCGGTTATGGACGACTTGGAGCACAGTATCTCGATCATAGACAACTATAACTAAAGTAGTGCTATAAATTTGACTTTATAATGACTAGTAATTAGCTCCACTATAATGGAATGGCTAAATAAAACTGCCAACAATTGCTTGTTTGGTTTGTCGCTTGCGACAATTGTATCTGACTAGTAAGTATTGCAACTATAACGTAATGGCTAAATAAAAGTACCAACAACTGCTGGGTTTTGGGTTATCTCATGCTAATTGTATCTGACTAGTAAGTGTTGCAACTACAATGGAATGGTTAACTAAAATTGCCCACTGCTTATTATATCAGGACGATTATCTATACTTGACTAGTAATTGCTGCAACGAGAACTGAATAAATAAAACTGCCAACTGTGTGAGTTCCTCGGCTGACTTCCTCGTTTGGTCTCGAGGGGGAATACCAGGATGGGTTTGTTTGATGGTAGAATCAGGTTGGTTCCGGATAGGTCTTTCTTATCCCTCTCTGATAGCCGCCAGTTGTATCGAGTCTCTATAGGTTGTTTAGTGCATCTTGCCACGCTGCCGCCTTGATCCACCATACCTATGTGGCGAGGACCGCTTCTAGCCTCGCTGCTTGGCCTCATCTTCGCTCTCTCTTTTTCCTTTGCCCTTTGTCGGCACCCCTTTTTGTTTAAGCAGGTTTTGAGATCGACGTCGTTAGCAGGGTTACCCTTCCGGCTTGGCCTGGGCAGGGTTATGGACGCCATTGGTTATTCTTCAGGGCTCTTAGCCCCATTTGCATCTTGTCCGTAGTCGGACGCTGTATCATTTTCAAGGTGATTTGGATCTTTGTTCTGTATATCTGTATTCTTGACTCATGGAGTCGTGTTGTATATATATCTGTTCTGTGGGTCCCATCGAGGACTGTTGTGTAATGTTATTACTTCGTTTTCCACCCGCACGAAAGTGCCTGGTGGGCACCTTTGAATCGTTTCTATGCGGGTTTGGCGGGAATCGCTAAAACTTGCATAGGGCCGATTCTGAGTGTTCTGAGTATCGAGCTCGGTTGAGATACCCCACAAGTCCAGCCTGTAGGATAACCTAGCTAACGGCCGAAGTAGAGTGTCAAAACTATTTTTCAAAATCGGTTGGATAGTTCTGATTAGGTCTAATTTTACTCCTTACCCCTCTGCTATTCTCCTCTTACCTCTGCGTGTTTTGAATCCGCTCTCTTCTTTCTCTTCGAGTCCAGGATTTCTCGTGGTTGGGTTCCGTCGTACCTTCAGGGTTCCGCTTCCTCCTTTGGTAACGGTGTTGTACCATCCGGTTTTCATGTTGTCTGAGGAATCCGTCTACTGTGGTACCATTCTTTGTTCCTTGTTTGTGTCTTCCGGTGTTCTCCGACGCGACGACATCATCTACGCTAGATCCGATGCAGAGTCTGCATCACTCCTTTGTTCCCGAACCTCGCTTGTCGAGATCTTGATCAAATCCAGAGTTGGTTGCATAATCCGCCTATTCGTGTGCAGAGTAATGGTTTGGGTGCGCGATGGACTGATCACCATCCGACTACTCTTATCATTCGCTCTTGTACCCCGAATCAGTGGATCCAGCGATTTTACTCCGTCCACGGAAGCTAGAGGTGGCTTTATTTGTTGATACCTCTACCTTCGACCTTTTGTTTCCGGAGTGTTCTCTCGACGATCACGGACAACGACCTCTTGTTAGTGGTGTCGCGAGGATCTACACGAAGCGAGAAGATGCGGATCACCGACCTTCCTTCCGGTACCATGAAGCGGATCTCGAGGGCGAGATCCATTGTTAGTGGTGTCGAATTGTGGCATCCCGCAAAACCACTACTAGAAAATCGCGTTGTTTTTGTGCATTGCATCGTCATCATCATGCATTTGTTTGTCTGAAACTATTTTCAATAAGCCTATTTTTGTTTTCTAAAAATACCCTTATCTTATTTCAAAATAAGTCCTTTAATTATCTGTTAATTTTTTTGCCTACAAGTTATTTGATAAAAAGATTTGAAACAAAACGACACCATAAACATGTTACAAACTAATAAAAACCCAAACCCTAAATCTATTTCCACCCAGTCCTATCCTACCCACCTATCCTAGCTCGCCACCTCAACCCTGGCCCCAATCCCTACCCACCCTGCCACCTCACCAATCCTCTTATTTTCCCTCCACTCCCTCTCTCACCCACAGCTTCTCTACCCCCTCTCCCTTCCAGCATGGTCCCACTCCCAAACCGCAGCCACCCGGGCCCCACCCCACAGCCCACTCCCTCCACTCACACGCCAGCCCCACTCTCCACTCACCCCGCCCGGACCCCACCTGGCCCCACCCCCTGGCCCCGCGTCCCCAGACCCCCACCTGTCAGTCCCACACCCACCCCCACCGACGCGCTCCCTCCCCCACGGGATCCTCTCTCCCCCACGCTCCCGCAACCGCCCCGCCTCTCTCCTTCTCCCTTCCCTCCGGCCACGCTCCTCCCTCCCCTTCTCAGGTCGCCGCTCGCCGGCTCCCCTCCCCATCCTCTCTCTCTCGCCGCCGGCCCGCCACCAATCCCCTGCCGCCTCCTCTCCCTCCGGCCTCCCTCCTCCTCCCGGCCACCGACCGCCTCCCCGGCGACCCCAGAGCTCCGCCGCCCTACTCCGTCCGTCACCCGCATGAGGCCGCCTGTCCCCGCTCCCTCCCTCTCCACCGGACCCAGCCTCCCTGCACCCTCTCGTCCGCGTCGGCCTCGCCCCGGCTCCCACCGTTCGGCTCCAGCACCACCTCGCCTGCCCCACCGTCGTCCTCTGTGACCCCTCCTCCTCCTCGGGTCGACACCGGCACCACCTCTGCCCCCATGTTCCGTGCGCGTCCGCCTCACCATCCCCTGAGCGCCGTCTCCCCATGGTGCTCCTCCATCGCGTCGCCCCTCCAGCCGACCGCCGCCTGGGCGCGACCGCGCCCGGCCTTTCTTCGCCGGGCCCCGCTCAGCCCTCCGCCGCTGGACCCCCAGCTCCGGCCGCGCCTCTCGCTGAGCTCGGCCACCTCCGTCCGCCCCTGCAAGGTCGCTGCCGGGTCGTCGACTCCCCGTCTCGGCCTCCCACCTCCCAGGACGTTGCCGCCTGCACGCGAGGTCAGGGCCGACCCTCCTCTGTTTCCGGACCCAAGCATCGTCTCTGGCCGCTGGCCCCGGCCGCCTGAGCGCCTTCCAGCGGCCCGTCCTCGCCGCCATCTGCGGTGACCTCCGCGTGCGCCATGGTCATCACGTGGCCTCCTCTATCGATGCCCTCTTTTCGAGTGTGCTTGCGTCCTGTTGGGTTTGGCTCTGTGCCTAGCAGTTCGTGTTGCAACCATGTTGAGCTTCTGCTAATGTGAGATGTTTGTATTCTGTGCCCCGTGGAACGTCAATATGGTACCATTGTTGCCGCCAAGTTCTGCCTCACCCAGATCTTTATAATGGGTTTGCCGTATCCGAAGTCTCCGTCATGAAACGGATGGCCGAAGAGTCTCGTCATGGGACATGGTGATCTTCTTCCCGAAACGCCAAGATCTACTTCCCGGGATTCGACGTCCCGAGACCATCACGAGGAGGCGAAACGCCAAGGCCTTCGACACGGAACACTGAACCCCGTTGAACCTCCCGGTCACCAAGTTCTCCGACCTTCGAAGACCAAATCCTGGCATGCCAAGCTCTTCTTCACGGGGATCAAAAGCCGTTGTCCGAGACCCCGAAGACCGATCCCGGCGACCGAAGCCGAGAACCCCGACACGGATACACCGAGTTCTCCATCGAGGACACCAAGGCCGTCGACATGGAACCGAAGGACGTCAAGCACTGCACCCCGAACTCCAAGACCGTCCCGATACACGTACCCGACAAGATCTGCGCGTCGGCAAGATCGACCGCTTGAACCCAAGTTCTCCTCTTGTATCAGAACCTCGCCTATCCCGTCGAACCCTGAGACCAACCCCGAATCCTCGGCGAACCCCAAGATCGTCGAACCCTAATGTGTGACCCCTTTTCTCGAGCCCTATTTTATAAATGTAATCACAAATTGATGCATATTAAATTGTCATACTCGCATGCATATTTGTGTGTTTTGGGGGCCTTATGCCGATTCACCATATAATTAAATATGGGGCCCATATGCGGGCAATTCTAGTCTCATATTGGCCTCATTTAAATTGGTGTAGCGAACCGAAGCCATGTTTGGTCTTGTTAATTCAACATTTAATTTGCGGGGTAGATAAATAACATGAACCACCTATTTAATTATCGGAACCCCCGGTTCCGCTTAATCTTGCCCAATTGCATCGCACCTTTGCCATGTCATACATCATACCTGCATCATGCCCGATCTTCTGCTGTTGTATTAAATAGTGCATCCGGTGTTTATTCTAGTGTTTTGCTTCTTCGCGGATAAGGCCGTTGAGTTGATGTGAGCTTCGCCCCGATCTTCGGTTGAATCTTCGGCAATGTTTTCAGGCGAGCATCTCCCCCTTTCTACCTATCTTACTTTTATAGTATTTATTCCCTCCTATTGATCTATTGCTATCTGTGTTGCGATGCTCTAGATTTCGTACCCGTGATATCCCTTGCAGCCTTATATTGCCTTGGACAACTCCTATTACCTGTTGTTTGGTAGATAGTCGGACCTGTGCGTCGTAGTCGCTTGCTCAAGTGCTGTTGCGTGTCGTCCAGTACCACAGTTGTTGGAGTATCGCCGCATGTTTTATGTTGGAGATGATCATGGCTTTACTTATCGTTCACTTTAATTACTGTTTAACAACTAAAATTGAAGTAAGTAAGCAGAGGCACAGGTGGGCAATAGATGTTATTTGGTTGTTAACCGTCCACTTGTGTCCCGTAGGACCCCGAGTGCTTGATACCTGATCCTTGATTTATCGCGCTATCCACATCCGGGAGGATTATGGGACCCCCCTGAGCCAGAGCTTGATTCAGTCTTATTTCTTGGGGCCACAAACTAGTTTGAGGTTTTATTTACTATCCTGTACTTATGCCAAGCTACTGCTTTATTTACGATTGTGCGAGGAGCACCTGTACTGTTTAGGATCGTGGCACGATTCCGCGGTATCGACAAGCCCAGTTTTGGGTTCCCAGTCGTTTACAGACGTCCCCACAACCTTGAGTCCGTCTCGGAGCCGGCTGGCTTTGTTGCGGGTCTACTTTAAGGGGTGGCCCCCTAAAATATTTCTGAATCCTGTGATTGCTTTGTCGTGAAGGCCTCGTTGGGTTTTGATTTGGTTTTTCCGAGGTTGATCGAGTGTGTGTTGCTATTTGTGCACCCCTGCAGGGTAAAACTTTATGAAAGCCGTGTCCGTGGTTATGGATGACTTGGAGCACAGTATCTCGATCATAGACAACTATAACTAAAGTAGTGCTATAAATTTGACTTTATAATGACTAGTAATCAGCTCCACTATAATGGAATGGCTAAATAAAACTGCCAACAATTGCTTGTTTGGTTTGTCGCTTGCGACAATTGTATCTGACTAGTAAGTATTGCAACTATAACGTAATGGCTAAATAAAAGTACCAACAACTGCTGGGTTTTGGGTTATCTCATGCTAATTGTATCTGACTAGTAAGTGTTGCAACTACAATGGAATGGTTAACTAAAATTGCCCACTGCTTATTATATCGTGATTATCTATACTTGACTAGTAATTGCTGCAACGAGAAGAATAAATAAAGCGCCAACTGTGTGAGTTCCTCGGTGACTTCGCTTGGTCTCGAGGGGGAATACCAGGATGGGTTTGTTTGATGGTAGAATCAGGTTGGTTCCGGATAGGTCTTTCTTATCCCTCTCTGATAGCCGCCAGTTGTATCGAGTCTCTATAGGTTGTTTAGTGCATCTTTGCCGCCGCTTCATCCACCATACCTATGTAGGCGAGGACCGAATTCTAGCCTCGCTGCAATCGGCCTCAAGATCTTGACCGCTCTCTCTTTTCCTTTGCCCTTTGTCGGCACCCCTTTTGTTTAAGAAGGTTTTGAGATCGACGTCGTTAGCAGGGTTACCCTTCCGGCTTGGCCTAGGCAGGGTTATGGACGGCGTTGGTTATTCTTCAGGGCTCTTAGCCCCATTTGCATCTTGTCCGTAGTCGGACGCTGTATCATTTTCAAGGTGATTTGGATCTTTGTTCTGTATATCTGTATTCTTGACTCATGGAGTCGTGTTGTATGTATATCTGTTCTGTGGGACCCATCGAGGACTGTTGTGTAATGTTATTACTTCGTTTTCCACCCGCACGAAAGTGCCTGGTGGGCACCTTTGAATCGTTTCTATGCGGGTTTGGCGGGAATCGCTAAAACTTGCATAGGGCCGATTCTGAGGGTGTTACATAATCTTAGCAGGAGGGTAGTACTTTCCAATAAAAGCATCTTTGCACTTAATCCAAGAATCAATACTATTTCTAGGCAAGGATAACAACCATTCTTTAGCTTTTCCTCTCCAGGAGAAAGGAAACAAATTGAGCTTAATAATATCGCCATCTACATCCTTATACTTTTGCATCTCACAAAGTTCAACAAATTCGTTGATATGGGCAGCAGCATCATCGGAACTAGTACCAGAAAATTGCTCTCTCATCACAAGATTCAACAAAGTAGGCTCAATTTCATAAAAGGTAGCATCAGGAGCAGGTGGAGCAGGTGGAGCAATAGGAGTGCTTAAGAAATCATTGTTGTTTGTGCTAGTGAAGTCACGCAAGTTGGTGTTCTCAGCAGAGTTCATTTTGGCAAAATTGGAGCAAGCTAAAAACAACAGCAGCTAGAGCAGGAACTATTTTTTGTGTTTTTGATAAGAGAAAGCAAACCAAACTAAACTATTTTTTTTGAGTTTTCGATAAAAAGAGGCAAACAAAACCAAGCAAAAGAAACTAAGCAAACTAAAAACAAAGTAAAGAGAAAGGTTGAGGAGGACTTCCCTTGTGAAGACGTCCTTAGACTCTCCGGTAATGGCGCCAGAAAACTTGTTGATGGCGCCTGGAAGCGCTTCGTCGGGAAACCCCAAGATCAAGGTGTGATGCAGCAGCAGCAAGTCTTCCCTCAGTAAGAAACCGAGGTTATCAAACCAGTAGGAGGAAGGAAACGTCTCAAAGGGTTGCAAGCAACTCGGAAACCTGCACAACACAAACTCAAGACTTTGCCCCAATGAACAGTGAGGTTGTCAATATAACCGTTTGCTGTAACAAAGGATTAACTGTATGGTGTGGAAGGTGATGATGGTTTGCAGCAAGTAAACAGTAATATTGGAAGATGTATCAATGGTAAAGATTGGACCGGGGTCCATAGTTCACTAGAGGTGTTATCCTTAGATAAACAAACATGGCATGCTGGGTAAACAAATTACAGCAGGGCAATTGACAGGACTGAGCAAGGCATAACAATGCAATACTAGACATAAATATCCTATGAGATTCAATTGGGCAATACAACAAGATACATAGATCGCCATCCAACTGCATCTATGACTAGAAGTCCACCTTTGGGTTATCATCCGAACCCCCTCTGGTATTAAGTTGCAAGCAACAGACAACTGCTTTAAGCAAAGTGTGTAAGGTAAACAATCCACTTGTTCCATGAACAAGAGACCGTTGTTTTCCCCCTAGTGGCAACAACACATCTAAAACCTTAGAGATTTCTATCACTTCCCTTGATTAAATAGAGGCATGAACCCACCATCGAGTATAAATACCCCCTCTTGGAGTCACTAGCAACTACTCGGCCAAGATAGGTACTAACAATGGAGAGCATGCAAGATCACAAACAACACAAACATGATAGAATCAATAAGATAAAACCATTAATCAGTCTGACATAGTAATCTCAATATCCATCGGATCCCCGCAAACACAACATGCATGATTACAAATAGATGAGATCTTGATCATGAACGGAGCTCACAAGATCTAGACATGAAAGCACAAGAAGGAGATACAACCATCTAGCTACTACATGGACCCGTAGTCCAAGGTGGAACTACTCACGCTTCATACCGGAGGCTGTCATGATGAAGAAGAATGCCTCCAAGATGATCTCCCCTCCGGAGGGTGCCGGAAAGAGCTTGAGATCCCCCCGATCTAGGGACGATGGTGGCGGCGGCTACACACTGTTTCGTGGAATATTGATCGGGTGCTTAGGGTTTAGGCATCGTGGGCTTCTTATAGGAGAAGAGGCGAGGCAGGAGGGCGGCCAGGGGACCCACACCCTGCCTAGGGGCGGGCCCACACTAGGTCGCGCCTGGGGGGTGCGGCCGGCCTTTTGCGCCCCTCCGTCTCTCCTCTGGACTCCGTGTTCTTCTCGGTGAAATATTGACTTTGGCTTTTGTCCCGTCCAATTCCAAGAATATTTCCTTACTAGATTTTCTAGAACCAAAACGGCAAAAAACATGCAACTGTCACTGTGGCAACTTGTTAATAGGTTAGTACCAGAAAACATATGAAAAGCACCTCAAAATATGGATAAAGAAAAGAAAAGTAGATACTAAACAAGCATGGAACATAAAAAATTATAGATACGTTCCCGATGTATCACTACCATACTCAAATCCTATTGTTTGCTACTATTGTTACTACTGTTTTGTTTTACTGCTACTGTTACTTTGCTATTGCTACTACAAAATTGTTGCTACTGATAAACTACTGTGAGCAGACTATTTCCAGGTGCAGCTGAATTGACAACTCAATTGTTAAGGCTTATAAGTATTCTTTGGCTCCCCTTGTGTCGAATCAATAAATTGGGTTATACTACCCTCGAAGACTGTTGTGATCCCCTATACTTGTGGGTCATCAAGACTATTTTCTGGCACCGTTGTCGGGGAGCATAGCTTTATTTGTAAGTTCACTTGGATTTATTATTGTTCGCTGCTATCCTTTTTCATCATGGGAAAGTCTAGTGATGTAAAATTTTCTATATTACCATCCACTACAAGAAGAGGTACAGTCCTGAACACCTCTGCTGCTCTTGATTCACCATCTGTTATAAGTAAGCTTGTTACACCACTACCACATACACACGCTACACACTGCTACTACTGCTAAATCTGAAATTGCTTCTGGTGCTCATGATGTTACTTCAATTGTGCTTGATGAGAGTGGTTCATTAGGTCCTTTCCTAGATTCTACAATTGCTAGAACTATATTGGGAAACACTAAAACTCCTAGTGAAGACACTATTACAGCTGTTAGCTCACCTGAGTCTAGAGAAAGCTATGATATTAATGATGGTTATATTGAAATGGCTGATGTATTTATTGAAGAATATCGAAACATACGTGGTGCTAGTGCTATTAGGAGTCTCCTTGAGAAACGTACTATTATACCTAAACTATCTCCTGATGATAAGTTTGCCACATCTCCCATAAACATTAAAGATAAAGATTATGATTTCTCTCTTGATTTATCCTATATAAACATTGTTGAGAAAGAACCTTTTTGTGGGACTAAGAATGAAAGGGTTGTGGCACATATGACTGAGCTTTCCACTATGAGTGCCTTATTTTCTGATGATGTTAAGATGCGCACCTACTTTGTTGCTAAATTTTTCCCATTTTCACTAAAAGGAGAAGCTAAAGCTTGGTTTAATAATTTACCTCCTGGATCCATTGATAGTCCTGATTGCTTGATTGCTACTTTCTTTCAGAAATATTTCCCTCCTAGTGCTCGACATGCTATTTTGCAGAAACTTTTTGATTTTAAACAGGGGGAAGAGGAGAAATTGCCTGAGTCATGGACAAGGTTCTGTGCCTTGATTCATGCACATCCTGGATGTCCATTACCTAAAATATGAGCTTCTTGATATCTATTATAATGAACTAACTGATGAATCTAGGACATACCTAGATAGTTTTGCTGATTGTGTTTTCAGGAAAAGAACTCCTACATAAGCTAAAGAATTAATGGCTAAAATAAGCAAGAATTATGATGATTGGACTATAACTGAGCCAATTACACCTGAGCCAACTACACCTGAACCCATTGTACCAGAGCCAACTCCAACACCAACACCAAAGAAGAGGGGAGTGATTGAATTAAATGATGAAGTGATGAAAGAAGCTAAGAAATGTCTTAAGGAGAAGGGTATTAGATCTGAAGATGTGAATAATTTACCTCCTATAGAAGAATTATGTAAGCCAATTTCCCACTCATCTACTATCGAGGTACACTCTCTCCAACACTATGATGAAGGTGGTGTTCCTTATGGTAAACCTACTGATAAATGCTTAGAGGAACTTGATACTTTTATTGTTAAACAAGGTAATTTTAATAAACAAGTACAAAATCATTTGTTGGAAAAATCGAGAGCTATTAATGAGTTGAAAGATATTGTGGAAAGAACTGCTAATGATGTTAAAATGCTTGTTAAACATTTTCAAATGGTTCAAACTCAAATTGATCACTTGCTAAAGTACAAAAAGATATGCTAGTCAATGCTTTTGGAGATAAACATGCTTATGAAATTAAAACCAGGAGTGGTTCTACCACTCAGGATCCCTTATATCCTGAGGGACACCCTAAAAGAATTGAGCAGGATTCTCAACAAGCTGAAAATAGTGGTACTCCTTCTAAGAGAAATAAAAAGAAACATAAAACAGTTGAGGAACCTTCTGAACCTGCTATTGATCCTAATAGTATATCTGTGTTTGATACTGAAACTAAAAGTGGTAAATGATAACAATGATGCTCCTGATAAGGAAGAAATTGAAGAAGAACCTGAAAAGTACACTAAGAACACCAAGTATACTAAGGAAGATTTTGTTGCTAATAAATATGGTAGTAAAAGAGAACCTTGGGTGCAGAAACCAATGCCTTTTCCTAATAAGAAACATGGGTCAAAGGAGGAAGAACACTATAACAAGTTTTATGAGTGGATGAAACATTTATTTTTGCAAATCCCTTTGACTAATGCTATTAAGTTACCTCCTTATTCAAAGTATATGAAGGATATTGTCTCTAATAAAAGGAAGATTCCTAATAAGGAAATTTCTACTTTGCTTGTTAATTATTCCTTCAATGGTAAGGTTCCAAAGAAACTCGGTGATCCAGGTATTCCAACTATTTCTTGCTCTATTAAAAATAATTATGTTAGAACTGCTTTGTGTGATTTGGGAGTTGGAGTTAGTGTTATGCCTTTTCTCTCTACAATAGACTTCAACTAGAGAAATTGATACCAACTAATATATCTTTGCAAATGGCTGATAAGTCTACTACTATTCCTGTTGGTATATGTGAGGATGTTCCTGTTCAAGTGGCTCATAATTGCTTGATATTAACTGATTTTGTTGTGCTTGAGATGCCTGAAGATGATAATATGTCTATTATTCTTGGGAGACCTTTTCTTAATACTGCAGGTGTTTTCATCAATTGTAATCAAGGAAAAGTAACTTCTAATATTAATGAAAAAGAGCATACTGTCTATTTCCCCAAGAAGATTGATAAGAGTTATGGCCTGAATTCAATTGAAAATATTGAGGGCATCAAAGTTGGAGAAATATGTTGTCCCATACCACAAGAAAATTTTGAAACTGTTATGATTGGTACTATTGCTATCAAGATTGAGGTAACATAATCATTTAGTGAAATGCAAAGCTTTGTTTCATATAAGATTGTTTTGGTAACAATACTTGATCAACCTTGTTAACAAAGGGATTTTAATGGACAAAATAATGCTATCACAATGATTATCCTTGCTCACTTCTATCTTTCTCCATTCCAATCTTTGCTCTTCGTCTTGTTTGTCTCGGTCTTGCTAGTTGTTTGCTTGTTAGAGTGTCTTAGAACTTCTGTAGTTTTAGTTTTGGTTTGCTTCTGTGTCTTTCAAAAACCTTTTTCTGTGAGAAAATCAATTTTTATAACCTGAAAATTGGCCAAAAATAAAGTTTTCCGAAAAATTCCAGAAAATTCATATTAAATGTTTTCATGAAAAAAGGGGCAGAGGGGCACGTGGAGTGACCTAGGGGGACCCACCAGGCCAGCACACCCCCTGGTGGTGCGGCTAGCCCTAGGGCACGCCTGGCCCAGGTGTGGTCCACCTTGGACCTCCACCTTGCCTCCTTCCAGCCACTTCTTTCTCTCTCCCTAAAAACATCGAAAAACTTTTCAAAGATCGAGTTCCTGATGTTCTTGCTCCCGAATTTCTATCTCCTTGCTCAGCCCATCTTTGCTGCTGATTTTTGGAGGGATTGCTCTCCGGTATGTGCCTCCTCCGCTTGTCCATTTAGATTTTTGATTGGTGGTTTGTATCTTGAGTATTTTGCTACTGTAGGTGACAGGTTGTGTGAGCTTGCATGCTTGTTCTATGCTTAGAGATTTCATTTTTATGCATGTTTAACCCTCTAGCAAGTTCCTATAGTAGTTCATCATCATTTATCAACTTGGAAATCACTTGGTTTGATGTTTGTCTAAAAATTTCAGAAAAAGGGCCATGGACAACCATACCTTTGGAGAAGTGTATGAAAGTGATGCACCTAGGAGGACAAGGCCTTCGAGATCAGCCTCTCGAGCTAGGCCATCATACAATGAGGAGCTTATTGCGACGCACTTTGGCAATAAGGGAGATGCGCACTCTTCTACCTTCCCTTGTTTTACCTTTTTGCAAGATGCAGGGATTCTAAATGATTTCTTAACCCTTGTTCGGAGGGTTGGTCTAACCGATTATATGCAATATGAGAGTGAGAAATATGCTTTGCTCACCAAAACTTTTGTGGAGAATTTCACTTTCACTAACACCCCTTTCAGAACAGATGTGTCATTCAAAATCTATGATAGGCCTATCACCATGACATTGAAAAGATTTTGCAGCATTATAGGTATTGGCATGGCTGGGATGGTGAAGAAGATTCAAGGTTGACCCGCTGATTTGTTGGAGCTCTATCGTGGAGTAATAAATGATGATGACCGCACAGCCCAACGCGGGAAGATAAGAAATATTCAACTCCCAACTCTCAGATATTTTGCTTATTATCTTGCCACTAGCATTCTTGGTAGAGAGAACACTAGCAATATTTCAAACTATCATTTGGCTTTTCTAGCTGCTGCACTTAACAATGAAACCAGGTATAATCTTGTGCAGAGGTCCCAACCTTTAATAAGGCAGAGATCCCTGTGTTTACAATGCTAGTCCCTGGATCAATAGCTAGCATCCATAGTTAAGATGTAATATCAAGAAACAAAGGTCATAATAAAAATTTATAACCAGGAATAACATAATTTTATTACATCTTACATAGCTCATTTGGCTATTACATTACATTGCAGCAGAATATCTATAAGCATGGGATACTTCATATTCAAAGTGCCACAGGCAAACATCTTGGTTGTAGACTTGTAATCCTAATCAATCAACTTCACTAATATCAAATAAACCTGCAACATAACAAGTTACAGCCACAAGGTTCAATACATTTGAATTGTATTGGAAAGTTTCACTACTATGTTGAATATAAGTGGATCCTATCATTACATGCATATTTGGCTAAGTAGGGTTTAAGGCTCATTTGCAGAAAGCAATACTTTATCCTATCTTTTCAAAATAGTTTTGATCTTTTGTCAAATCTTTTTGAACTCCTTGGTAAGTCTTTGTCAAAATCTCTTGAGATCCTTGGTACACCCCAAGTGCTTCAAGTTTTTATCAAAATCTCTCGAGCTCCTTGGTACACCCCAAGTGCTTCAAGTTTTTATCAAAATCTCTTGAGCTCCTTGGTACACCCCAAGTGCTTCAAGTTTTTATCAAAATCTCTTGAGCTCCTTGGTACACCCCAAGTGCTTCAAGTTTTTATCAAAATCTCTTGAGCTCCTTGGTACACCCCAAGTGCTTCAAGCCTTTTGTTGTCACTTTAAGGTTTTCCTTTTAGAAATTGGAATGTCGAGATTTCCCATAGCTTTAGGCTTTAGTTGCTCAGTATTGTCCATACCGGGGACACGGCTAAGTACTTAGAATTTTTATCTTCTGCAGAAGTTGTACACTTTACCCACATGACACACTCTCATCTTGTTGCCACCAGTGGCCGCTGGATAAGTACTCACCAAGATGGAGTACCGGCAGATTGAGAATGTGACGAAGTCTTTCCATAGGGTCCTCCCAATCTAACTTGTCTACCAGGCACCAATGTAGGGTTCCAAGTTCCCTCATTTAGTTAACCTGAAGAGGCTAATGCATGGGTCTTCCCAATGTAGTTGACTAAGCCAGTGCCCATTTAGCATGTGGCTGTGAAGGGAATATGCCCTGAGAGGCAATAATAAAGTGTTTATTATGTGTATTCCAAGTATATGATAGATGTTTATTTTGCATGCTATAATTGTATTGATACGGAAACGTTAATACATGTGTGTTTAATAAACAAACAGAAAGTTCCTAGTTATGCCTCTCTCATAAACTAGCTCGTTGATTAATAAGATGATCAAGGTTTCCTGATCATGGACATTGGATGTTGTTAATAACGGGATCACAACATTAGTGTAATGGTGTGATGAACATTCATCCAAAGTATAGCATTACGATCAAAGTCATTGAGTTTATATTGCTATAACAACTTACGAAGTGATCCTAATCCTTAGACCATGAGATCATGTCAATCACTGACACCGGAAGAGTTTCTTGATAACATCAAACGTCACACCGTAACAGGGTGATTATAAAGATGGATTCAGAACTAATAAAGTGTTATGTTGAGGCTCATGGATCGAGAGTGGAATTTGTTCATCCCGATGACGGATAGATATACTCTGGGCCCTCTCGGTGATATCACATTGATTAGCTTGCAAGCAAGTGATTTGATCACTAGAATGTTATATCACAGGAACGAGAAAAGAGTGCATGTCGGTAACGAGATCAAATTAGGTATGTAGATACCGATGATCGAATCTCGGACATGTAATATATCATGAAACAAAGGGATTAAGATACTAGCGTAGAAGGTTCCGACGATCACAAGAAATTCATCGTTGAATGTGTGGGAGTCAGTATGGGTCTCCAGATCCCGCTTCTGATTATTGATCCGAGAGGGGTCTTGATGATGTCCGCATTATTCACGAACCGTAGGGTGACACACTTAAGAGACACCGACATCCAATTGGAGCAAATGTTTCATGCCGAAAGAATGAACAAGCGCAGGAATTTATTTCACTAGATACCAAACAGTTTTCGTGAAATTGCATAAAGTGGTTATGCATGTGAAATAGAATTCTAGCAAGAGGTTATTTGTGAATGTTTGTCATTAAAGTAATTGACAAAATTCTGAATAAAATAAAAGAGTTTTATTTAATGAGAGTTTGCATTAAATTTGGTGGAAATTTAATGGGAATTTGAGTGGACTTTTGAGTGGAGGGAATTAAAAGGAGATTTGTGAGTGGAGTGTCCACCCACATGAAGAGGGGAGGGCAAGGGCAGCCCCATGCAAGCCACCCCTTGGGGTCCCCCCCCTCCTCCTATAAAAGGACCCCCCCTCCTCACTTGTCTCTCACACCTCCTCGTGAAGGATCTCTCTCCCCCTCTAGAATTTATCCCCCATGGTCTCGTACTAGCGAGATACATGTTCCCGGTGGCTATTCGGCAAGAAAGAGTTGTGCTTCCGCTGCATCACTGGAGCGAGGAGGCGGAGGTTGCTTGGTGCCTCGAATGTGTGTGCGAGCACGGATGCGCTGCTGATTTGCGGCGCTAGGACTTCCTCTCGATCTTGAGCTCGGCAAGAGATCGTCTACATCAACCACGAGTTGAACTCGTTAAGCTTTGTCGGTCTTCAAGGGTATGTTCTCTACGGATATACATCCGCCCGTTGTTTGTATCTAGTAGATAGATCTTGGTTTATAGTTCACATCGTAGGAAAATTTTTGTTTTCTATGCTGCGAACCCTACAGGCTGTACACGGAAGCCACTGTTGGAGAAACATGTTCAATCTCTAAGTCCCTGGGTGGTTTTCATCTGGTGCACAACAAAAATAGATTGCCATATAAACATGGTTCCTCTTGTTGCCACCTTTTCCAAAACTTGAGTATCCTTGTCCACCCAGGTGGTTCATTGAGTACTTGTTTTATTATATAAAACATAAGTCTTTCTCAACTTCATAAAATATCAACATGTATCTCTTCTCAAAATATGTAGCATGGCTAAGCATTTTACAACTACACTGTTTTCACTAAGGAATATATAAGGGAATCCTATTAGGATTTAGCATAGCATAAAGTTTAGAAATTCTTTTCATGCATGTTTTCAAAATCCACTAAGTATAATGAAAATAGTAGGACATGGATGATAGTGTCACTTGCCTTTTTGGTAGGGAATGTTGGTTCACTTCTTGATCAATATCACACTCTTCTAACTTCACTACAAGTCAAACAAGCAAACATAGGTTCAACTAGCATTCCAACCAATACTCAAACAATTTAACACACAAAAAATAGTACAAACTAAGTCATGCATTCAAGCATGCAAAAGATAGTTTTATTTGCAAAGGTGGTTTCTACTAGGCTCTATACTTTGTAAGGTTCAAAGTGGTCATTTTCTAAAGTGGCAAAACCATTTGCAAAAGGGTTTTATCTATAAACCATTTCTTAAATTAAAACATTATTTTATGTAGTGGAAAATGTTTTTAGCAAAGCAACAATTTTATGTTGTTCACCAAATAAGTTGTTATTTCACAAAACTTGGTGTTTGGGGTCAGTAGGTTTGAATCAAAACATTTTCCAAAGGTTTTTCTAAAAAATCATTTCCATATCAAAATCAATATTTTTATTTCAGTAGAAATGGGATAATTCAATTATTCAATCCTAATCTTTACAAAATACATTTTTAAATCCAAGAGTTGGTTCCTAGGGTCAGTAGGTTCACCACAAACCAATTTGCAAAGATTTCAACCTCAAAATCATTTTGGAATAATTTTTATAACCTAAACAAGCATACAAATGTTTCTGCAAAAACAAACATTTTAACAGAATCTTTTTGCTAAACAAATGGCATGGTTGGCTAGGGTTTGTCTTGCTGAATACATTGATATAAAGTTTGCAAATTTTGGACGTGCGGATCAAAAGTTATGAGGTTTACAAATTTGCATCTAAATCAGATTCTAAAATCTGTTTTAAATTAACTAGTGCCACGCGGCACGTTTCTACTGGTCAGTACCGGTTCGCACGGATCGGCCTCTGTGAGACGTTGGATCTCACTTAATCGGACGGCGCGGGTTGACTCATACCACTTCGTTCAGTTCTAATCTTAGTCGGACGATTCGCATCGCACGGCTCACAGCAGCTCGACCAGTAACTGGCGGCGCTGGCGGCGGCGCGAGGTCAGACGGTGGCGTCGCGGCGGTTATAGGAAGCAAGGGAGGAGGTGAGGTGCTTACAGTGATCGCGGTGACGCTCTGATTCTCAAGGTACGGTCAGCTCGTCGAGGGGCGCTTAGACGCGATGGGGATTGCTCGCCGGAGTGGGTGGCGGCGTCAGGTGGTCCTGGTCGTTGTCGGGGGCGACGCTGTGGTTCACTCCGAGGCAAAACGAGGACACAGTTAGACGCGTGCAGTCCTGGGGTTCACGCGAGTATGATAGAGAGAGCTCGGGGTGGTCTGGCTTACTGTGGAGGTCGCGGAGAAAGAAGCGAGCATGGCGCTCAGAGGTTGTCGAAGCCGAGGCTCTGGGGCGAGCGCGGGCGAACGGAAGGCACAGGGAGAAGCGCCAGGGGCTGGGGAGTGTGTGAGCTTGGTCGATGAGGCAAGAGGCGGTGTCTACTGGCCGGAATTGCTCGGTGAGGCTCGCCGGAGCAGAGGGTGGTGCAAAGAAGATTCCGAGCAGCCTGGTGGCCGAGAGTCAAGAGAGGAAATGGAGAGAGAGGAGGCGTTAAGGGGCGTGGTCGGCGTGATTAAGACGCGGCATTGAAGCGAATTCATTCGGTATCAACGGCAGGAAACGGGCGAGTTCAACGGGAGGAAGACGATGACAGGCAGGGGCATGCTTGTCACGAAAGGAGAGAGAGAGGGGAGGTCCACTGTCTTGTCTGCTGGGTGAGAAAGCGTGAAAAACGATTCGCGCGTGGGGGAACTAGCAGGGTTGGAACTGGGCTTGCTAGGCCAGACGAGTTGGGCTGAATCCTTTAGTTTTTTTTGTAATGAAACTTTTTCCTATTTTTCCATTTGATTTTCTGTTTTGAATTTCAATCAATCAATTCAAACATTCAAAACAATCAAACTTCCACCACACTTTGCATTTGAGTTTGGTTCTGTTTAACAACACAAATCCAAGTCCCAAAAATGAAATAACATTTTTATTTTAGGGTCCATTAATAATTAAATGACTAGACCTTAATCATTTAATTCAAATAGGATTTGTTTTATTAAAATATTTTTTTAAAATATAAATATAAAACCAAAAACACTTCAGTAGGTTTTATTTGAGAATATAAAATACTTTGAAATTTGTTTAAAATAAAATAAAAAGTTTTGATGTTTAATTAAAATAGTAAAACCTTTATTTCTAATAAAATTGGATATTAAATCCTTATTATTTTATTTAAATAAACCTTTACTATTTTTTTATCAAATAGAAATATTGTATTTCAAAAGCTTGGCCAAGTTTTAATTTGGCTTATAAAATAATCCTTATTTATAATTCTATCCTTGGCTTTTGAAAACCAAATCTTTTTATTAAAAGATCCAAAAATAGTAATTTCACAGATTTAATATTTTCTTTATTAATTGTTTATCTTTCCAAATCCCTTTAGGATTTGTTTGATCAAATAGCTTTTGAAGGGTTCCAATTGGAATCAAAAGTTTCTTCTCACCCTGAAAATCAACAAAGTTTTATTTTATTCATTTATTTTTCACATTACAAGATTTGGAAAATCTTGGGATGTGACATCTTGGTTCTCTCATTGCTCGCCTCCTAGGTGCTAGAGGACCCATTTATGGGGGTATTATTGTTGCACGTGTAGTTGCTGCCTTAGACCTTTCTGTTGATCTGAATGATACAGTGCTGGCACCACAGAGGCTCGATCTAGATGCCATGAAAGCGCATCACTTTGTTACTGCTAGCTCTAGCCTTGAGAGTTTAGTTTATAGGATGATGTTTACTGACGGGGATGAGAGGGAAATTCCTTTGCCATAGGCTACTTTATTCAGTATTTGTAGAGGACCTTGGTCACGCTCCAAGGAGGAGATGGACGATCAGCTACGCGTGCTTGGTTTCCACAGGCAATACCAGGGGGATGCGCCCTCTTATGACCACTCTGCGCACTACACAGGGGATTCCTCGAGCACGTACCAGGACGAAGGGGCCTCTTCGTCACATTATGGAGGCACTCCTTGGCCAGGATAGGATTGATCTCCACTTAGGACAAAGGCCTAAGCTTGGGGGAGGTATATTGACATCAAGCTCATCTACATATCATGTTTCGTCGATACTTTGTATATCTATGTTTTGCTCTCTTTTTAATTTTCATTTCTGCTTTCCAAAACACAAAAAGACCAAAAATATTTTCATTGTTTCTCTAGGTTTGTTTCTTAGATTTGGTTTGCTTTTAGAAAAATCCAAAAATATTTTGCTTGGTTTGTTTTTGCTTTGAGTGCTTGCTTTAAAAAAATCAAAAACCCAAAAATATTTGTTGTTCTTCTTTGGTTTTGTAAAGTTTGTTGCAGGGTTCATTGGTCCTCAGTGACTCATTTGGAGTTTGGTTTCATGTTATTATTCAAGCCACACAAGTGAAAGGCAATAATGATGAATTATGACAACTCGAGGTGTGGTAAGAGGCTGGTAATGAACTCTATTTGTTTTCATTTTTGTACATATACTCATCATTGTGGGCATGCTTAGTTTGTTCATGTAAGGTGTATGTATTTATTGGATGCTTAGTAGTTCTTGCTCTCTATTGATTAGATCCAGCTTGCTAATAGTTTGTAGCATGTCACATGAATGTTTTCTTGCATTGTTCTATTCATAACTTGGTATGACATTGTGGTATCCTCCTCTGAATGTTTCATTTAAATCGGCTTGGAACATGCTCATGCATTCATATGACTGAACCAAAGTCAATTAAGCCTCAATGATTTATTTTGCCTTAGAGTTCTTGTATCACTTTTATGCTATAATTAATTTTGTTTTGATGCAAGCATGATTAACAATTATTTCTCCCTCGTTTGTCGCTCCCTTTCTATTGTAGCCTTGACTTGTAATGAGTATGATCTCTACTCGTGCTTCCAACTCCCCGAAACCAAAATTGTCAAAAAGTGTCCACCTTATCTACCTACTAGCATTATTGCTATTCCGTGCATATCTATTATGCCTCGTTTTCTTCCAAATAAAATGTTTGCCTGTTATGAGAAAGTTAGTTAGTAAAGCTCTCACGAACTTGATGGCACACTTTATTTTCTTGCACTTAATAAGCCTGAAGCATTGTGACTGTCCATGAAAGTTATATGCTTGCAAATTATAGGCTTCGAGTTAGCAGAACAGTGTTATCTCAGGGAATGCTTTCAACACCTGTAAATATTATCCAGTTGATATCATGCTCTTTTGTTTACGAATGTCGGCGGTGTGAAATAAAAGGGAGCTTGTAAGTCCATAGAGTTATGTATATGTGTTAGAGAAACGCCTGGGCCGCTAGCCTAAGACATGCCTAATCATGGTAAATAAAGGATCGCTAAGATGCTCACTGTCTGTTGCCTTGTCATTTTGATATGGGATAGCTCCCATATCATGGGGCAAGGGGTACCCCGTTGGAGGTTCTCTATGATACACATGTACTTACAATGACAAGAACTTACCGGTAACCAAAGTTGAATATCACGAGGAACGACCCTCGTACTCAAGGGACATGAGATTTCCAGTTTATGGTCTGTCAACCATATAACTCAAATTGGAACTCACTTTAAACCATGGAAAAAAATAGCGCGCTATTTCTTCGCTATAGCGGCGCTATAGCATATTTGAGAGGTGAACGCTACGTTATACAAAATCTTCCCGCTATGGCGCTAATCACATTTTAGCGGCGCTAAATACGCTATAACATCACAACGCAATAGCGGCGCTAAAAAAATCTATGAATATAGCACCACCCCATAAGCCCATTTAGCCCACGAGTCCACCACAACCAACACTCTACATCTAAATCTAGCTCAACTCAACCCTATTCCCCAATTCTCCCTCCCCACATGATGGTGGCGGCTGCTGACAGACTACAACGCCTGTCTCCTCCAGGTCTAGCTGGTCGGCCGCCTTTGCTCGGCACGTCAGGTATTCTCATCCAACTTATCATGCACCAGATGTCAAGAAAACTTTGTCGTTTGGCTACTATTAGTTAATTGGTTATGCATATACTCCAAAAAATAGTTGTTTTTTTAATTTTTTACACATGCTATTAGCACGTTATAACTTGCATAGCGTCTGGAGAAGAACCACGCTAAAAGAAATAGCGCGCTATTTTATTCCTTGCTTTAAACTTAACCACTTAAAGATGCCTATGATAGGGGCAATGAGAGCTCAAAGCTAATGAGTACCATACTTTCAGCATTTGGAAGCCTTTCAAAATTTTCAAAACCTTTTCACTTCTTTGTTGAGTCACCATTTTATTCTTTGAGCACCTTGTTGAGAGCATAGTTTTCATTCTTAGTGTAATGTGCTTGTCTCAAAACTTGGTTAATTATGACATAAATTTGATGCTTGTATCTTTGATATTTTTATCTCTAGTCTTCACTTGAACTTCAGAGGTGCCTTGACATTTATGCTTTGTGAAAGGATCGTATGGGCACCTAGAGGGGGGTGAATAGGTGCTACTTCAAATTTTCTTCTTTTTCAAATTAAGGTTTGACAATAAGGTAAATTCTCTAGATAATGCAACTATGGTGAATTTACCTATATGACAATTATGCAAGAGCTACCACAACACAAAGTAGTAACAAGTAAGTAAGGTGCGGTAAAGGATAGAGGTAACCGAAAAGTGGACGCGGAGACACAAGGATTTGTTTCTCATAGTTCCTTCCTTTTGAGGGGAAGTACGTCTACGTTTGGAGAGGGGGTGGTTTCAAACCACCAACGCCACGAGAGGCCTCCCTTGTTCTCCGATGAATCTCACCCCAACGGGATCGATTCACCTTCCACTATATCGGAAACCTTCAAGGTGGAAGCCGGCACCGTTACAAGTTTGGGGCACACATCCACAACTTAATCGGAGGCTCCCAAATACAAGCAAGCTGTCAAAGCAATCAAAGACAAGCTTGTAAGAACAAAAACAAGAGCTAGGGTTTCCAAAAAAACACTAGAGCAAAGGGGCCCTCAATGAAATGAGGGGGAAATGAAGATCTCTTTTGGTGAAGTAGTAGATCGGGGCCTCCTCCTTCGATTCCCCAAAGATCAAGGACTTTGGGTGGTTGGATGAGGAGATCTTGAGAATTTGAGTGGCTCCAATGGACTCCAATGGTGGGCAATGACTTTAATGTGCTGAGCACTTTGTCCCAAGGTAGGTGGAGGGGTATTTATACCCCTCCATAAAATCTGACCGTTGATGCATTTACTGCAGCGGTAGTACCGGAAGTTCAAGCGGTACTACCGGACCTGGTACCGGACCACCCTTTTTCAAACTGCATCAAGTCCTGCCCCCAGCGGTACTACTGTTGTTGCTACCGGAAAGCGGTAGTACCGCTTGAGGCAACCGGTACTACCGGACCTGGAGAGATCAGCACTTTTCCATATGAAAAACTCTCTGTTACGCCAGGTAGTAAAACACGGTACTACCGCATTTTGCTACCGGTGCAGACAGAAGCTTTTTGCAACGTACAAAACCTCTCTGTCACGCCAGGTAGTAAAATGCGGTACTACCGCATTTTGCTACCGGCGCAGACAGAAGCTTTTTGCAACGTACAAAAAGTCTCTGTCACGCCAGGTAGTAAAATGCGGTACTACCGCATTTTGCTACCGGCGCAGACAGAAGCTTTTTGCAACGTCCAAAAAGGCTCTGTCACGCCAGGTAGTAAAATGCGGTACTACCGCATTTTGCTACCGGCGCAGACAGTAGCTTTTTGCAACGTCCAAAAAGGCTCTGTCCTGAGCAGTACTAAAATGCGGTACTACCGCATTTTAGTACCGGAGCAGGCAGAAGCTTTTGACAAGCTGTAAAAAAGCTTCTGTCGCGCTAGGTACTAAAATGCGGTACTACCGCTTTTTAGTACCTGGCACGGCAGAGACTTTTTGACAGTTAGTCACTTGCTTCTGTCTGGTCCGGTAGCAAAAAGCGGTACTACCGCTTTTTGGTACCGCGCCAGGCAGACAGTTTTTGAATGTTTGCAAACCTTTTTAATGTACCTGCGACACACTTAGCAAATCATTAGTCTGATATGTGTGTTGTTATCAAACACCAAAATCACTAGGGATAGCAAATGCTCTTTCAATCTCCCCCTTTTTGGTGTTTGATGACAACACACATTTTGCAGGGAAATCTAGTGATGACAAGATGTAGATGGGGCTCCCCCTAGATATGTAGAAACAAGCCCCATACATTCTAGCAAGCTAACTGAGAGTATAAGTTGCACATAGAGGACATACCTTTGCTAAAAACATGTGATGACCAATATTGATTAGGAATGAGGAATATCATCACATAGGATGGATCCAACAAGAATAGCCATAATACACACAAGATGGATCCATATGATAACCACATAGTCTTAACATACATAGCACAAATAGTTAGGTTCACACATAGTAAGTCACACATAATAAGAGGCAACCAAATAAAGTTCACAAGCGAATAAAATCAAAGGCAAGAACGAGCTTGTGACTTTTCCTCAAATCTCCCAAGATACCTAATGTGTAACTTCTCCCTTTGGCATCAAGACGCCAAAAGGGACAAGAGCAACACTAACGCCCAGAGATCACTCATCATCATCATCAACGTCCCCATGCACCATGAGGTGGAGGGGCACGGAAGGAGGTGGCATCATCTTCCGATTCGTGCTTGGAGATTCATTAGTCTTACGGGTAATGTTGTTCTCGGAGCCCTTGGAAGCAGTCAAGCCTTGAGCCTCCATCATTTCCTTCGACGAGCACAGCCTTCGGCATAGACATGGGCCTCAGACAGGCTTCGATTGTCCACTTGGAGGCAGAATATCTTCTTGAGTTTGGCCTCAAACCTCTTAGCCCAAGATGGTCAGGCGGGTGGCACGAGAGACCACAAAAGCAAGACTGTGGTGCATCAAGACATCACATGAGTCCTCCTCAACCGGATTCCCATCCTCATCAACAATCGACCATCCGCATTAAGGGTTTGAGATGGGTCTTGATCAGCAGATTCTTGTGGCGGTGAGTGGCAAGACGAAGATGAGGCAAGTCACGGGCAATCGCAGGGCACTTGCTAATGATGAGAGCCATGATGTATGGATCAAAAGGAGGCACCCTCCTCTGAAAAGTGGCGCAGACCATCTCATTCCAGATAACATCCAACACATCCATAGGTAGGCCAGAGTCACGGTGGTGATAGGTGGCCATCATAATATCCACCATGTAAGCATGAATCTCATCAACATTCCCAGCTCGAGGGGCGATGGTCTCGCGAAAGATGCGGTGCAAGATGTCATAAGTAGGAAGGAGCCCTTTGATCTTACCAGGGATTCCGCGCCCCCGGATGTACAGTGGGGCAAGCCTATATTTCTTCATGGGGTAGTCATTGGCATGGCACCGAAAGCCAACGGGAACATCCTTGCCACGGTCTTCGTACCCGAGGAGAGCCCCAAACTCAGCCAACGTTGCTTCCTTGACAACACCCTCGGTCATCCAAGTGAGAGTCCTAGTATCATTCTTGGAAAAGTGAACGGTTGCATAGAACTGAGCAATGAGCATTGGATCATAGTTGCATTTGAACTCCATAATAGGAAGCAAGCCAATGTTGGTGCAAATGTCAAGGGCCTCACCAAAATAGTTCAGATTCTTCCTCACATGATTCATCTCGATCCATTTTTGAGGAACCACAATTTTGTCATCTTTCATGAGAATCTCATGGAACACCCGCTCCTGAAAGTCCGTGTAGAAGAGGCTGTTTTCTCAAGCATAAGCGCGAGCCGCCCCATACGGACTGACCACCCGCAGAGCATGAAATTCTGTCTCAGAGATATCACACAACAGCTTTGGCCCTGATGGCCCGGAACTTTGACTCTTGCGAGGACCAGAGGGAGGAGGAGGTGGAGGAGCTTTACCACGACCAGCACTTTGCTTGACCCCCTTACCCCCACGACCACGAGTTGTTGGCAGTTTCAGACGGGCACTAGGTTGAGGCATGACCTCCTCTTCAGACTCAGTCTCGGATTTTGACTCATAGTCCTCGATCTCATGGTGAGCTTTGGAGCGCTTGCGCGATCCCTGGGAACCCCCTGCACCTGTGAAAGAACGAGGGAGATAGCATAGGGGTAAGGGCACAAGAACCTAGGGCAAACAGAGGATGGAGTTGAGTGTTTTAAAAAAAATTGCTGCCAGTACTGGGGAGGTAGTACCGGACCTGCACAGATAGTAGTAAGCCAAGAGTAGTAAAAAGATTCCCGGTACTACCGGCCCGCGACTACAGTGCAGATCTGAACTAAGATCCAAGTATGGGCAACAAATTTGTTGTAAAGCACGATTCCCATCGGGCCAAATGATAGATCTGGTAAATAGCACACGATACAACCTCAAGAATGCGAGTTTTAACCAAGAATCGAAGGTACCCTAGATTCAATGGAGAAAACAAGTAAGAAGATGAGGAGGGCGGTGGTACCGGTGTCCATGACGGTGGGGAAGAGAGAGGAGCCTGTAGGGAGGCCGAATCCGGTGTGGATCTGGGAGAGGGAGGGACGGACGGGCTTCCTCCGGCGTCGTATTGCTCTGGTGGTGGCGCTGGTGAGGAGTGGAGACAAGGGATGAATGAGGCACTGAGGGGTGCCTCTCCCCCGTCTCCAGCCTTAACCGACACATGAAGCCAGGTCCACGGCGGTAGTACCAGCCAGTACCATAGGTACAGGCCGGTAGTACCGCTCCTGGGAAGTTTTCAGGCAGGAACCTGGAAACACACCCAGGGGCGGTAGTACCGCAGGTAACTTTCGGTAGTACCGTTAGGCGGTAGTACCGCATATGAGATCCGGTAGTACCGTTACCATCAGGACAGAGAGCCAAGATACAGAAAAAAAGGAAGGTTCTTGTGCAGAGTAGATGGGCTTTGTTGGATAAGAGTGGCCTGGGTTCAGAGAGACACGCGGATATGGGCCAATGCACTCAAAGGAAAAACACTAAAAACATATGGAGAGCCAAACTTGAGTGCATGACCAAAAGAATCAACACCAACTAGAGGATGAAAAACATGAGTAAGAACCAATTCAACTAGGTGACAAACACGAGTAAGCACTTCAACCTCTCGATTGAGAGGGGGCGGTGGCCTAGGCCACCATATTTGAGTATACTCGGCTTGGCACCATGAAGATGTATCTTGGGTCCATTACCGAAACTCATCATTGAGCTCACATATCACAAAATGATATTAAGAGGAATGATTTTTGTTTAATTTGCGCATAATGGGGGGAGGGATAGTCCAATCAATTAGGACCGCACTCCCCCTATGTCCATGCCTACACCTAAACCAAACATGGGTCGACTATTAGGTGAGAGTGCAAGATAATCAAGTCAAACTCCTAGAATCTACGATATTTAGTTCATTCCTCAAGTAGCAAAACCTTGCTTCATCAAGTGGCTTCGTGAAGATATCGGCAAGTTGATCTTTTCTTGATACATAGGATAGATCAATATCACCTCTAGCAACATGATCTCTAATAAAGTGATGTCGAATCTCAATATGCTTTGTCCTTGTGTGATCCACCGGGTTGTATGCAATCTTGATGGCACTTTCATTGTCACATAGAAGAGGCACTTTGTCACAATGGACACCGTATTCCTTTAAAGTTTGCCTCATCCATAGCAATTGGGTGTAAGCACTAGCAGCAGCAACATACTCGGCTTAAGTGGAGAGAGATATACAATTTTGCTTCTTAGAAGACCAACATACCAAGGACCTACCAAGGAATTGGCAAGCCCCGGAAGTTGATTTTCTATCATCCTTGTCTCCCGCCCAATCCGAGTCCGTGTATCCACAAAGAGCGAATGTTGAGCCTTGAGGGTACCAAAGACCATAAAATGGGGTATGAACTAAATATCGAAAGATTCTCTTGACCGCCATTAAATGGCTTTCCTTAGGAGCCGCTTGATATATTGCACACACACCTACACTAAACACAATATTGGGTCTAGATGCACAAAGGTAAAGCAAAGAACCAATCATAGACCGGTATACCTTTTGATCCACATCTTTACCATTTGGATTTTGCTCTAGATGAGTCTTTGTTGCCATGGGAGTTGGGGCTCCATTCAAATCTTGCATTTTGAATCTCTTGAGCATATCTTGAGTATACTTGGCTTGATTGAAGAATGTTCCTCCTCTAACTTGCTTGATCTCAAAGCCAAGGAATACTTTCAACTCCCCCATCAAGGACATCCGGAACCTACTAGTCATAAGCTTTGAGAATTCATCATTAAAAGCTTTGTTAGATGAGCCAAAGATGATATCATCAACATAGATTTGGCATACAAAAAGCTCCCCATTAACCCTCTTAGTAAAAAGAGTGGGATCGATTTTCCCAACCTCAAAGCCACGGTCGAACAATAACTCTCTAAGGTGCTCATACCACGTGCGTGGGGCTTGCTTGAGCCCATAGAGCGCCTTATCAAGTTTGTAGACATGGTTTGGGAAGTTGGGGTCCTCAAATCCCGGGGGTTGCTTAACATATACCAATTCATTTAAAGGACCATAAAGGAATGCACTTTCTACATCCATTTGTTGCAACTTAAAGTTATGATGTGCCGCATAAGCAAGAAGGATACATATGGACTCAAGGCGAGCCACGGGTGCATAAGTCTCTCCATAATCAATGCCTTCAATTTGGGAATAACCTTGTGCAACCAATCCAGCCTTGTTCCTTACAATAATCCCATGCTCATCTTGCTTGTTATTGAATATCCACTTTGTTCCAATAACATTGCGGCAATCCTTTGGCTTCTCAACTAACTTCCACACTTTGTTTCTCTCAAAGTTGTTGAGCTCTTTGTGCATAGCTTCTAACCAATCCGAATCTTCAAGAGCTTCCCACACTTTCTTTGGTTCAATCATGGAAATGTGAGCTTGATGTTCACTGAACCTCTTCAATTGTGCTCTTGTGGAAATTCCTTTCCTTAGATATCCAACAACATTTTGGAGGGTGTGGTCTCTTATTTCCAGCATTCTTTCCTTTCTAGCTTCGCGACGAGCGTGGATCTCCTCATTGTTTCTTGGAGGACCCTCTTCATCATTTTGATCCTCGTCTTGACCATCAACTTTACCTTGATAATCATTGGATTCATCCTCTACACTGGGAGGCAAGGATTGACCTTGGTCTTGATCAAGTGCTCTTCTAGCCTCAATTTGAGCACGTCTCAAAACAGCTTGGATGGATCTTCCTTGGCAAATTGACTTGGCACCACTTGACACGCCATCGAATGGACCAAGCTCCCTTTGACTAGAGTTCACACATTGATCACTATGTTGAGGGTCCACATCTTGTCTTTGGCTTGAGTCAATGTCCTCTTCGGTAGATGGAGCATGTTGAGGTTGTGAAGATGAGGGCTCCACTCGAGTGGAGCATAGTTCTTCTCGATCCGCCATAAGGGGTTCCTCAACGGGGCGGATATAACCCACACCCATTCTTCCTATGGCATCCTGAGGCATTTCATCATCTGCATCACAAGCATCAACACGCCCCCCTTGGGGACCATCATATTCTTTGAAGGTCACACTACAAGATTCTATGACGGCTCTGGGGAGCTTGTCATAGATTATATAAGTGTGAGATTCGAGACCATAGCCAACAAAGATACCCTCTAATGCTTTAGACTCGAACTTAGACAAACGAACACCTTTGATGAGATAGAAACAACACCCGGAAATAAGATATGTTGGTCTTGTTACCGGTAAGTATCTCATATGGAGTCTTGTTGATTTTCTTGCGAAGGTAGAGCCGGTTTGAAGCATGGCAAGCGGTGGAGACGGCTTCGTCCCAGAAGTTGTATGGAGATTTAAACTCCGCCAACATGGTCCTAGCCATCTCAATAAGAGTCCGGTTCTTCCTTTCGGCCACACCATTTTGTTGAGGGGTGTATGCAGCAGAATATTGATGTTTAATCCCCTCATCACTAAGAAAATCATTCAAGGTGTAGTTCTTGAACTCGGTGTCGTTGTCACTTCTTATAATCAATACGGGAACATTGTGTTGCCGTTGAACCAAGTTGATGAAGTCGATAAAAGTCCTTTGAGTTTCACTCTTCAACTTGAAGAAATAAACCCAAGAGTATCTTGAAAAGTCGTCAACAATCACCAAACAATATTTCTTCCCACCAAGACTTGCATGAGATGGAGGACCAAATAGGTCCACATGAAGGAGTTCCAAGATCTTGTTAGACTTGATTTGGTTCGTGGGCTTATGAGGAGCGTCATGCATCTTCCCTAGAACACATGCCCTGCAAACACGATCTTTGGCAAAGGAAACATTTTCTTTTAGTCCAACAATATGGCCCTCTTTATGGAGACTTTGCAAAGTTCTCATATTGACATGGGCTAGTCGGCGGTTCCATAGCCAACCCACATCGGCCTTTCCGTATAAGCACATCGGACCTGCAGTGGCTTGCCCCGAAAAGTCCACCACATACAAGTCATTTTCGACGTACCCAACGAAAGCGACCTTGAGAGACTTGCTCCACATGAGGACCACAATATCATTATCAATAAAGACGGCAAAGCCCATCTTTCCAAGAGCACGGACAGAAAGTAAATTGTATCCAAGGGTTTCAACAAGCATGACGTTCACGAGTGTAATGTCGTGAGCCACCACTACCTTGCCGAAACCCATTACCGTAGATTTTGACTTGTCGGCATATGTGACGGTAATTTGATCTTCATTTGACACCAAGTCCTTGACAATAGACAAGCTTCCGATCATATGACTTGTGCAACCACTATCAATCACCCATTTTGACCCTCCTAAAGCATAAGTCTACAAAAGATCAAGCTAGTTTTTAGGTACCCATTTTTCAATGGGTCCTCTTTTGTTAGCAACAAGGGTCTTGGGAACCCAAATAGACCAAGAAATATAACCATCATAAGGACCAACATATTGTGCATACACATCACCATAGTAATCACGCATTAGAACATAGTGAGGGTTAGCACTTCCCGCAAAATCATCATGAGACATAGTTTTGCCATTTGTGGTCTTACTTTCCACAATGGTCTTGTTGGTCTCTTATGTGGGCTTGTCCTTCTTCTTGTTGTTGTTCTTCTTCTTTGTTTTGGAGACAAAACCAATGCCCCCTTTATCACCACTACGCCTTTGCTTTCTCAAAAGATCATCAATAGACTTGTTGCCTTGTGGAAATGTATCATTCGCAAGCTCCCCCTTCAACCTAGCATTCTCTTCAAGGATAGTTGTGCTACTCGATGGAATGAAGTTACTAGGTGAAGGAATATTGGCCAATTGAGTTTGAAGCGTTTGATGGGACTTTGTGAGAGACAAGAGTTCACTCTCCAAGGCTTTGTGGGCCTTGTTAAGCAAGCTAAAGTCCTCGGCAAGTTTTTCATGAACCACACCAAACTCAACCTTGTCCTTTTTAGCTCTTTTGTATTTAGCAATAGCATCATCACGCTCTTTGATGAGTTTGTTTACAAAGATGTCATTGTCCTCATCAAGCCCTTCAAGTTTTGACTCAAGGGACAACCTAGTCTCTTGTTCTTCTTCTAGAGCATTGCTTAAAGCCTCTAGTTCAATCATATGTTCATGCCCAAGTTTACATCTAACATCTAGAAGCTCTTGAGTGTGGGAGAGTTGATCTAAGATGTTCCCAAAATGTAGTTTAGCATCACCTTCTAGGTTAGTCATGAACTCATTGTAAGATCCCTCCTTTGTAAAGGAAAAGGATCCCTGTGATTGCAATGCTAGTCCCAGGATCATTGCTAGCATCCACAGTTTAATATGAAGTACACAAATACAAAGGTCATTTATTACATCCATTCTAGAGATAAAACATAGTCTTTTACAACTCAAGGACACATGCCTAATACAAGAGTTTTGGAATAAGTAAATAAACATAAGTCTTCATCTTCATGTGCCACAGGCAAGCATGTTGAGTGTAGACTCATGACACCTAATCATCATCGGAGTAACCTGCAACATCACAAGTTCTGACCACAGTGGGTCAATACTTTGGAATAGTATTGGCAAGTGATACCTTAGTAAATTTTAAGTGGACTATATTACTATATGCATTTTGGCTAAGTGTAGCTTGGCTTGCTTTGCTCAAAATAGGTTTTTCCTATTAGTTGAAATCACTAAGTTTTTCTTTGTCAAAAACTTTCCCAAGAAACCACCAATAGACACTGGGGTCCTTCACCCTTGTTCACCCACAAGTTTTACTTAGAAGTTGGAGTGGTGAGATTCTTGATAGCTTCCATGTCTTGATGCTCAAGTTGTCCATTGCCATGGACTTGGCTAAGTACTTAGATTTTCCATCTGCAGAGGTTGTGCACTTTCCCCACCAGACTTGGTTTCCCAAGACAGGACCTTTCAGAAGCCTTCCCTTAGCCAAATGGACGCGTTCCAACCTATCATCCCACTACCACCAACTGTCCAAATGACTAAGTTCTAGCAACCTATATGATCAAGGCAGAGCCCATATTGCCAAGTGGCTGCACTATAAGCTTCTCAACACTTGGCCTCCAAAATCCCTTTGTGCCTGGGTGGCATACCACAAGTGTGATACACAAGGTAAACCATGTCCATGGGCCTTGTGTAACCACTCAACCAAAACCCACCATTCAAGTCCCATTCCACCCAGGAGGTTCATTGACTTTGTTGTTTTATTAAGAAAAACTTAAGTCCAAAGACTTAGAAATATTTTCATCATAGCATGTATATACTTTACCAACCCTTGTTTGCTACTAGCTAGGCTAAGCATGGCATAGTAACTTAACTTAGGAAATTCCCTAGCAATTCTACAATTCTACAACTACTTAGGATTTCCCAACATAGCATTTGGCAAAATAGTAACAACATGCAAGACTTAGCAAAATATCTCTAATGCTTGTACAAAATATAGGGATGGAATTATTCATGAAGTACCACTTTCCTTGGTAATGGGGAGAGTAGCACTCTTCACAATCACAGTCACTAGCAAAATCTACACAAGAATTTGTAGCACAAAATTACACACAATTCATATACAAACAAAAAATATGAATGCATGCATGCAAGAAAATGCTAAGTAATGACTTTTGAAAACTCCACCAAGCAAGTGCATGATACAGAAACATAACCAAGTCAAAAACTTGCTAACTAAACTTATTTAGCACTAAAACAATTTACTAAACAAATTCCATACTCAAAATAGTCCTGAACAAGTTTCTGCATAAAAATTCATTTTAACAGAAACTTTTTGTTAAACACATTGCAGATTCAGAAAGGGCTTGTCTCCCTGATTCCAACGGTATAAAACTTGCAAAAATCTAACGTGGGAAACCAAAGTTATAGCCATTTGAAATTTGGATCTAAATCTGATTTGAATTCTGTTTTTGAATCTAACCCTAGCCACGCGTCATGTTTCTATTGGCGCGTACCGGTTCGACCGGATCGAGCTCTGCGGGCCGTAGGATCTAAGTAAGATCTGGCGGCTCAGATGCGCGCTTACCTCTTCGCTCACGTTCTAATTTCAGCCGCAGGATCTGCATCTAACGCTCCTAATCGTTCTGACCAAACACGAAGCGCTAATGGCAGCGGCGTGTCGTGTCGACAATGGCGCTGGCGTTCTAGGTCGCGCGCGAGAGGGGGAAGGGTCTTACCAGATCCGCGGTGGCGTGCTGAAGCTCAACGTGGCGTTGGTTTGCGAAGGGGCGCGCTGGCACGGTCTCAGGGGCTCGTCGGAGTTGCGACGGCGTCTGTTGTTTGCAGATGAGGTCACTGGCAAGGTTTGGCGTCGCCCTAGCACGAACCAGAGGGGTCAGGGAATGCACAAGACGCAGGCGAACAATCTCGTATGAAAGAGGGGGCAAGGGGCGCTCGGGTTTTACCTCAATTGGTCGCCGGAGTTGTAACTACCTCGGTGAATTACGCTCCTAGCTACAAGCCTGGATGAGAGGAAATGGTTGAAATAGTACGGTGGGGCCCAAATGCCACTCACAGGTAGACCTTTCGGCCGTCCCAACCATTTCCAAACATCGGGACAAGAACGGGCGGCGTAATTGGCAGGCGAAGGGATCAACTACATACACAAATGAGTATGTATGCAAGCCACCATACAACAGTACATCAGAGCCATTCCTTCTAAAAGAAATAGAAATATTGCAACGCCATACGGCAAGATCCAAATATCCTAGATAGATATAATAGTTTAGGATATCTCCTCATACATCAAACATCAGAGTATCAGGCGGAAGCGGCAAACAAGATCCGAGTACGGATAAGAAGCAAATCGGCATAAGATGCCCCATAAATAAACACATCCCGCCTACAGATCTCACGGATCCCGTTCGAATCTCTACACCGAATGATCGTTGCCCACATCGTTCGTCTCCTCCACCCAAAGATCCATCTTGTGAGTGTACCTGCTCATCGAATCAAATAATTTATCGTGTGAGACCCTAGGGTACTCAAGAAGTCTTTATGCCTCTAAAGGGACACAACTGGGTGACGAATTGCAGCAAAAGATAATACCTAGCAATTCTATAGATACTCGCTAACCATCCGCCTAACCAAAGATAGACGGATGTCCGTGAATTAAAGACAACAGTTATAATGGTAATATTAACAGATCCATCCTCCTCCTCGCTTACCAACGAGGAAGCGGATTTAACAACCCCCATCCGTTGGCAGTTTTATTATCCATTCCATGAGTGTTGCACTATTTACTAGTCGATTTAGTCAAATTAAAAGCGGTACTTTAGTTATGCTTGTCTATGATCGAGAAACTGCTCCAAGTCGTCCATAACATGACACGGCTTCAGAAAGTTTTGCCTGAGGTGCACAAATAGCAACACACACTCGATCAACCTAAAAAACCAAATCAAAACCCAACGAGGCATTCACGATAAAGCAATCATAGGATTCAGAATATTTCAGGGGCCACCCCATTAAGCTACCCAACGAAGTTAGCCGACCAAACGGACTCAAGGTTTGGGTGGACGGTCAGAACGATCGGGAACCCGAAAGTGTGACTGGGCTTGTCGATACCGCGAAAACATGTCCCGATCATAAACAGTACAGGTGCACTACATCGCACAATTTAAATAAAGCAGTAAAGCATGGCATAAGTACAGGATAGTAAATAAATCCTCAAACTAGTTTGTGGCCCCAAGAAATAAGAATGAATCAAGCTCTGGCTCAGGGGGGTCCCATAATCCTCCCGGATGTGGATAGCGCGAATATTCAAGGAACATGAATCAAGTACTCGGGGTCCTACGGGACACAAGTGAGCATGAAAAACCAAATAGCAGATATTGCTCACCGGTGCCACTTTCATTAGTTATCCCATACTACTCAGGTTAAGTTGTTTAGGTACCTCGTTATCCATCAGACACTCACATACCCTACACATGCTGTTCTACGACTCGCATGGCTCAAACAACTCCTGTAGTAATGGCTCATGGGATGGAGGAACAAGCTTTGGTGGGGTTTAAAAGTAAAGGTTATGCAATACTTGGGATTTAGTTTAATGCAATCGCGACTCAATGATGCAAGAATAAGATAGAGGCAATAGGTACTATATGTATGCAAGCATGTGGTAGTGCTTGCCTGGCAGCTCAGTTGAAGCGAGAGAAGGATCTGGGTAGTGCTCCTGCGTTTCTTGATATATCCCTTGCTCAGCGTCTATTCGAAGAAGAACCAAACAAACAAGGGCCAAAATAAATAAAGTGCACAAGCATATGAATAAAGTGCGACAAGCAAACAATCATGCCATGATGAATGATGCACAATTTGCATGGCAACAAAGTAGCATGGCATGGGTGAGGTGTAGGATACAAGAAATAAACATTTTATGGGGTTTTAATCATATTTCATACTCAATTAAGTTGCTGTTTACATTATATTTATATGATGCATGCTGCAAAACAGAACATGGAATGCATAAACAGAAAGGTCTCGTCGAGCTGATCATTTTAGACATATCATTTGTTAAATTTGGAGTTATAAAACAAAAGTTATTAATTAATTAAGGGAAAAGGGCATTTTATTGTAATTTTAATCAACTTGAAATTTAAAGTGTTCAAAATATATTTTGGATAGCATATTTGAATTCCTCACATTTTTCTGATTTGAAAACATATATTATTTGTATTATTTGGAATTATAAATTTAAATTTATGTTAAAGTCAAATTGACTCAAATGGAGTCAAAGTCAAAGGTTTGACTAGTTTGAATTAGTTCTGAAAATATTTGACTAAAGATTTGAATTAACATTCAAAAACAAAACATATTTCATATAGGGTTTGAATTCAAATTCCAAACCATTTGAAAGTTATGGATTAGTTTATATTTAAACAGATTTGAAATTTGAATTTGAATTAATTTGGAAAAGTTTGAATTTGAAACAGACTTACAGAAAATTTTTTCTCACTCACTCAGATCCAGCCCTAGACACTGACGTGGGGGCAATAACGGTGACTCAAAGGCGGTGACACGGTCCGGGCCGGCTTTCTCACTAGGGTCCTCCTTAACCCAAGTCAATGACAAGTGGGCCAGGACGCTGGGAGGCCCACTGCGCGCGCGAACGATTCCGGCGGTGACACGTGGTCGGTCCAAGGAGTGCGGGTTGAGGGTCCAAGAATCCTAGGGGCCTATTTAGAAAAGCTTCTGAGGTGCGATGTTAACGATTTAAACCGAACTTTGCGAAAAAATGGCTAATGATCCAATGTTTGAATGACGATGGCGAGCAATATACTAATTTTCGCCATGATGCAAAACTGAAAGATGAAGAGGGTTGATAGGGCTACAACTTTCGTTCAGGGAGAAACTACGGGGGTGGGCTGTGCTGGCCGGGCTTCGACGAGGAACAGAGGGCAGTGGGAAAACTTGGCCGCCAACAAGACGCAAGGCAGAGCGCTCGACGGAAGGTGGCGGAGCTACGGCGCAGGAGGAAGAAAGGGAACGTGTCTAGGGGGTTAAGAGGCTCACCAGGAGCTCGCCGGCGTGGTCGTCGACGCTGAGGTGGAGGGAATCTGGCGGCTCATGACCGTGGAGCTCGGTTCCTTCCGCCATGGCGACGGCGACGGCTTCTGGGCTTCCTGAGCCTCCCTCTGGTGCCGGTCGAAGGGAATGCAGGGAGCCTCTGGACATCTGGCTCGCTTGCACAGCTCTAGACGCCTCCTCTTGCCGCTGGCCAAGTTAGGGTTTAGGAGGAGGAGATGGCCATGGTGGCTTGGGAGGAAGAAGGAAAGGGTGAGGGCTTGAGCGCCCTGGATGGGATCCGGGAGGAGTTGGGTGGTTGGGGTTGAAGATAAGAGAGAGGAGGATCACATGGGGTGGTGGTGGCTTTTGCAAAAGGTGAGGAGGGGGTGATCGGGTCTCTTTCCTCTCTTTTCATCTTGTAGCCGAGAGAGGGCTGGGGAGGGACCAAGGGAGGTGGCGTGGAGGAGCTTCCTGGTAGGAAGAGAGGGGGAGCCGAGAGAGAGAGGGAGGGGAGCTAGGGTTAGCTTAGATGAGGTGCTCGGGTTAGGGTTTGGCTAGGAGGAGGGGTAGATCATGTGGGGTCGAGCTAGGTAGAGAGAGGGGGTGAGAGAGGTGTAGATATAGGATTTGATCAAAAAGTTGAACCAACAAACAAGTGCAAAAGAATTTGAATAAAAGGGAGGTCACTAGTGGCAATGATATCACATGTGAATAGGGCTAATATTACATGTAGAACTAGATTTGAATAAAAGATATGCCACATGCACATATGAATATTTGAGAGAGGCAACTAGAGTTAGGGTTTAGATGAGGTGTTAGGTTTTTAGAGAGAGGATGATGTGGTGGTAGGGTTTTTAGTAAGATCAAACAAGATCAAGCAATAGGAGTAGAGAGAGAGAGAGAGAGAGAGAGATGGTGGTGAGGGATGGAGATGACCCCAAAAAGAGAAAAACCAACTTAAACCAAGAGTAAAACAAATGGCTAAAGGTGATGGTACTCTTGCATGGCCCATGCAAATTAATAAATGCCATGTATTATCCTTGTGAAAACAATAATGATGCTATGACATTATTCTTATGCATTCCCAAGAAGTGGAATCAAGGCCAAGCAAAAGAATTTAGAATTGGATCCACCCAACCCACATGAGCTAGAAATAAAATCCAAAGAAAAGAATTACAAGCTCATGGGTTATTGGAATGGTGGAAGTATAAGGTGGTGTCAAAGAAAGGTGGTGGAGTGGAATAAAAGATATGCCCCCAACTCAACTTGGGCATTCAAACAATATATCAAGAACCAAATAAAATATCAAGAGGCAAATACAATTTACAATGCATATGAGAGAAGAACCAACACAAAAAGGGTTTTATATGATGCTCAAATGCAAGGTGGCATGATGACATGAGCATGATATAATGATGATACAACAATTATATATAGGAAGTAGCCTTTATATAGACTAGGCTAGTAGCATTGCAATTGTTAGACAATTGGGATGCTACAGGAGTCAAGCGGCGGCGTAGGTGGTTGCGGTCGTGAATGGAAACGACGACCTGGGTCACGAGCAGGCAAAAGGAAGGTGTCAGCAGATGCGCCAGATCATGCTGAGCAAGATAGCTTGAACCAGAGAGAGGGGGCGGTCGAGGCTCACTGGAATCGGTCGCCGGAGTCGTCGGTACTACGGTGCTTCGAAGACCAATGCACGCAGCCTGGTGGCAGAGTGAGCAAGGAGAGTGGGGGGAAATGCTCGCGGGGCAGAGGGGATTAAATAGGCCCAAGCGCGACAGGAAACGCCTGCGGCATCAAGGCTAATTACGCCGCGCCATTACCGGCATCACTACAGCTGTCACATCCCAAGATTTTCCAAATCTTGTAATGTGAAAATAAATGAATAAACTAAAACTTTGTTTAAATTTCAGAGCCAGAAGAAACTTTTTGAATTCAATTAGGACTTCAAACCCATTTGAATTAAATAAGATCTTAAAAGGATTCATAAAGATAAACATTTAATAAAGGAAATTAAAAATGTTTTGGAAATAATATTACTTGATCCTTTAATAAAAGATTTGGTATTCAAAAGAAAATATGGTTTTATAAACAAAGATTGTTTTATAAAGCCAAATTAAAACTTGGCCAAGTTTTGGTATTAAAACATTTTATTCTAAATAAATTTAGCAAAGGTTTATTTAAAATAAATTAATAAGGATTTAATATCCAATTTTATTTAATAAAAGACTTTACCCTTTTAATTAAAACATCAAAACTTATTAAATTGTTTAAAATAGGTTTTCCAAGTAATTTATGTTCTCTAATAAAACCTACTAAAGTGCTTTGGCTTTATTTTTCAAAATAAATATCTCAAATAAAATAAATCCTATTTGAAATAATAATGAAAGTCTATTATATTAATTAATAATGAACCCTAAAATAAAATGTTATTCTATTATTAAAACAAATCTCCAAGTATTCTATATTTCCAAATAAAACCCACTAATTTGGTTTTGAAGATATTTAGTTTCAAATAAAGATTTTATTAATAAAATCAAACTCTATTTGATTTAATAACTAAGGCCCATTATATATAATTATTAATGGACCCTAAAGTAAAAGGATTATTTTATTTTAAACAAGTATCCAAATATTCTCTATTTCCAAATACTGATTGGGTTTTGAAAATATTTGGATTTTAAATGAAGATTTTATTAAATAAAACAAACCCTATTTTATTTAACCAATGATCCATTTATTTAATTGATAAATGGAACCTAAAAAGATTTAAAATAATATTTTATTTTAGAATGTGAATTATGAGGTTAAGCAGAATCAAATTCATATTTGAAAAGCTTGATTATTGTTTGAATCTTTTGAATATGTTTGGTTGTTTGAATTTCAAAACAGAAAAAGAATTAGAAAAGAATAAAACAAATAGACAGAAAAAAATAGAGGAAACAGACCAGCCCAACAAGGCCCAGCCCAACAATCCCACAGCCCAGTTTCCCCTCACCCCGAAGAAAACGATTCGCACCAAATAACTAACCCACACCAAGACTGACTGGTGGACCTCCCCCTTTCTCTCTTTTTCTCACTGACAGCGGACCCCACACCTACTGCTCTTCTTCCCCACCCCGCAGACTGGTTCTTCCCCTCTCCTCGTCGTTGCAGACATAAATTCTCGGCTTGATTACGCCTTAACGCGACGACCTTTACTCGCAGTGATCGCACACCTTAAAGCGCCAGTCTCCCCTCTCCGTTTTCCCTCGCGCCTTCCCCGAGCCTCGGGCGAAGAATTTTGCAGACATTTCCTGCCTCCACGACCATCTCGCCAAAATCCGACCAGCACACACCACCCCGAGACTCCCGAGCACCTGGCAGCTTCCCCACTCCTGACCTTCCTCCCGACCACCCACTTGACTGGGCGCCCAGAGCCTCGCCACGACAAACTTCCGAACGCCGCGTCGCTTTACTCGACGAGTCCTCCGTAACATCTCGACCGCCCCTTCCGTCCTCGATGATGCACACATACTCGCCTCCTCTTGCGAACCTAACTGCACCCTCTGTTTGTCCTAGGGCCTCTATCCTCACCTTCGACAACATCCGAACAGGTCCGTCGCCGTTCCCAACTCCGACGAGGGATTGCGACTACCTCGAGCGCCTTGTCAAGCCAGTGACTCGAGCTTCGTGACCCCCGAGCCCGGTGAGCATGCCCATTCTCTCTCTCGCTTCAGACGCCGAATCGTTATCGATCGTCGCCCGCCAATGGCCGCAGCCGCCTATGGTCGAGCACCCCACGTAGTTAGATCTAGATCGGACGACCGACAGTAATCACTTAACGCGAAGAGGTATGTCCTCCGACCGACGTAATTGAGTTAGATCCAACGCCTCGACGCTTGATCCAACCGAAACGGTATCGAGTAGGGGGTTAGGACACGTGTTCGTTATTCATTTAAAACAGAATTTGAAATGTAAATATTTGCAAACTTCAAACCCTTGTATCTTTGGATCCACACGTACAAATTTTGCAAATTTTATATCAATGAATTCAGGAGAACAAGCCCTAGCCAACCCTACCCTTAGTTTAGCAAATAGTATTTGATAGATTGTTTGATTTTGCAGATTCTTTTGTGTGCTTGCTAACATTAGAAAAATCATTTAAAAATGAATTTTGAGATCAAACCTTTGCCAAATGGTTTGTTGTGACCCTACTGACCCTAGGAACCAACCCTTGGTGTTAGAAATGATTTTTGTAAAATTTAGGTTAGATTACTTGACTAAGTCATTTTCTAGCCAAATAAAAGGAATAGTTTTTATTATAAAAACGTTTATGGAAAAGAAACTTTGAGAAAATAGTTTGGACCAAACCTACTGACCCAAAAACACCAAGTTTTGCAATAGCAACTCATTTGGTGAACAACTTAAGAGTTTTGCCTTAATAAAAACATTTTTCACCACATGAAATGATAAATGGATTTAAAAATAGTTTTTGGACAAAACCCTCTTACTAATGACTTTGCCACTTTGGTAAATGACCAAATTGGATCATACAAAGTTTAGAAACCTATAGATACCCCCTTTGCAAAATAAAACTATTTTGTGCATGCTCCCATGCATGACTTAGATTCCATTACTTTGTGTGTGTGAATAATTGTTTGTTTGACTTTGGTTGGAATGTGAATTGAATTTGTGTTTGCTTGTTTGACTTGTAGTGAAGTGTGAGACTAACAAGATCAAGGAGTGAACTACCATTTCCTTCCAAAAAGGCAAGTTATGCTCATACTCTTGGTCCCATTATTTGTACTATGCACTAGTGATTTTGCTAAGTAAAACTTGCATGGATTTTGCTAAGTATAGATCTTGCTATAGGAAATTCTAATAGATGAATCCTTAGTAGGATTTTCCTAAGCTATGATTCCTACTACAATCAAGCTTAGCCTAGCTAATAGAAAACCTGGTTGGGAAATATATTCACACTATGGAAAAATCTCTAAGTCTAAGGACTTATGTTTCGTTTAATAAAACAACTAAGTTAATGAATCACCTGGGTGGAATGGAAGGATTGGGTTATGTTGAGTGGTTACACAAGGCCAGGAACCTTATGTATCTCACTTGTGGATGGCCACCCAGGAAACAAAGAGATTTGAGATGTCAAATGTTGAGAAGCTTCAAGTGCAACCACTTGGCAATATGGGCTCTGCCATGATCATATAGGTTGCAAGAACTTAGCCATATGGACAGTGGGTGGTAGTGTTTGATAGGTTGGAATGCGTCCATTTTGGTCTAAGGGAAGGCTTCTGAAAGATTTTGTCTTGGGAAACCAAGTCTTGTGGGTAAAGTGCACCACCTCTGTAGAGTGTAAAATCTAAGTACTTAGCCATGTCCCTGGTAAAGGACAATTTGAGCATCAAGACATGGAAGCAATCAAGAATCTCATCATTCTAATTTCTAAATTAAAATCTTGTGGTTTGAACAAGGGTTGTTTGAATTCTTCAATCATTGATGGAGAGATGGCTTGGTACAAGGATCTTGAAATCTTTGATTGAGAAAAATGTTTTGCCAAGCACTTCAGTCTTTGATTGGTGGATGCCTTGGAAAGTATCCTCAGTCTTTGATTGGTAGATGCCTTGAAAAGTAATTTGTCAAAACAAAAACTTAGTATTTTCAAAATGATAAGAAAAATCTATTTTGAGCAATGCAAGCCTCAACTCCACTTAGCCAAATGCATATAGATGAAAGACTCCACTATACTACCATAGTATCACTTGCCAATACAATTCAAATGTATTGACCCTTGTGGCTGTAACTTGTATGTTGCAGGTTTGATTGATTTTAGTGAAGATTGATTGTTTAGGATTACAAAGTCTACAACAAACATCTGCCTGTGGCACTTTGAAGATGAAGGACCCCATGTTTACAGTTATTCCGCTGCAATGTAATGTAATAGCCAAATGAGCTATGTAAAGATGTAATAAAATTATGTTATTCCTGGTTATAAAGTTACAATATGACCTTTGTTTCTTGATATTACATCTTAACTGTGGATGCTAGCTATTGATCCAGGGACTAGCATTGTAAAACACAGGAGGACTCTACCTTATTAGGTTGGGACCCCTACAGATGGTATCAGAGCATTGTGTTGCCTGTAGGATTTGTAAACCCTAGGATTGGACAAAACCCTTAGAAAACAGGAGTTGTATTTTGATCCAAAAACTTATTTACAAAAAAAACTTGTAAACTCTTTCCTCAGCCATTTTGTTTTCAACTCTACTTCTTCTCTACTTCAACTTGATGGAAAAACCTACCCCATGACCAAAGACTACACCATGTGCAAAGGATGACTTCAACTTCTTCAACTCTAATGACTTCAACATCTTCAGTATGTTCACCAAGGACTTCAACCAAGGTTATCACTAAGGACAAGTGAGACAAGAAATCTTGCTCAAGATTTAGAGACTGAGGGAATGCAAAATAAGAAGAAGCCATCAACAACTCTGATGTATAGTGACTAAGAGTTTTCTCAAGGGAACCATGATCTCATACAAGAAGAATCAAGAAGGAAGGAAAGAATTACAAGTGAACCATATAGATAGACCACCATATGTTAGTTAAGACAAAACCACCAACTTATGTGGTGTAACAAAAATATATTTTTTGCCTAAGAATGTGCTTGAACTTTGTTGTTTGAGTGCAAAGTTGTTTGTGAATGTTTGTTTGTGATTGCTTGCACATTGCTTGTGTGAATTGTGATGTGTGTGATTAGAAATATTTCCTTAGAAATATTTTGCCTATTCTAATCTCCCTTCAAACCCAAAACAGATGACTACTCCAAGAAACTCCAACATCAAGGTTGATGACAACAACAACCAAGAAGACAACATGAGAGAACTTATAGCAACCCAAAACCAGTTGAGCCAAGAGACAACTCAACTTTTAGCCAACAACAATAGACTAGACCCAGCCATACAAAGGATTTTGAGACTTCAATCCCAATTGTTGCAAGGATTAGCTACTCAAGTAATCAGCATGAGAGAAAACTTTTCCCAAAGAACTAAAGTCAACAAGGATGACAAAGATGTTAATCCAGAAGGAACACAAGCTAGAAATGTTTTTAGAGACAAGGATCATGCATCCAAGGAACAAGAAGATCAATGCCTCAAGAAGAGAGAAAGATCTCCCACCTATGAAGAATATGAACTAGAAGAACTCCTAGCTTTGGAGAGACCCAAAAAGAAGAAGAAAGACATAAGCCAGTTGCAATGTTACAATTGCAAAGAGATGGGACACTATGCTAATGAATGCCCAGAAAATAAGAAGAACCAAAGAAACAAACAAAAGGCAATGATACCAAAGGAAAAGAAAGATATCAGCCAAGTAATGTGTTTCAAATGCAAGGAATTAGGCCACTATGCAAACAATTGTCTAGAAAGGATGGAGAACAAGTTAAACAAGTCTATGAAGGAACTCAACCTTGGCCCATGAGTCAAGAATGGAAACCAAGGACACCTGCAAAAGTTTGCTTAGAGAAATTTCCCTAGGATCCCAAGAAGGACAATGTGTAATTTTTGTTTGAAAATTTTTAAGGGTGGTAGTACCCTAGTTGTTTTGAACATGCTTGTAACCCTAGCCTCCCCAAATCTCAGGACGAGATTTATTTTAAGGGTGGTAGCCTGTCACATCCCAAGATTTTCCAAATCTTGTAATGTGAAAATAAATGAATAAACTAAAACTTTGTTTAAATTTCAGAGCCAGAAGAAACTTTTTGAATTCAATTAGGACTTCAAACCCATTTGAATTAAATAAGATCTTAAAAGGATTCATAAAGATAAACATTTAATAAAGGAAATTAAAAATGTTTTGGAAATACTATTACTTGATCCTTTAATAAAAGATTTGGTATTCAAAAGAAAATATGGTTTTATAAACAAAGATTGTTTTATAAAGCCAAATTAAAAATTGGCCAAGTTTTGGTATTAAAACATTTTATTCTAAATAAATTTAGCAAAGGTTTATTTAAAATAAATTAATAAGGATTTAATATCCAATTTTACTTAATAAAAGACTTTACCCTTTTAATTAAAACATCAAAACTTATTAAATTGTTTAAAATAGGTTTTCCAAGTAATTTATGTTCTCTAATAAAACCTACTAAAGTGTTTTGGCTTTATTTTTCAAAATAAATATCTCAAATAAAATAAATCCTATTTGAAATAATAATGAAAGTCTATTATATTAATTAAAAATGAACCCTAAAATAAAATGTTATTCTATTATTAAAACAAATCTCCAAGTATTCTATATTTCCAAATAAAACCCACTAATTTGGTTTTGAAGATATTTAGTTTCAAATAAAGATTTTATTAATAAAATCAAACTCTATTTGATTTAATAACTAAGGCCCATTATATATAATTATTAATGGACCCTAAAGTAAAAGGATTATTTTATTTTAAACAAGTATCCAAATATTCTCTATTTCCAAATACTGATTGGGTTTTGAAAATATTTGGATTTTAAATGAAGATTTTATTAAATAAAACAAACCCTATTTTATTTAACCAATGATCCATTTATTTAATTGATAAATGGAACCTAAAAAGATTTAAAATAATATTTTATTTTAGAATGTGAATTATGAGGTTAAGCAGAATCAAATTCATATTTGAAAAGCTTGATTATTGTTTGAATCTTTTGAATATGTTTGGTTGTTTGAATTTCAAAACAGAAAAAGAATTAGAAAAGAATAAAACAAATAGACAGAAAAAAATAGAGGAAACAGACCAGCCCAATAAGGCCCAGCCCAACAATCCCACAGCCCAGTTTCCCCTCACCCCGAAGAAAACGATTCGCACCAAATAACTAACCCACACCAAGACTGACTGGTGGACCTCCCCCTTTCTCTCTTTTTCTCACTGACAATGACCCCACACCCATCGCTTCTTCTTCCCCACCCGCGAACTGGTTCTTCCCCTCTCCTCGTCGTTGCAGACATAAATTCTCGGCTTGATTACGCCTTAACGCGACGACCTTTACTCGCAGTGATCGCACACCTTAAAGCGCCAGTCTCCCCTCTCCGTTTTCCCTCTGCCTCCTTCCCCGAGCGCGCCTCCAGGCCGAAGAATTTTGCCAGACATTTCCCTGTCTCCGACGACCATCCTCGCCAAAATCCGACCAGCACACACCACCCCGAGACTCCCCGAGCACCCTGGCAGCTTCCCCACTCCCAGACCTTCCTCCCCGTACCACCCACTTGACCGCGGGCGCCCTAGAGCCTCGGCTACGACAAACTTCCGAACGCCGCCGCCTTTACTCCGACGAGTCCTCCGTAACATCTCGACCGCCTTCCGCTCGATGATGCACACATACCGCCTCCTCTTGCGAACCTAACTGCATTCTCCGTTTGTCCTAGGGATCCCTCTATCCTCACCTTTGACAACATCTGAACAGGTCCGTCGCCGTTCCCAACTCCGACGAGGGATTGCGACTACCTCTGAGCGCCCCTTGTCAAGCCAGTACTCGAGCTTGACCCTCGAGCCCGTGAGCATGCCCATTCTCTCTCGCTTCCTGTATCGCCGAATCGTCATCGATCGTCGCCCGCCGCCAAGAAGCCGCAGCCGCCGCCTATGGTCGAGCACCCACACCGTTAGATCTAGATCGGACGACCGATGTAATCACTTAACGAAGAGGTATGTCCTCCGACCGCACGAATTGAGTTAGATCCAACGCCTCGACGCTGATCCAACCGAAACGGTATCGGCGAGTAGGGTTAGAACGGTCTGTTATTCTGTTTAAAACAGAATTTGAAAACAGAAATATTTGCAAACTTCAAACCCTTGTATCTTTGGATCCACACGTCCAAATTTTGCAAATTTTATATCAATGAATTCAGGAGAACAAGCCTTAGCCAACCCTACCCTTAGTTTAGCAAATAGTATTTGATAGATTGTTTGATTTTGCAGATTCTTTTGTGTGCTTGCTAACATTAGAAAAATCATTTAAAAATGAATTTTGAGATCAAACCTTTGCCAATTGGTTTGTTGTGACCCTGCTGACCCTAGGAACCAACCCTTGGTGTTAGAAATGATTTTTGTAAAATTTAGGTTAGATTACTTGACTAAGTCATTTTCTAGCCAAATAAAAGGAATAGTTTTTATTATAAAAACGTTTATGGAAAAGAAACATTGAGAAAATAGTTTGGACCAAACCTACTGACCCAAAAACACCAAGTTTTGCAATAGCAACTCATTTGGTGAACAACTTAAGAGTTTTGCCTTAATAAAAACATTTTTCACCACATGAAATGATAAATGGATTTAAAAATAGTTTTTGGACAAAACCCTCTTACTAATGACTTTGCCACTTTGGTAAATGACCAAATTGGATCATACAAAGTTTAGAAACCCATAGAGACCCCCTTTGCAAAATAAAACTATTTTGTGCATGCTCCCATGCATGACTTAGATTCCATTACTTTGTGTGTGTGAATAATTGTTTGTTTGACTTTGGTTGGAATGTGAATTGAATTTGTGTTTGCTTGTTTGACTTGTAGTGAAGTGTGAGACTAACAAGATCAAGGAGTGAACTACCATTTCCTTCCAAAAAGGCAAGTGATGCTCATACTCTTGGTCCCATTATTTGTACTATGCACTAGTGATTTTGCTAAGTAAAACTTGCATGGATTTTGCTAAGTATAGATCTTGCTATAGGAAATTCTAATAGATGAATCCTTAGTAGGATTTTCCTAAGCTATGATTCCTACTACAATCAAGCTTAGCCTAGCTAATAGCAAACCTGGTTGGGAAATATATTCACACTATGGAAAAATCTCTAAGTCTAAGGACTTATGTTTCGTTTAATAAAACAACTAAGTTAATGAATCACCTGGGTGGAATGGAAGGATTGGGTTATGTTGAGTGGTTACACAAGGCCAGGAACCTTGTGTATCTCACTTGTGGATGGCCACCCAGGAAACAAAGAGATTTGAGATGTCAAATGTTGAGAAGCTTCAAGTGCAACCACTTGGCAATATGGGCTCTGCCATGATCATATAGGTTGCAAGAACTTAGCCATATGGACAGTGGGTGGTAGTGTTTGATAGGTTGGAACGCGTCCATTTTGGTCTAAGGGAAGGCTTCTGAAAGATTTTGTCTTGGGAAACCAAGTCTTGTGGGTAAAGTGCACCACCTCTGCAGAGTGTAAAATCTAAGTACTTAGCCATGTCCCTGGTAAAGGACAATTTGAGCATCAAGACATGGAAGCAATCAAGAATCTCATCATTCTAATTTCTAAATTAAAATCTTGTGGTTTGAACAAGGGTTGTTTGAATTCTTCAATCATTGATGGAGAGATGGCTTGGTACAAGGATCTTGAAATCTTTGATTGAGAAAAATGTTTTGCCAAGCACTTCAGTCTTTGATTGGTGGATGCCTTGGAAAGGATCCTCAGTCTTTGATTGGTAGATGCCTTGAAAAATAATTTGTCAAAACAAAAACTTAGTATTTTCAAAATGATAAGAAAAATCTATTTTGAGCAATGCAAGCCTCAACTCCACTTAGCCAAATGCATATAGATGAAAGACTCCACTATACTACCAGAGTATCACTTGCCAATACAATTCAAATGTATTGACCCTTGTGGCTGTAACTTGTATGTTGCAGGTTTGATTGATTTTAGTGAAGATTGATTGTTTAGGATTACAAAGTCTACAACCAACATCTGCCTGTGGCACTTTGAAGATGAAGGACCCCATGTTTACAGTTATTCCGCTGCAATGTAATGTAATAGCCAAATGAGCTATGTAAAGATGTAATAAAATTATGTTATTCCTGGTTATAAAGTTATAATATGACCTTTGTTTCTTGATATTACATCTTAACTGTGGATGCTAGCTATTGATCCAGGGACTAGCATTGTAAAACACAGGAGGACTCTACCTTATTAGGTTGGGACCCCTACAACAGCGGCGACGTGGTCTGCGGGCGCGATTTGGGGAAGACGAGGGCGACGTGGAGAGGGCTCCACACAAACACGCCAAGAGGAGGTGGGGTCCGTCACCGACTGTAAAAGGCTGCTGCAAGGAGAGGGAGAGGAATGGCCCGGGTGGGCTAGATGGGCCAGTTCTATTGCTGGGCTAGAAACCTGGCGCCGGCCCTTTCTAATTCTTTCTCCTTTTTCTTTTTCTGTTTCAATTTTCTGAATTGATTTTCAAATGAATTCAAGTTCCATTTGAATTCAAATTTTGTTGGGATTTTTACAGTGTGCTTTAGTCTCAAATATAGGCATAAAATCATGTGGTTGCTTTTGCAAAGGCTTGGTCAACTTGGAGAACAAAATATCAGAGGCTTGCATCTGTTTTGCAAAAGTTTGAAAAAGGGGTTTTGAAACTATTCCCAATTTTGTAAAACTTGGTCCAAAACCACACTCAATCCTTTCTATAAGGAAGACAAACAAGCTAGGTTTGAAATCATTCAAACTTTCAAATGGGGATGGCCATTTGATTTAAGTTTGCTCACATAAAATCATAGCACTAAGTGCTTCTGTTTTTCTGAAATGAGTTAGAAATTAATCTCAAATCTATATGCATGCATGAATGATATGCAAACTTTGAAATCATGATTTTAGGGATGTTACAAATCTAACCCCCTTAAGGTGAATCTCGCCCTCGAGATTCGGATTGGCTAGCAAATAGGTGAGGGTGGTCTTTCCGAAGATCATCTTCTCTTTCCCATGTTGCTTCCTCTTCGGAATGATGATTCCATTGTACTTTGCAAAATCTGATAGTCTTTGTCCTTGTGACTCTTTCTGCAGTCTCAAGAATCTTGATAGGCTTTTCTTCATAAGTGATATCACTTTCTATTTGAACTTCTTCCAAAGGTATGGTATCCTTCAAAGAAGTTTCTTCCATTTCTGGGTGACATTTCTTAAGCTGACTCACATGAAACACATTATGGACTGCTGACAAAGATTCAGGTAGTTCAATTTCATAAGCAACTTCTCCTTTGCGACTAAGAATCTTAAATGGCCCAACATATCTTGGTGCCAACTTTCCTTTGACTCCGAATCTTTTCACTCCACGGAGTGGTGATACTCTAAGATAGGCTCTATCACCAACTTCGTAGGTGACTTCTCTACGCTTAGGATCTGCGTAGCTTTTCTGTCGGGACTGTGTTATCTTCAACCTGTCCTTAACCAACTTGACCTTCTCTTCGGCTTCTTTGATAAGTTCTAGCCCGAATAAACTTCTTTCTCCCACACCATTTCCATAACAACGGGGTGGTACACTTTCTTCCGTAGAGAAACTCAAATGGTGCCATCTCAATGCTGGCTTGATAGCTGTTGTTATAAGAAAATTCTGCGCAAGGCAGACTTTCATTCCAACTGGCTCCATAGTCTAGGGCACATGCCCTCAACATGTCTTCCAGAATTTGATTTGTCCTTTCTGTTTGTCCATCGGTTTGAGGATGAACGGCAGTACTGAATTCCAACCTCATTCCCAATGGCTCATGTAGCTGTCTCCAAAAATGGGAAGTGAATTGAGTTCCCCTATCAGACACAATACTCTTGGGCACACCATGAAGACACACAATTCTACTCATGTAGATTTTGGCTAACTTGGCACTCATATAAGTTGTCTTCACGGGTATGAAATGAGCCACTTTAGTTAGACGATCCACTACTACCCATATGGAATCATATCCTGATCTGGTCCTTGGTAATCCGGTGATAAAATCCATACCAATTTTGTCCCACTTCCAATCAGGAATAGGTAGTGGTTGAAGCAACCCTGCTGGTTTCTGATGCTCCGCTTTTACTCAACTACACACATCACACAAAGCAATATGTTCGGCGATGTCTCTCTTGAGATTGTTCCACCAAAATCTTTCTTTCATGTCCATGTACATTTTGGTGTTACCCGGGTGAATAGAATACGGAGAGTTGTGTGCTTCCTGCAAAATCAGTTTCCGTAACTCCGGATCTTGTGGAACACAGACAAGTTTCCCATGCCATAAAGCACCCTGTTCGTCTTCATGGAAATTTTTAGCTTTCCCTTGGACAATATTTTCCTTAATCCCTTCAATTTCCTTATTGGTCTTCTGGGCTTCTCGGATCTTGTCCAACAAAGTGGGTTGAACATCCAAAGACATGAGATGTCCTTCAGGCACAATCTCCAATCTGAGTTCTCTGAATTGGGTACACAAATCATCTGGCAATTCTCCTTTGGTAAGGCCATTCACAAATACCTTACGACTTAGAGCATCTGCTACAACATTTGCTTTACCGAGGTGGTATTGCAAACTTAAATCATAATCCTTGATAAGCTCTAACCATCTTCTTTGTCTCATATTGATTTCCTTCTGGGTGAAGATATACTTCAAACTCTTGTGATCTGTGAACACTTCGCAACGCTTTCCCAAAAGGTAGTGCCTCCATGTTTTGAGTGCATGGACGACAGAGGCTAACTCCAAATCATGAGTAGGGTAGTTTACCTCATGAGTTTTAAGTTGTCTCGAGGCATAAGCTACAACTTTACCGTCTTGCATAAGTACGGCACCCAAACCTTGATGAGACGCATCACAATATACTTGGAAATCCTTTTCCAAATCTGGCAGACATAGAACTGGTGCTGTCACAAGTCTTTTCTTCAACTCCTGGAAGCTGAATTCACAACCTTCAGACCAACCAAACTTCTTGTCTTTCTTTAACAATTCAGTCATGGGCTTAGCTACTTTAGAGAAATTCTCGATGAACCTTCCGTAGTAACCTGCTAAGCCAAGGAAACTGCGAACTTCTTTCACATTCTTGGGAGATTCCCATTCAGTCACAGCTGAAACTTTAGCAGGATCAACTGCTACACCATCCTTCGTCATAACATGACCAAGAAAACCAACTTCTTCTAACCAGAACTCACACTTGCTGAATTTGGCATAAAGTTTATGCTCTCTCAACTTCTCAAGTATCAAACGCAAGTGTCCTTCATGCTCTTCTTTGCTCTTGGAGTAGACTAAGATGTCATCGATGAAAACGACAACAAACTTGTCGAGGAATTCCATGAACACTTTGTTCATCATATTCATGAAGTATGCTGGGGCATTGGTTAAGCCAAAAGGCATTACGGTATACTCATACAATCCATACCTTGTGGTGAATGTTGTTTTAGGTATGTCTTGTTCTCTTATCTTAAGTTGAAAATAGCCTGACCGGGGATCAATTTTTGAGAACACACAGGCTCCTTCTAGCTGATCAAACAAGTCATTGATTCTTGGCAAAGGATATTTGTTCTTGATAGTTACCTCGTTGAGTGAACGGTAATCTATGCATAACCTTTGACTTGCCTTTTCTTCCACAAACAAAATGGGGCTGGGGCCCCAAGATGAAGAACTTGGTTGAATAAATCCTTTCAAGAATCGTTCTCCTAGTTGCTTCTTGAGCTCTTCGTCATCAACCGACATTTTATATGGTCTCTTTGCTATTGGTCCGATCCTCGGTGCCAAATCTATCGAAACTCCACATCTCTATCCGGTGGCATTCTGCAATTCTTCCGGAACACATCCGGATACTCACACAATTGGCACACTGTCCATGCTAACCCCTTAAGAGAATTAAGCATACTCCTCTTTGCTCCAAAGCTGGTCTTGAATCTGATCCTTTTATTTTCCGGAGTTGTGAGTGAGACAGTATGGCTGGCACAATCTATCACTCCTTTGTACTTAGTCATCCAGTCCATTCCCAGAATGACATCCAATCCTTGGGAGTTTAGTATTATCAAGTTAACGGGAAACTTATACTTCCCAAATTCTATGACTAGGTCATGGCATCCTGAATTCACTATCATTTCTCCACCAGGAGAACTTACTTTTATAGGACACCCAATAGTTTCTACCGCAGTTCATTTCTTTCAACAAATGCTCTTGATATGAATGAATGAGATGCACCAGTATGAAAGAGTACAAATGATGGAATGGAATTGAGTCTGAACTTACCAGCAACAGCGTCAGGTTCTTCATAGACCTCCTCCACATTAATGTGGTTCACCTGTCCTTTCTGGAAAGGATTGGGCTTGACAGGTCCTTCAACTTTCTTCTCGGGGCACTCATTTGCATAGTGTCCCATCTTCTTGCATTTGAAGCATTCAACCTGACTGATGTCTCTCTTAGCAGGCTGACTTCCACTCCCACTACCATTACCACTGTGGTGGCTCTTATGTCCACTCTTGTGGTTCTTGTACTTATCATTGTCATGACTGCGATGATGCTTGTTGTCATGACGGTTGTGGGTGTGGTGCTTGTTGAATTTCCCATGCTTGTGGGATCCTGAGCTTCCACTGTCATCATAGTGATATCGTTTGTGAGACGATCATGAGCTGTGCTTGTCTGAGTGCTTTCTTTTTCTACTCTCGACTTGCTTCATTTTGTTCTCCAATATAGCAGCCTTGTCACAAAGCGATGTAGGGTTCGCAGCATAGAAAACAAAAATTTTCCTACGATGTGAACTATATACCAAGATCTATCTACTAGATACAAACAACGGGCGGATGTATATCCATAGAGAATATACCCTTGAAGACCGACAAAGCTTAACGAGTTCAACTCGTGATTGATGTAGACGATCTCTTGCCGATCTCAAGATCGAGAGGAAGTCCTAGCGCCGCAAATCAGCAGCGCATCCGTGCTCTCACACACGTTCAAGGCACCGAGCAACCTCCGCCTCCTCGCCCAAATGATGCAAGAAGCACAACTCTTTCTTGAATAGCCACCGGGAACATGTATCTCGCTAGTCCGAGACCATGGGGATAAATTCTAGAGGGGAGAGAGATCCTTCATGAGGAGGTGTGAGAGACAAGTGAGGAGGGGATCCTTTATAGGAGGAGGGAACCCAAGGGGTGGCCAAGCATGGGACCCTTGCCTCCCCCTCTTCATGTGGGTGGACACTCCACTCACAAATCTCCTTTAAATTCCTCCACTCAAAAGTCCACTCAAATTCCCATTAAATTTCCACCAAATTTAATGCAAACTCTCATTAAATAAAACTCTTTATTTTATTCAGAATTTTGTCAATTACTTTAATGACAAACATTCACAAATAACCCCTTGCTAGAATTCTATTTCACATGTATAACCACTTTATGCAATTTCACCGAAAACCTGTTGGTATCTAGTGAAATAAATTCGCGCTTTGTTCATTCTTTCGCATGAAACATTTGCTCCAATTGGATGTCGGTGTCTCTTAAGTGTGTCACCCTACGGTTCGTGAATAATGCGGACATGATCGAGACCCTCTCGGATCAATAATCGAAGCGGATCCGAGACCCATATCGACTCCACACATTCAACGATGACTTTCTTGTGATCGCTTAACCTTTTACGCTAGTATCTTAATCCCTTTTTTTCACGATATATTACATGTCCGAGATTCGATCATCGGTATCTCCATACCTAGTTTGATCTCGTTACCGACATGCACTCTTTTCTCGTTCCTGTGATATAACATTCTAGTGATCAAATCACTTGCTTGCAACCTAATCAACGTGATATCACCGAGAGGGCCCAGAGTATATCTATCCGTCATCGGGATGAACAAATTCCACTCTCTATCCATGAGCCTCAACATAACACTTTATTAGTTCTGAATCCATCTTTATAATCACCCTGTTACGGTGTGACGTTTGATGTTATCAAGAAACTCTTCCGGTGTTAGTGATTGACATGATCTCATGGTCTAAGGATTAGGATCACTTCGTAAGTTGTTATAGCAATATAAACTTAATGACTTTGATCGTAATGCTATACTTCGGATGAATGTTCATCACACCATTACACTAATGTTGTGATCCCGTTATTAACAACATCCAATGTCCATGATCAGGAAACCTTGATCATCTTGTTAATCAACGAGCTAGTTTATGAGAAAGGCATAACTAGGAACTTTTTGTTTGTTTATTAAACACGCATGTATTAACGTTTCCGTATTAATAAAATTATAGCATGCAAAATAAACATCTATCATATACTTGGAATACACATAATAAACACTTTATTATTGCCTCTCAGGGCATATTCCCTTCAGTCTCCCACTTGCACTAGAGACAATAATCTAGTTACATAGTGATAAATCTAACACCCATTGAGTTCTGGAGTTGATCATGTTTTTCTCTAGGGAGAGCTTTAGTCAACGGATCTGCTACATTGAGATCCGTATGTACTTTACAAATCTTTATATCTCCATCCTTGACATGCTCGCGGATGGAGTGAAACCGGCGCTTAATATGCTTGGAATGCTTGTGGGACCTTGGCTCTTTGGCATTGGCAATGGCACCATTGTTGTCACAATAGATCACCATTGGGTCCAACGTGTTTGCCACCACTCCTAGTTCGGATATCAACTCCTTCATCCAAACTGATTCTCGAGCCGCTCAAGCAAAGAACATATTCGCCTCCGTTGTTGATCCCGCTACCACAGGTTGTTTGGAGCTCCTCCAACTAACCGCCTCCGCCATTCATGAGAAATACGATCCGGATTGAGACTTAGAGTCATCCGGATCGGTGTCAAAGCTAAGCGTCGACATAACACTTAGCGACGAGCTCTTCTTCACCTCCAGATACAAGAAACATATCCTTAGTTCTTCGTAAGTACTTAAGGATATTCTTGACCGCTATCTAGTGTTCAACTCGATCCGATTGGTACCTACTAGTCAAACTAATAGCATGTGCCACATCCGGTCTTGTACATAGCATGGTGTACATTATAGAGCCTATGGTCAAGCATAGGGACTTTGTTCATTATCTCTCTTTCTTCCTTGAAGCCGGACTTTGAGTCTTACTCAATGTCTTGCCTTGCAACATAGGTAAGAACCCTTCTTACTTCCCATTTTAAACTTCTTTAAAATCTTATCAAGGTATGTACTTTGTGATAGCCCTATTAGGCGCCTAGATCTATCTCTATAGATCTTTATGCCTAATATGTATGATGCTTCACCTAGGTCCTTCATTGAAAATTTGTCGCTTAGATAACTTTTAACACTGTTTAAAAGATCTATATCATTTCCGATCAATAATATGTCATCCACATATAATATCGTAAATGCCACATTGCTCCCACTCACTTTCTTGTAAATACAAGCTTCTCCATAAGTTTGGACAAATCCAAACTCTTTGATCACCTCATGAAAGCGGAGATTCCAACTTCGTGATGCTTGCTTCAATCCATAGATGGATCGTCAAGCTTGCACACCTTGTTAGCATCCTTAGGATCGACAAAACCCTTTGGTTGTATCATTTACAACTCTTCTTCAAGATTACCATTGAGAAACGCGGTTTTGACATCCATCCGCCATATCTCATAATCGAAATATGCAGCAATTGCTAACATAATCCTAATCGACTTTAGCATCGCTACGGAGAGAAAGTCTCATCGTAGTCAACTCCTTGAATTTGTCGAAACCCCTTTGCGACAAGTCGAGCTTTATAGACGGTCACATTACCATCAAGACGCTTTTCCTTTTGAAAATCCATTTGTTCTCCACGGCCTTTCTACGTGAGGTAATTCCACCAAGTTCCAAACTTGAATTTCATACATGGATTCCATCTCGGATTTCATGGCTTCTAACCATTTTTCGGAATCCGGGCTCATCATCGCTTCTTCATATGTCGCAGGGTCATCATTTTCATCAACCATGAAATTCATGACAGATTTCAGACAATGGGAGCCGCACGCGTCTGCTTGACTGCGAGGTTCAAGAGTACTCTCTTCGAGTTTCATGATCATTACCATTAGTTCCCTCTTCAACAGTGGAGCCAACTCGAACAACTTCCGCGCCAAGGCGCTACTCGCCATACTTTGAAGAGAAGGTTCCACAACCTCTTCGAGTTCTACCTTCCGACTACTCACACCTTTCGCGAGAAACTCTTTCTCTAGAAAGGATCCATTCTTGGCAACAAAAACCTTGCCCTCGGATGTGTGATAGAAGGAATACCCAATAGTTTCTTTAGGGTATCCTATGAAGACGCATTTTTCCGCTTTGGGTTCGAGTTTATCCGGTTGAAGTTTCTTCACATAAACATCGCATCCCCAAACTTTAAGAAATGACAGCTTAGGTTTGTTTCCAAACCACAATTCATACGGTGTCTTTTCAACGGATTTAGATGGTGCCCGATTTAAAGTGAATGCAACAGTTTCTAGTGCATAACCCCAAAATGACAACGGCAAGTCCGCGGAGACATCATAGATCGAACCATATCTAATAAAGTACGACACGACGTTCGACACACCATTTCATTTGTGGTGTTCCGGCAGGTGTGAGTTGTGAAACAATTCCACACTCTTTCATGTGAGTGCTAAACTTGTAACTTAGATACTCACCTCCATGGTCAGACCGTAGAAATTTGATCTTTCTCTTACGATGATTTTCCACTTCATTCTGAAATTCCTTGAACTTTTCAAAGGTTTCAGACTTGTGTTTCATCAAGTAGATATAACCGTATCTACTCAAATCATCCGTGAAAGTAACAAAATAACGATATCCACCTCGGCGACACACTCATTGGACCACATACATCGTAATGTATGATTTCCAATAAATACGCCTGCTCCATTGAACCGAAAAGCGGCGTTCTAGTCATCTTGCCCATAAGGCATGGCTCACATGTATCAAATGATTCATAATCAAGTGATTCCAAAAGTCCATCCGAATGGAGCTTCTTTATGCTTAACGCCAATATGACCTAGACGGCATTACATATATATGGATATATCATCATTAAGTTTAATCCTTTTAGCATCAACATTATGAATATGTGTAACATTATCATCGAGATCTAATAGAAATAAACCATTCATTATCTGCATGACCATAAAAGATTTCATTCATATAAATGGAACAACCATTGTTCTCGGATTTAAATGAATAACCACTTCGCATCAAACACGATCCGGATACAATGTTCATGCTCGGTGCACCAGATAACATTTATTCAAGTTTATAACTAATCCCGACGGCAAGTGGAGAGGCGGTTCCGACGGCGATCACATCAACGCTTGATCCATTGCGACACGCATCTTGACCTCACCCTTGCTAGCGGTCGCTTGTTCCGCAGCCCCGATTCGAGTTACAAATATTAGCAATGAACCGATATCAAATACCTGGTGCTACTGCGAGCACTAGTCAAGTACACATCAATAACATGTATATCATATATACCTTTGTTTTCCTTGCGGCCTTCTTATGCGCCAGATACTTGGGGCGCTTATGCCCGATGGCTACCCCTTACAATAGTAGCACTTCGGAATCGACTTAGGTCCAACACGGGTTTCTTTTCAGCGCTGCAACAGGCTTGCCGCCTTACTTCCCTTCCGCTTTCCTTCTTGTCTTTCTTGAAACCAGTGTTCCTATTGATCATCAACACTTGATGTTCCTTTTGATCTCCACTTCGCAGTTTTTAAGCATTGATGTAAGCTCGGGGAGAGACTTCTTCATGCCTTGCATATTATAGTTCATCACGAAGCTCTTATAGCTAGGTGGCAGAGACTGCAGAACACGATGGATGCCTAAGTCGATGGGAATCGATATTCCCAAGGACACATGCTTATCGGCGTAACCCGACATCTTGAGTACATGCTCACTAACGGAGTTGTGCTCTTCCATCATGCAGCTAAAGAACTTTTATGAAGCGTTGTAGCTCTCTACAGCAGCATGTGTGTCGAAAATCATTTTCAACTCACCCATTGTATCAAATGCATTGTCGTTTTCGAAACGCTTTCGAAGTTCCGGCTCTAGCCCATACAATATGCCGCAATGAACTAAGTTGTGGTCCTCCTGACGAGTCAGATAGACATTCTTCTCCTCGTTAGGGGCATCATCTAAAGGTGGGGGGCCTAACGGCGCTTCTAGCACATATTGCTTTTGTGCAGCAGAGAGGAGAATCCTCAAATTCATGGCCCATTCGGTAAAGTTGCTACCGTTCGTTGCTAGTTTCTCTTTCTCCATGAACACATTGAAATTAAAAGTAGGTGGTGCCATCTACAACAGAATTTGTAAAGTTTAGACTAAGTGTATGATAGATTGAGTTCAAATAATCCATATTATGAATGAACTCCCACTCAAAAACGACATCCCTCGTGCCTTTTTGGTGATTACATGAACGAAATCCACTATACCAAGTCCGATCATCACGTGAGTCGGTATAGCTTCAAAGGCGAGCATCAAATGGGCATCATATCAACTATATGACTCATGCTTAACCTTTCGGTCCGTGTTCCTAGGCCATGTCTGTACATGCTAGGCTCGCCAAGTTAGAACCTTAGTATTCGCGTGTGTAACTGTTTTACACCCGAAATATGGTCGTGGATCCAAGAACACCCGATCATCACGTGATGTCTTGGAGCGACGAAAACATAATCGGTGCATACTAAAGGAAGAACACATTCTTATCTTGATATTTAAATGAGGGATCATCTTATTATGCTAACAAAGCACTAAACAAGCAATATAAGATGCTATCAAACATCATATGTTTATTAGTGAAATGATATGGTTCCCGCAGATGTTCTCTATCATGTGCATCGTGGTATGATCACTATCATACCTATATGTGTAAATCCAAGGTCTATGGATTTTACGCTATGTGTGTTGTAAGAGTATCATCTCATACTTCTCCTTACAACACTACCATATCATAACACTAGCCCAGCAACAATCTAAACTAGACGCCTCTAATTTATCCATTGCAAGTTTTACGTGGCTTAGGGCTTTCGAGATAGAACCGTTCTTACCTACGAACATGAACCACAACGAGGATAATCAAATTGTTGACAACTCGCTTGCAAAATAGATATTGACTATAGTAGGAGAGACAGACACCGCTAGCCACTTATGCAAACTAGTTGCATGTCAAGCGTGGAACAGGTCTCATGTGCGAGGACATGTAAAGTTTGTCCGCCGCTTCATCCCACTATACCACCAATATCCAAAATTACAACAAAGGAGCAAAACATGATCATCATCGCCCACATACTCATATGTGTACTACCCGTAAAGTATCTACGCATAGAACACGGCTCGATACCCTTTGTAGGGTTCGCATAGAAAACAAAAATTTCCTACGATGTGAACTATATACCAAGATCTATCTACTAGATACAAACAACGGGCAGATGTATATCCGTAGAGAACATACCCTTGAAGACCGACAAAGCTTAACGAGTTCAACTCGTGGTTGATGTAGACGATCTCTTGCCGATCTCAAGATCGAGAGGAAGTCCTAGCGCAAGAAATCAGCCGCATCCGTGCTCGCACACACGTTCGAGGCACCGAGCAACCTCCGCCTCCTTGCTCCATCGATGCAGCGGAAGCACAACTCTTTCTTGCCGAATAGCCACCGGGAACATGTATCTCGCTAGTCCGAGACCATGGGGGATAAATTCTAGAGGGGGAGAGAGATCCTTCACGAGGAGGTGTGAGAGACAAGTGAGGAGGGGCTCCTTTATAGGAGGAGGGGAACCCCAAGGGGTGTCTGGCGCATGGGCTGCCCCTTGCCTCCCTCTTCATGTGGGTGGACACTCCACTCACAAATCTCCTTTAAATTCCCTCCACTCAAAAGTCCACTTAAATTCCCATTAAATTTCCACCAAATTTAATGCAAACTCTCATTAAATAAAACTCTTTATTTTATTCAGAATTTTGTCAATTACTTTAATGACAAACATTCACAATAACCCCTTGCTAGAATTCTATTTCACATGCATAACCACTTTATGCAATTTCACCCGAAAACTGTTTTTGGTATCTAGTGAAATAAATTCCTGCGCTTGTTCATTCTTTTCGGCATGAAACATTTGCTCCAATTGGATGTGGGTGTCTCTTAAGTGTGTCACCCTACGGTTCGTGAATAATGCGGACATGATCGAGACCCTCTCGGATCAATAATCGAAGCGGATCCGAGACCCATACCGACTCCCACACATTCAACGATGACTTTCTTGTGATCGCGGAACCTTTTACGCTAGTATCTTAATCCCTTTGTTTCATGATATATTACATGTCCGAGATTCGATCATCGGTATCTCCATACCTAGTTTGATCTCAATCGACATGCACTCTTTTCTCGTTCTGTGATATAACATTCTAGTGATCAAATCACTTGCTTGCAAGCTAATCAATGTGATATCACCGAGAGGCACAGAGTATATCTATCCGTCATCGGGTGAACAAATTCCACTCTCGATCCATGAGACTCAACATAACACTTTATTAGTTACGAATCCATCTTTATAATCACCCACATTACGGTGTGACGCTTTGATGTTATCAAGAAACTCTTCGGTGTTAGTGATTGACATGATCTCATGGTCTAAGGATTAGGATCACTCGTAAGTTGTTATAGCAATATAAACTCAATGACTTTGATCGTAATGCTATACTTCGGATGAATGTTCATCACACCATTACACTAATGTTGTGATCCCGTTATTAACAACATCCAATGTCCATGATCAGGAAACCTTGATCATCTTGTTAATCAACGAGCTAGTTTATGAGAGAGGCATAACTAGGAACTTTCTGTTTATTTATTAAACACACATGTATTAACGTTTCCGTATTAATACAATTATAGCATGCAAAATAAACATCTATCATATACTTGGAATACACATAATAAACACTTTATTATTGCCTCTCAGGGCATATTCCCTTCAAGCGACCGATAAGTGGGAACATATGCCACAGCCAGCTGCAGATTCAGCTCATCATTCAAGCCTTCCAAAAAAAATCCTTTCTTTTGGCATCTGTGTCAACCTCGTCCGGTGCATAACGCTCCAGATTGTTGAACTCTTCAATGTATTCAGCCACGCTGCGGTGGCGCTGCTTCAGATTGTGGAACTCTTTCTTTTTCAGGCTCATTATTCCTGATGAGATATGAGCAGTGCGAAAGCCATCCTCAAAGATCGCCCAAGTCACCTCATTTATAGGAGTGGTGATTTGGAAGTTGTCCCACCAAGTGGCGGCTGGTCCTTCCAGCAGATGTGCTGCAAATATGACCTTTTCAGCGTCTGTGCAGCCCACAGTTACTAAGTCCTTGTTTATAGAATGTAGCCAGTCATTGGCCACCATGGGGTCAGTCGTCCCTGAGAACTTAGCTGGCCTCAAACGCAGAAATCTGGTGAGCATATCAAAGCCCGGAGGGTTGTTGTTGTTATTGTTGTTGTTATTGGGGTTGTTGTTGTTATTATTCTGGTTCTGGATGAATGTTGTCATCATCTGCATAAGTTGTGTTTGAGCATTCATCATTTGCTGCATTTCCGGAGTTATGTTGTTGTTGTTGGGGTTGGGGTTTGCGCGACGGGGAGGCATCTGTGGTTTGTTCAAATAGAGATAAGAATGAGATACCCATAGATGTTTTCATGCACATTACATCACATAAGCAAACACAAGCATGCAACAGAAGATAAAAGTTCAACAAACAGATAATAAGTTCACAAAGTAAAACACACAAGTGGCAAGCCATCCACATGTCGGATGGTCCAATAACAAGTTCACAAATAACAAGTACGATAATAAAAGATAAACGAGTAGTCAAGTCTACTCATCAGCATCAATCTCCTCCTCAACAAAGGTAAGACCTGCGTTCTCCATCGCGGTCTTGTTCTCCTCAATGGTAGTGGTCAAGGACTCAATCTTGGCCTTGAGAGCCCTCTTCTGGGAACGAAGCCTCTCAATCACCATCTGCTGCTGCTCTAGCTCGAAGTCCTTGGACTTCAGTTCTTCAGTCATGTCCCGGATCTTCTTGTTCCTATCCTGGACACGCTTTCTCCCGACTCTTGAACTTCCGGTCCGGGTCTTGAACTTCGCCCATTTCCTTGACTATCTCGTCCACAGGCGAAAAGCTTGTCCTTCTCGAAGTCGCACTGAGCTTCGTCATTACTAAGCATGACATTGGTCCCGTCCGTGTCCACGTGCCTAATGAGAGACTCTAAGTCCTGTAGATAGAGACGTATCGGCTGCTATGCGTCCCTCGAGTCGTCCTCAAGTCGATGGACTCTCCATCCTCATCACGTCTTCAAGACGTGGAAGTGGGTGCCTCTAACCTGTCGGGAGTGACAGCCTAGTAGACGTCCTATCAGGTCCTGCATGACTACCTCCATGCCTCTCTCCCTGTCATCGTGCATAAGCTTGAAGACGATGGCCTCCGTAGTAGGCTATGTCTGGCGTCCGGGCTGGTTCACCTTGAAGCCTCAGAGGTCCTTCCTCTCGAACTTGGTGAGTGGATGCACCATGATGGTGGGAAGAGGGAGATTGAGCAAAGTGGTAAGCTCAACGATACGAGGACCAAAGCGGGTAACCTGGAACTCCTCAACAGTGCTGATGGTAATAGGCATCTATTTATAAGATAGAAAAGTTAGAAAAACACTATTTAAGATAAAACAAAGACAAACATCACATACACATCCTTGGAACACAAAATCACATAAGTCATGCATACATGAATCCATTACATCAACCAAGGTCCAAACTCATTTAAGGTATCATTTTGGAAAATAAGGTGATAGGTGGTGGTCCAACTAACGAAATACGTTTACAATCCTATCTCACTGGATCTGTTGGCTAACACAATGTTCCTAGAGGCAATCAGCCTAACTTGCTCACATGATTCCATCACTAAGTCTATAATATCTCCTCTTAAGGTTTGGTTGGTGGCTTCCAACTCTTGGGTATGTTCCTTCTCTTTCTCTAAGTCTTTTTGGAGGTTGAGCATTCTGCACTTGACTCTAGCACTAAGTTCTTTGATAGTCCTCCAAGCTGCTTCTCTTGCTGACTCAAAGAATGTGGTGTGCACCACAGTGTTGGTATACATGCAGAATCCTCTTTGTTTGTGGTTGTCTTCCTTGCTTTTGTACAAGTGAAGTTGTACCCACCAGTACTCAACTCCTTCATCCATCACTGGAAAGCCTTTGTACACAGCTGCACCATGTATTTCCATTGCCACCATGAGGTCCTTGAGAATTTTGGGAAACTCAGTTTCACACTCCAAGGTCATGGTCATGAGTGGTCCTTTCTTCACGGCTTCGTTGATGGAGTTCATCTACAAATAGTGATGAGAATGAGAAGATTAAAAAAGTTTACGAGAAGAATAGACAAGTGTAGAAGTAGTTGAATTTTTTTCCTTAGTGGTTTTCCAATCCTAGGGTCATAATCCTACAAGCAACACAGTGCTCTGATACCATCTGTAAGATCCCTCCTTTGTAAAGGAAAAGGATCCCTGTGATTGCAATGCTAGTCCCTGGATCATTGCTAGCATCCACAGTTTAATATGAAGTACACAGATACAAAGGTCATTTATTACATCCATTCTAGAGATAAAACATAGTCTTTTACAACTCAAGGCCACAGGCCTAATACAAGAGTTTTGGAATAAGTAAATAAACATAAGTCTTCATCTTCATGTGCCACAGGCAAGCATGTTGAGTGTAGACTCATGACACCTAATCATCATCGGAGTAACCTGCAACATCACAAGTTACAGCCACAGTGGGTCAATACTTTGGAATAGTATTGGCAAGTGATACCTTAGTAAATTTTAAGTGGACTATATTACTATATGCATTTTGGCTAAGTGTAGCTTGGCTTGCTTTGCTCAAAATAGGTTTTCCCTATTAGTTGAAATCACTAAGTTTTTCTTTGTCAAAAACTTTCCCAAGAAACCACCAATAGACATTGGGGTCCTTCACCCTTGTTCACCCACAAGTTTTACTTAGAAGTTGGAGTGGTGTGATTCTTGATAGCTTCCATGTCTTGATGCTCAAGTTGTCCATTGCCATGGACTTGGCTAAGTACTTAGATTTTCCATCTGCATAGGTTGTGCACTTTCCCCACCAGACTTGGTTTCCCAAGACAGGACCTTTCAGAAGCCTTCCCTTAGCCAAATGGACGTGTTCCAACCTATCATCCCACTACCACCAACTGTCCAAATGACTAAGTTCTAGCAACCTATATGATCAAGGCAGAGCCCATATTGCCAAGTGGCTGCACTATAAGCTTCTCAACACTTGGCCTCCAAAATCCCTTTGTGCCTCGGTGGCATACCACAAGTGTGATACACAAGGTAAACCATGTCCATGGGCCTTGTGTAACCACTCAACCAAAAACCACCATTCAAGTCCCATTCCACCCAGGAGGTTCATTGACTTTGTTGTTTTATTAAGAAAAACTTAAGTCCAAAGACTTAGAAATATTTTCATCATAGCATGTATATACTTTACCAACCCTTGTTTGCTACTAGCTAGGCTAAGCATGGCATAGTAACTTAACTTAGGAAATTCCCTAGCAATTCTACAATTCTACAACTACTTAGGATTTCCCAACATAGCATTTGGCAAAATAGTAACAACATGCAAGACTTAGCAAAATATCTCTAATGCTTGTACAAAATATAGGGATGGAATTATTCATGAAGTACCACTTGCCTTGGTAATGGGGAGAGTAGCACTCTTCACAATCACAGTCACTAGCAAAATCTACACAAGAATTTGTAGCACAAAATTACACACAATTCATATACAAACAAAAAATATGAATGCATGCATGCAAGAAAATGCTAAGTGATGACTTTTGAAAACTCCACCAAGCAAGTGCATGATACAGAAACATAACCAAGTCAAAAACTTGTTAACTAAACTTATTTAGCACTAAAACAATTTACTAAACAAATTCCATACTCAAAATAGTCCTAAACAAGTTTCTGCATAAAAAGTCATTTTAACAGAAACTTTTTGTTAAAAACATTGCAGATTCAGAAAGGGCTTGTCTCCCTGATTCCAATGGTATAAAACTTGCAAAAATCTAACGTGGGAAACCAAAGTTATAGCCATTTGAAATTTGGATCTAAATCTGATTTGAATTCTGTTTTTGAATCTAACCCTAGCCACGCGTCATGTTTCTATTGGCGCGTCGGTTACCGGATCGAGCTCTGCGGGTGAGGATCTAAGTAAGATCTGGCGGCCAGATGCGCTACCTCTTCGCTCATGTTCTAATCTCACCGCAGGATCGCATCTAACGCCCTAATCGTTCGACCAAACACGAAGCGGCGCTAAGCGGCGATGGCGGCGTGTTCGACAATGCGGCTGGCGTTCTAGGTCGCGCGAGAGGGGAAGGTCTTACCAGATCCGCGGTGGCGTCTTGAAGCTCAACGTGGCGTTGGTTTGCGGGGCGCTACCGCACGGTCTCGGGGCTCGTCGGGTTGCAGCGACGTCTGTTTGTTTGCAGATGAGGTCATCGGCGAGGTTGGCGTCGCCCTAGCACGAACCGTAGGGTCGGAATGCACAAGACGCAGCGAACAATCTCGTATGAAAGAGGGGCAAGGCGCCGGTTTTACCTCAATTGGTCGCCGGAGTCAAGCGGCGGCGCAGGTGGTTGCGGTCGTGAATGGAAACGACGACCTGGGTCACGAGCAGGCAAAAGGAAGGTGTCAGTAGATGCGCCAGATCATACTGAGCAAGATAGCTTGAACCAGAGAGAGGGGGCGGTCGAGGCTCACCGGAATCGGTCGCCGGAGTCGTCGGTACTGCGGTGCTTCGAAGACCAATGCGCGCAGCCTGGTGGCAGAGTGAGCGAGGAGAGTGGGGGGGAATGCTCGTGGGGCAGAGGGGATTAAATAGGCCCAAGCGCGATAGGAAACGCCTGCGGAATCAAGGCTAATTACGCCGCGCCATTACCGGCATCACTGCAGCGGCGACGTGGTCTACGGGCGCGATTTGGGGAAGACGAGGGCGACGTGGAGAGGGCTTTCGTCGGTAAACGCGAATAGGAGGTGGGTCCGGTCACCGATCAGAGCTATGCTGCATGGCTGTGGAGAGGAATGGACCGGGTGGGCTAGTTGGGCCAGTTCTGTTGCTGGGCTAGAAACCTGGCGCCGGCCCTTTTCTAATTCTTTCTCCTTTTTCTTTTTCTGTTTCAATTTTCTAAATTGATTTTCAAATGAATTCAAGTTCCAGTTGAATTCAAATTTTCTTGGGATTTTTGCAGTGTGCTGTAGTCTCAAATATAGGCATAAAATCATGTGGTTGCTTTTGCAAAGGCTTGGTCAACTTGGAGAACAAAATATCAGAGGCTTGCATCTGTTTTGCAAAAGTTTTAAAAAGGGTTTTTGAAACTATTCCCAATTTTGTAAAACTTGGTCCAAAACCACACTCAATCCTTTCTATAAGGAAGACAAACAAGCTAGGTTTGAAATCATTCAAACTTTCAAATGGGGATGGCCATTTGATTTAAGTTTGCTCACATAAAATCATAGCACTAAGTGCTTCTGTTTTTCTGAAATGAGTTAGAAATTGATCTCAAATCTATATGCATGCATGAATGATATGCAAACTTTGAAATCATGATTTTAGGGATGTTACACTCATCAAAGGCAATTAATTCCTTTTTAACATCAAGAGACATTTCATCGTTATCTAATTGAGTAGAGTGAGATGATGAGGATACCTCCGTTCCTCTTGCCATAAGGCAAGTGACATTCTTGGAGGAAGAGTTCTCATTTGGAGAGTCGAAGAGTGAGAGTGTCGGAGTAGAGGTGGTAGCTAGAGCAGCCATACCATGTGAGGTTTCTTCTTCTTCCTCATCTTCATCATCTTCATTATCGGAGGAGTATTCTTCATGAGTGATCAAGACAATTTCTCCCGATTTCTTGTTGATGGGATTCTTTTTGATGAAAGGTTTCTTGTAGGGTGCCTTGAGAGTCTTCTTCAACACGAGCTTCCCACCATTATCTTCTCTCTTCTCATAGGGGCAGCTTGCCACAAAGTGGTAGCGGTCACCACAATTGAAGCAAGTTCTCAACCTAGTGGCATTCTCTCTTTTCCCATTTGGATTGCTTCTTCGTTGCATTTCCATCTTGGCCTTGGCGAGGTTCTTCCAAAAGTTCTTTGCATAGAAATCCATATATTGACTATGAGCAATCTTGACATCATCGGGATGGTCCAAGGAGAGGCCTTCATCACTATCATCTTCATCTTCAAGGTCCACAACTTTGGCCTTCAAAGCAACATTGACCACATTGCTCATACCGAGAGCACGAGCACGGGCATCTTTGGCATTCTTGGCGGCGACTTTGAAAGCGGCCATCTCTTGCATAACTTCATTTGAGGTCATGAGATGATAGTTGTGTCTTCCCTGTAAGCTCTTCAAGTCGGTGGGCTCAAACGGCATGAGTGCACTCACATATTTCCTTTTTATCCATGCATCATCCACATGTGAGGCACACACATTTCTAAAAGCGGTGGCGATGGTCTTGAGCCTTCGTTACATGTCTTCGTGGTCTTCACCTTCTTTCATGTAGAAACCTTCGGCTTCATTGCTTAGAGCATCATATATGTTCCTCCTCATACTCTCATTACCAACAAACAACACAGTGAGAGCATCCCAAGCTTCCTTGGCAATGCTAAAGTGCTCAATGTGTGGGTAATCCTTTGTTCCCAATCCTTGTTGAATCATATGCAAAGCAGTGGCATTGAGTTGACTATTGACAACCTCTGTTCTTGTCAAGTTGTTTGGATCCCCAATAAAGAGTCCATGATCGATGATGTTCCAAAGTTCAATGCAAGAGCTGCGCATATGAGTTCTCATTAGTGATTGCCATTGAGCAAAAGTAGCAGACTCTTCTAGCTTAGGTGGGTCACCTCTATTGTACACATGAGGGTGTGGGATGGGAGGATCGGGAGAGTACCAAGAATCACGGTGCTCACCCTTCCCCCCATCAAGTCGTGTGGAGGAATTAGCATTGTCTAGTTTGTCCTCTACCACCATACCCTCGGGGGATACCGGAGTATTCCCTTTAGGTACAACGGATGGTAGTTCCTCTTGAGGAGATGGGGGTGATGAGCCATCTTTGTCTTTAAGAAGTTGCTCAAGCATCTTCTTGAATTCGTTGACCAAGGAAGAGCTCAATCTTGTTTCCAAGTTTCTGAGATCTTCCATGGTCACCGGAGTCGACTCACTACCACCATCCCCTTCTTGGCTACCCATATTCTCTTAGGCGTTAAAGCCCGAATAAAGAGCCGAGGCTCTGATACCAATTGAAAGGATCGTATGGGCACCTAGAGGGGGGTGAATAGGTGCTACTTCAAATTTTCTTCTTTTTCAAATTAAGGTTTGACAATAAGGTAAATTCTCTAGATAATGCAACTATGGTGAATTTACCTATATGACAATTATGCAAGAGCTACCACAACACAAAGTAGTAACAAGTAAGTAAGGTGCGGTAAAGGATAGGGGTAACCGAAAAGTGGACGCGGAGACACAAGGATTTGTTTCCCGTAGTTCCTTCCTTTTGAGGGAAGCGTACGTTTGGAGAGGGGGTGGTTTCAAACCACCAACGCCACGAGAGGCCTCCCTTGTTCTCCGATGAATCTCACCCCAACGGGATCGATTCACCTTCCACTATATCGGCAACCTTCAAGGTGGAAGCCGCCACCGTTACAAGTTTGGGGCACACATCCACAACTTAATCGGAGGCTCCCAAATACAAGCAAGCTGTCAAAGCAATCAAAGACAAGCTTGTAAGAACAAAAACAAGATCTAGGGTTTCCAACAAAATACTAGAGCAAAGGGGCCCTCAATGAAATGAGGGGGAAATGAATATCTCTTTTGGTGAAGTAGTAGATCGGGGCCTCCTCCTTCGATTCCCCAAAGATCAAGGACTTTGGGTGGTTGGATGAGGAGATCTTGAGAATTTGAGTGGCTCCAATGGACTCCAATGGTGGGCAATGACTTTAATGTGCTGAGCACTTTGTCCCAAGGTAGGTGGAGGGGTATTTATACCCCTCCACAAAATCGACCGCTGATGCATTTCATCGCAGCGGTAGTACCGAAGTTCAAGCGGTTACGGAGAACTCCAGACTACCGGACCTGGTACTGACCACCCTTTTCAAATGCATCAAGTCCGCTCCAACGGTACATCTGTTGTTGCTACCGGAAGCGCAACCAGTACTACGGACTGGAGAGATCAACACTTTTCCATACGAAAACTCTCGTTACGCCAGTAGTAAACGCGACTACCGCATTTTGCTACCGGCAGACAACTTTTTGCAACGCAAAACTCTCACACGCCAGTAGTAAAATGCGGTTACCGCATTTTGCAACCGGCATGTAAGCTTTTGCAATGTACAAAAGTCTCACATCACGCCAGTAGTAAAATGCGTACTACCGCATTTTGCTACCGGAACAGATGCTTTTTGCAACGTCAAAAAGGCTCACATTAGTAGTAAAATGCGGTACTACCGCATTTCGCTACCGGCGCAGACAGTAGCTTTTTGCAACGTCCAAAAGGCTCGTCTCGAAAGACTAAAATGCGGATTACCGCATTTTAGTACGAGCAGAAGCTTTTGACAATTGTCAAAAAGCACTGTCGCTAGGTACTAAAATGCGGTACTACCGCTTTTTAGTACCAGGCACGGCAGAGACTTTTTGACAGTTAGTCACTTGCTTCTGTCTGGTCCGGTAGCAAAAAGCGGTACTACCGCTTTTTGGTACCGCGCCAGGCAGACGGTTTTTGAATGTTTGCAAACCTTTTTAATGTACCTGCGACACACTTAGCAAATCATTAGTCCGATATGTGTGTTGTTATCAAACACCAAAATCACTAGGGATAGCAAATGCTCTTTCACTTTGCTTCACAATCAAATGATTATTGTGTTGGAATCTCTTCATAGCTTGCATGACTATTGAGTAGACTTAGTTGCATACTCTTTATTATGAATTTCCTAAGTATTGTTCATATGTTGAGAATATATACATTACATGAAGCAAATGTGTTCGTGAAAGTTTCTTTTATCGCACTTAGTTTTCAACTGAATTGCTTGAGGACAAGCAATAACCTAAGCTTGGGGGAGTTGATACGTCCAAAACGTATCTACTTTTCCGAACACTTTTGCTATTTGTTTCTCCTCTAATTTGTGTGATTTGGATACAACTAACATAGACTGATGCTGTTTTCAGCAGAATTGCTTTGGTGTCTCGTTTTTGTGTAGAAAATCAACTTTCAGAAAAAATCCCGGAAAATATCGCAAAACTCCTATTTTACCAGAAGACTCACGGAGCCAGAAGATGAGACGGAAGAGGTCCACGAGGGGCCCACACCCCCTGGACGCGCCTGGGGTGGTGAGGCCACCTTGGGTACCCACTCGGTCTCCCTCTTCGCCTACATAAAGCCTTTTGACCTAAAAACAGAGGGGGGTTCGACGTTTTTCAGGGACAGTTCCGCTGCGCCACCACCACCAAAAACCGCAATTCGGAACTAGAAACTCCATTCTGGCACCATGTCGGGACGGGGATTTGGAGGAGATCATCGCCATCATCATCACCGACGCCTCTCCATCAACCATCCATGTTTCCCCCATCCATGAGTGAGTAATCCCTTGTTGTAGGCTATGGGAATGGTAGGGATTGGATGAGATCGATCATGTAATCGAATAAGATTGTTAGGGCATGGTGCCTAGTATCTTTATTAGTGCTATTTGACTTTGTTGCAACTTGTTATGCTTAATGCTTGTCACTAGGGCCCTAGTGTCATGATCTCATATCTGTACAAGTTATTGATTCATGATGATAGTTTTGTTTGTGATCTTATCTACAAGTTGTTTACACATATTATTGTCTGGAACCAAAGGCCCCGAAGTGACAGAAATTAGGACAGCCGGAGGGGATGACTGTGATATGAGGATCACGTGTGTTCATGGAGTGTTAATGCTTTGCTCCGGTACTCTATTAAAAGGAGTATCTTAATTACCAGTATATTCCCTTGAGGCCCCGCTGCAACGGGCTGACAGGACAAAAGATGTTGTGCAAGTTCTCATTACGAGCACGTATGACTACATATGGAACACATGCCCATGATTATTAAGTACTTGGATGCTTTATCTTATTTATCTACAAATGCCCTAGATCTTGATATTACATGAATAGTCTTGTTCATGCAACGCTCGTCCATACATCCCTATGACTACCGCACTCAAATTCTACTATTTGCTACTTTTGTTACTACTGCCTTTGTTTTACTGCTGTTGTTACTTTGCTATTGCTACTGCAAAACTGTTGTTGCTGATAAACAACTGTGAGCAAGACTATTTCTAGGTGCAGCTGAATTAACAACTCAGTTGTTAAGACTTATAAGTATTCTTTGGCTCCCCTTGTGTCGAATCAATAAATTGGGTTATACTACCCTCGAAGACTGTTTGCGACCCCCTATACTTGTGGGTCATCACGTAGTATCCTAAAAGGTCATGACATGGTCAAGCATGGATTAATTTGGCATGTCGACGATGGTCTTAGTATCAACATATGGAAGGATCCCTGGGTTCCTAGAGGCATTACTAGAAGACCAAGTACATACCGTGATCGTAAACAATTACTTTAGAAGAATCTGTGATCCCATCTCCCCTGTCACGTGACAATGGGACATATACCTTGTCAAGCAAACTTTCAATGACAAAGATGCTGAGCAAATCCTCACCATCCCGGTTTTGATGATTTTTCAGCCTGGCACCCCGACCCGAAGGGTTTTTTCTCTGTCAAGTCTGTGTACAAGCTCAGGCTAAAGTTGAAGGACGTTGCTGCAGGTGAAACTTCCACATATTCTGCAGCAAATCTGACCATAAGTGCATCAAACAAATGGCAAACAAATGGCAAATGATCTGGAGCCTGAATACCCCCAGGAAAATCAATATGTTCCTTTGGCAATTGGGACATAACAACTTACCTGTCAAAATGAATCTGCAGCACAGAGGATTGGAACTTGATACACTTTGCCCTCTATGCCACGGACTTGATGAGGATTGCGGCCACATCTTCCTCAAATGCAAATATGCCAAATTAGTGTGGCGTGAAGCAAATCTGGAGTATGTCTGTGAGGAATTGGTACAATGTACAAATGGCTTGCATACTATTAAGGCTTTACTGAAGTTGAATGACAACTCTCGCCTACTCAATGTCACGCTTCTCTGGAAGATCTGGAGTGCATGAAATACAACGAATGCTGGAAACAAGCCTCTTGCACCGGCTACTGTAGCCTCAACTACAATTAAATACACCAATGAATTCACTTCATAGCTGCAAAAGAACACTGATGTTCCTGCTCCATCCATTGTTCGTTGGACCAAACCACCTGCAGACTACCTAAAAATCAACATTGATGGCTCGTTTTGTAGGGAATCTAGCACTAGCGGATGGGGCTTCTGTATTAGAGACCGCAATAGAGATGTTTGCGGTGCAGGTATGTAGGGTTTCGTAGCATGGAAAACAAAAAATTTCTACTACATACAAACAAACCAGCCAAGATCTATCTACTAGATTGTAGCACCGAGTCGATGGAATAACTCACCCTCGAAGATTCCAAAGTGTTTAACGAGAGCAGATTCTCGTGGGTGATGTAGTCGTACTCTTGCCGATCTCAAGATCGCGTAGACGATCCTTCCCAATTGCGTTTAGCTCCGCAATCGGTCACATGTTCGGTACTCAATGAAGACCTTCCTCTCCCTTGTTCCAAGAAAATGGAGGTTGTAGCACTCTCCTCGCGATTCCGGCAGCACAACGGCGTGGTACCGGAAGTAGAGGGGAGATCTCGCAGGGCTTCGCCTTAAGCCGGAGCGAGTATGGTGGACTATGAGAGAGATCCTCGGTGATCTAGGGTTTAGACGCACCAAGGAGGAGGGTCTAGGGCCAGCGGCTAGGTCTTGGAGCAGCCCAAGTCGGCGGCTAGGGGAGAAACCCTAGGCGGCGGCTATGGTGGGCGGCGGCAGCTAGGGTTTAGGTTTAGAGAGGCGTGGTGTTGTGTCCTTGGAGGGGCAGCCCTGCCCCTCCTTATATAGATGAAGGGGCGCGCCAAGGGAAGGGGAGTCCCTCCCTAACTCGGTCTCCAAGTGGTCCGGCGGTGGAGGGAGGGAACTCCTCCCCATGTAGGTTTCCTACTTCCCCTCCACCTCCCAAAATAGTCGTTTGACTTTTCAAATTGGCGTTTGACTTTTCAAACTAGGATTTGATTAAACCCTTTATTTTTTTCAGCGATGACACTTAGTACATGATGCAATCATTCCAACTTGATATGACACATTCATGTACCCTTCCCCTCCGGAGTGCCGAACATTCCGGAACCTTCTAGAACATTCCCGATGAAAACACCGGAATCATTCTCCAACCCCGAAACAGGACTTTCCTTATATGAATCTTATTCTCCGGACCATTCCGGATATCCTCGTGATATCCCGGATCCCATCCGAGACTCCGAACAATAATCGGTCTCTCACTCATCATTCCATAACTACTCAAACAACGTCGAATCCTTAAGTGTGTCTCCCTACGGTTCGTGAATTATGCGGACATGATCGAGACACTTCTCCGAACAATAACCAATAGAGAAATATGGAAATTCATATGGCTCCCACATATTTCTACGATTACTTTGCGATCGAATGAACCACTTACATACGATACCAATTTCCCTTTGTCTCACGATAGTTTACTTATCCGAGGTTTTGATCGTCGGTATCTCTGCATACCTAGTTAAACCTCGTTACCGATAAGTACTATTTTCTCGTTACCATGATATGTGATCCCTTGTGAGCCAGTCACATGCTTGCAAGCTAATTGGATGACATTCCACCGAGAGGGCCCAGAGTATATCTATCTGTCATATGGATGGACAAATCCCACTCTTGATCCATGTGCCTCAACCCATACTTTCCGAACACTCAATGCCACCTTTATAGCCACCCAGTTATGGTGTGGTGTTTGATGTCATCAAAGCATCCTTCCGATGATGGTGATTAACATGATCTCATGGTCGAAGGAATTCGGTTACTATGTATCAGAAAGCTTATAGCAAATGAACTATATTAAATGACTTGATCTTTATGCTATGCTTAACTATAGGAGTATGTCCATTATATCATTCTTCTAGTGATATGACCCTGTTGTTAATAACATCTCTATGTTCATGATCAGGAAACCATGATCATATATTAACCAACAAGCTAGTTTAACAAGAGGCTTTACTAGGGACTCTTTTATGTTCACAAATCACACAAGTATTAATGTTTCCGGTTAATACAATTATAGCATGGTATGTAAACATTTATCATAAGTATGAAGATATGATAATAACCACTTTATTATTGCCTCTTGGTCATATCTCCAACAGTCTCCCACTTGCACTAGAGTCAACAATCTAGTTTCAAACCTTTATGTATTCAACACCTATGGCTTTCTGGTGTCGTATGTACATGATTGCTAGTGGTTAACTGATCTCCGGATCTGACACTTCCAGGTCCGTGTGTAATTGCATGTCTTTGCGTCTCTACGCATCACTCATTCTCTAATGAGATGGCTTCGTACAAATTTGGTCCTTTGGTGTGACCTTTAGTTCTTTGGGGTTAAAACATGCTGATAATATTGTCGTACAATATATCTTCATAGTATTATCCCGCTGTGAACTACACCTAGTTTGATAACAAACTACTTGACACAAATGCCCTCTTTAGCTGCTATAATAGCAGTCATATACTCAGCCTTTTGTTGTAGTATCTGTCACAATGTCTTAACTTTGGAACTCATCCAAATCCATTATGGAACTTACTTTCCATTACATTGTGCCACCCTTAGTTCAGATTGAGATAAACTTAATTTGTACTTAGTGACAAAACTAGTATCAATGTAGTACTTTTACAATGAACTAACCATCTATTTGCCACTTCTACAAAATAATATACTCTTAGTTCTTCCAAAATATCATAAGAATATCCTTACTATCGTCCAATGATCATCTTATAAATCATTCTGGTATATGCTCATAACATTTAGAGCATAGGACATATCTGGATTTGTACATATCACAGTATGATTGATATAAATACTCTTTGTGATTTCAAACATCAAGTATCAATCTATACTTGAATCTTTGTTTCACTTACCAAGTGTCAATACACTTGAATATAACATCAATATTGAACTCATTCAATCCTTTCTGTGTGACAAGAACCTTTCTTGTAGTTTCTATATTGAACTCATTCAATACATCATCTATGTACTTTCTAAGACAACCATATTAGCGTCTATTGATGCCAAATATTTGGGTTTTGCCTAAGTCTTTCATCGGGATGAAATTCTTAATATGTGTTAATAAAAGATACATCATTTCCAATCAACAATATGTCTTCCACATAATGTATTAGAAACATGTCTTAGCGCTCCCACTTAATTTCTTGCAAATGCAAGCATCTTCATTGTCTCTGATGAAATTAAACTCTTTTAACAGTTTCATCATAGTGAAGATTCCAACTCTGTGATGCTCACTTCAACCATTGAAGTTTGCATATGCTTTTAGCATCCTTTGAATTAACAAAACCCTATGGACCGTGTTATGCACATGTCCTAGGTAACAATTCTATTAGAAGAACTTGTTTTGTTTATTCAACTACCACATAACAAAATTATATGTAGTGGTTGCTACATTAATCCGTCTAGACTAAATATCGCTATGAAAGATCAAATCTTGTCATAGTCAACCTTTGAACATTGTTGTGAACTCTTTCCCAACATGTCGACTATCTCATATATGTGAAACATCCATGTCTATTTCTTTATAGATCCAAACACAACTGTAAGGTCTTACACCTTTCTCGAGGGTCCTTCAAGTTCAAAACTTGATTTCTCGTGTATGGAACTATCACGGATTTTATGGCTTCAAGCCATTTTACAGAGTCAGGGCCCATTATTGCTTCTTTGCATGTAGTCCGTTCATTATTCTCAAATAATGATTCAACCCTCGAATCTTGGTATTTGATTGTTTACTCGACCTACTTGGTTCAATAGAAACTTTGACCTCTGTAACCATAACCTTTGAGGCACGTGAGCCATGAGCATTGTTGCTGCCTCCGGAACACTTTTCGGCGCTGCGCAACTTTGCACATATAGCTAAGGTTCTTTTAACCTTACCAAAGTTCTATTGTCCTCCCACTTAACTTTTCACGAAAAAATCCTTCTTTAAGAAACTTGACATTTTAAGCGACAAACATTTTTGTCTCCGATGTTATGGAGGAACATTTATTCGAAATAACATACAAAGACAGGTTCATCCGACTTTGGTTGCAAGCATCTTTCTTATGCATAGCATACCAATGTTTAAGAAAGGACAACTTGGGTTTTATCCCAAACCATAACTTTATATGGTGTCAATTCAATGGATTATGATGGAGCTCTTTTCAGTGGAAAAACGGTAGTCTCTAAAGCTTTTAATCTTTAAAATATAATGGCAGTTTTATGAATTACACCTTCGATCTTACCATGTCAAACAAGGTTTAATTACATATCTCGAACGCTCCATACTCTTATGGTGTTTCGAGACATGCAAATTCACGGAACGATTCCTTAAATCTTAGGTATTATGCTAAACTTGTAACTCAAATATCTTCCTGTATGATCTTATCATAAACTATTTATATTCTTGTTACAATGATTTTGCACTTCATCTTGAAAGTCTTTGAACTTTTCAAATGTTTCATACTTCATCCTTATTAAGTAAATATTCATATATTCACTCAAATTTCCGGAGAAAGCATATGAAGTTGAAATCCATCGCTCTTGACTACACATAATGGACTTCGTACAACAATATGTACAAGTTCCAATAAGCTAGTCATTCGTTCCCTTTGGCTCATTTAATGAAGTTTTAATTATCTCTAGGAAAGTTTCACAAGCGTCATGTGATCAAAAATCAAAAGACTCCAAAATTCCATCCACATGGAGTTTCTTCATGTTTTCTTTCCAATATAATTTAAACGGCGATGTCACTTTCTAAGTGATCTTTCAATCAATTTGTCTTTCGACATTTTTAGCACTAGTTTTATGGATGTGATTTCTCCAACGAGATTTGTGAATCATCCATCTTTTATGAATTACGACAATTATTTGAACAACCCTTTTGTTCTCATAATGCCTAATAAAACAAATCTTGAAGGCAAGCTCTAATGTTTAACAAGTAGCACAATAACCCTTTATTTGTTCTTGATGAACATCATCACATATTCTTTTGCTAGTTACTTAGGCCATTATAGTTCATGAATTGTGTTGTTTCGTATGACGATTCACACCAACAAATTCAGTATCAAATACTTAAGAACCACATTGTTTAATAAGCAAATAATATATCCATAACATGTATATCATCTATATACTTAAGCTGAACAATTCTAGTCTTTTCTTTTCTGCCATATACTTATGAGATTTTTTTTCAGTATTTCCTTTTCTGTTTGAAAGAATCTATCAACATCAATAGTGGAGCCATATACATGACACATAGTCCAAAGCATGTTGCTCTCCAAAATCTTTTGGAGGATTAGGACAACTAGTGTCTCCAACCTTTTGCAAATTCTCATGAGAACATGACTTTTGTCATATTATACTCTATCATGTTGTAACCAAAACTTCGTTTCATATATCACAATATCTTCCACACATAATGGTTTCTGAAACAACTCTTTCAGATCCTAGATAACCTTGATATTAAGACAATCCTTTGAATATCAAGAATCATGGAGATAAACATGATACTCATACACTAACTCTTGGAATTGTCACTCTTGTTTTAACACCAATTATTAAACTTCATGGAGTAACCGGAACTTACTGAAAGTTTGCAATAGGACTTTTAAACTTTAGATTAACACTTCAAAACAATACGATACCAACAGAAAGTAACTAACCAGAATTCTATAGTTCTATCATCTCAATTAAAACTAAGCGCAAGGTGGTAAACGGATGCCAATGACTACAACAACTATGCAAATTCACTTTGATTTAATTTATGATAAATAGTGTTCAACTTTTAATCATATTGCCGTTGAACTCCCACTCAAAACAATATCCCTCACATTGTTTTAGTGATCACACGAACCAAATCCACCACATCAAAACCGATCATCACGAGAGTTGATGTAGCTTCAATGGCGAACAATCAATATGTTCATCATATCTACTATATGACTCATGCTTTAACTTTCGGTGATCCGTGTTTCGAGACCATGTCTGTACATGCTAGGCTCGTCAAGATCAAACCTTAGCTTCCGCATGAGCAAAACTGGCTTGCTCACGTTGTATACACTTGCAGAATCTAACACACCCGATCATCACGTGGTGCTTCGAAACAACAAGCTTTAGCAACGGTGCTAACTAAGGATGAACACTTTAAAACTTGAAATTTATGTGCTTGAGGGATCATCTTATAATGCTACCGTCATTAACTAAGCAATACAAGATGCATAAAGGATTAACATCACATGCAATTCATAATATGTGATATGATATGGCCTTTCTTCTTTAAGCTTCCGATCTCCATCTTCAAGCACGAACATGATCTCCATCATCACCGGCATTGCATCAAGGTCAATGATGCTGCTCCATGGTTGTCGTCCACCAACTTCAACTATTACAACTACTTTGAATAGACACGCGGGTCTTAATAGAATTTAAAGACAACCATATGGCTCCTGCCGGTTGTAGGGTTTCGTAGCATGGAAAACAAAAAATTTCTATCGCATACAAATAAACAAGCCAAGATCTATCTACTAGATTGTAGCAACGAGTCGATGGAATAACTCACCCTCGAAGATTCCAAAGTGTTTAACGAGAGCGGATTCTCGTGGGTGATGTAGTCGTACTCTTCCTGATCTCAAGATCGCGTAGACGATCCTTCCGCCACATTGCTCGCAGCGCTCCCGCAATCGGTCACATCGCAGACTGACCTAATACCTTCATATCCCTTGTTATAGCAGGCAACGGAGGTTGTAGCACTCTCCTCGCGATTCCGGCAGCACAACGACGTGGTACCAGAAATAGAGGGGAGATCTCGCAGGGCTTCGCCTTAAGCCGGAGCGAGTACGGTGGACTATGAGAGAGCTCCTCAGAGATCTAGGGTTTAGACACACCAAGGAGGAGGTGCTAGGGCCGGCGGCTAGGGCTTGGATCTTGCCCAAGTCGGCGGCTAGGGGAGCCCTAGGCGGTGGCAACAGGAGGTGGCGCGCCGGGCTAGGGTTTTGGGGTGGAGAACTTGTGTGCTAGGAGGGGCAGCCCTGCCCCTCCCTTTATAGGTGGGAGGCGCCAGCCAAGGGGAGGGAGTCCCTCCCCAACTCAGATCCCTAGTGGGTCGGCGGTGGAGGAGGAACTCCTCCCCAACTCGGTTTCCCACTTCCCCTCCACTTCCCAAAATAGTCGTTTGACTTTTCAAATTGGCGTTTGACTTTTCAAACTAGGATTTGATTAAACCCTTTATTTTGTTCAGCAATGACACCCAGTACATGATGCAATCATTCCAACTTGATATGACACATTCATGTACCCTTCCCCTCCGGAGTGCCGTACATTCCGGAACCTTCTAGAACATTCCCGATGAAAACACCGGAACCATTCTCCAACTCCGAAATAGGACTTTCCTTATATGAATCTTATTCTCCGGACCATTTCGGATCTCCTCGTGATATCCCAGATCCCATCCGAGACTCCGAACAATATTCGGTCTCTTACTCATCATTCCATAACTACTCAAACAACGTCGAATCCTTAAGTGTGTCTCCCTAGGTTCGTGAATTATGCGGACATGATCGAGACACTTCTTCGAATAATAACCAATAGAGGAATCTGGAAATTCATATGGCTCCCACATATTTCTATGATTACTTTGCGATTGAATGAACCACTTACATACGATACCAATTTCCCTTTGTCTCACGATAGTTTACTTATCCGAGGTTATGATCATCGGTATCTCTGCATACCTAGTTCAACCTCGTTACTGATAAGTACTCTTTTCTCGTTCCCGTGGTATGTGATCCCTTGTGAGCCAGTCACATGCTTGCAAGCTAATTGGATGACATTCCACCGAGAGGGCCCAGAGTATATCTATCCGTCATATGGATGGACAAATCCCACTCTTGATCCATGTGTCTCAACCAATACTTTCCGAACACTCAATGCCACCTTTATAGCCACCCAGTTACGGTGTGGTGTTTGATGTCATCAAAGCATACTTCCGGTGAAGGTGATATGCATGATCTCATGGTCGAAGGAATTAGGTTACTATGTATCAGAAAGCATATAGCAATTGAACTATTAAAATGACTTGATCTTTATGCTACGCTTATCTATAGGAGTATGTCCACCATATCATTCTCCTAATGATATGATCTTGTTGTTAATAACATGTCAATGTTCATGATAGGGAAACCACAATCATTTATTAACCAACAAGCTAGTATTATAAAGAGGCTTTACTAGGGACTCTTATTTTAGTTTACAAATCACACAAGTATTAATGTTTCCTTGTTAATACTATTATAGCATGAATGTAAACATTTATCATAAACACAAAGATATAATAATAACTACATTTATTATTGCCTCTAGGGCATATCTCCAACAGTGTCCCACTTGCACTAGAGTCATCTAATCTAGATTACATGGTAATATACCGAACACCCATGGCAGTTTGGTGTTGGTCATGTTTTGCCCTCGGGAGAGGTTTAGTCAACGGATCCGCCACATTCAGATCTGTGTGTACTTTGCAAATCTTTATGTCCCCATCTTGGACATGTTCTCTAATAGCGTGAAAATGTAGCTTGATGTGCTTCAGCTTCTTGTGTGACCTTGGTTCTTGCGCATTGGCTATGGCACCCATGTTATCACAGTAGATAGACATTGGGTCCAGCACACTAGGAACCACACCCAGCTCTGTAATGAACTCTTTCATCCATATCGCTTCTTGTGAAGCCTCCGAAGCAGCCATGTATTCCGATTCAGTTGAAGATCTCGCCACAACGCTTTGCTTTGCACTCCTCCAGCTAACTGCTGCACCATTCAAAGTAAATACGTATCCAGATTGTGATTTAGAATCATCCGGATCGGTGTTCCAACTAGCATTGGTGTAATCATTAACAACGAGCTATTCATCACCTCCATAAGAAAGAACCATATCCTTAGTTCTTCTCAAGTACTTAAGGATGTTTTTGACCGCTGTCCAATGATCCACTCCTGGATCACTTTGATATTTGCTAGTTAAACTAACAGCATATGCAATGTCGGGTCTAGTACATAGCATGGCATACATTAGAGATCCTATGGCTGAGGCATAAGGAGTCTTACTCATCCTTTCTCTATCTTCTGCCGTTGTCGGACTTTGAGTTTTACTCAAGGTCGTATTGGGCAACATGGGCAAGAACCCTTTCTTGCTATCTTCCATTCCAAACCTCTTTAGAACTTTGTCCAAATATGTACTTTAGACAATGATATTAGGCGCTCGATCTATCTCTATAAATCTTTATGCCTAATATGTAAGTCGCTTCGCCAAGATCCTTCATTGAAAACTATTATTCAAATATTCCTTGACACTATTAAGAAGGTCTACATCATTCCCAATCAACAATATGTCATCTACATATAGTATTAAGAATGCCAGATCTCCCACTCACTTTCTTGTAAATACAAGCTTCTCCATAAGTTTGTATAAAACCAAAACTTTGATTACCTTATAAAACGTTGATTCCAACTTCGGATGCTTGCTTCAATCCATAGATGGACCGTTGAAGTTTGCATACCTTGTTAGCATATTTAGGATCGATAAAACCTTTGGGTTGCATCATATACAATTCTTCATCAATGTCTCCATTGAGGAACGCTGCTTTTGACATCCATCCGCCATATCTCATAATCATAATATGCACGATTGCTAACATAATCCTCCAGACTTTTAGCTTCGACATCGTGAGAAAGTCTCATCGTAGTCAACTCCTTGAATTTGTCGAAATCCTTTTGCGACAAGTCGAGCTTTATAGTCAGTAACATTACCATCAGCATCTGTTTTCTTCTTGAAAATCCATTTGTTCTCGATAGCCTTCCGGACGTCTGGTAAGTCCACCAAAGTCCATACTTGGTTTTCGTACATGGATCCAATCTCGGATTGCATGGCTTCTTGCCATTTATTGGATTCTGGGCTCATCATCGCTTCCTCATATGTCGCAGGGTCATCGGTGTTGTCCACCAACATGACACTCATAACGGGATCATACCTATCTGGAGTGGTACGAGTTCTCGTTGACCTGCGAGGCTCTGTAGCAACTACAACCGAAGTTTCATGATCATCATCATTAGCTTCCTCTCTTATTGGTGCAGGCACCGAATGAACTTCTTCCGGTGCTGCGCTACTCGCAATTTTGAGAGAAGGTTCGACAACCTCGTCGAGTTCTACTTTCCTTCCAGTCACTTCTTTCGAGAGAAATTCCTTCTCTAGAAAGGATCCATTCTTGGCAACGAAGATTTTGTCTTCGGATCTATGATAGAAGGTATACCCAATAGTTTCCTTCGGGTATCCTATGAAGACGCATTTTTCCGCTTTGGGTTCAAGCTTGTCCTATCAGAACTTCTTTACATAGGCTTCGCAACCCCAAACTTTAAGGAACGACAATTTAGGTTTCTTCCCAAACCATAATTCATACGGTGTCGTTTCAACGGATTTAGATGGTGCCCTATTTAAAGTGAATGCGGCTGTTTCTAATGCATAACCCCAAAATGATAGCGGTAAATCTGTAAGTGACATCATAGAACGAACCATATCTAAGAGAGTTCGATTATGACGTTCGGACATACCATTACGCTGTGGTGTTCTCAGCGGTGTCAATTGTGAAAGTATTCCGCATTTCTTCAAATGCTCGCCAAACTCGTAACCTAGATATTCACCTCCACGATCAGAACGTAGAAATTTAATCTTCTTGTTACGTTGATTCTCAACCTCACTTTGAAATTCCTTAAACTTCTCGAAAGTTTCGGATTTATATTTCATGAAATAGATATACCCATATCTACTCAAGTCATCCGTGAAGGTAAGAACATAACGATAACCACCACGCGATGCTACACTCATTGGACCACACACATCGGTATGTATGATTTCCAATAAGTCTGTAGCTCGCTCCATCATACCAGAAAATGGAGTCTTAGTCATTTTACCCATCAGACATGCTTCGCATCTTTCAAGTGATTCAAGAAGTCCATCGGAATGGAGTTTCTTCATACGCTTCACTCCAATGTGACCAAGACGACAGTGCCACATATAGGTCGAGTTATCGCTCGTTTTCAAACGTTTAGCCTCAATGTTATTAATATGTGTATTTCCACTATCGAGATTCAATAAGAATAGACCATCTATCAAAGGTGCATGTGCATAAAACATATTACTCATATAAATCGAACAACCATTATTCTCGGACTTAAACAAGTAACCGTCTCGCAATAAATAAGATCCCGATATAATGTTCATGCTTAACGCAGGCACCAAATAACAATTATTTAAGTATAAAACTAATCCCGATGGTAGATGAAGGGGTAGCGTGCCGACCGCGATCACATCAACCTTTGATCCGTTTCCCACGCGCATCGTCACCTCGTTCTTCGCTAGCTTCCGCTTATTCGCAAAGACTGTTTCGAGTTACAAATATGAGCAACCGAACCAAGATCAAATACCTGCACTACTACGAGTACTAGTGAGATACACATCAATAACATGTATATCGGATATACCTTTCTTCTTGATGTTTCCGTTCTTCAAATCCGCCAAGTACTTTGGGCAATTCCGCCCAAAGGACATTCTCCCTGCGTGAAAGCACTCAAGATCGTGCTTAGGTCCAGCCTTGGTCTTCTTCGGCCAGGTAACTTTCTTACCACCCTTCTTGAAGTGTCCCTTTTGCTTAGACTTGCCTTTCTTGAATTTGGTGGTCTTATTGACCATCAACACTTGGTGCTCTTTCTTGATCTCCACTTCTGCAGATTTCAACATGGCAAAGAGTTCTGGCAACTTCTTGTTCATGTTTTGCATATTGTAGTTCATCACAAAGTTCTTGTATCTTGGTGGTAGTGATTGGAGGACACGGTAAATATCCAAAGCATTAGGAATCACTATACCCAAGCTTTGAAGTTTGTTTGCGTGCCCAGACATCTTAAGCACATGCTCACTGATGGAGCTGCCCTCTTCCATCTTGTAGTTAAAGAACTTTTTAGAAGCCTCATAGCTCTCAATCGCCGCGTGAGTCTCAAAGATCAATTTGAGATCATGGACAATATCATGTGGGTCTGAATTCTCAAACCTTTTCTGAAGCTCCGATTCTAAACCATACAAGATAGCACACTGAACTGTGGAGTACCGAGTCTTTCGAGCGAGGTAAACATTATTTACTTCATCGGTAGCAGTAGCTGTAGGCAGGTCACCCAGCGGTGCATCCAGCACATAGGTCAAATTACCAGCTGTGAGGACAATCCTCAAATTGCGGAACCAATCCGCGAAGTTGCTTCCATTGTTTTTCAACTTTTCTTTCTCTAGGAACGCATTAAAATTGATGGTAGGGGCCGCCATTTATCTACAACATATTTGCAATAGTTTAGACTAAGTTTATGACAAATTGAGTTCTAATTAATAGTTAAATTAATCTAGGTGAACTCCCACTCAAACAATATCCCTCACATTGTTTTAGTGATCACACGAACCAAATCCACCACATCAACACCGATCATCACGAGAGTTGATGTAGCTTCAATGGCGAACAATCGACATGTTCATCATATCTACTATATGATTCATGCTTTACCTTTCGGTGATCCGTGTTCGAGACCATGTCATACATGCTAGGCTCGTCAAGATCAAACCTTAGCTTCCGCATGAGCAAATCGGCTTGCTCACGTTGTATACACTTATGAATCTAACACACCCGATCATCACGTGGTGCTTCGAAACAACAAGCTTTAGCAACGGTGCTAACTAAGGGTGAACACTTTATAACTTGAAATTCATGTGCATGAGGGATCATCTTATAATGCTACCGTTGTTAATTAAGCAATACAAGATGCATAAAGGATTAACATCACATGCAATTCATAATATGTGATATGATATGGCCTTTCTTCTTTGTGCTTCCGATCTCCATCTTCAAGCACGAACATGATCTCCATCATCACCGGCATTGCATCAAGGTCAATGACGCTTCTCCATGGTTGTCGTCCACCGGCTTCAACTATTACAACTACTTTTAATAGACATGCGGGTCTTAACAAAATTAAAGACAACCATATGGCTCCTGCCGGTTGCCAACTTACAATAAGGAACATTGCATACATCAAATATAATCACAATCATGGCCATATCACATCATCAGACACCCCGCAAAACAAAGTTAGACGCCTCTACTTTCTTTGCATGTTTTACGTGGTTTGGGGCTTTCAATAAGTGTCGTTCTAACTTACGAACAAGAACCACAACATTGATACTAGTATTGTCAATCACCCGTGTAAATTGAATCTTAACTATCTGGGAGAAACAAGCACCAAGAAAGCCACTTATGCAATACAAGTTGCATGTCAAGCGTGGAGCAAGTCTCATGAACGATGTCATGTAAGGTTAGCCCAGGCCGCTTCATCCCAACATCCTGCAAGATGCAAAGTACACAAGAAGCAATCGACAATAAAAGCATCAACGCCCACAATGACCATTGTGTTCTACTCATGCAACAGATCTACATATAGACACGGCTCTGATACCACTGTAGGGTTTCGTAGCATGGAAAACAAAAAATTTCTATCGCATACAAACAAACAAGCCAAGATCTATCTACTAGATTGTAGCAACGAGTCAATGGAATAACTCACCCTCGAAGATTCCAAAGTGTTTAACGAGAGCGGATTCTCGTGGGTGATGTAGTCGATTCTTCCTAATCTCAAGATCGCGTAGACGATCCTTCCCAAGGCCCGGCTGGCGCTCCGTAGTCGGTCACACGATTTTCGACGAAGACCTTCCTCTCCTTGTTCCAAAGAAAATGGAGGTTGTAGCACTCTCTCGCGATTCCAAGACAGACGTGGTACGGAAATAGAGGGGAGATCTCAGGCTCGCCTTAAGCCGAGCAGTATGGTGGACTATGAGAGAGCTCCTCGATCTAGGGTTTAGACACACCAAGGAGTAGGTGCTAGGCCAGCGGCTAGGGCTTGGGGCTTGCCCAAGTCGGCTAGGGAGCCCTAGGCGGGCAACAGAGGCATGGGCTAGGGTTTTGGGTGGAGAACTTGTGTGCTAGAAGGGCAGCCCCTCCCTTTATAGCGGAGGCGCCAAGGGAGGAGTCCTCCTAACTCGGATCCCTAGTGGGCAGTGGTGGAGGAGGAACTCCTCCCAACTCGTTTCCACTTCCTCCACTTCCCAAAATAGCCGTTTGACTTTTCAAATTGGCGTTTGACTTTTCAAACTAGGATTTGATTAAACCCTTTATTTTGTTCAGCGATGACACCTAGTACATGATGCAATCATTCCAACTTGATATGACACATTCATGTACCCTTCCCCTCCGGAGTGCCGGACATTCCGAAACCTTCTAGAACATTCCCGATGAAAACACCGGAACCATTCTCCAACTCCGAAATAGGACTTTCCTTATATGAATCTTATTCTCCGGACCATTCCGGATATCCTCGTGATATCCCGGATCCCATCCGAGACTCCGAACAATATTCGGTCTCTTACTCATCATTCCATAACTACTCAAACAACGTCGAATCCTTAAGTGTGTCTCCCTACGGTTCATGAATTATGCAGACATGATCGAGACACTTCTCCGAATAATAACCAATAGAGGAATCTGGAAATTCATATGGCTCCCACATATTTCTACGATTACTTTGCGATCGAATGAACCACTTACATACGATACCAATTTCCCTTTGTCTCACGATAGTTTACTTATCCGAGGTTATGATCGTCGGTATCTCTGCATACCTAGTTCAACCTCGCATATCGATAAGTACTCTTTCTCGCTCCGTGGTATGTGATACCTTGTGAGCCACCACATGCTTGCAAGCTAATTGGATGACATTCCACCGAGAGGGCCCAGTATATCTATCCGTCATATGGATGGACAAATCCCACTCTTGATCCATGTGTCTCAACCAATACTTTCCGAACACTCAATGCCACCTTTATAGCCACCCGATTACGGTGGTGTTTGATGTCATCAAAGCATCCTTCCGGTGAAGGTGATATGCATGATCTCATGGTCGAAGGAATTAGGTTACTATGTATCAGAAATCATATAGCAATTGAACTATTAAAATGACTTGATCTTTATGCTACGCTTATCTATAGGAGTATGTCCACCATATCATTCTCCTAATGATATGATCTTGTTGTTAATAACATCTCAATGTTCATGATAGGGAAACCACAATCATTTATTAACCAACAAGCTAGTATTATAAAGAGGCTTTACTAGGGACTCTTATTTTAGTTTACAAATCACACAAGTATTAATGTTTCCTTGTTAATACTATTATAGCATGAATATAAATATTTATCATAAACACAAAGATATAATAATAACTACATTTATTATTGCCTCTAGGGCATATCTCCAACACCGGTTGCCAACTTACAATAAGGAACATTGCATACATCAAATATAATCACAATCATGGCCATATCACATCACAGCACACCCCTGCAAAACAAAGTTAGACGCCTCTAATTTTCTTTGCATATTTTACGTGGTTTGGGGCTTTCAATAAGTGTCGCTCTAACTTACGAACAAGAACCACAACATTGATACTAGTATTGTCAATCACCCGTTGTAAATTGAATCTTAACTATGTTGGGAGAAACAGGCACCCGCAAAGCCACTTATGCAATACAAGTTGCATGTCAAGCGTGGAGCAAGTCTCATGAACGATGTCATGTAAGGTTAGCCCGGGCCGCTTCATCCCACCATCCCGCAAGATGCAAAGTACACAAGAAGCAATCGACAACAAAAGCATCAACGTCCACAATGATCATTGTGTTCTACTCGTGCAACAGATCTACATATAGACACGGCTCTGATACCACTATAGGGTTTCGTAGCATGGAAAACAAAAAATGTCTACCGCATACAAACAAACCAGCCAAGATCTATCTACTAGATTGTAGCAACGAGTCAATGGAATAACTCACCCTCGAATATTCTAAAGTGTTTAACGAGAGAAGATTCTCATGGGTAATGTAGTCGTACTCTTGCCGATCTCAAGATCGCGTAGACGATCCTTCCGGCGCTGCGTTCTCCAACAAGGTATGGGACAACTTACCCATGTTGCTGATGCTCTTCACACGGAAACAGTTGCTTGCTTGAAGGCCATTGAGTTTGTAGCCAAGGCAGGTATGAGACGAATAATAATTGAAACCGATGCAACCTTGCTAAAATCGGCTCTCTAATCCAGTGAGTTTGATTCAGCTCACCATGGAGTCTCCTTCAGAGAGGCAAAATTCCTGCTGAGTACCAATTTTACAGATTACAGGGTGTTGTACTGTAAGCGTGAGTGTAATACAATGGCTCATGTCTTAGCTTCTAATGGTGCTAGCTTAGCCTTGGATGGTATTATAATGTGGCATGATCATGTACCAGACAGTGTATCACAAATTGTTGCTAGCGAGTCTGCGGCAACTAATCAATAAAGCCCATATTTTGATATAAAAAAGAGAGCACCATCGTCACCCCTCTCTCCCTGTCCTCTCCACCCGACCCAGATCAATCGTCCTCTCTTTCCACCAACATGCCTCCCTTGCTCCTCGTCGCCAGTAGGGTTTCTCTCCTCCTACTTCAACTCTTGACCAACAATTCCTCGTTGCCCCTCCTCCTGGTTACGGTGCATAGGCCAAAGTTTAGATTTTGATGTGTCAACGTTGGACCTGCGTGTGATGGCGCTGGATCTGCAGGAAGACGCCACATTGGATCTATGAGCGACATGGGAGCAGCGGGAAGAAGACATTGTCGTCGTGGAGGAAGGTGGCCAGCTCCGTCTCCTCGCTCTCTTAGCCATTCGTTGACATAGCTGAGATGCTCCCGCTCAAGGACGAGCTTGCGGTTGCTGCTAAACACAGGATTCCTAGTAAACTTGGTCAAATCAAAACCAAACCTCCCCGCAAAAAAAAATCAAAACCAAACCACATGAGAAAGTAAAATGAGGATGTTGCCATTAGAGACCTCGGTCCCATTTTTTTATGCGTAGCGATTTGAAAAAGAAAGAGAGGTCCAACTGGATTATAAACTACATGCTTTTTCTTCAAAAGCGAGATCAACGGAATTTTTCAGCGTTTTTCCTATGCTCAATTCCTTTGAAGCAAACGAACTAGGGACAATTTTTTCATACGGTGGTTGTCTAAATTGTAGGATTGAGTCCCATAAGAATTTTTTCTAAGGAATCCTTTGCACTACATTTTCAAGGATATCTAATCCACCACTTAAATCTCATTGTTTGAATTCTTTACTACACTACTTTTCGTAATACAATCAAACAAATGGTAACACAAGGAGTGTAGCAGGGAAGAGTCTACGGCATAAGAACACACTAGTGTGTAGTAGTAGTAAGAATCGCTTCACGGAACAACACTGGAAAACGTAGACTCACGTGGCTGCATATCTGAGCAGGCGTTGACTGCACGCAGTCCGAGTGTGATGCACGCACGAGTCAAAGCAACCTTCCGTTGACGGTGCACTCGGTTTCAGGCCAAAACTTGCACCACGAGCGCAGACGCGTCAACGTAGCTCGCGAGGCAATCGACCAACGGAAGCGAGGAAGGACGTACGGATAAAATCCAAAGAATTGGGCGTCAGATACTCATAGTGCGCTCTGGGGAGTCGGGCAAAGTTTGGCTGAATCCAACCCGACGCAACCGAGCGAGCGACGGTGACAACCGTGCCGGAGAACGACGAGGAGAAAACAAATCAAAACATACTAGGCGTCACCAGCGCCAAACGGTGCGACCTTGGTTTGCCTGCGAGTCATCCTTTTGCAGGTGCCGCGAACACGCCGCGCATACAGTATTTTTTGTCAAATCTGTTCAAGTTTAAAAAGTTTAACCAAGTCTAATCCTTTCTCAAAACTAATTTGGAATCTGATCCCTCGGGTCGACGCCGTTTAAAATGACGCCGAGTTATACTGTTTCAAAGTTGGCCAAGACACAAATCGAAATCGACCGAAGGAGGCCTAAACGGAGCCGATCTCCCTAGTTTGCCTCCCATCTGCTCATCTTGGCGCCGACATGTACAACTTCGACGCCATTTTAAATGTCGCCGACCCCAGGGATTAGATTCCAAATTAGTTTCCGGAAAGAGTCAGACTTGTTGAACTTTAAAGATTTGGGCAGATTTGGAAAAAAAATACGCGCATACGTCAGCGCACCAAAATATATATGCACATGCTACGAACGAAAAATACTGGCTATTTCCTCCCTCCGCTGGACCCGGGCTGGGGAACGTGCTGCGAATCCGACGGGAATTCACGCGTTTCATTTCATACGACGCCCGCCGCGGAAAGAGGAGCGCCTTCGTCTCGCGTGCGTGACCACGGCGAGTGGTGGGTGAGTGGGCAAATCGGCACGGCGCGTTGGCGACACGGCACACAGCCAGAGCGCGGGGCGGGGGAAGCAGAGCACACGGGACGGGGCGAGCTTGGTTCCGTCAGTGGCCGTCGGTCCACTCCAGGCCAGCCCTGCCAGCACACACGGGCCTGTTTTTAACTCGCCCGTCCACCCCACGCAGCACGCGGGCTGCCCCCACCCCGAGACCGAGATCCCGCGGCCTACTTTGCCGACGCCCCTACCTCCCTCCCCCCTCCCGCAACTGATCCCCCCTTTCGGCCGATCCGATGGCTGGGCGCGCCTTCACCCTCCTCGCCCTCGCCCTCGCCCTCGCCGTCTCCGCCCCTCTCGTCGCCTCCGCCGCCGGGGACCAGGTCAGCGCTCCTCCCTACTCGGCTCTCACCCCCCTGTTTGCTAGCCCGTCGACTTCCCCTGTAACTCTGCCTTTTCTTTACCCTCCGTCTCTCCAGGGCGCGGGCGATGGCGCCGCCGGCAACGCAACCGTCCGCCTCGACCGCCGCACCAAGGTGAGCTCACACGCCAAGACATCCCCCTCCCGCGTCTTTTCCCCCTGGGGGGATTAGGTTCTTGCTGCCCCCTCACACCAAGGCATCCCCCGCCTGCCCTGCCGCATCGCAGATGTTCGTCCACACGGCTCGGGACGCCAACGACGGCGCCGCGTGGGCCGAGCAGGAGACGGAGCTGGGCCTCTTCGACGCCTTCTTCGCCAGCCTCTCCATGATTCTCGTCAGCGAGGTCGGTGAGCGAGCTCACAACTCCCGGATCCAGATACTCCTACTCCATCTTTTCTGCTACTTGTGCACGCCTAGACACTGTTTTGTGTGCTTATTGTGCCTTGATGGCTGTAGATTGGCGACGAGACGTTCATCATCGCGGCTCTCATGGCCATGCGGCACCCCAAGTCCATTGTGCTCTCCGGCGCGCTGTCCGCGCTTGTCGTTATGACGGTACGTGACACTGCAGCTTCTGCACTACTAGCTTTGCCACTTTAGTCTTGGCTACTTACTTCTGCTGTGGCTTTGCTGTTTCAGGTACTGTCGACCGGGCTTGGCAGGATTGTTCCCAACTTGATATCCAGGAAGCACACTAACAGCGCAGCAACCGGTACGACTAATCTGATTGTTAGCTCAATGTCCATTGATTGCTCAAGCTGGTCTGAGGTTGTGGGAGTAGCAGATTTTTGAAGTGTTTGGTGCAGTATAACCATAGCTGTTCCAAAAGCATGTATAAAATGTTATAATCAACATTGTGGAATAATGATCCTTGAGAGTACCGGAAATACACATTAGATGGTCAGCATTATCAGAAATTTTTGGTGGTTCAGTTTGACATATTATCATATTTGAGATCAGGGGCTACAATCCTTCAGAATTATTTGTGTCTAGAAATACAAGCTGTGCAAATTTTCGCAATGCCGAAACTATAGTCATATGTGCCTTCACCCAGTCCACGTGTTGAGTTATTTCTCTGTGAATCCAAGAGATCCTCTGTATTAAGATATGTAAGTCGGCATAGGAAACAAACCTCTATTTTTTTTCTTTCTTGATCGCAAATAGTCCTTACATGTACAAACATTTGGTAGATCATACCATCATATTTGTCGAAAGAACGCTTGTTGCCCTGCTTTATTGACATGTGGGAGTTCAGACTACAAGAGGTCTATGTTATGAAAGAGAGCAAAGCAGCACACAGGAAACCAGGAGTCACCACTCCCAAGGTCCACTCATTTGAAACCACAGAAGAGGATTCCCCTAACATAGCCATTTTACTTTAGCTTACTAATCTACTCCTTCCACAATTGTTGCAGTAAACCATAGTGCCCAGCAAAGCAGTGGCAAAAGCAAACCACAACATGTAATCAAATAACTCATGCACTGCATTATCATATTCATTACAAAAACAATTCTAATTATATCCATTGGGGGGTAATGATGGCAAAAAGAAAGAACTACATTTTGTTACCACGGAAATGAGGCTGATCAAACCTGGGCTCCTCAAGCTGTGCAAAGCCATCGACCAAACTCTTTGCCTTTTCATGAAACACTTAGTGTGAAACTAGTGGAACACCTTGAAGTTTAAGGAGATTCGACGACACCAGTTTTACTCGAGTTGATCAAACCGCGATTTGAAAATCGTACTAGTGAGCTAACATCGGTCTTGTTATGCCAATGCATTGTTGCTTACACACACACATATATATATATATATATATATACACTTTTAATCTTAAGTAGGTATTGTGTGAAATGTGTACTCCCTCCGTTCAGAAATAACTGATTTGGCTTTGTCTAGATTCAACATCTGTAGATACATACGGATCTAGACAAATCCAAGTCACTTATTTCTGGACGGAAGGAGTATATTTTGTCTATTTAATCTCACTCGCACACAATTAATTAACCTTTTTGTCTAATACCTGACATCCTACATTTGTCTTTGTGCTTCAGTCCTTTACGCCTTTTTTGGGCTACGATTGCTTTACATTGCGTGGAGGTCAGATTCCACGGCATCACAGGAAATCGAAGAAGTATGTGCCTTTTCATACACTATTTTTTTACCTCTACAACTATTAAAAATTAGCTTAGTTTTGTTTGTTTACCACCTGAAATGGAAATCATATGGGATCCTTTTGGATTGCAATTCAATTTCTCGAAATAGTGAATTAGACTGCTGACGAATAAACACCAATTCAGGCAGAAGCACCCTCCCTTTTGTACCAATAGTGGTTTTGGTATCATTTGGATATGCATACTGTGTATTGCTGTCGGCTCTAACGGTCTAACCTTGGTGTGGGAATTTATAATCAGCTTATAATTTTAACTGCTTGATATACAGGTACAGGAAAAGCTGGAAGCAGGTCAAGGAAAATCAACATTTAGACGCATCTTCTCAAGGTTCTGTACTCCTATTTTCTTGGAGGTACATTTCCCATCCTATTATCCCTAATAACCATGTGTTCTGGCTTGAGATGGAATTATAGGATTGAGGAATTTTATAATTGCATTTTGAACGTTGCAAAGTATATTTCTGTTCATACCAATAGTTAATATACAATGTTTAATAAAATATACCTTCAGTGACGCTGCAATAGCACGAGTGCAATTGCCTATGAACGGCTTGGATGTATGACTTCTTTTTTATGATCCAGTCATTTGTGTTGACCTTCCTGGCTGAGTGGGGTGACCGAAGTCAGATAGCCACGATCGCGGTATGGCTTATTTCCCTTTCGAAACCAACTTCCCAAACCTTTCCGTGCCCATTCATATCCATTTTAACTTGTTGCATGTTTCAAAATGCAGCTGGCCACGCACAAGAATGCTGTAGGTGTTGCCGTAGGAGCTACGTTGGGGCACACCATCTGCACGTCATTCGCAGTGGTGGGTGGCAGCATGCTGGCGTCGAGGATATCTCAGGGCACCGTAGCCACCATTGGAGGCCTCCTCTTCCTTGGCTTCTCTGTATCATCATACTTCTACCCACCATTGTAACCACACCCTTAAGCTTCCTGCTGCAGTTCTTTGGTTTGTTGAAGATCACACTCCCTAACCCCCTGTCTCCTCGTCCTATTTACCAGCATATGATGCTTGGCATACAGATTTTTTGTTGTACCACTATACACTGATGTATATGTGGAGTAGGGATATGATCCTGCTAATATATATATATACAGCTCATCACGATTCCAAGCAATGGGTATCCCGAGTCCTGGCTGCATTTTCAACCTTAAGTCAGCTTTTCTTCAATTGCAATCTGTATATAACTGGCTGTTCACCACTGCAGAACATCGGTGTTGCATCTAAACTAAACTCTTAACCAACTAGCAGTAATGGCCGGCCGGTGATCTAGTAGTTAAACCACCAGCGCCACCGTCCGATGATCTTGCCGACGTACTGGTGGTCATGTTTCCTGTAGTGGCACGTGGATGGGAAGATGCCGAGGATGTGGTCGCAGTCTCTAAGCAGCAGGTCCCCGACGAGCTTCTTCTCCCGCTTCTGCCCCGGCGCCTTCTTGGTGGCGTGCCTCCCGGTGACGAGGAACATCTGGCCGTCCTGGAACAGGTAGCGGCAGCCTCCGGCGTCAACGCGGCAGAAGGGCGCGTAGGGGGCGCTGCTGTCGAAGACGACCACGTCCTGGAGGAAGTTGCCCATGTAGCCCCACTTGCAGAGGATGGAGTAGTGGTCGGTCTGGGGCGGCTGGAAGTAGGCGTGCTGCGGCTTGTACGGGTCCAGGATGAAGTAGTGGAAGTACTCCCAGTTGCCCGAGAAGGCGGCGCGGCAGCTCAGGATCATCTGCCCGCCGGTCATGGTGCTCAGCAGCCCCACCGTGTGGTTCTGCTCCGGCTTGGTCACCGCCACCTTGCGCTCCTGCGCGTGCGGGGACAGCATGCCCACGAAGATCACGATGGACGGGAGGGCCACGAACACGAACGGGATCGAGATGATGGTCAGCCGCCGGAGCAGGTCCTTCTTCTTGTCCTCCATCAATCAATCTCCTATACCTAACTAATTAATTTAGGTTCCTTCTCCTCCTCCTCCCCTTCTCTTGGTTAGTAGTTCCTCCTCTGGGAGAATGTGTGGTTGACGAGGCGCTGCAGAATATAGGAACCGCCCTGCACAAGAACGTGCGAACGTGATATATTTGTCGATGTTTGTAGAGCGGTGTTCATATTTAGGAGAAGAGGGGAAATCTATTATTAGGCCATGTGTGCTCGACAAGAATAATAATGTTGGCCTAAACGAACATCATCGCATGATGATGGGATCCTAATTCAAAGAACCAAACAATAACAAGTTTAATCGATGACCAAAACGCAGCCGTAAACTGCACACGCTAGTCTTCCGAAATGGTTCGTGATTGTTGAAAGATAGCTGGCGACAACATCGATCGATTACATCTCTCAGCTAAGAAAAAGATTTCATCTTCCGAAGTTGCATGCATGGCGATGGAGACATGACGATGTATGCAAACACGCAATTGATGAAAACTGATGCAAGAATAGACGCGTACCTGCAAATTGGTTTTGGCCGGAATGGAACACGCACGCCTGGGGGCTCCTCGTGGTTTGTATGGCCTTGCGGCGGAGGACGGAGACAGGCTGGGCTCGCCGGCTGGGAGGATGAAATGGGGAATGGAGGCGAACCGGGAAGGAGATCTTTGCTGGCGTTGTTTTGAGGGAGAGGACAGAGGAGGGAATGGCTGCTTATGGAGGCGTGCATTGCATGGAAGAGAAAATGGTGGTTAGGTTCAGGCTGTTTGGCACTTTGGTTGTTCTCTTTCTCTGAATCCAACAATGCATTGTACTACTCCCTATTCGCACTGTGTCCTCGTCCTCCATATTTAACTTTGACCAAACATTTATCCAATATTACATGAAAGTTATAAAATTACACCATGAAAAACCTTTTTTTTCGAGCATGAATTCAGTAATATAATTTTTTTGCACGAAAAACACATGCATTATTTGTTAAAACCGATGGTCAAAGTTGAAACTTCAATAAAATGGGATAGAGGGTGTTTTGGCTTGACATTTGAGCTATCACGGGATGAAAACCCTTCTCCTTCATGCTACATGATCAAGATGCATTATTGAAAGAAAATATCGATGTTCTTTTGGGTTTTGCAGTTTAGGCGACCTGCTCTCCTTTGGCCGACGAGCATGGGACGACGATGCCTCTGCTGCCTTTGGAACTCCTTTTGCAAATTCCATCCTTAGATTTAGAGGGGTGGAGGGTGTCGAATGTCAACATTGAGCTTCTATGGTGGGATATTAGGTTAGGCACATTGGTTGCGTGGGGACGAGAGGAGGTAGCAAATGCCTACCATGAATGACGGGGCATGGGAATGTAGTAGTGATTCCAGGGTGTCGAATGTGCGGAAAGTTTAGTAGAGCGGGGTAGAGGAGTATGTGGGGGAAGATAGTGAGGGTTAATGTTCGGTGTGGTAACCGCATTACTAAAGTTGCATCAACAATACATCAAGAACCATATACAAACTAAGGACCACACACCCTACATTAGTTCATCCTTACATGATGGAATTCATGCAATTCCCAAACCACCCATATGCAATTCCCAAAACATGGTAGCAGATGATGGCATGGCGTCGAATTATGGTGAAGAAATCCCCCTCTCAGACATGGAGAGGAGAATCTTGTCTCGAAATGTAGGTAAGTGGCATTCCGGTCTCTGAAAATTTCACTGAATTTGACAAAGGATTTTTGGGGGATATAAATGGTGGACCGAAGGACAATGGCGACGAATCACGGTGGATCCCATGCCCTTGTTGGTGTGCCCCACCTGCTAATTGCGGAAGAGGAGGGGGAGTCATGGATCCACTATTGGGTCCTACCAAGCACCCTTTGGCAAGCAGTTACATCTTAAATGGAACTCCCCTTTGTATCTTCATTTTATTTTGATAATGGTTTATTGCATAAAAATATAAGGGATAATACTTCGCTGAAAACAATAATAGTTTTGACATTTTTAATCCAAGTTATCAAGGTTCTGATATAAAACAGGTGACCAGGGAAATAGATACACTTTTCGTATCGGACGATGCTTGATGCGATGATTCGTGTTCCTCCACCTCTCCATTGGGGCAATAGACAGAAGGGAGGATCCATCGGCCACGAGTCTTAGCCGCATGAGAAATGAATGCGGTGGAGATGGGTTTGTGGAGGGGCGTGGCAGCTTAGAGAGAAATATATTGAATTTTTTAAGGGGACATACTGGATTTTTTAAGAGAACATACTGAATTTAGTGGTAGATTGTTTTGAGTGGACTAGAATTAGCAAGGTGTCAAGTGCTAAAGTTTGAATTGAACTAAAAATTGGAAAATAAATTAAAAGTGGAATTTTGATAGGATCCTACTTGCATTCCTGAAAAATAGGGCGGTATGTGCTCCAAAATGAGACATTGGCTCGCAGGCCTGGGCCGCTGGCACCCCTACCGGTAGGGCCCTAGATTGTCTCAAAATCTAGAGGTTTCCAAGCGCGATCAAACCAGCCCGCCGCCTCCGTCCAAACCCCAGCGTAAAGTAGCATCCAACATTTCCACACAGAGCCCAAACCCGCTCGCCGCCTCCTCCGTCCTCGACCAGCGAAACCACCTCCTCCCCTTCCTCCTCCACACCCCTCTCAACCTCGTCGCCTGCGCCTGCGCCGCTGCTGCTCGGCTCTCACCCCGAGCCCTCTTCCTCGCCGTCTCCTGGTAAGCCTCGTCCCCTTCCCCACGCGAGGCAAGAGCGGCGGCGGCGGCGGATCGAGAGGAATGGAGTGGGGAGTGGGGGATGACGAGTGTATGCGGACGAGTGGGGGGCCCACGTACGGTAGGAATACCCTTGCCTCCAGCTCCACCCCGCCGGCTACGCTACTCTGACTCTCTCAGGCTTGCTTCCCCTCGACCGCCGACCGGCTCCACTGCGCTCGCCTTGGCCGTTGTTTCGCCAGCTCAGCTGCTCAGACCTGCAGAGGCGCGAACAGTTCAACTCGCCGGCGTTGGACGGGCGGATTTGCTGGCGTTGGCCATCCACGCTCATCGCCGGCTGAAACGTTCATCTTGGACGGAATTAATCTCGGGCCCTTGCCGTCGCCGGTGGTCCACTTCAATTCGCACACTGAATCAAGTTAATCCAGGTTTGCCCCCACCCCTATTCAAGTTCTGATGTACTCTTTTGCCAATTTGTCCTCACATTTTCTCACGGTTTTCCTGTTGATTGTTTGTGTCCTACCTCTGGTCGGTATATTGATTTTGTTATAGCATGTATCTTGCAATTTCCATAATGAGTGTTTATGTCCTGTCGCTGGCCTGTACACTGATTTAGTTAAAGATTATTTCATATGGTACAGATGGGTCTCTGAATTAATGAGTAGACTGTTTATATATTCTTGCGTTAGAGGCGTTGTATCAGTTATAGATAACTTCCAGTGACAAAAATAGATTTCTGCTGGATGCAGAATTCAGAAATACACATGTTGTATTGACAGTCTTGGGTTACCCTCATGCATTGCATTTTATCCAAGCTCGCTAATCTAGCACACGATGGTGGTACTTTTCAATGTTTAATTTTCTAAATCAGATATTCAGTTGTGTTACATTTGCGAGCACCGGGAGGAAGTGGTACAAACTGAAACTCGGTCTCCATAGTAAGGATATATTTTCATGGCCCTTTCATGTAACATTATTCTGTTTTTCTTTCATTTCTTTTGCACACAATTTCTTCAGCGATCCTTTTGTCATATGTCATGGATGATTGTTTGAGAGAAATTATCGAGCTTTTGCAGATTTTCTCATGGAGGCGGCCGCTGTCGCTTCCTCCGGCACCGGGCTGCGCTGCTCGCTTAACCCTGTCCCGATACAGCAGAGGCGAAGCGCGCGGGTGGGCTTCATGACCGAGCGGCAGCCCTGTGCCGTCACTTGTAGGCGGTTGCTGATCCATCTGAACGCTCGCCCATACAGGGCGGCATCCGCATCGGCGGCGTTGGATAGCGGAGCTGGGAACTCCGGTGTCAGTAGGAAGAGGCTCACGGTGTTCGTGTCCGGCGGTGGCTCGAATTTCCGGTCGATCCACGAGGCGGCGCTGGGTGGAGAGGTGAATGGGGATGTGGTTGCGCTCGTCACGGATAAGCCAGGTGAGGATGATTGGTATGCTTCCTGCAGCCCTTTGGACTGTGAGGTGAAAGTGCTGTGCTGTGATTGGTGTTCTCATGCCGTGAAATGGAATTTTACAGGCTGTGGTGGCGCGGAGTATGCAAGGTGCAATGGTATACCCGTCGTCGTGTTCCCGAAGTCGAAATCAGCGCCGGAGGGGGTGTCAACGGATGAACTTCTGAATGTTCTGAGGTTGGTTCTGTTGATCTCATCTAATGGCTGCGACTTGTCCGATAATTTTCGTTGTGCGAGAGGAAGGTCATCATTTGACCTCTTCATGCTTCCACTTATAGTCTGATGGTAAAATGCATACATAGAACTTCTGATTGAGAATGGGATTTCTATGCCTCACATGTTTATCCATCATGATCTGAAGCTGCCAGTGAAAACAAGTTGGTAAATTGCGTACAACCTTGCAGCTGCAATATGTTACTGTTTTCTAGATACATGAACTTGTGTTCACAAGTTCTGCTTTAGTGTGACGGCTCTGACCAATATCCACTGTATACAAGTTCGTTACATAGTCGGTTCCTTTCAAATGCACCCATGGGCTTCAGTTTATCCTTCAAGTGTGAAGATTGTATTTCATGAAACATTCAGGATATCTTAGCTCATGGTTGTTCCTATTGTGAAACAGGGATCTGAAGGTAGACTTTGTTCTACTTGCCGGTTACTTGAAGCTCATACCTGGTGAGCTAGTTCAGGCATATCCCAGATCCATGCTGAATATACATCCTTCACTCCTCCCGGCATTTGGTGGGATGGGTTATTATGGTTCGAGAGTGCATAAAGCAGTTATTGCATCTGGAGCCAGGTATTTTATATTTTGTCTAGCACCTCCCAATATCTTGCATTCCCATCTGTACTTGGTACACTAGATGATCCGGTGCGCCGCTGGCGCGAAGGCCGAAAGCAATACATTATTTTAGCCATAAGTTTTATCTTCATTATTCAGTTGTGTGATGACGCGAACGGCAAGACACAATTCAAACCATAAGTTTTATTCATGTCGATGTCCATTAGTGAAACTGATTGATCTTATAAGACATTAACATGTAGACCACAAGCACAATGGTTTTATATGTTAGGAAAACCAGAATTAACTTCCCTTGGTGCTGGAAAACCAGTCTATTCAAATATCGTTAGTTTGTTCAGAAGGAGCAATGTAACGCAATATTTAAGGTGTGTAGCATAAATGTACTCATAATGAGATCGAATGTTGTATCTATAGATTCAATATTCCGTTTAGAGTGGGTTTATAAGTCTTATTGATTTTTGTGTCCAACTGTACTTTTTTCTTCCAACTTTGCCCCTAAATTTAACATACCACTGGATTAGTATTCGAAAAGAGTTTTTACATGGTTAAAGTTTGGCTCAAAATTCAAAGAGGTTATAAACCCAAATTTGTAGGAGTAAGCTGTATCTATTCTTCCAACGACAGGAAATACAATTATAATAATTTACCATCAACGGTAAACAGATGCTTAGTCTGTCTGAGTGTTCATATATCATTCCAACAACAACTAAGAGGATGCATATTTTGTACAAATTACAATCAAATTTCTGAATCTGAAACTGCACGCAACTTTTATATTTGCTTCTGTCGTAATGATTGCAACTCAGCCAACTCTGTATAGAAATATTCTTCTGGTTCGGTGCAAGTATTATCTAATCTTGGAGTAACCGAAGGACCAAAAATAAAATAATTCACCGTGAATGGTAAACACATGCTTAGTCACATCAACTTTCAGTAATTGTGATTGCAATACAGATTACACATATTAGGATTGTTCAGTGCTTACTAACCCAGACCAAAAACATGAGGTGCTAAAAGGCATATATAGGAAGTTCAGTAAACAATATCAAGTATGTAAAAAATCACACGTAAACTATAGAAAGTAAGGCCATCCGGTAAAGTTGCACCAATGATTCCACAAAGAGAATTACAATACCGAGAGATTTTGAACCTAGTTAAAGCCCTCTTGATAAGCCCCCTGTTCAGAGAATGCGGGTGCAGAGATGGCATTTTGAACCTAGTTAAAGCCCTCATTGCCTCGCAGAACAGTTTAGCCCAAGAATAAGCAAAGAAGATGTGGAAAAGTGTTTCCTCTTCAAAGCCACATACCTCACAAGTATCGATCCTTCCTACATGGGGACAAAATTGTTGATAATTCTCCACCAGAAGCACTTGACCTTTGGGGTAACTTTCAGCTTCCATATTTTCTTCCATACAGGGTGGCCCCTACCATCAGAGGACGATGCTCTAGCCATAGGCAGATGGGAGCAAAGAAGTCTGAATTTGCTCTCACCGCTTCCTGGTTCCAGGGTTTGGTTTTGAATAAGATCACATACCTGAAGCACCTGAGAATGGGGAGGTCTGCCAGTAGGACGGTGGTCAGCGCTATTTGGGATCCAAGGATGATTCCAGGCGTCAATTGTAGTACCACAACCAACTGTCTTGATAAGCCCCCTGTTCAAAGCCTACCTGCTGCTAAGGATGGCCTTCCAGGCGTCAGAGGAGTTCCTCCTGTTTG